>LR738714.1:99330151-99409281 GCA_902687465.1 Secale cereale | reverse complement strand
GGGGGCTTCTCCCTATTCAGTTTTTTTTTGTTTGCTCGTTTTTCTTTTTATTTTCAATTCTTTTTTGTTTATTTTAGTTCTCTTTTACTTTAGTTTTACATTTTATAAAAGTAGCACATAAGCTAGTGTTAATAAATATGATAGTGCCATAAACATTATGACACCTGAATTAAGGTATTTTCTACTTATTCATTAATTTGTATGCATATTAATTAATTGTTTTATCGCTGTTATACTTAATATAGTGCTCTTAATTGTTTTATAAAAATAAGGATTCTCCACCATAATTCCTTATGATTTATTTGACACATCCCGAACATTTTAGTTTTAATGTTTGAAAACTTTTGTTGTTTTCTTTTAATTCAATTTTTAATTTGGATCGGTTTCGAACTAACACGAGATTAACAACAGTGATCGTGGTGACGTGGCATTATTAGTGCGGAATTACTGTAGCATAATTATCCGTACGTCACAAATACAAACTATCATCTCTATCAGATCTCACTCTCGTAAGTGACTGTAAAGGGATTGACAACCCCTTATCGCGTTGGTTGCGAAGTTCTTATTTGTTTGTGCAGGTGCGAGGGACTCGCGCGTGGTCTCCTATTGGATTGATACCTTGGTTCTCAAAAACTGAGGGAAATACTTACGCCACCGTGCTGCATCTCCCTTTCCTCTTTGAGGGCATACAACGCAAGCTCAAGAGGTAGCAAGAAGAATTTCTGGCGCCGTTGCCGGGGAGGCTTACACAAAAGTCATATACCAAGTACGTATCACAAACCCTTATCCTTCGCATTACATTTATTTGCCTCTCATTCTCCTCTCCCCCACTTCACCCTTGCCGTTTTATTTGCCCTTCTTCCGCCGTGTGTTTATCATTCGCTTGCTTCTTGTTTGCTTGTGTGTGTTGGATTGCTTGCTTGTCACTATGGCTCAGAACAATACCAAATTGTGTGACTTCTCCAATACCAACAACAATGACTTTATTAGCACTTCGATTGCTCCTATTACCGATGCTGAATCTTTTGAGATCAATGCTTCTTTGTTGAATCTTGTAATGAAAGATCAATTCTCCGGCCTTCCTAGTGAAGATGCCGCTACCCATCTGAACAACTTTGTTTATTTGTGTGATATGCAAAAGAAAAGGGATACAGATAACGATATTGTTAAATTGAAGTTATTTCCGTTTTCACTTAGAGATTGTGCTAAAACTTGGTTTTCCTCTTTGCCTATAAATAGTATTGATTCGTGGAATAAGTGCAAAGATGCTTTTATCTCTAAGTATTTCCCTCCTTCTAAGATCATCTCTCTTAGAAACGATATTATGAATTTTAAGCGCAACTAGATCATGAGCATGTTGCACAAGCTTGGGAGAGAATGAAATTGATGATACGTAATTGCCCTACACATGGTTTGAATCTACGGATGATTATTTGGAAATTTTATGCTGGCTTGAATTTTGCTTCTAGAAATATTTTAGATTCGGCCGCTGGAGGCACTTTCATGGAAACCACCTTAGGAGAAGCTACCAAACTCCTAGATAATATTATAGTTAATTATTCTCAATGGCACACCGAAAGATCTACTAGTAAAAAAGTGCATGCTATCAAAGAAATTAGTGTTTTGAGTGGAAAGATGGATGAACTTATGAAATTGTTTGCTGCTTAGAGTGCTTCTTCTGATCCTAGTGATATTCCTTTGTCCACTTTGATTGAGACTAACAATGAATCTTTGGATGTGAATTTTGTTGGTAGGAATAATTTTGGTAACAATGCTTATAGAGGTAATTTCAATCCTAGGCCTTTTCCTAGTAATTCCTCTAATAATTATGGTAATTCCTACAACAACTCTTATGGAAAGATGCCTTCTGAATTTGAAACTAGTGTTAAGGAGTTTATGATCTCGCAAAAGAATTTCAATGCTATGCTTGAAGAGAAATTGCTTAAGGTTGATGAATTGGCTAGAAGTGTGGATAGAATTACTCTTGATGTAGATTCTTTGAAACTTAGATCTATCCCACCTAAGCAGCCATGAGAATTTCCATTGATGAATGCAAAGAAAGAACCGCTAGAATGCGTGCTAAAAGAGAAGATTATATTAAATCATGTTCTTCTAGTTATCATGGAAATAAAGATGAAGATCTGAAAGTTATTGATGTGTCTCCTATTATATCCTTGTTTTCTAGTATTTATCTTGATGAGAATAGGATTGGAGATGAATATGCTTTAAGGTGTCCCAATGATTCAGAGTTTTTAGATCTTGATGCTAAAATTGCTAAAAGTGGGAATGAAGAGATTAAAACTTTGCATAGTGTTGAACCAACTACTTTAGATTTCAAGGGATTCAATTATGATAATTGCTCTTTGATTGATTGTATTTTCTTGTTGCAATCCGTGCTAAATTCTCCGCATGCTTATAGTCAAAACAAAGCTTTCACTAAACACATAGTTGATGCTTTGATGCAATCTTATGAAGAAAAACTTGAGTTGGAAGTTTCTATACCTAGAAAGCTTTATGATGAATGGGAACCTACTATAAAAATAAAAATAAAAGATCATGAATGCTATGCTTTGTGTGATTTGGGTGCAAGTGTCTCCACTATCCCAAAAACTTTGTGTGCTTTGCTAGGGTTCCATGAGTTTGATGATTGTTCTTTAAATTTGCATCTTGCGGATTCCACTATTAAGAAACCTATGGGAAGAATTAATGATGTTCTTATTGTTGCCAATAGGAATTATGTGCCCGTAGATTTCATTGTTCTTGATATAGATCTCAATCCTTCATGTCCTATTATTCTTGGTAGATTCCAATTTCCGTTAAGGAAAGGCATGGAACACTTTCCTAGAAATAAAATCAAATTACCATATGAATATATCATGAGAGCCACTTATGGATTGCCTTCCAAAGATGGCAATACCTAGATCTATCTTGTATCGTGCCTAGCTAGGGGCGTAAAACGATAGCGCTTGTTGGGAGGCAACCCAATTTTTTGTTTTTTGTTTTTGTTGATGTTAGGGAATAAATATTGCATCTAGCCTCTGATTATATGTGGTTTCATGTTTTGTTTAGTGTTTGTGCCAAGTAGAACCTTTGGGAAGACTTGTGTGAAGTTTATATGATCTAGCTGTGAAAAACAGAATCGCTAGCACTAGCTAAAGTAGTCATGGGATTTTACTGGAGCGTGCTTTTTAGTTGATTCTTTTTTATGCTGCTTGGTAGACAAATTGCGAAAATTTACCAATTTAGTTTGAATTTTTTGGTGTTCCAGAAGTAGGAGAACCCTGCAGATTACTATAGACTGTTCTGTCTTTGACATATTCTGATGCATCTATGAGTAATATTGGAGGATATGAACCATAGAGAACTTGGAGTACAGTAGGTTTAACACCAATATAAACAAAGAATGAATTCATTGCTGTACCTTTGAGTAGTGGTTTGCTTTCTCATACTAACGGAGGTCACGAGAATTTTTGTCTAAGTCATGTGTTGTGAAGTTTTCAAGTTTTGAGTATTGCTTTGATGGACTATGGAACAAGGAGTAGCGAAGGCATAAGCTTGCGGATGCCCATGGAACCCCTAGTAAATTCAAGATAATCAAAATCCTAAGCTTGGGGATGCCCCGGGAAGGCATCCCCTCTTTCGTCTTCATCCATCGGTAACTATACTTGGAGCTATATTTTTATTCGCAACATGATATGTGTTTTGCTTGGAGCGTCTTGTATAATTTGAGACTTTGCTTGTTAGTTTGCCACAATCATCCTTGCTGAACACACCTATTTGAAAGAGTTAAATATGGCCTAGAAATTATTAGAACACTCTAAGTGCTTCACTTATATCTTTTGAGTTGAATAGTTTTTGCTCTAGTGCTTCACTTATATCTTTTAGAGCATGGTGTTGGCAATATTTTGTAGAAATTGTTGAACTCTCATGCTTCACTTATATCTATTTGAGAGTCTATGAAAACAGCATGGTAAAGTGTTTAGTCTAAAGAAACTAGTATTCACTTGATAAACATCCAATGTGAGTGTAGTAAAAAAATTCACACCAAGTGCATTGAAAAGAATGAGATGTTGGATGCTTGATAATTGTTTTGAGACATGAGGATAGTGATACTAGAGTCATGCTAGTGGAGTTATTATTAAATTGAGAAATACTTGTGTTAAGGTTAGTGTGACGCCCGAAGACCGACGTCCCAGGAGATTCCAGAAGATTCCAGAAGATTCCAGATGTTCCGGGTCTCCCGTGTGTTTCAGTTGTGCTTGCTTTATTTATTTTGCATTGCATCATGTCATCATGCCATCATGTCATTTTTATTTTGCATCTCAACCTAAAAAAATCGTGTGGACCTTCGGTCCATTTAAATCGAGGGAAGGTGACTTCTCTTTATAACATATCCTCCCAATAATTAGGGTCTATATAATAAATATTCCATTCCTTGGAATCACCTACAACACAATTGCACCATTCTTCATTTTTCTTTTATCCAATTCAACTTCATTTCTTCCTTTGAGGCCTTTTAGTAAAATTGTGTTGCAATTTTCCTTCATCCACATATGTTCCAAATCTTCCCATAAATCACATCTAATGTGTAGGGCCATCTCTTGAAATTCCAACCCTTTTGAATTTCATCTAAAGGGATTTCTAAATTCAAACAGTTTGACTTTTATTCAAACTTGTTGAATTTTCATCTTCCAAATCCTCAGACATTTTTTATTTATATTCCGTACATTTTTGTGAGTCCAGGGAATTTTACCCTATGCCCTAACTCTATTTCTAGCACCTCCCTTCTTTTCTTTCTTCTTGTTGTTTTTTTGTTTTAATTTAGAAAAACAGCAAAAGAAGGGGCCCAGCTGCAATATCCCAGCCGCCAGGCCAGGCCCAAGCCTCCTCCAGCCCGGCGCGCCCCTCCTCCCTTCTAGGCCATCTCCTCCCAGGCCGTAGCCCGGCCCGCAGCACTCCCTGGCCCATCTCCTCCCAGGCCTAACCTAGCCCCGATCTCGGCATCCCTCTCCGCTCCTCCCGTTTCCCTTCGTCCGCCGCCAGGGGCCTCGTCCCTCGAGCCTCTCATCCTCCCTTCGCTCACTCCCGAGCGCCCCCGAATCCTCCTCCTACCACGCCATGGCACCGCACCCAGTCCCCTTCAATCTCCCTCACTCACCCCTCACCACCGCCGCGCAGGCCCTTCGCCAGTCGTCGCCGGCCGCCGCGGGGGATCCCCTCCGGCCGCCTCTTCCGTCCTCGTCGCACCGCAGAGGCTCGTCGCCCCTCATCGCCATGCCGCTGCCATGGCCCCGTCGCCAAGAGTCGCCCGAGCATCCTCCGTGCCGTGTTTGTTTTGCTGGTGCTGTTGTGCTTCTTCGTCGGCCTCGTGTTGTTGTTTTGGTCCAGCAGGTTTGTGGCAAGATCGACGCGAGACCAAGACCCGTGTACGACTACACCCGGTGTTGCCTCAAGTACATCTACGAAAAACCCGAACGTCTACGAATCGTGTACGAGACCGACGCCAAGTACCCCTTCGTCGTCAAGACCGGACCGACAAGTACCACGATGACAAGTACCCCTTCTGTCGGTGTATTAAAGTAGGGGTACCTTAGTATCCCGACTTGTGCACGGGCAGTAGCAGCGCCCCGTGGTCAGGCTCACCACGTGCCCGCCAAAGCCCGCTCTAGTTCCCTTGAAGCCATTCAAGAACAAAGTATTCAAGTTAAGAAACAAGACCCCGGCAAGATGAGCTTGCCGGGAAGGCCGCTCCAGGCTCGAGATCATCCCTTCTGCACAAGACCCTGGCAAGAGGAGCTTGCCAGGAAGACCAGTTCAGCATTTCAGAAGACATGCCGTGGCGCATCGCGTGCCCCGGCAAGACCCGGAGAGCGGCAAGCTTCCGGGCCCGGCAAGGTATCGACCGCGTCAAGGTGCTCGCCGCGGCAAGCTTTCACTGTGTGCCTGCGCTCCAGCTCACCTGGCCACGCGTCGCCCTGGGGCCCTTCCTGGGGCACGTGGCGGATGGCTGTGCAGCCTGGGGGTACACGGTGGCAAGCCATGATGACGAGGACTCCGTCGTGGCGAACGGAGACACCAGGACGGGCGCTTTTGGGGTGACGGCGACGGGCATTCAATGCCCTTGTCCCCCACCGTCAAGGTTAGGTATAGACCACTGTACATGCACTATACACGCACTGTTACAACTACCACCAATTTTACGCTTTTACCCTCATCTACGTTGACACCTGTCGGTGACCCCTTTGAGCTATAAAAGGAGGCCCATGCACAATGTGGGGAGGTTCGGTTCCAGAAACTTGATCACTCCCACGTTCGGTGTAGCTAGCATTGTAGATCTTCTTGCTCCCGAGCCAAGACCTCAATACAACCAAAGCAGGAGTAGGGTTTTACGCATCCGTGCGGCCCGAACCTGGGTAAACTGCTCGCGTGTGCCCCTCGATCTGCTCTTCGTGCCCCCTCCGCTCCCTTGCCGGACCGAAAAGGGGCTCCGGTCCCATAGCTGTTCGTGGGCGACCAGTTTCCCTGACATCTTTGGCGCGCCAGGTAGGGGGCGTCGAGGTTGTGCGAACCTGATCCGGCGCTCACGCGGGCGTAACCTTCAGCAACTTCACCAGCTTCATCAACCTCATCGACTACATCGACATGCCGCCGAAGAAGAAAGCTTCGGAGGTCGGAGGCCCGTCCGCGTCGATCCCACCACCACCACCAGAACCAACGGTTGGTGCGGTAGACGCTGGCGGAAGGGTGGATGTCGGCAAGGAAACTCTCGGCGCCGCCAAGTCCAAGGACAAGACGGACGACCGAGCTCACTCTAAGACTTCGGCGTCCGTGCACGCACCGCGCCCCTCTCAGGAGGTGCCGGACCAGCAGCGGCGTGGTACCCAGGGTACCATACGCTTGCTGGGGCGTGGCCAAGCCGGCGGGTCGCGGGATGCTCAAGGCCAATGCGTCGGCACGAGCAAGGCGCGGTCGCCGGGGCGAGATCCTGCTCCTTCTAACCCTGTTAGAAGTCCGAGCATATCTCGCTCCTCGCACCGCTCGCCACCACTTCCCTCCTCTCCAGCAGAAGCTCTAGCTAGGGCTCAGCTGCTCCTCGACTTCCCTCCAGTGGCGGACAAGGCCGAAGACTAGAGGGCTACAATCCAGAGCCTCATCACCTTCGCCAACAACGACTCGCCGCAGCAACCGGCAACATCACGGCTGCGGCAAGTCAGCCAAGCGAAGGCTGATGGAGACAAGACCGCCGGGGGTGCAACTACCATGCACTCCCCGCCGCAGAAGCAAAAATCACCAGCTCGCCGGATCAACGTCGACGATGACTCTACGGCGTCGTCGGATCCACGAGCTCGCCGCGATCAGCGCCAAGTCCTCGACGACAGGCGACAAGAGGACGCTCGAACTCGCATCGAGCGTCCAAGAGAAGCACGACGACAGTCCGACTAGCGCGCTGGGACCGCTGTCGACTTGCACGCGCCCAGTGAACCAGGCGACTTGCCGTATGCGGCAGGTTGCCCTGCGTTCACCCGAGAGCTGCGGCAAGTCCAGTGGCCCAGCATGAAGAACTTCAAGCCCGACGTACCCGAGAAGTACGACGGCAAGACCCATCCCTCGGAGTTCCTCAGCATCTACACCATTGCGGTGCAGGCTGCCGGGGGACGCGACGAGAGGATTCTAGCGAACTACTTCCCGCTCGTGCTTAAGCCAAACGTCAGACTTGGCTTATGCACTTGCCGGAGAACTCCATCTCTTCTTGGGCAGATCTGTGCCACCAGTTTGTCGGCGCCTTCACGGGAGGCCACAAACCCCACGGCCAGGAGAGCGATCTCCACATTCTCGCCCAGAAGTAGGGAGAGTCCCTGCGAAAGTACATGCAATGGGTGCATAAGCAATGGGTGCGTCGATGGAGGTGCCTCTCTGCACACTTCCCACTGCCAACTCAAGCAATGGGTGCGGGAAGTGAATGCAGCTGAGCCACCCGTCGAGTCGCGCAAGCTGCTGAAGTGGTCCAGCACGCCCATCATCTTCGACCTTGAGGACCACCCTGACCGCACCACTGCGGTCGGGTGCTTGCCGATGTTGGTTTCGCCAACCATCCGCAACCTCAAGGTCACCAATATGTTGGTTGACGGCGGGGCCGGCCTAAACTTGATCTCCTCTGCTATAATCTGGAAGCTGCAGATCCCCGATAGCGAGCTCGAGGAAACCGGGACTTTCCAAGGGATAAACCTGGGAAGGAGCAAGCCGAAGGGGAAGATAACACTGCCGGTAACCTTTGGCGGGGAGCTAAACTTCAGGACTGAGAGGATCACCTTCGACGTCGCCGATATTCCATTGCCATACAATGGAATACTCGGCCGTCCAGCACTCGCCAAGTTCATGGCAGCCTCTCACTACGCATATAACATGCTCAATATGCCCGGCCCGATAAGCGTCATCTCTGTCCCCGGCGACAAGAAGGACGCGCTTATCTGTGCCGACAAGATCTACCGGGATGCAGCAGCCGTGGCAGACAACAAGACACTTGCCGCTGAAGCTCCCGGGGGGAAGACCAAGACCAAGTCCGGCAAGAGCTCTGGGGCCCACTCCGGCAAACGCACCTCTTCGGAGTGCTGCGCTGCCGTCGAGGACGCACCATCGAGCTCCACCGGCAAGTGCAAGAAAGGAATGGCAGCTCCACCTGCGACCAAGAAGGTGTCCGCCAAGGAGGACGGCACTGGTGGTACCTTCACCATCAGTGCTACGCTCGATCCCAAATAGGAAAGCGCGCTCGTTGCCTTCGTGCGGGCGAATGTCGACGTGTTTGCATGGCAACCGTCTGACATCCCCGGCGTTCCCAGGAAGGTAATTGAGCACAAGCTTGCTGTTTGTCCTCACGCGTGGCCCGTCAAGCAGAAGGTCAGGAAGCAAGCAGTGGAGCGCCAAGAGTTCATTGCCGAAGAGATCAAGAAGTTGGAAGCAGCAGGCCTTGTTAGAGGTGTACTTCATCCTACGTGGTTGGCAAATCCAGTTGTCGTGCGCAAAGCTAATGGGAAGTGGAGACTTTGTATAGACTTCACTGATGTGAATAAAGCTTGTCCCAAGGATCCATTTCCCTTGCCGCGCATTGACCAGATCGTTGACTCCACAGCTGGATGTGAGTTACTTTCATTTCTTGACGCATACTCCGGGTATCACTAGATATTTATGGCTGAAGAAGATGAAGAGAAGACCGCATTCATTACTCCATGTGGCACTTACTGTTTCATACGTATGCCCTTTGGACTAAAGAATGCGGGCTCAACATTTGCAAGGGTGGTCCACACTACTTTTGAGCCACAGATACACAGGAATGTAGAAGCCTACATGGATGACATAGTGGTCAAGAGCAAGGACAAAGATACCCTGATTCAAGACCTGGATGAGACTTTTGCAAATCTGCGCAAGATACAACTCAAGCTGAACCCCGAGAAGTGCGTCTTCGGAGTCCCCTCCGGCAAGCTTCTCGGGTTCTTCGTATCAAAGAGGGGGATTGAAGCAAATCCCGACAAGATGAAGGCCATCGAGCAGATTGAAGCTCCAAAGCGCGTCAAGGATGTACTAAGACTTGCTGGTTGTGTGGCTGCCCTCAGCAGGTTCATTTCAAAGTCAGCAGAACGCGCCCTGCCTTTCTTCAAAATCTTGAAAAAGGCAGGTCCAATGAAATGGACTCCGGAAGCGGAGGCAGCGCTGCAGGACTTGAAAGGATATCTGTCCTCCACTGCTATACTTGTCGCACCTAAGCCGCAAGAGAAGTTGCTGCTATACTTAGCAGCAACCAATCAAGTGGTTAGTGCTGCGTTGGTAGCAGAGAGGGAGGCAGAGGAGGATCCCACAGCCCCGGCAAGCACATCCAGCGACAAGCAGGGGGCTCCCTCGACAAGCTCTGGCCCCGACAAGGACGAGTCTGCGCAGGAACAAGGAGAAGTGCGAAAGAAGATGGTGCAGCGCCAGTTTATTTTGTAAGTTCCCTCTTGCAGGGGGCTAGATCAAGATACTCTGGGGTGCAGAAGCTGCTCTTCGGCCTCCTCATGGCCTCGAGAAAGCTGCGCCATTACTTCCAAGCACATGAGATAACAGTAGTCACTCGCTTTCCACTAAAGAGGATATTGCAAAACCCAGAAGCAACAGGCAGGATCGTCGAGTGGGCACTAGAACTGTCAAGCTTTGGTCTTAAGTTTGAAAGCACATCAACTATACAGAGCAGAGCTTTGGCAGAGTTCATAGCAGAATGGACACCAACACCAGACGAAGAAGTTCCGGAGACAAGCATCCCCGTCAAGGAAGCAAGCAAAGAATGGATAATGTACTTCGATGGTGCCTTCTCGCTGCAAGGCGCCGGTGCTGGTGTGCTACTCGTAGCACCCACCGGGGAGCACCTCAAGTACGTTGTTCAAATGCACTTTCCCAAGGAACAAGCGACAAACAATACTGCTGAGTATGAGGGTTTGCTTGCCGGCCTCAGAATTGCAGCCGAACTTGGGATCAAGAAGCTGATTGTGCGGGGAGATTCACAGTTGGTGGTCCGACAAGTAAACAAGAGCTACCAGAGTCCTTTGATGGAAGCTTATGTCGATGAAGTGAGGAAACTTGAAGAACACTTTGAAGGCCTGCAGATGGAGCACGTTCCAAGAGCTCAAAATGATATCGCAGATGGCCTTTCAAAGTGTGCTGCAATGAAGTTACCTGTGGAACCAGGGACCTTCCTGCTCAAGTTAACTCAACCATCCGTTACACCATCAGTTGGGCAGAGCAAGAAAAGAAAGTTGGTCTCCGGTGACTACTTGCCGGCGGATCTTCCTGAAGCCACCGCCAAGGTCCCCAAGATCGACGGCCAAGTTGCTGAGGAACATCCTGCTCCTGCGGACCCAAGGGTTCGTGAAGTTGAAGCAGATGTTCCCGGCAAGTATTGCCCCGGCAGGCTTGCCGGGGAACGTCCAGCTCCGGCAGAGCCGTAGGTTCTTGCCGTGGAAGCTGACGTTCCCGCAGCAGCACTGATGCCTTTATTCCTTGTTGTTGAGCCCCAGGCTCCAGCATGGGCACAACAAATCGTCCGTTTTTTCAAACTGGAGAACTTCCCGAAGAACCAGAAGAGATAGAAAGGATAACCAGGCAGTCAAGTATGTACCAGTTCGTCGGCAATGAACTGTACAGAAGAAGACTCAATGGTGTCAGATTGAAATGCATTTCCCGGGAGGATGGACAGAAGCTATTGGCAGAGATTCACGGAGGCATATGTGGACACCACATTGGCGCAAGAGCACTTGCCGGGAAGGCGTTCCGGCAAGGTTTCTTTTGGCCAGAAGCCCTCCAAGATGCAACTGCACAAGTAACCAAGTGTGAAGCGTGCCAGTTCCATGCCAAGCAAATACACCAGCCAGCTCAAGCTCTCCAGACGATCCCTTTGTCCTGGCCCTTTTCGGTCTGGAGGCTCGACATCCTCGGCCCCTTTCCCCGCGCTGTCGGGGGCTTTGAGTACTTGTACATTGCTATCGACAAGTTCACAAAGGGGCCGGAAGTGGAACCAGTGAGAAAGGTGACAACACAGTCAGCAGTCAGGTTCTTTAGATCGATCGTTTGCCGTTTCGGAATCCCTAACAGGATCATCACCGACAACGGCACACAGTTCACAAGCCGCACCTTCATGCAGTACGTCCAAGACCTTGGCGCCAAGGTCTGCTTCGCTTCTATTGCTCACCCGAGGAGCAATGGTCAAGCGGAGAGGGCAAATGCTGAAGTGCCGCGCGGGCTCAAGACAAGAACCTTCGACAGGCTACACAAGTGCGGAAGAAACTGGATTGAGGAGTTGCCGGCGGCTCTTTGGTCAATCAGGACGACACCAAATCGAGCCACCGGACAGACACCCTTTGCTCTTGTCTATGGAGCAGAGGCAGTTCTCCCCACGGAACTCGTATACGGGTCTCCTTGAGTGCTCGCTTACGATGAGCTTGAGCAAGAGCAGCTGCGGCAAGATGATGCACTGCTCCTCGAGGAGGACCGTCTCCAGGCTGATGTACGAGCTGCTCGATACCAGCAAGCCTTGCGTCGCTATCATAGCCGCAAGGTCAAGGCCAGGAGTCTCGAGGAAGGCGACCTTGTACTTCGGCGCGTTCAGTCCGCCAAGAACTCCAACAAGTTGACGCCGAAGTGGGAAGGCCCTTATCGGGTGAGACAAGTCACAAGGCCCGGCGCTGTCCGCCTTGAGACCGAAGAAGGCTTACCGGTGAGCAACTCCTGGAACATTGAGCATCTTCGCAAGTTTCACCCATGAGGCGCGGTTGCCGTGACCCGCTCCGGCAACCACCTTTCGTACAAGTCTTGCCGTTGTTGCATGTAAACCTTCGTACAAAGCCGGGCGCAGACCCCGTGCATCAGTAAAACTTTTGTGCTTCGCACAGCTTGTTGTTTCATGCATTCTTGTTTTCATTGCATGTATTATCTGACACTTTGTGCAGCACACGATCCCGGTAAGCGATAACAAGCCGCAAGGCCCCATATCTGTGTTTCCTCCTCTCTTCTTTTTTCCTTTCAAGCAGAAGAAGTGTTCCTCGCGCACAAGTTTGCCGGGGGGGAAGGAGACAGTGGTATAGACCAAGTGCTGATTCAAGGAAGGAAAGCCTTACCGGGAAGCAAACAGAACATAAAAGCTAAGTCGCCAAAGTTTGAGCATTCAAAATTTTAAAATTCTTAGTTATCTTCCTTGAACGACCACACTTTGTATGGTAAACCTGTGCGCGGAGGAACATACCCGTGGCTTGTCGCGCCCTTACTTTGTTTCGAGCACGCTCAACGGCTTAAGTGAGCTGCGACAAGTGTCACGCCCTTATTTCGTTTTCGAGTTCGCTCAGCAACCTAAGTGTGCTGCGACTAGCTGCGGCAAGGTTTCTTGCCGGCAAGGGCATTGCCAGCCGACTGCTAAGAGTCCCGCACTCAGCGCTCGCAGCAAGGGTCCCTTTGCCGGCAAGTTCCCTAAAAGCGTAAGGTGGAAAGCATACAAAGTGAAGAGATCAAGCAAGAGAGATAACACTGCATTGACTATCCAAAATAAAGTTATATTACAAAATAACTTGCCGCTGTTCTAACCAACTACTATCCATGACTTAATCGACAGCGGCAACGGAAGCAGAAAGAAGGGAGCCTAGTCTACGCGGTCTCCGTCAACCCTCTTGATCTTGCCCGCCTTGGCCACGATGTGGGCAACTTGTGCCTTCAACGCTTCCAGGTCAGCTTCGGGCGGCAAGGTCCGGAGGACATTCTCGAGATTAATCCCGGGGTTGCGGTAGACGATCTTCGTCAACACCCGCTCCATAGTACCCATGCAAAGTCGGCGCGCCTCATTAGCCAGCTGCGTGGGACTCTCTCCCGTAGCTGCGCGAGGGCCGGCGCCACTCCTCTGAAGAACAAGCTCAGCTTGGCGCTGTGGGGGAGACTCTCAGAGTACGGGGGACAAAGACCGCAGTGGAAGAACAGAGCGAAGAAATGGTAACCTCCCGGATACATATCGCAGGCTTCGGCGAGGAGGACCCTGGTGCGCGGGTGAGCCTTCATCTCCCTCGCCCAGAACAAGTAATACTTGTCCCTCAGCTCCCGCGCGCCGAGCCTCGGCGGGAAGACCACCATCCGCTTCCGCATGGCTGCCAGCTTCGCCGCCTTATCGGACTTCTCTTTCTTCGCCTTGTCGCTCTTCGCCTTGTCGCTCTTCGGGGCCATGGCGGGGACGGCGAGGGGGGTCGGCGGCGCTGAGGATGCTGGAAACGGCGGAGGAAGGGTGGAGCTCGGCTCTCTGTCGACCTTTGGGGAGGCGGAGAGCGGCGGGGGTTTCTGGAGATTGAAGACGCAATGAAGCACGCAATGAAGCAATGGGGGGGGGACTGCCCCTGCTTCCTCTGCTTTTAAGGGGGAAGTGGGGGGCGTTCCACATTTTCCTATTAAAGAAACAGGCCACGATCTCTCCCATGACGCCGCAATCGACGCGTGCCATTAGGGAGGGACGCGGCGGATACGGAGCGGGATACGGCGCGCCATGGGTCGCGCGTGTGCCCGTGCACTGTTTTGGGCCTGGCCCAACAGCGCTCGGCACCGTGTGTGGCCCAGGCCCGGGGGCTCCTGTCGGTGTACTAAAGTAGGGGTACCTTAGTATCCCGACTTGTGCACGGGCAGTAGCAGCGCCCCGTGGTCAGGCTCACCACGTTCCCGCCAAAGCCCGCTCTAGTTCCCTTGAAGCCATTCAAGAACAAAGTATTCAAGTTAAGAAACAAGACCCCGGCAAGAGGAGCTTGCCGGGATGGCCGCTCCAGGCTCGAGATCATCCCTTCTGCACAAGACCCTGGCAAGAGGAGCTTGCCAGGAAGACCAGTTCAGCATTTCAGAAGACATGCCGTGGCGCATCGCGTGCCCCGGCAAGACCCGGAGAGCGGCAAGCTTCTCGGCCCGGCAAGGTAGCGACCGCGGCAAGGTGCTCGCCGCGGCAAGCTTTCACTGTGTGCCTGCGCTCCAGCTCACCTGGCCACGCGTCGCCCTGGGGCCCTTCTTGGGGCACGTGGTGGATGGCTGTGCAGCCTGGGGGTACACGGTGGCAAGCCACGATGACGAGGACTCCGTTGTGGCGAACGGAGACGCCAGGACGGGCGCTTTTGGGGTGACGGCGACGGGCATTCAATGCCCTTGTCCCCCACCGTCAAGGTTAGGTATAGACCACTGTACATGCACTGTACACGCACTGTTACAACTACCACCAATTTTACGCTTTTACCCTCATCTACGCTGACACCTGTCGGTGACCCCTTTGAGCTATAAAAGGAGGCCCATGCACAATGTGGGGAGGGTCGGTTCCAGAAACTTGATCACTCCCACGTTCGGTGTAGCTAGCACTGTAGCTCTTCTTGCTCCCGAGCCAAGACCTCAATACAACCAAAGCAGGAGTAGGGTTTTACGCCTCCGTGCAGCCCGAACCTGGGTAAACTGCTCGCGTGTGCCCCTCGATCTGCTCTTCGTGCCCCCTCTGCTCCCTTGCCGGACCGAAAAGGGGCTCCGGTCCCATAGGTGTTCGTGGGCGACCAGTTTCCCCGACACCTTGGGAGAAGTGAACATCTACGAACGAGAACGACTTCGTGAACAAGTACCACTACCGATGCCCGGAGCCATCGGAACCCTCAAGTACCTTTACGGAACATGTACGACGACCGTCGCCGACGAACCGAGTACCACTACCGTCGACCCGTGTACCACGACACGATAATGGAACGACTACATCCTCTACGACCCGTGTACCGCTACTTCCGCTACTTCCACTACTTCCCCTACGATATCGAACCGCTCCGAGAACGTTTGTCCCGAAGGTATAACCCCGAGACAATGACCTATGCATGCTTGTGTTGTATGAGATGTTTTCCCTTGTGTGCTCCATGCCCGTTTCGTCTGTTTGTCATGTTCCTCGGTTGCCTCGTCGCCGACTCGGGGGAACCCGGTGATGGGATCAGCCCACCTTTCATCTTGTTCGACCCGCTCCACCTTTTTTTCAATTTGCACCGGACTCTCAACGAGTTACCGGAACCGATATGTTGTCGTGGCATCATTTTCGGAATTGTTGCCGTGGCACCCTTTCCTTCCACCACGGTGACAAATGCTTCATATCTTCTTCTTGTCAACTTTTAATATAATTGCATAAACTTGATCATGTCATTCGCATCATTTAACAACATTATAATGTGTGAATTGTTGTTTGCTTAATAATTACTAAACATGCTCATGGGGATTTTCCGGAATTTGTTGTTGTTATTTTCCGGCATCATTTAAATTGCCTAGATAGGTAGTTTACTTTTGTTTCACCTCTTGCCATGTTAAAAACATTTAATCTTGTCTTGTAAATAATGAGAGTCAACTAAATAAATAAAATGTGGTGTTTCGTCAATATGCAACTCATTGCATATTGAGCTCCACTTAACTTGTAGTACTTGTTTGTGCCCTTGCCATGACATGCATATTTAAACTGGACATGCATCATGCTTGCTTGTGCATCGTATGCCATGCTTATGCTTGTGTGTTTACCGTGTTGTTTGCTTCTTTCCGGTTGCTTCTCTTGTTAGCTTCGGTTTCGTTCCGGAGTTGTGAGGTTTCGCTCAACTGTGTTGCTCCGTCTACTTCATGGATCCGTTCTTCTCCCTCGCGGAATCCCAGGCAAGATGACCATACCCTTGGATACCTTTACTACCATTGCCATGCTTAGTTGTCTCGATGCTATCGTTACATGTCGCGCTACCCATCTTTATGTCAGCCTCTCCTTGTTGCCATGAAACCTCTAACCTTTGACACCTTCCTAGCAAAACCACTGTTTGGCTATGTTACCCGCTTGCTCAGCCCCTCTTATAGCGTTGTTAGCTGCAGGTGAAGATGAAGTTCGTTCCAGGAGGGAACTTGTTGTTGTTATATCACAATATCTATTATTATTATTAACACACCTATATAATGGGCATGGGTGGAAGGCTTGGCCTTTTGCTCGGTGTTTTGTTCCACTCATGCCACCTTAGGCGCCGATAAACCGGCATTATGTTCCTTGATTTTGCGTTCCTTACGCGATGGGTGGATGGGGACCCCTTGACAGTTCGACTTTGAATAAAACTCCTCCAGCAAGGCCCAACATTGGTTTTAATTTGCCTCATAATAACAACTTAATTAATTAATTAAATTTGCATAGGGGGTCGCACCCTCGGGTTCTTAATTCTACATAGCAGGGGGGGCCAGTGCTGATGGTGTTGGTCCCAAACTAGAGCCACTTGCGGTACCACCCAGTTATCTGGGATCTTCGGTTACTGTACGTAGCGCTCATCCGGACGTGGCCTGAGACGAGATGCACGCGGCTACCATCAGGGTGTTGGCACGCCGGGAGGTCTTGCTGGACTTGTTTTACCATTGTCGAAATGTCTTGTGCTACCGGGATACCGAGCCTGATCGGATTTCCCTAAGATAAGGGGTGATGATATTATATTTATCACTTCAGCTAATCGTGAGAGCTTGTGATGGGCTAAGTTGGGACACCCCTGCAGGGTTATGATCTTTCGAAAGCCGTGCCCGCGGTTATGTGGCAGATTGGAATTTGTTAATGTCCGGTTGTAGAAAACTTGACAGAGGATCCGAAGTAAAACACACAACTGTGTGAATAACCGTGACTGTCTCTTTTCACTTTGAGAAGAGAACACGGTGGGGTTATGTTTGACTCGTATGTAGTTTAGGATCTTTAGCGATCACTACTAGTTGCGACCGTTTGTGTAGATGCTCATCTTATTCTTGTACTCGTAAGTTAGCCACCATATTATGCTTAGCCGTTGCTGCAACCTCACCACTTTACCTCTTCCTACCCATAAAGCTTGGCTAGTCTTGATACCCATGGTTATGGGATTGATGAGTCCTCGTGGCTCACAGATACTACAACACCAGATGCAGGTTCAGCCGAGTTCGATGCAGGAGCTGGTTCAAGTACTTCACTGGGAGCTCGATGAAGAGTTTGGCCGTGTGCTTGTGTCGTTTCGACGATCAGTAGTGGTTTCTACTAGGATTCGATCCTGACCTGTGGTTTTATGTTGTTTTGGTATCTTTCTTTTGGATCTTCACCCGTAGTCGGGTTGTGATGTTTTGAATGATGTTTTGCTTATGTAATGTATTGTGTGAAGTGGCGAGTGTAAGCCAACTATCTCCTTTTGCAATTTAATCCCTCTTTTACATGAGTCGTGCAAAGATACCAAACTTGAGATCATTCTAGGATGGGCTTATACCTTTAAGTCGTGCCTCGACACGTAGGAGGTATAGTCCCATCCTGGGCATTACAAGTTGGTATTCAGAGCCTTCTCCGAGCTAGAAGCCCCCACTGATTGATCGAATCGTTGACGGTTGAGTCTAGGCACACACTTGAAAATGTTTTGAGTCCGATATATATATATCGGAGAGTAGGATTTCTTTTGCTCCTCATCCCTTTTCACTCTGGTGAGGACTCCTGACGATTAATCTTGCCTCTTCTACTTTCAAAAATTGCACCAAATTTTTTTAGGATCTCGCGAGTATTGTTTGCATTGTTTCGATGTCTTTGTGACGAGAACATTGTTCTCGATGCCTCCTGTCATTAGGGGTTGTGGCAGTGTCCCGGGTAGTTGAGCTCCGAGGTATTGTCGTCACAAATCCATCGCGGCAGTACTAGAATACTTAAGACGGCCGACATCGAAAACTCTCCTATGCGGTTAGTGGCAAGATAACCCCGACATCACCCAGTACTGGGGAGGTAGTTCGGGAGTATTGCCATAGCTTGTATAGTGGATGCGTTTCGAAGGTCCGAGGTAAACGGTTTCCGGAGATAACCGGTTATGTATTTGTAATGCCCAGGATGGAGTTATACCTTCTACGTGTCGAGGCACGACTTAAAGGCATAAGTCCATCCTAGAATGATCTCAAGTTTGGTAATCTTTGCACATCTCATGTAAAAGAGGGGATTGTAAACATAAATAGTTGGCTTACACTCGCCACGTCACACAAATACAATACATGTCTCAAACATCATACATTAAGAACATCACAACCCTCTAAGGGCAAAACCAAATGTCAAGATACCAAACTTAAATAACATCCACAGGTCGGATCGAATCCTAGTAGAAGTCTCCACTACTGATCATCCGGATAACAAACATAGTATCGACTACGCTCCTCGTCGTACTCCCAATCCAGCTCGGTGCCATCACCTGGATAGCTCACAGATGGACCTGCATCTGGTGTGGTGAAGTAACTGTCAGCCACAGAGGACTCAGCAATCCCGTTCCCAGGTAACAAGACTATTTAAGCCTTGGGAGAGGATAACGCTGAAGAAAGAATAAGTGTCTGCAGCAGCAACTAGCAACTAGCTTACGTGAGAGAGAGCGAGAAGAGAAAGCCTCGGACGAGAAGTGATCACGAAGTGATCCTAGCTAAGCTCAACAAACATAACCCCTCCGTGTTCAACTCCCGAATCCCTATTCGAAAATTGACAGTCACGGAACACACGCTGGTAGTGTATTAGAAACATTGTGTCAAGTTATCTACAACCGGATATTAACAAGCTCCCATCTGCCACATAACCGCGGGCACGGCTTTCGAAAGTTCATAACCCTGCAGGGGTGTTCCAACTTGACCCATTACAAGCCCACGATCCGCGGAGTCGCAACTCCAAAGTGGGAAGACCCGAGTATTCTCGGAATCCCGTGCTCAAGATATACCGAACTAAGGTAAGACTAATCCAGCAAATCCTCCCAGCGTGTCGACACCCTGATAGTAGCCGCGCGTATCTAAGTCTCAGGACACGACCGGATGGGCGATTCTACAGGTGTATACCAGATACCTCGGGTTGCCCCAAGGCGGCCCTGCAGAACCCCCAGTTCGGACCAACACTCATGTGGAGCACTGGCCCGGGGTTGTTGATTAAGAAAGAGGGTTAATTACTCCCTATGCAAGTTTAGTTTGTTATTAGGCAAATAGTACCAATGTTGGGACTTGCTGGAAAAGACTTAGCACTTAGCGGTTTATCGAGGGGGTCCCATACACCCCAACCGTGTTAGGAACGCATATGCAAGGAACATAACACCGGTTTATACGGTTCCTAACGGCATGAGTGGAACAAAGCACCAAGCAAAAGGCTTAGCCTTCCACCCTTGCCAATATATAGATGATTTCATTTTTAAGCATTTATATAGTGTGATATAACCCAACAAATCTTCAACATGAAGCAAGCATCTTCAACTTCACCTGCAACTAGAAATGCTATAAGAAGGGCTGAGCGAAGCGTACTTAGCCAAGCAACGGTTTGCATAGGTAGGGTGGTTAAACATGGTAATGGTTACAAGTAGGAGGCTGACAGGAAGAACATGGGCATCGAGGCAAAACTATAGAGCGGAACTACTAGCAATAGGCAAAGATAGTAATGTTATCGGGGTTCGGTCATCTTGCCTGAAGAGAAGTCGTTCGGATCGAAAGAAGGGTCCTCGTGCTCAACCTCGTTGGTAACCTCGTGCTCGTACTCGTACTCGGTCTCAGCTTCCGGCTCTAAACAATACAATCACACCAAGCACAAATCAACAAGATGCAATGCGCACTCGAAAATGATGGATGCATGATGGATACACTAAGGATGCACACGGAGCACGGAAATTAGCACTCAAGCAAAACACCTCAAAACATGATAACAATAAGATATTATGAATCTACACAGAAAATCAATCAAGTTTCATATAAGACTCGCTGAAATCGGAGCTACGGGCTAAAAGTTATGCCCAAAACAAGAAATGAGCGAAAGCTGAAAATTACAGCAACATAGCAACTTCGGAGCACAAAATAATTAAGCTACAGCACTCAAAAATCATGGCAAAGGACATGAACATAAACTAGATATATCCTACAGCAAATTAGTGCAAAGGTGCACCCCCAAAGGAGCCACGGATCAATAGCAATAAGCTTGGACATATTGAACTTGACAATAAAATTCTGACAGCAGAATTTTATTGAAACTTTGGAGCAAAAGATAAACATGCTACAGCCACTTGAATAAGCATGTGATAACATGAATGGAAAGCCAACAATGTATACTACAAGGAACAATCAAGATCCACTCCAAAACTATCATGGTTTGTCCTAGAGCAGCAAGCAAACATGGCATCGGAACGTTACAGATTTCAGACTTAGTGAAAAACCACTAAGTCCTAAAACAGCAGTTTCATCATGGCATCTAAAAGAGCATGTTTAAGTCACCTCGAAACTAAACATGGCAAGTGGTAAGCACCACATCAAAGTACACATGATGGTGATCCCGAAACATACATGCATGCATCATGGAGATAAACACAACGATTGCAACGAGCTCAACAAGATGGCATTTCATAAGAAGTGAAACAACATCACAGCCACATGGCACTTTGCAATGATGATAAACATGGCAAGAATAAATCTATCATGCAACCTAACACAAACAACTTGTAGAGCATGGCAAGACGAATACGTGGACATGTCATTTGCATCATTCGGACAAACGAGCTAAAAGTTATCACATGGCAAAGATGGCATAAAAACATCACATAGCAGTAGTTATACCGGCATACACTCTTGCAACAAGAAAACAAGCATCTAGATGACTTCTATCATGCATGACACAAAAAGGTAAAACATAGTGCTATTCACCACGAACGTCTGGACATGCTATTTGCGCAAAGCGGATCACCACACTAAAAGTTAGAGCAGTTTGAACATTGCATCGCAGATCAAATTACTGGGGACTTAGAGATGAAAACAACCTCAAAACAGAGAAAACAGGCCGGAGGAGGCAGATCGGGCCTGGGGCTTCGCGGATCCGCGAACTGGCGAGGAGGTGAGGCCCGCGCGGAGCGGCCCGCGAGGAGGCGGCCTGCGGAGGGTCGGCGGCTGGGCCGCGGAGGCGAGGCCCGGTGCCTGGAGAAGGCTGGGGCCTCGGAGGTGGCGGTGGACGGGCGCGGCCCAGCGGCGCGCGAGGCCCGCTGGCGCCCGGCTGGCGAGCGAGCGCGGGAGGAGGCGGTGGCGCCCGGTGGCTTGGCGCTGGTGGCGGCCTGGGCTCGGCCCAGCGGGGTCTTCGGGCTGGAGGGGAAGGGAGCTGGCGACGGGAGGAAGGGCGCGGCCTAGGCCCGTTGGCGCAGGAGCTGCGGACGGGGAACTGGTCCCGCGGAGGCGATGGCCCGCTGCGACCTGGAGGCTCACGGGCCTGGCGACGGGCGATGTGGTCCAGCCTCCAGCTGGACCGCGGGGTGCTGTCGATCGGAGAGGCCCGCGCGGAGGAAAACGATCGGCGGGGGAGTCGATCGCCTGGCGCCGCGGCTCGATGCAGGCGTTGACTTGGGGCAGCGCTCGCGACGAAGGACCGGATCGGCAGCTCGATGGCTTCCTCGGGAGCCTGGCTCGAGGGGAACTGGCTGGATCTGCTAAGTGGATGAAGAAGAGTGGGTTGGATCTGAAATTAGGGGAAGAAGTGGAGAAGAAGCTAGGGGATGCCCAAAATAGACCTAGGGGTCTATAAATAGCAGATTTCTAGGGTTAGGGGATTTAGGTGTGTTTGGAGCCCTCCGATCGCGATCCGACGGATCTGATCGCGGGGGAAGTTTAGATGGGCCTAGGAGAAGGTAGTGGGCTGCTGTGGGGGTGTTTCTGGGCCACAAGAGGAGGCACTTTGGGCCCACACGAATAACCGAAGGGATAGCAAAAGGAGTCCAAATGCGACGAGATTTGAGAGGTGGGTTGCACACAACAAAACAACAACACACACAACAACCTCGCGACACACCGGTAACGTTACACGGCCAAACACCAAAGTAGGCCTACGGGACGTCACGGACACGTGAGGGAGCTCCGGAACGCGAAACGGACAACGGGAAGGAACGCGTGGAACCGGATGCAACCGATAACACAAATGCAATGCGATGCACATGTCTACATGATATGAATGAATGCCACACACGCACACAACAAAACGGCGAAAACCCGAAAGACAAAGAACCCGGAATGGAAATAGATGAAGCCGGAGATATATTATATACCCAAAAGGGAAAGTATTACATCCGGGGCATTACAAACTCTCCTCTACTACAAAAAGATCTCGTCCCGAGATCTAGGACTGGAAAAAGGAAGGATACTCGGAACGAAGATGATCTTCTCGTTCCCACGTAGCCTCTCGGTCGGTGTGATGTGACCACTTTACTTTCAAGAATTTGATGGACTTGTTGCGGGTCTTGCGTTCGGTTTCTTCAAGAATTGCAACGGGATGCTCTCGGTAGGACAGGTCTTGTTGAAGATCAATCTCTTCAAACGGAATCATGCGCTCGGGTGCCTTGAAGCATTTGCGGAGTTGAGACACATGGAACACATCATGAACATTGGCGAAGTTTGGAGGGAGCTCAAGTTGATAGGCTAGATCGCCTCTTTTGCCAAGAATCTTGAAAGGCCCGACGTATCTAGGAGCAAGCTTTCCTTTGATACCGAATCTTTGGGTGCCTTTCATCGGAGACACACGGAGATAGACATGATCATCAATGTTGAAGGCCAAATCACGATGCTTGCCGTCATAGTAGCTCTTCTGACGCGACTGAGCGGCCTTGAGATTCTCACGTATGACTTTGCACATCTCTTCGGCTTCTGAGATCAAGTCATTGCCAAGAAGTTGACGTTCGCCTGTTTCAGACCAGTTGAGAGGGGTACGGCACTTTCTGCCATAGAGGATTTCAAACGGAGCTTTGCCTGCACTTGCTTGAAAGCTGTTGTTGTAAGAGAACTCGGCAAATGGAAGGCAATCTTCCCATTTCATGCCAAAGGATATGACAAAGGCTCTGAGCATGTCTTCTAGAATCTGATTCCCTCGCTCGACTTGACCACTAGTCTGAGGGTGAAAAGCAGTGCTGAACCTGATCTTAGTGCCCATGGCGGACTGAAAGGAGTCCCAGAACCTTGAAGTGAACAAACTTCCACGGTCTGAGGATATAACTTGAGGAATGCCATGTAGGGACATAATTCTGGAAGTGTACAGCTCTGCCAATTGAGCTGCATTGATTGATTCTTTGACTGGCAGGAAGTGAGCGACTTTGGTAAGCTTGTCAATCACCAGAAGATAGAATCATTTCCTCGCTTGGATTTAGGAAAGCCAGTGACGAAGTCCATTTCAATGTGGTCGAACTTCCACTCGGGAATAGGAAGAGGTTGGAGAAGACCGGCTGGACGTTGATGTTCTGCTTTCACTCTTCTGCACACATCACATTCGTTCACGAATTGGGCAATTTCCCTTTTCATGCGTGTCCACCAGTAAGACTGCTTGAGGTCTTGATACATCTTGGAACTGCCAGGATGAATGGAAAGGAGAGAATCATGAGCTTCTTCCATTATGAGCTTCCTGAGATCACCTTTGGGAACAACGAGTCTGTCCTCGAAGAACAAGGTATCTCTCTCATCAACATGGAAGCACTTGTATTTCGGAATGCCCTTAGCAATAGCATGTTTCACCTTCTTCACCATGGTATCACTGAGTTGGGCCTCACGGACTTGATCTTCCAAGGTAGGAGCAATTTGAAGATTTGCAAGAAAACCCTACGGAACAACTTGGAGGTTGAGTTTCCTGAATGCTTCACAAAGCTCAGGCTGGTACGGCTTGATAAGAAGGCTGTTGCAATATGCCTTTCTGCTCAAAGCATCTGCAATCACATTCGCCTTGCCAGGAGTGTATTCAATGCTGGGATTATACTCTTGGATCATTTCAACCCAACGAGTCTGACAGAGGTTCAGATGCGGCTGTGTGAAGATGTACTTCAAGCTCTTGTGATCAGTGAAGATGTCGACCTTTCTGCCCAACAACAGATGTCTCCACGTATTCAAAGCATGTACCACAGCTGCTAGCTCGAGATCATGTGTGGGATAGTTCTTCTCACTTGGCTTGAGCTGACGAGAAGTGTATGCCACAATTCTCTTATCTTGCATAAGCACACCACCAAGACCTTGAAGAGAAGCATCACAGAAAACTTCATAGGGCTTGGACTCATCTGGAGGAGTCAGAACTGGAGCAGAGACAAGCTTTTCTTTGAAAGTTTTGAATGCCACTTCACACTCTGGAGACCAAAAGTATTTGACATTCTTCTGAAGCAAGTTTGAAAGAGGCTTGGCAATCTTGGAGAAGTTCTCAACGAACCTTCTACAATAGCTGGCAAGACCCAGAAAACTGCGGAGTTGCTTGACGTTCTAAGGAGCTTCCCAGTTGACAATTGCTTCAACTTTCTCGGGATTAACCGCAATACCGTCAGCTGAGATGATATGGCCCAGGTACAAAACCTTATCGAGCCAAAACTCGCACTTGGAGAACTTGGCATAGAATTTATGCTCTTGGAGTCGATCAAGAACCAGACGTAAGTGCTTTTCGTGATCTTCTTCATTCTTGGAAAACACCAGAATATCATCCAGATACACAAGCACAAACTCGCCAGTATAGGGGTTGAAGATGTAATGCATCATCCTCGAAAAGGTAGGAGGAGCATTGGCGAGACCGAAGGACATGACGGTATACTCGTATGAACCGTAGCTCGTTCTGAAGGCCGTCTTGGGAATGTCTTCCTCGCGAATGCGAATTTGGTGATAGCCCATTCGGAGATCGAGCTTAGAGAACACTTTAGCTCCTTTGAGCTGCTCGAAGAGTTCGTTGATGTTGGGGAGCGGATACTTGTTCTTTATTGTCTTCTTGTTCAATGGCCGGTAATCAACACAGAGACGCTCCGTGCCATCTTTCTTCTTGACAAATAAGACACCACAGCCCCAAGGAGACGTACTAGGCGTGATGAGACCCATACTCTCCTGTTTATCAAGCTGTTTCTTCAATTCCTTCAATTCATCCGGAGAGAGCTTGTACAGACGCCGGCATGCTGGCTCAGTACCTGGCTCGAGTTCAATGACGAATTCCACCTGACGGTGTGGAGGCATGCCTGGAAGTTCTTCAGGAAAGACGTCTTGATATTCGTTCACCACCGGAATTTGAGATATGGCATTAATTTCGCCCTTATCATTGAGAGAGAAAAGCCTGATAGTGTTATCCCTGGAGGCAAAGATAATCACATCTTCATCAGAATGAGTCATCTTGACTTCCTTTTGAGCACAATCAATGTGAGCATCATGCTGAGAAAGCCAATCCATCCCGAGGATGAGGTCGATGTCAGAATTACCAAGAACCACCGGATTAGCCAGAAATCAATAATCACCCATGCGAATAGACACATTCGGAGCATATATACTGGAATGCATCTGCTTTCCCGGAGAAGAAACTGCCAACTGTCTCGGTAAAGCTGCTGTGGTCACACTATGCTTGGATGCAAATGGGTATGACAAGAAAGAATGTGAAGCGCCCGAATCAAATAACACTTTAGCTGGAAAAGAGTTAACTGGAAGGTTACCCAAAATGACATCAGAAGAATTCTCCGCTTGTGCTGCATTCATCAGATTGACCCTTGCAGCCTTTGGATCATGCTTGACAATAGCTGAACTCACAGGTGGAGGAGGAGGAAGACGCTTTGGATTCGGACATCTGTTGGCATAATGACCCTTATGGCCACACTTGTTGCACACCACTTCTGAGAGAGGACGGAAATGAGAGCCACTTGACTTGGAGCCTTGAGACTGAAACTGCTTCTTCGACTGGTTGCTCGGGTTGGGTGGGTGGGAGAAACCACGTCCACCAGAGTTCTTGTTGCTGTTGGAGTTGTTGGAGTTGTTGTAAGGAGCTCGAATCACTGGAGGAGGAGGAAGCCAGAATTTCTGTTGTTTCGCAGCCAACTGAGATGATGAGGAAGAATGAACGGCATCTCGAATTCTCTTCTTAGAAGCCTCCATCTTAAGCTGAGCTGCCTCTTGTTTCAAAGCCATGTTATAGAATTTGTCGAATTCATCCGGCTCGAACAAGGTGAGAGCAAGTTGAAGTTCATCTTTAAGACCTCCATGGAACTGGTAGATTTTGCTCTTGGCATTAGGAATGTCTTGCTTAGCATAGCGGGTGAGGTTTTGGAACTTGACATTATACTGATAGACTGTCATAGAGCCCTGCTTCAGGTTGCGGAATTGCTCACGCATACCCTCGATGACACTTGTTGGAATGTGGTGAGAGCGAAAGTCCTTGCAGAAATTCTCCCAAGAGATCACTTGACCTGGCCTGGAGTCTTTATACTGCTGCCACCAGTCAGCTGCTTGGTCTTTAAGTTGGAAGGCTGCAAACTTCACATAATCCTCTTCTCTTACGTTACTGCACTCAAAATGCTTCTTTATGCCGGTTAACCAATCTTCAGCATCAAGAGGGTCGACACAGTAACTGAAAGCTTTTGGATTATAGGCCAAGAACTGGTTGAGAGTAGCATGGTGCTGCTCGTTGAATAAGTTGCCTTGATTCCCTAGAACACCCTGATTTGCTTGATTAGCTTGCATCTGTTGCATCATCTGCATCAACATCTGGGTGTTCTGAGCTGTAGTCTGCATAATCGCTCTCCAAGCCTCAGGCGGAGGAGGAGGGGAAGGAGGACGTTCTGGGACCTCTTCACCCTCTGGGTTAGCGTTGGGAACTCGTTTCGGAGCCATCCTGAAAGAGATGACCACGAATCAGCAATTGATAGACAGAAGGTATAAGCTGAATCAATGGAATGAATTGCAACAAGTCTTCACAATAATCATTCGAACGATAGGAACGAATGAAATTCTCAGTTAAATGATAACATCAATCTTCACGAGAAGCCACATAGGGGACAAAAGGTAAAAATAAGAAAAATAACAAGGTACGGATGGAACAAATACAAGATAGGAGTTTCATTCTAACATCTTTGTGCTGAAAGCATATGAACGCGTTACGAAAAGGTTTTGCAATCCCCGGATCAGCATAGCCAAGGACCCTTTAAGATGCAACTCCTGATAGTAACACCGTTCATAAACCACTTCACTCAATGTAGAACCCCGAACTCACTAACCTGCATTCGTTGGAAGAATGCCTACGATCTACTGGATAAACCCACCTATAAATTTCCGAAAGATTCTAGTTATGCAATCAGGTGTTGGGGATACACGGGAAGCACCGCGCAATCAACTCTAAACCTACATCCAGGTGTATCCATCCTTCAACACATAACCAGTCTTTCTCGGAAACTGTTTACCTCGGACCTTCAAAAAGCATCCACTATAACAAGCTATGGCAATACTCCCGAACTACCTCCCCAGTACTGGGTGATGTCGGGGTTATCTTGCCACTGGCTGTATAGGAGAGATTTTCGATGTCGGCCGTCTTAAGTATTTAGTACTGCCGCAATATGCTTGTGACGACAATACCCCGAAGCTCAACTCCCCGGGACACTGCCACATAACCCCTAATGTCAGGAGGCATCGAGAACAATATTCTCGTCACAAGAACATCGAAACAATCCCAGAATACTCGTGGGATTCCTAAAAAAAATTTGGTGCAATTTTTGAAAGTAGAAGAGACAAGAGTAGTCGTCAGGAGTCCTCACCAGAGAGAAAGGAGATGAGAAGCAAAGAAATCCTACTCTCCGATATAATATAGGACTCAAAATATTTCCAGTGTGTGCCTAGACTCGACCGTCAACGATTCGATCAAACAGTGGGGGCTCCTAGGTCGGAGAAGGCTCTGATACCAACTTGTAATGCCCAGGATGGAGTTATACCTCCTACGTGTCGAGGCACGACTTAAAGGCATAAGTCCATCCTAGAATGATCTCAAGTTTGGTAATCTTTGCACATCTCATGTAAAAGAGGGGATTGTAAACATAAATAGTTGGCTTACACTCGCCACGTCACACAAATACAATACATGTCTCAAACATCATACATTAAGAACATCACAACCCTCTAAGGGCAAAACCAAATGTCAAGATACCAAACTTAAATAACATCCACAGGTCGGATCGAATCCTAGTAGAAGTCTCCACTACTGATCATCCGGATAACGAACATAGTATCGACTACGCTCCTCGTCGTACTCCCAATCCAGCTCGGTGCCATCACCTGGATAGCTCACAGCTGGACCTGCATCTGGTGTGGTGAAGTAGCTGTGAGCCACAGAGGACTCAGCAATCCCGTTCCTGGGTAACAAGACTATTTAAGCCTTGGGAGAGGATAAGGCTGAAGAAAGAATAAGTGTCTGCAGCAGCAACTAGCAACTAGCTTACGTGAGAGAGAGCGAGAAGAGAAAGCCTCGGATGAGAAGTGATCATGAAGTGATCCTAGCTAAGCTCAACAAACATAACCCCTCCATGTTCAACTCCTGAATCCCTATTCGGAAATTGACAGTCACGGAACACACGCTGGTAGTGTATTAGAAACATTGTGTCAAGTTATCTACAACCGGATATTAACAAGCTCCCATCTGCCACATAACCGTGGGCATGGCTTTCGAAAGTTCATAACCCTGCAGGGGTGTTCCAACTTGACCCATTACAAGCCCACGATCCGCGGAGTCGCAACTCCAAAGTGGGAAGACCCGAGTATTCTCGGAATCCCGTGCTCAAGACATACCGAACTAAGGTAAGACTAATCCAGCAAATCCTCCCGGCGTGTCGACACCCTGATAGTAGCCGCGCGTATCTAAGTCTCAGGACACGACCGGATGGGCGATTCTACAGGTGTATACCAGATACCTCGGGTTGCCCCAAGGCGGCCCTGCAGAACCCCCAGTTCGGACCAACACTCATGTGGAGCACTGGCCCGGGGTTGTTGATTAAGAAAGAGGGTTAATTACTCCCTATGCAAGTTTAGTTTGTTATTAGGCAAATAGTACCAATGTTGGGACTTGCTGGAAAAGACTTAGCACTTAGCGGTTTATCGAGGGGGTCCCATACACCCGTATATACCCAAAAGGGAAAGTATTACATCCGGGGCATTACAATATTGAAGGATGGATACAGCTGGATGTAGGTTTAGAGTTGAGTGTGCGGTGCTTCCCCTGTATCCCCAACACCTGATTGCATAACTGGAAACTTTCGGAAATTAATAGGTGGGTTCATCTAGTAGTTCTAGGCATTCTTCCAACGGATGCACGATATGAAGTTCGGGGTTCTACATGTAGTGAAGTGGTTTTATGGGCTTGTTCTGATCGGGAGTTGCTTCTTAAAGGGTCCTTGGCTATGCTGATCTGGGGATTGCAAAACCCTTTTGTAACACGTTCCATGAGCTTTCGGCACGAACATGTCGAACGAAACTTCTATCTTGTATTTGTTCTATCTGCTCCTTGTTTCTTTTTATTTACCTTTTGTTCTTTCAAGTGGCTTCTCGACAAGTTGATGTACCTACGGAATTCATTCGTTCAATTCTCTGTTCGAATAGATATGTTGCAACATAATCTTCTTCATAAACATATCTATCCTTTGTTTTGTTTTGATTCTGGTATTCGAGTTGCTTCGATGTCAAGTGTTGATTCCATACCTTCCTAATCGGCGTTCTCATATTTCTATGGGAGTGCTAATTCTTCTTGACCATCAAGATCTTCATGTTAATCCTTTTCAACCGGTGTGCCTTCTCTTCAAGTTATTCCATTCATACGCCGTTCAGAAATCCGACGATTTGTCTGTTTCATTCATTCCAAGTTGTCTTGTTTCCCCACCCTCCCACCCTTCTCTTTATGGAGCCAACAATTCTTAAATGGAATATCCATTTTATTCATGTGATATTTCTTCATTCTTTTCCTTCAATGTTCTTATCCGGTGATTTCTCAGGAAGATGCTCTGGAAACTCCAAGTTCATCATTCTTTGTTCTCAAATTCTGCCGGTGGATGTAATTCAAGATTTCGGTGTTGATCTATCCTTTTCCTCATTTCACAATGCCTTCTTATTCCGGTGCTCCAATTAATCATTCTCCTCTTGCTGTTCATATCCGGAGTGTTCAAGATATCTTAGAAGATTCATAGTTCCATTCTTAATCCTTTCAAGCTATTTTGAGGATTGCCATCTTACTCAAGCCATTTAATTTAACCGGTGCTATATCTCGCAAGCAATCTTTTTTTCAACGGTGATTTCTTTGAGTGGGCCCATAACCCACAGGTCTTTTCCCAGGATCTTACCTAACTCTTCTATTTTTCCGGAGTTATTCTGAAATTCTTTTCAAAGTGTGACGTAAGAATGATTTCCATCAGTCACATGCCTTCTCCAAGCTTGTTTTCAATTATTTTCATCTTTAGCTCCACCTTCCTCTTTTCATTCGTCCGTGGTATCTCGTAATTCTTCATGGCATTTCTCGTCTTCATTCTCAACATTTGAAGACCGGAGAAGAGTTTTTCTTAAATGTGGGCCGTTCTCGTGATGAGTTGTGGTTCTAGTTTCATGCCATCCTCATTATTGTTCAGATTGTGAGGAATTCTTTTATACCATCCAAAGCATTTGATGAATTCTTTCCATTGTGATCCTCCGAAGGCCATCATTTCAGAATATTTCTTTGTTCTCAGTTTTCAACTTTGTCCTCCAAATATTCTTCATTGATGCCTCTTCGTTCGTCTCCCTATTCTTACGGTGGTTCATTCAAGTTTACTCTTCCTTGTTATCGTATTAATTCATTTGTTCTTTTCACAATCCTACCGGTGGTTCTTTGAAGATTTACCCAAGTTTGTGCGAGATCTCTCTTTAATTCTTTCCAACGAGAATAAGTAGTATGCCAAATCCTTTGGTTGTCATCAATTTAAATTGGTGAAGGAAATGCATAACATAAATCTTATTCTAGTTTCTCCCAAGAGGTTAATCCCTTCCTTCGGAGTTTGTTCAGAAGGAATATATCCTTGGGTCTAAGTTGTTCATCTTGTTTTCCGGAGCTCCAAGTTATTTCAATTATCATTTCAAAGCTCCATCTAATTCATCGCAGGCCTTGAATCTTATTCTTTTCATCTTTCACTTCTCATGCTTTTCATTACCGGAGTTCTCATGGTGGTTCTTCATCATTTAATTCATCCTCGAAGTCTTCATCAAGATTCTTGTTGGAGCTCAAGTATTCTTCATCATGCTTTCCAAGTGCAATCCTTTCTACCTTATCTTTTCAGATGGTGTTATGTCATTCTTGACAATTCCTTCATGTTTCATGATTCACGAGTTATCGAGAATGAGATATTTAAACCCATCATTTTCTTTGTTCAGGAGATCTTTCCAACCTTTCAATTTATTCGTTGGAGTAATCTTGGGTTGTATTTCACCTTAAAAGCTTTCCTTGAGAATTGTTGCTATTATGGTGCTCATAAATGACCCAAGTTCTTCATTTATCATTCCGGTGGAATAAGTTTTTCATCTCCTTGTTGATCTCAATCCAAGCAATTCGTTCTGTTAGTGGCTGGTTGTCACCTCATAATTTTGAGATGTTTTCCATAAGCCCACATCAAGCTTATGCTTTCGTTGTTGAATTTCTAACAACTCTGTTCAACCCTTCGTGTAAGGAGGATTTCCTAATTCATTTGTGGGAGAAGTTGTCATTTTTTTTTCTTCTCCATTCATTTCTTTCGTTGATTTATATGCTATTCTTTCGTTCCGGAGGCCTTGTGATATTGCTCTCTTTAACCATCATATCGTTTTATCGAGATCATGTTCTTTTCCTTGCTTATCATTTAACCGGAGTGTTGTATTCTTCATTCTAGTTCCGTCATCTTATCTAGTTTTCCTCTATTTCAACCGGAGTGTTGTCTGAATCTTTCTTACCCCTTGTGCCATTCTTTTAATTGTTCCGGAGGCTGTATGCTGTTGATTTCATCAAGTATCATTCCATCTCCTCAAGTTCTTGGTTAATTCCTTCCATTTTCAGACGGAGTGCTGTCCAAATTCTGTCATTCTTATTCCTTGGCTATGCCGTTGCAGTTTCATATTTTTTTGGTTCGTAAGCTCTTGTTTCATGTCTTTCAATCTACAAGGTTCTTGTAATGTTACTTGTTCCTCTTTTCTAACGGAGTTTTCATATTCTTTCATCTTCGTTGCATTCTTTCCGTCAAGATTGTTCAACCTCTCAAGGTTCCTTGGTTTCACTCGTCTGTCAAAGAAGCAACTTTGTTTTACCTCTTCTTTTTCGTTCTTACCCGGTGTTATCTCTAGGATCTCGGGTCGAGATCCTCTGTTAGTGTGGGAGAGTTGTGACGCCCGAAGACCGACGTCCCAGGAGATTCCAGAAGATTCCAGATGTTTCGGGTCTCCCGTTTGTTTCAGTTGTGCTTGCTTTATTTATTTTGCATTGCATCATGTCATCATGCCATCATGTCATTTTTATTTTGCATCTCAACCTAAATAAATCGTGTGGACCTTCGGTCCATTTAAATCGAGGGAAGGTGACTTCTATTTATAACATATCCTCCCAATAATTAGGGTGCTATATAATAAATATTCCATTCCTTGGAATCACCTACAACACAATTGCACCATTCTTCATTTTTCTTTTATCCAATTCAACTTCATTTCTTCCTTTGAGGCCTTTTAGTAAAATTGTGTTGCAATTTTACTTCATCCACATATGTTCCAAATCTTCCCATAAATCACATCTAATGTGTAGGGCCATCTCTTGAAATTCCAACCCTTTTGAATTTCATCTAAAGGGATTTCTAAATTCAAACAGTTTGACTTTTATTCAAACTTGTTGAATTTTCATCTTCCAAATCCTCAGACATTTTTTATTTATATTCCGTACATTTTTGTGAGTCCAGGGAATTTTACCCTATGCCCTAACTCTATTTCTAGCACCTCCCTTCTTTTCTTTCTTCTTGTTGTTTTTTTTCTGTTTTAATTTAGAAAAACAGCAGAAGAAGGGGCCCAGCTGCAATATCCCAGCCGCCAGGCCAGGCCCAAGCCTCCTCCAGCCCGGCGTGCCCCTCCTCCCTTCTAGGCCATCTCCTCCCAGGCCGCAGCCCGGCCCGCAGCACTCCCTGGCCCATCTCCTCCCAGGCCTAACCTAGCCCCGATCTCGGCATCCCTCTCCGCTCCTCCCGTTTCCCTTCGTCCGCCGCCAGGGGCCTCGTCCCTCGAGCCTCTCATCCTCCCTTCGCTCATTCCCGAGCGCCCCCGACTCCTCCTCCTACCGCGCCATGGCACCGCACCCAGTCCCCTTCGATCTCCCTCACTCACCCCTCACCACCGCCGCGCAGGCCCTTCGTCAATCGTCGCCGGCCGCCGCGGGGGATCCCCTCCGGCCGCCTCTTCCGTCCTCGACGCACCGCAGTGGCTCGTCGCCCCTCATCGCCATGCCGCTGCCATGGCCCCGTCGCCAAGAGTCGCCCGAGCATCCTCCGTGCCGTGTTTGTTTGGCTGCTGCTGCTGTGCTTCTTCGTCGGCCTCGTGTTGTTGTTTTGGTCCAGCAGGTTTTTGGCAAGATCGACGCGAGACCAAGACCCGTGTACGACTACACCGGGTATTGCCTCAAGTACATCTACGAAAAACCCGAACATCTACGAACCGTGTACGAGACCGACGCCAAGTACCCCTTCGTCGTCAAGACCGGACCGACAAGTACCACGATGACAAGTACCCCTTCGGAGAAGTGAACATCTACGAACGAGAACGACTTCGTGAACAAGTACCACTACCGACGCCCGGAGCCATCGGAACCCTCAAGTACCTCTACGGAACGTGTACGACGACCGTCGCAAACGAACCGAGTACCACTACCGTCGACCCGTGTACCACGACACGATAACGGAACGACTACTTCCTCTACGACCCGTGTACCACTACTTCCGCTACTTCCACTACTTCCCCTACGATCTCGAACCGCTCCGAGAAAGTTTGTCCCGAAGGTATAACCCCGAGACGATGACCTGTGCATGCTTGTGTTGTATGAGATGTTTGCCCTTGTGTGCTCCATGCCCGTTTCGTCCGTTTGTCATGTTCCTTGGTTGCCTCGTCGCCGACTCGTGGGAACCCGGTGACGGGATCACCCCACCTTTCATCTTGTTCGACCCGCTCCACCTTTTTTTCTTTTGCACCGGACTCTCAACGAGTTACCGGAACCGATATGTTGCCATGGCATCATTTTCGGAATTGTTGCCGTGGCACTCTTTCCTTCCACCACGGTGACAAATGCTTCATATCTTCTTCTTGTCAACTTTTAATATAATTGCATAAACTTGATCGTGTCATCCGCATCATTTAACAACATTATAATGTGTGAATTGTTGTTTGCTTAATAATTACTAAACATGCTCATGGGGATTTTCCGGAATTTGTTGTTGTTATTTTCCGGCCTCATTTAAATTGCCTAGATAGGTAGTTTACTTTTGTTTCACCTCTTGCCATGTTAAAAACATTTAATCTTGTCTTGTAAATAATGAGAGTCAACTAAATAAATAAAATGTGGTGTTTCGTCAATATGCAACTCATTGCATATTGAGCTCCACTTAACTTGTAGTACTTGTTTGTGCCCTTGCCATGACATGCATATTTAAACCGGACATGCATCATGCTTGCTTGTGCATCGTATGCCATGCTTATGCTTGTGTGTTTACCGTGTTGTTTGCTTCTTTCTGGTTGCTTCTCTTGTTAGCTTCGGTTTCGTTCCGGAGTTGTGAGGTTTCGCTCAACTATGTTGCTCCGTCTACTTCATGGATCCATTCTTCTCCCTCGCGGAATCCCAGGCAAAATGACCATACCCTTGGATACCTTTACTACCATTGCCATGCTTAGTTGTCTCGATGCTATCGTTACATGTCGCGCTACCCATCTTTATGTCAGCCTCTCCTTGTTGCCATGAAACCTCTAACCTTTGACACCTTCCTAGCAAAACCACTGTTTGGCTATGTTACCCGCTTGCTCAGCCCCTCTTATAGCGTTGTTAGCTGCAGGTGAAGATGAAGTTCGTTCCAGCAGGGAACTAGTTGTTGTTATATCACAATATCTATTATTATTATTAACACACCTATATACTGGGCATGGGTGGAAGGCTTGTCCTTTTGCTCGGTGTTTTGTTCCACTCATGCCACCTTAGGCGCCGATAAACCGGCATTATGTTCCTTGATTTTGCGTTCCTTACATGATGGGTGGATGGGGACCCCTTGACAGTTCGACTTTGAATAAAACTCCTCCAGCAAGGCCCAACATTGGTTTTAATTTGCCTCATAATAACAACTTAATTAATTAATTAAATTTGCATAGGGGGTCGCACCCTCGGGTTCTTAATTCTACATAGCAGGGGGGGCCAGTGCTGATGGTGTTGGTCCCAAACTAGAGCCACTTGCGGTACCACCCAGTTATCTGGGATCTTTGGTTACTGTACGTAGCGCTCATCCGGACGTGGCCTGAGACGAGATGCGCGCGGCTACCATCAGGGTGTTGGCACGCCGGGAGGTCTTGCTGGACTTGTTTTACCATTGTCGAAATGTCTTGTGCTACCGGGATACCGAGCCTGATCGGATTTCCCTAAGATAAGGGGTGATGATATTATATTTATCACTTCAGCTAATCGTGAGAGCTTGTGATGGGCTAAGTTGGGACACCCCTGCAGGGTTATGATCTTTCGAAAGCCGTGCCCGCGGTTATGTGGCAGATTGGAATTTGTTAATGTCCGGTTGTAGAAAACTTGACAGAGGATCCGAAGTAAAACACACAACTGTGTGAGTAACCGTGACTGTCTCTTTTCACTTTGAGAAGAGAACACGGTGGGGTTATGTTTGACTCGTATGTAGTTTAGGATCTTTAGCGATCACTACTAGTTGCGACCGTCTGCGTAGATGCTCATCTTATTCTTGTACTCGTAAGTTAGCCACCATATTATGATTAGCCGCTGCTGCAACCTCACCACTTTACCTCTTCCTACCCATAAAGCTTGGCTAGTCTTGATACCCATGGTTATGGGATTCCTGAGTCCTCGTGGCTCACAGATACTACAACACCAGATGCAGGTTCAGCCGAGTTCGATGCAGGAGATGGTTCAAGTACTTCACTGGGAGCTCGATGAAGAGTTTGGCCATGTGCTTGTGTCGTTTCGACGATCAGTAGTGGTTTCTACTAGGATTCGATCCTGACCTGTGGTTTTATGTTGTTTTGGTATCTTTCTTTTGGATCTTCACCCGTAGTCGGGTTGTGATGTTTTGAATGATGTTTTGCTTATGTAATGTATTGTGTGAAGTGGCGAGTGTAAGCCAACTATCTCCTTTTGCAATTTAATCCCTCTTTTACATGAGTCGTGCAAAGATACCAAACTTGAGATCATTCTAAGATGGGCTTATACCTTTAAGTCGTGCCACGACACGTAGGAGGTATAGTCCCATCCTGGGCATTACAAGTTGGTATTCAGAGCCTTCTCCGAGCTAGAAGCCCCCACTGATTTATCGAATCGTTGACGGTTGAGTCTAGGCACACACTTGAAAATGTTTTGAGTCCTATATATATATCGGAGAGTAGGATTTCTTTTGCACCTCATCCCTTTTCACTCTGGTGGGGACTCCTGACGATTACTCTTGCCTCTTCTACTTTCAAAAATTGCACCAAATTTTTTTAGGATCTCGCGAGTATTGTTTGGATTGTTTCGATGTCTTTGTGACGAGAACATTGTTCTCGATGCCTCCTGTCATTAGGGGTTGTGGCAGTGTCCCGGGGAGTTGAGCTCCGAGGTGTTGTCGTCACAAATCCATCGCGGTAGTACTAGAATACTTAAGACGGCCGACATCGAAAACTCTCCTATGCGGTTAGTGGCAAGATAACCCCGACATCACCCAGTACTGGGGAGGTAGTTCGGGAGTATTGCCATAGCTTGTATAGTGGATGCGTTTCGAAGGTCCGAGGTAAACGGTTTCCGGAGATAATCGGTTATGTATTTGTAATGCCCAGGATGGAGTTATACCTCCTACGTGTCGAGGCACGACTTAAAGGCATAAGTCCATCCTAGAATGATCTCAAGTTTGGTAATCTTTGCACATCTCATGTAAAAGAGGGGATTGTAAACATAAATAGTTGGCTTACACTCGCCACGTCACACAAATACAATACATGTCTCAAACATCATACATTAAGAACATCACAACCCTCTAAGGGCAAAACCAAATGTCAAGATACCAAACTTAAATAACATCCACAGGTCGGATCGAATCCTAGTAGAAGTCTCCACTACTGATCATCCGGATAACGAACATAGTATCGACTACGCTCCTCGTCGTACTCCCAATCCAGCTCGGTGCCATCACCTGGATAGCTCACAGCTGGACCTGCATCTGGTGTGGTGAAGTAACTGTCAGCCACAGAGGACTCAGCAATCCCGTTCCCAGGTAACAAGACTATTTAAGCCTTGGGAGAGGATAAGGCTGAAGAAAGAATAAGTGTCTGCAGCAGCAACTAGCAACTAGCTTACGTGAGAGAGAGCGAGAAGAGAAAGCCTCGGACGAGAAGTGATCACGAAGTGATCCTAGCTAAGCTCAACAAACATAACCCCTCCGTGTTCAACTCCCGAATCCCTATTCGGAAATTGACAGTCACGGAACACACGCTGGTAGTGTATTAGAAACATTGTGTCAAGTTATCTACAACCGGATATTAACAAGCTCCCATCTGCAACATAACCGCGGGCACGGCTTTCGAAAGTTCATAACCCTGCAGGGGTGTTCCAACTTGACCCATTACAAGCCCACGATCCGCGGAGTCGCAACTCCAAAGTGGGAAGACCCGAGTATTCTCGGAATCCCGTGCTCAAGATATACCGAACTAAGGTAAGACTAATCCAGCAAATCCTCCCGGCGTGTCGACACCCTGATAGTAGCCGCGCGTATCTAAGTCTCAGGACACGACCGGATGGGCGATTCTACAGGTGTATACCAGATACCTCGGGTTGCCCCAAGGCGGCCCTGCAGAACCCCCAGTTCGGACCAACACTCATGTGGAGCACTGGCCCGGGGTTGTTGATTAAGAAAGAGGGTTAATTACTCCCTATGCAAGTTTAGTTTGTTATTAGGCAAATAGTACCAATGTTGGGACTTGCTGGAAAAGACTTAGCACTTAGCGGTTTATCGAGGGGGTCCCATACACCCCAACCGTGTTAGGAACGCATATGCAAGGAACATAACACCGGTTTATACGGTTCCTAACGGCATGAGTGGAACAAATCACCAAGCAAAAGGCTTAGCCTTCCACCCTTGCCAATATATAGATGATTTCATTTTTAAGCATTTATATAGTGTGATATAACCCAACAAATCTTCAACATGAAGCAAGCATCTTCAACTTCACCTGCAACTAGAAATGCTATAAGAAGGGCTGAGCGAAGCGTACTTAGCCAAGCAACGGTTTGCATAGGTAGGGTGGTTAAACATGGTAATGGTTACAAGTAGGAGGCTGACAGGAAGAACATGGGCATCGAGTCAAAACTATAGAGCGGAACTACTAGCAATAGGCAAAGATAGTAATGTTATCGGGGTTCGGTCATCTTGCCTGAAGAGAAGTCGTTCGGATCGAAAGAAGGGTCCTCGTGCTCAACCTCGTTGGTAACCTCGTGCTCGTACTCGTACTCGGTCTCAGCTTCCGGCTCTAAACAATACAATCACACCAAGCACAAATCAACAAGATGCAATGCGCACTCGAAAATGATGGATGCATGATGGATACACTAAGGATGCACAAGGAGCACGGAAATTAGCACTCAAGAAAAACACCTCAAAACATGATAACAATAAGATATTATGAATCTACATAGAAAATCAATCAAGTTTCATATGAGACTCGCTGAAATCGGAGCTACGGGCTAAGAGTTATACCCGAAACAAGAAATGAGCGAAAGCTAAAAATTACAGCAACATAGCAACTTCGGAGCACAAAATAATTAAGCTACAGCACTCAAACATCATGGCAAAGGACATGAACATAAACTAGATATATCCTACAGCAAATTAGTGCAAAGGTGCACCCCCAAAGGAGCCACGGATCAATAGCAATAAGCTTGGACATATTGAACTTGACAATAAAATTCTGACAGCAGAATTTTATTGAAACTTTGGAGCAAAAGATAAACATGCTACAGCCACTTGAATAAGCATGTGAGAACATGAATGGAAAGCTAACAATATATACTACAAGGAACAATCAAGATCCACTCCAAAACTATCATGGTTTGTCCTAGAGCAGCAAGCAAACATGGCATCGGAACGTTACAGATTTCAGACTTAGTGAAAAACCACTAAGTCCTAAAACAGCAGTTTCATCATGGCATCTAAAAGAGCATGTTTAAGTCACCTCGAAACTAAACATGGCAAGTGGTAAGCACCACATCAAAGTACACATGATGGTGATCCCGAAACATACATGCATGCATCATGGAGATAAACACAACGATTGCAACGAGCTCAACAAGATGGCATTTCATAAGAAGTGAAACAACATCACAGGCACATGGCACTTCGCAACGATGATAAACATGGCAAGAATAAATCTATCATGCAACCTAACACAAACAACTTGTAGAGCATGGCAAGACGAATACGTGGACATGTCATTTGCATCATTCGGACAAACGAGCTAAAAGTTATCACATGGCAAAGATGGCATAAAAACATCACATAGCAGCAGTTATACCGGGATGCACTCTTGCAACGAGAAAACAAGCATCTAGATGACTTCTATCATGCATGACACAAAAAGATAAAACGTAGTGCTATTCACCACGAACGTCTGGACATGCTATTTGCGCAAAACGGATCACCACACTAAAAGTTAGAGCAGTTTGAACATTGCATCGCAGATCAAATTACTGGGGACTTAGAGATGAAAACAACCTCAAAACAGAGAAAACAGGCCGGAGGAGGCAGATCGGGCCCGGGGCTTCGCGGATCCGCGAACTGGCGAGGAGGTGAGGCCCGCGCGGAGCGGCCCGCGAGGAGGCGGCCTGCGGAGGGTCGGCGGTTGGGCCGCGGAGGCGAGGCCCGGTGCCTGGAGAAGGCTACGGCCTCGGAGGTGGCGGTGGACGGGCGCGGCCCAGCGGCGCGCTAGGCCCGCTGGCGCCCGGCTGGCAAGCGAGCGCGGGAGGAGGCGGTGGCGCCCGGTGGCTTGGCGCTGGTGGCGGCCTGGGCTCGGCCCAGCGGGGTCTTCGGGCTGGAGGGGAACGGAGCTGGCGACGGGAGGAAGGGCGCGGCCTAGGCCTGTTGGCGCAGGAGCTGCGGACGGGGAAGTGGTCCCGCGGAGGCGATGGCCCGCTGCGACCTGGAGGCTCACGGGCCTGGCGACGGGCGATGTGGTCCAGCCTCCAGCTGGACCGCGGGGTGCTGTCGATCGGAGAGGCCCGCGCGGAGGAAAACGATCGGCGGGGGAGTCGATCGCCTGGCGCCGCGGCTCGATGCAGGCATTGACTTGGGGCGGCGCTCGCGACGAAGGACCGGATCGGCAGCTCGATGGCTTCCTCGGGAGCCTGGCTCGAGGGGAACTGGCTGGATCTGCTAAGTGGATGAAGAAGAGTGGGTTGGATCTGAAATTAGGGGAAGAAGTGGAGAAGAAGCTAGGGGATGCCCAAAATAGACCTAGGGGTCTATAAATAGCAGATTTCTAGGGTTAGGGGATTTAGGTGTGTTTGGAGCCCTCCGATCGCGATCCGACGGATCTGATCACGGGGGAAGTTTAGATGGGCCTAGGAGAAGGTAGTGGGCTGCTGTGGGGGTGTTTCTGGGCCACAAGAGGAGGCACTTTGGGCCCACACGAATAACCGAAGGGAGAGCAAACGGAGTCCAAATGCGACGAGATTTGAGAGGTGGGTTGCACACAACAAAACAACAACACACACAACAACCTCGCGGCACACCGATAACGTTACACGGCCAAACACCAAAGTAGGCCTACGGGACGTCACGGACACGTGAGGGAGCTCAGGAACACGAAACGGACAACGGGAAGGAACGCGTGGAACCGGATGCAACCGATAACACAAATGCAATGCGATGCACATGTCTACATGATATGAATGAATGCCACACACGCACACAACAAAACGACGAAAACCCGAAGACAAAGAACCCGGAATGGAAATAGATGAAGCCGGAGATATATTATATACCCAAAAGGGAAAGTATTACATCCGGGGCATTACAAACTCTCCTCTACTACAAAAAGATCTCGTCCCGAGATCTAGGACTGGAAAAAGGAAGGATACTCGGAACGAAGATGATCTTCTCGTTCCCACGTAGCCTCTCGGTCGGTGTGATGTGACCACTTTACTTTCAAGAATTTGATGGACTTGTTGCGGGTCTTGCGTTCGGTTTCTTCGAGAATTGCAACGGGATGCTCTCGGTAGGACAGGTCTTGTTGAAGATCAATCTCTTCAAACGGAATCATGCGCTCGGGTGCCTTGAAGCATTTGCGGAGTTGAGACACATGGAACACATCATGAACATTGGCGAAGTTTGGAGGGAGCTCAAGTTGATAGGCTAGATCGCCTCTTTTGCCAAGAATCTTGAAAGGCCCGACGTATCTAGGAGCAAGCTTTCCTTTGATACCGAATCTTTGGGTGCCTTTCATCGGAGACACACGGAGATAGACATGATCATCAATGTTGAAGGCCAAATCACGATGCTTGCCGTCATAGTAGCTCTTCTGACGCGACTAAGCGGCCTTGAGATTCTCACGTATGACTTTGCACATCTCTTCGGCTTCTGAGATCAAATCATTGCCAAGAAGTTGACGTTCGCCTGTTTCAGACCAGTTGAGAGGGGTACGGCACTTTCTGCCATAGAGGATTTCAAACGGAGCTTTGCCTGCACTTGCTTGAAAGCTGTTGTTGTAAGAGAACTCGGCAAATGGAAGGCAGTCTTCCCATTTCATGCCAAAGGATATGACAAAGGCTCTGAGCATGTCTTCTAGAATCTGATTCCCTCGCTCGACTTGACCACTAGTCTGAGGGTGAAAAGCAGTGCTGAACCTGATCTTAGTGCCCATGGCGGACTGAAAGGAGTCCCAGAACCTTGAAGTGAACAAACTTCCACGGTCTGAGGATATAACTTGAGGAATGCCATGTAGGGACACAATTCTGGAAGTGTACAGCTCTGCCAATTGAGCTGCATTGATTGATTCTTTGACTGGCAGGAAGTGAGCGACTTTGGTAAGCTTGTCAATCACCAGAAGATAGAATCATTTCCTCGCTTGGATTTAGGAAAGCCAGTGACGAAGTCCATTTCAATGTGGTCGAACTTCCACTCGGGAATAGGAAGAGGTTGGAGAAGACCGGCTGGACGTTGATGTTCTGCTTTCACTCTTCTGCACACATCACATTCGTTCACGAATTGGGCAATTTCCCTTTTCATGTGTGTCCACCAGTAAGACTGCTTGAGGTCTTGATACATCTTGGAACTGCCAGGATGAATGGAAAGGAGAGAATCATGAGCTTCTTCCATTATGAGCTTCCTGAGATCACCTTTGGGAACAACGAGTCTGTCCTCGAAGAACAAGGTATCTCTCTCATCAACATGGAAGCACTTGTATTTCGGAATGCCCTTAGCAATAGCATGTTTCACCTTCTTCACCATGGTATCACTAAGTTGGGCCTCACGGACTTGATCTTCCAAGGTAGGAGCAATTTGAAGATTTGCAAGAAAACCCTACGGAACAACTTGGAGGTTGAGTTTCCTGAATGCTTCACAAAGCTCAGGCTGGTACGGCTTGATAAGAAGGCTGTTGCAATATGCCTTTCTGCTCAAAGCATCTGCAATCACATTCGCCTTGCCAGGAGTGTATTCAATGCTGGGATTATACTCTTGGATCATTTCAACCCAACGAGTCTGACGGAGGTTCAGATGCGGCTGTGTGAAGATGTACTTCTAGCTCTTGTGATCAGTGAAGATGTCGACCTTTCTGCCCAACAACAGATGTCTCCACGTAATCAAAGCATGTACCACAGCTGCTAGCTCGAGATCATGTGTGGGATAGTTCTTCTCACTTGGCTTGAGCTGACGAGAAGTGTATGCCACAATTCTCTTATCTTGCATAAGCACACCACCAAGACCTTGAAGAGAAGCATCACAGAAAACTTCATAGGGCTTGGACTCATCTGGAGGAGTCAGAACTGGAGCAGAGACAAGCTTTTCTTTGAAAGTTTTGAATGCCACTTCACACTCTGGAGACCAAAAGTATTTGACATTCTTATAAAGCAAGTTTGAAAGAGGCTTGGCAATCTTGGAGAAGTTCTCAACGAACCTTCTACAATAGCTGGCAAGACCCAGAAAACTGCGGAGTTGCTTGACGTTCTAAGGAGCTTCCCAGTTGACAATTGCTTCAACTTTCTCGGGATTAACCGCAATACCGTCAGCTGAGATGATATGGCCCAGGTACAAAACCTTATCGAGCCAAAACTCGCACTTGGAGAAATTGGCATAGAATTTATGCTCTCGGAGTCGATCAAGAACCAGACGTAAGTGCTTTTCGTGATCTTCTTCATTCTTGGAAAACACCAGAATATCATCCAGATACACAAGCACAAACTCGCCAGTATAGGGGTTGAAGATGTAATGCATCATCCTCGAAAAGGTAGGAGGAGCATTGGCGAGACCGAAGGACATGACGGTATACTCGTATGAACCGTAGCTCGTTCTGAAGGCCATCTTGGGAATGTCTTCCTCGCGAATGCGAATTTGGTGATAGCCCATGCGGAGATCGAGCTTAGAGAACACTTTAGCTCCTTTGAGCTGCTCGAAGAGTTCGTTGATGTTGGGGAGCGGATACTTGTTCTTTATTGTCTTCTTGTTCAATGGCCGGTAATCAACACAGAGACGCTCCGTGCCATCTTTCTTCTTGACAAATAAGACACCACAGCCCCAAGGAGACGTACTAGGCGTGATGAGACCCATACTCTCATGTTTATCAAGCTGCTTCTTCAATTCCTTCAATTCATCCGGAGAGAGCTTGTACAGACGCCGGCATGCTGGCTCAGTACCTGGCTCGAGTTCAATGACGAATTCCACCTGACGGTGTGGAGGCATGCCTGGAAGTTCTTCAGGAAAGACGTCTTGATATTCGTTCACCACCGGAATTTGAGATATGGCATTAATTTCGCCCTTATCATTGAGAGAGAAAAGCCTGATAGTGTTATCCCTGGAGGCAAAGATAATCACAACTTCATCAGAATGAGTCATCTTGACTTCCTTTTGAGCACAATCAATGTGAGCATCATCCTGAGAAAGCCAATCCATCCCGAGGATGAGGTCGATGTCAGAATTACCAAGAACCACCGGATTAGCCAGAAATCGATAATCACCCATGCGAATAGACACATTCGGAGCATATATACTGGAATGCATCTGCTTTCCCGGAGAAGAAACTGCCAACTCTCTCGGTAAAGCTGCTGTGGTCACACTATGCTTGGATGCAAATGGGTATGACATGAAAGAATGTGAAGCGCCCGAATCAAATAACACTTTAGCTGGAAAAGAGTTAACTGGAAGGTTACCCAAAATGACATCAGAAGAATTCTCCGCTTGTGCTGCATTCATCAGATTGACCCTTGCAGCCTTTGGATCATGCTTGACAATAGCTGAACTCACAGGTGGAGGAGGAGGAAGACGCTTTGGATTCGGACATCTGTTGGCATAATGACCCTTCTGGCCACACTTGTTGCACACCACTTCTGAGAGAGGACGGAAATGAGAGCCACTTGACTTGCAGCCTTGAGACTGAAACTGCTTCTTCGACTGGTTGCTCGGGTTGGGTGGGTGGGAGAAACCACGTCCACCAGAGTTCTTGTTGCTGTTGGAGTTGTTGGAGTTGTTGTAAGGAGCTCGAATCACTGGAGGAGGAGGAAGCCAGAATTTCTGTTGTTTCGCAGCCAACTGAGATGATGAGGAAGAATGAACGGCATCTCGAATTCTCTTCTTAGAAGCCTCCATCTTAAGCTGAGCTGCCTCTTGTTTCAAAGCCATGTTATAGAATTTGTCGAATTCATCCGGCTCGAACAAGGTGAGAGCAAGTTGAAGTTCATCTTTAAGACCTCCACGGAACTGGTAGATTTTGCTCTTGGCATCAGGAATGTCTTGCTTAGCATAGCGGGTGAGGTTTTGGAACTTGACATTATACTGATAGACTGTCATAGAGCCCTGCTTCAGGTTGCGGAATTGCTCACGCATACCCTCGATGACACTTGTTGGAATGTGGTGAGAGCGAAAGTCCTTGCAGAAATTCTCCCAAGAGATCACTTGACCTGGCCTGGAGTCTTTGTACTGCTGCCACCAGTCAGCTGCTTGGTCTTTAAGTTGGAAGGCTGCAAACTTCACATAATCCTCTTCTCTTACGTTACTGCACTCAAAATGCTTCTTTATGCCGGTTAACCAATCTTCAGCATCAAGAGGGTCGACACAGTAACTGAAAGCTTTTGGATTATAGGCCAAGAACTGGTTGAGAGTAGCATGGTGCTGCTGGTTGAATAAGTTGCCTTGATTCCCTAGAACACCCTGATTTGCTTGATTAGCTTGCATCTGTTGCATCATCTGCATCAACATCTGGGTGTTCTGAGCTGTAGTCTGCATAATCGCTCTCCAAGCCTCAGGCGAAGGAGGAGGGGAAGGAGGACGTTCTGGGACCTCTTCACCCTCTGGGTTAGCGTTGGGAACTCGTTTCGGAGCCATCCTGAAAGAGATGACCACGAATCAGCAATTGATAGACAGAAGGTATAAGCTGAATCAATGGAATGAATTGCAACAAGTCTTCACAATAATCATTCGAACGATAGGAACGAATGAAATTCTCAGTTAAATGATAACATCAATCTTCACGAGAAGCCACATAGGGGACAAAAGGTAAAAATAAGAAAAATAACAAGGTACGGATGGAACAAATACAAGATAGGAGTTTCGTTCTAACATCTTTGTGTTGAAAGCATATGAACGCGTTACGAAAAGGTTTTGCAATCCCCGGATCAGCATAGCCAAGGACCCTTTAAGATGCAATTCCTGATAGTAACACCGTTCATAAACCACTTCACTCAATGTAGAACCCCGAACTCACTAACCTGCATTCTTTGGAAGAATGCCTACGATCTACTGGATAAACCCACCTATAAATTTCCGAAAGATTCTAGTTATGCAATCAGGTGTTTGGGATACACGGGAAGCACCGCGCAATCAACTCTAAACCTACATCCAGGTGTATCCATCCTTCAACACATAACCAGTCTTTCTCGGAAACTGTTTACCTCGGACCTTCGAAAAGCATCCACTATAACAAGCTATGGCAATACTCCCGAACTACCTCCCCTGTACTGGGTGATGTCGGGGTTATCTTGCCACTGGCCGTATAGGAGAGATTTTCGATGTCGGCCGTCTTAAGTATTTAGTACTGCCGCGATATGCTTGTGACGACAATACCCCGAAGCTCAACTCCCCGGGACACTGCCACATAACCCCTAATGTCAGGAGGCATCGAGAACAATATTCTCGTCACAAGAACATCGAAACAATCCCAGAATACTCGTGGGATTCCTAAAAAAAATTTGGTGCAATTTTTGAAAGTAGAAGAGACAAGAGTAGTCGTCAGGAGTCCTCACCAGAGAGAAAGGAGATGAGAAGCAAAGAAATCCTACTCTCCGATATAATATAGGACTCAAAATATTTCCAGTGTGTGCCTAGACTCGACCGTCAACGATTCGATCAAACAGTGGGGGCTCCTAGGTCGGAGAAGGCTCTGATACCAACTTGTAATGCCCAGGATGGAGTTATACCTCCTACGTGTCGAGGCACGACTTAAAGGCATAAGTCCATCCTAGAATGATCTCAAGTTTGGTAATCATTGCACATCTCATGTAAAAGAGGGGATTGTAAACATAAATAGTTGGCTTACACTCGCCACGTCACACAAATACAATACATGTCTCAAACATCATACATTAAGAACATCACAACCCTCTAAGGGCAAAACCAAATGTCAAGATACCAAACTTAAATAACATCCACAGGTCGGATCGAATCCTAGTAGAAGTCTCCACTACTGATCATCCGGATAACGAACATAGTATCGACTACGCTCCTCATCGTACTCCCAATCCAGCTCGGTGCCATCACCTGGATAGCTCACAGCTGGACCTGCATCTGGTGTGGTGAAGTAACTGTCAGCCACAGAGGACTCAGCAATCCCGTTCCCGGGTAACAAGACTATTTAAGCCTTGGGAGAGGATAAGGCTGAAGAAAGAATAAGTGTCTGCAGCAGCAACTAGCAACTAGCTTACGTGAGAGAGAGCGAGAAGAGAAATCCTCGGACGAGAAGTGATCATGAAGTGATCCTAGCTAAGCTCAACAAACATAACCCCTCCGTGTTCAACTCCCGAATCCCTATTCGGAAATTGACAGTCACGGAACACACGCTGGTAGTGTATTAGAAACATTGTGTCAAGTTATCTACAACCGGATATTAACAAGCTCCCATCTGCCACATAACCGCGGGCATGGCTTTCGAAAGTTCATAACCCTGCAGGGGTGTTCCAACTTGACCCATTACAAGCCCACGATCCGCGGAGTCGCAACTCCAAAGTGGGAAGACCCGAGTATTCTCGGAATCCCGTGCTCAAGATATACCGAACTAAGGTAAGACTAATCCAGCAAATCCTCCCGGCGTGTCGACACCCTGATAGTAGCCGCGCGTATCTAAGTCTCAGGACACGACCGGATGGGCGATTCTACAGGTGTATACCAGATACCTCAGGTTGCCCCAAGGCGGCCCTGCAGAACCCCCAGTTCGGACCAACACTCATGTGGAGCACTGGCCCGGGGTTGTTGATTAAGAAAGAGGGTTAATTACTCCCTATGCAAGTTTAGTTTGTTATTAGGCAAATAGTACCAATGTTGGGACTTGCTGGAAAAGACTTAGCACTTAGCAGTTTATCGAGGGGGTCCCATACACCCGTATATACCCAAAAGGGAAAGTATTACATCCGGGGCATTACAATATTGAAGGATGGATACAGCTGGATGTAGGTTTAGAGTTGAGTGTGCGGTGCTTCCCCTGTATCCCCAACACCTGATTGCATAACTGGAAACTTTCGGAAATTAATAGGTGGGTTCATCTTGTAGTTCTAGGCATTCTTCCAACGGATGCACGATATGAAGTTCGGGGTTCTACATGTAGTGAAGTGGTTTTATGGGCTTGTTCTGATCGGGAGTTGCATCTTAAAGGGTCCTTGGCTATGCTGATCCGGGGATTGCAAAACCCTTTTGTAACACGTTCCATGAGCTTTCAGCACGAACATGTCGAACGAAACTTCTATCTTGTATTTGTTCTATCTGCTCCTTGTTTCTTTTTATTTACCTTTTGTTCTTTCAAGTGGCTTCTCGACAAGTTGATGTACCTACGGAATTCATTCGTTCAATTCTCTGTTCGGATAGATATGTTGCAACATAATCTTCTTCATAAACATATCTATCCTTTGTTTTGTTTTGATTCTGGTATTCGAGTTGCTTCGATGTCAAGTGTTGATTCCATACCTTCCTAATCGGCGTTCTCATATTTCTATGGGAGTGCTAATTCTTCTTGACCATCAAGATCTTCATGTTAATCCTTTTCAACCGGTGTGCCTTCTCTTCAAGTTATTCCATTCATACGCCGTTCAGAAATCCGACGATTTGTCTGTTTCATTCATTCCAAGTTGTCTTGTTTCCTCACCCTCCCACCCTTCTCTTTATGGAGCCAGCAATTCTTAAATGGAATATCCATTTTATTCATGTGATATTTCTTCATTCTTTTCCTTCAATGTTCTTATCCGGTGATTTCTCAGGAAGATGCTCTGGAAACTCCAAGTTCATCATTCTTTGTTCTCAAATTCTGCCGGTGGATGTAATTCAAGATTTCGGTGTTGATCTATCCTTTTCCTCATTTCACAATGCCTTCTTATTCCGGTGCTCCAATTAATCATTCTCCTCTTGCTGTTCATATCCGGAGTGTTCAAGATATCTTAGAAGATTCATAGTTCCATTCTTAATCCTTTCAAGCTATTTTGAGGATTGCCATCTTACTCAAGCCATTTAATTTAACCGGTGCTATATCTCGCAAGCAATCTTTTTTTCAACGGTGATTTCTTTGAGTGGGCCCATAACCCACAGGTCTTTTCCCAGGATCTTACCTAACTCTTCTGTTTTTCCGGAGTTATTCTGAAATTCTTTTCAAAGTGTGACGTAAGAATGATTTCCATCAGTCACATGCCTTCTCCAAGCTTGTTTTCAATTATTTTCATCTTTAGCTCCACCTTCCTCTTTTCATTCGTCCGTGGTATCTCGTAATTCTTCATGGCATTTCTCGTCTTCATTCTCAACATTTGAAGACCGGAGAAGAGTTTTTCTTAAATGTGGGCCGTTCTCGTGATGAGTTGTGGTTCTAGTTTCATGCCATCCTCATTATTGTTCAGATTGTGAGGAATTCTTTTATACCATCCAAAGCATTTGATGAATTCTTTCCATTGTGATCCTCCGAAGGCCATCATTTCAGAATATTTCTTTGTTCTCAGTTTTCAACTTTGTCCTCCAAATATTCTTCATTGATGCCTCTTCGTTCGTCTCCCTATTCTTACGGTGGTTCATTCAAGTTTACTCTTCCTTGTTATCGTATTAATTCATTTGTTCTTTTCACAATCCTACCGGTGGTTCTTTGAAGATTTACACAAGTTTGTGCGAGATCTCTCTTTAATTCTTCCCAACGAGAATAAGTAGTATGCCAAATCCTTTGGTTGTCATCAATTTAAATTGGCGAAGGATATGCATAACATAAATCTTATTCTAGTTTCTCCCAAGAGGTTAATCCCTTCCTTCGGAGTTTGTTCAGAAGGAATATATCCTTGGGTCTAAGTTGTTCATCTTGTTTTCCGGAGCTCCAAGTAATTTCAATTATCATTTCAAAGCTCCATCTAATTCATCGCAGGCCTTGAATCTTATTCTTTTCATCTTTCACTTCTCATGCTTTTCATTACCGGAGTTCTCATGGTGGTTCTTCATCATTTAATTCATCCTCGAAGTCTTCATCAAGATTCTTGTTGGAGCTCAAGTATTCTTCATCATGCTTTCCAAGTGCAATCCTTTCTACCTTATCTTTTCAGATGGTGTTATGTCATTCTTGACAATTCCTTCATGTTTCATGATTCACGAGTTATCGAGAATGAAATATTTAAACCCATCATTTTCTTTGTTCAGGAGATCTTTCCAACCTTTCAATTTATTCGTTGGAGTAATCTTGGGTTGTATTTCACCTTAAAAGCTTTCCTTGAGAATTGTTGCTATTATGGTGCTCATAAATGACCCAAGTTCTTCATTTATCATTCCGGTGGAATAAGTTTTTCATCTCCTTGTTGATCTCAATCCAAGCAATTCGTTCTGTTAGTGGCTGGTTGTCACCTCATAATTTTGAGATGTTTTCCATAAGCCCACATCAAGCTTATGCTTTCGTTGTTGAATTTCTAACAACTCTGTTCAACCCTTCGTGTAAGGAGGATTTCCTAATTCATTTGTGGGAGAAGTTGTCATTTTTTTTTCTTCTCCATTCATTTCTTTCGTTGATTTATATGCTATTCTTTCGTTCCGGAGGCCTTGTGATATTGCTCTCTTTAACCATCATATCGTTTTATCGAGATCATGTTCTTTTCCTTGCTTATCATTTAACCGGAGTGTTGTATTCTTCATTCTAGTTCCGTCATCTTATCTAGTTTTCCTCTATTTTCAACCGGAGTGCTGTCTGAATCTTTCTTACCCCTTGTGCCATTCTTTTAATTGTTCCGGAGGCTGTATGCTGTTGATTTCATCAAGTATCATTCCATCTCCTCAAGTTCTTGGTTAATTCCTTCCATTTTCAGACGGAGTGCTGTCCAAATTCTGTCATTCTTATTCCTTGGCTATGCCGTTGCAGTTTCATATTTTTTTGGTTCGTAAGCTCTTGTTTCATGTCTTTCAATCTACAAGGTTCTTGTAATGTTACTTGTTCCTCTTTTCTAACGGAGTTTTCATATTCTTTCATCTCCGTTGCATTCTTTCCGTCAAGATTGTTCAACCTCTCAAGGTTCCTTGGTTTCACTCGTCTGTCAAAGAAGCAACTTTGTTTTACCTCTTCTTTTTCGTTCTTACCCGGTGCTATCTCTAGGATCTCGGGTCGAGATCCTCTGTTAGTGTGGGAGAGTTGTGACGCCCGAAGACCGACGTCCCAGGAGATTCCAGAAGATTCCAGATGTTTCGGGTCTCCCGTTTGTTTCAGTTGTGCTTGCTTTATTTATTTTGCATTGCATCATGTCATCATGCCATCATGTCATTTTTATTTTGCATCTCAACCTAAATAAATCGTGTGGACCTTCGGTCCATTTAAATCGAGGGAAGGTGACTTCTATTTATAACATATCCTCCCAATAATTAGGGTGCTATATAATAAATATTCCATTCCTTGGAATCACCTACAACACAATTGCACCATTCTTCATTTTTCTTTTATCCAATTCAACTTCATTTCTTCCTTTGAGGCCTTTTAGTAAAATTGTGTTGCAATTTTACTTCATCCACATATGTTCCAAATCTTCCCATAAATCACATCTAATGTGTAGGGCCATCTCTTGAAATTCCAACCCTTTTGAATTTGATCTAAAGGGATTTCTAAATTCAAACAGTTTGACTTTTATTCAAACTTGTTGAATTTTCATCTTCCAAATCCTCTGACATTTTTTATTTATATTCCGTACATTTTTGTGAGTCCAGGGAATTTTACCCTATGCCCTAACTCTATTTCTAGCACCTCCCTTCTTTTCTTTCTTCTTGTTGTTTTTTTTTCTGTTTTAATTTAGAAAAACAGCAGAAGAAGGGGCCCAGCTGCAATATCCCAGCCGCCAGGCCAGGCCCAAGCCTCCTCCAGCCCGGCGCGCCCCTCCTCCCTTCTAGGCCATCTCCTCCCAGGCCGCAGCCCGGCCCGCAGCACTCCCTGGCCCATCTCCTCCCAGGCCTAACCTAGCCCCGATCTCGGCATCCCTCTTCGCTCCTCCTGTTTCCCTTCGTCCGCCGCCAGGGGCCTCGTCCCTCGAGCCTCTCATCCTCCTTCGCTCATTCCCGAGCGCCCCCGACTCCTCCTCCTACCGCGCCATGGCACCGCACCCAGTCCCCTTCGATCTCCCTCACTCACCCCTCACCACCGCCGCGCAGGCCCTTCGTCAGTCGTCGCCGGCCGCCGCGGGGGATCCCCTCCGGCCGCCTCTTCCGTCCTCGACGCACCGCAGAGGCTCGTCGCCCCTCATCGCCATGCCGCTGCCATGGCCCCGTCGCCAAGAGTCGCCCGAGCATCCTTCGTGCCGTGTTTGTTTGGCTGCTGCTGCTGTGCTTCTTCGTCGGCCTCGTGTTGTTGTTTTGGTCCAGCAGGTTTTTGGCAAGATCGACGCGAGACCAAGACCCGTGTATGACTACACCGGGTGTTGCCTCAAGTACATCTACGAAAAACACGAACGTCTACGAACCGTGTACGAGACCGACGCCAAGTACCCCTTCGTCGTCAAGACCGGACCGACAAGTACCACGATGACAAGTACCCCTTCGGAGAAGTGAACATCTACGAACGAGAACGACTTCGTGAACAAGTACCACTACCGACGCCCGGAGCCATCGGAACCCTCAAGTACCTCTACGGAACGTGTACGACGACCGTCGCCAACGAACCGAGTACCACTACCGTCGACCCGTGTACCACGACACGATAACGGAACGACTACTTCCTCTACGACCCGTGTACCACTACTTCCGCTACTTCCACTACTTCCCCTACGATCTCGAACCGCTCCGAGAACGTTTGTCCCGAAGGTATAACCCCGAGACGATGACCTGTGCATGCTTGTGTTGTATGAGATGTTTGCCCTTGTGTGCTCCATGCCCGTTTCGTCCGTTTGTCATGTTCCTCGGTTGCCTCGTCGCCAACTCGTGGGAACCCGGTGACGGGATCACACCACCTTTCATCTTGTTCGACCCACTCCACCTTTTTTTCTTTTGCACCAGACTCTCAACGAGTTACCGGAACCGATATGTTGCCGTGGCATCATTTTCGGAATTGTTGCCGTGGCACCCTTTCTTTCCACCACGGTGACAAATGCTTCATATCTTCTTCTTGTCAACTTTTAATATAATTGCATAAACTTGATCGTGTCATCCGCATCATTTAACAACATTATAATGTGTGAATTGTTGTTTGCTTAATAATTACTAAACATGCTCATGGGGATTTTCCGGAATTTGTTGTTGTTATTTTCCGGCCTCATTTAAATTGCCTAGATAGGTAGTTTACTTTTGTTTCACCTCTTGCCATGTTAAAAACATTTAATCTTGTCTTGTAAATAATGAGAGTCAACTAAATAAATAAAATGTGGTATTTCGTCAATATGCAACTCGTTGCATATTGAGCTCCACTTAACTTGTAGTACTTGTTTGTGCCCTTGCCATGACATGCATATTTAAACCGGACATGCATCATGCTTGCTTGTGCATCGTATGCCATGCTTATGCTTGTATGTTTACCGTGTTGTTTGCTTCTTTCTGGTTGCTTCTCTTGTAAGCTTCGGTTTCGTTCCGGAGTTGTGAGGTTTCGCTCAACTATGTTGCTCCGTCTACTTCATGGATCCATTCTTCTCCCTCGCGGAATCCCAGGCAAGATGACCATACCCTTGGATACCTTTACTACCATTGCCATGCTTAGTTGTCTCGATGCTATCGTTACATGTCGCGCTACCCATCTTTATGTCAGCCTCTCCTTGTTGCCATGAAACCTCTAACCTTTGACACCTTCCTAGCAAAACCACTGTTTGGCTATGTTACCCGCTTGCTCAGCCCCTCTTATAGCGTTGTTAGCTGCAGGTGAAGATGAAGTTCGTTCCAGGAGGGAACTTGTTGTTGTTATATCACAATATCTATTATTATTATTAACACACCTATATACTGGGCATGGGTGGAAGGCTTGGCCTTTTGCTCGGTGTTTTGTTCCACTCATGCCACCTTAGGCGCCGATAAACCGGCATTATGTTCCTTGATTTTGCGTTCCTTACACGATGGGTGGATGGGGACCCCTTGACAGTTCGACTTTGAATAAAACTCCTCCAGCAAGGCCCAACATTGGTTTTAATTTTCCTCATAATAACAACTTAATTAATTAATTAAATTTGCATAGGGGGTCGCACCCTCGGGTTCTTAATTCTACATAGCAGGGGGGCCAGTGCTGATGGTGTTGGTCCCAAACTAGAGCCACTTGCGGTACCACCCAGTTATCTGGGATCTTCGGTTACCGTACGTAGCGCTCATCCGGACGTGGCCTGAGACGAGATGCGCGCGGCTACCATCAGGGTGTTGGCACGCCGGGAGGTCTTGCTGGACTTGTTTTACCATTGTCGAAATGTCTTGTGCTACCGGGATACCGAGCCTGATCGGATTTCCCTAAGATAAGGGGTGATGATATTATATTTATCACTTCAGCTAATCGTGAGAGCTTGTGATGGGCTAAGTTGGGACACCCCTGCAGGGTTATGATCTTTCGAAAGCCGTGCCCGCGGTTATGTGGCAGATTGGAATTTGTTAATGTAGTGGTTTCTACTTGGATTCGATCCTTGTTGGGGAACGTTGCATGGGAAACAAAAAATTTCCTACGCTCACCAAGATCAATCTAGGAGATGCACATCTACGAGAGGAGAGTTGGATCCACATACCCTTGTAGATCGCTAAGCGGAAGCGTTCAAGAACGCGGTTAATGGAGTCGTACTCGCCGCGATTCAGATCGCCGAAGATCCTAGCACCGAACGGACGGTGCCTCAGCGTTCTTCACACGTGCAGCCCGGTGACGTCTCCCACGCCTTGATCCAGCAAGGAGAGAGGGAGAGGTTGGGGAAGACTCCATCCAACAGCAGCACGACGGCGTGGTGGTGGTGGAGGAGCGCGGGACTCCAGCAGGGCTTCGCCAAGCGCTGCAAGAGACGAGGAGGGAGAGGGGTAGGGCTGCGCCAAGAGGGAGACGTTCTCGTGTGTCTAGCAGCCCCAAAACCTCACATATATATAGGGGGAAGGGAGGGCTGCGCCCCCTTTAGGGTTTCCCACCCCTAGGGGTGCGGCCAGCCCTAGAAAACCCATCTAGGGTGCGGCCAAGGGGGGAGAGAGAGGGGGCGCCCTAGGGTGGGCCTTAAGGCCCATCTGGACCTAGGGTTTGCCCCCCTCCCCTCTCCATGCGCCTAGGAACTTGGTGGGGGGGCGCACCAGCCCCCTTGGGGCTGGTCCCCTCCCACACTTAGCCCACGCAGCCACCTGGGGCTGGTGGCCCCACCTGGTGGACCCCCGGGACCCTCCCGATGGTCCCGGTACATTACCGATATCGCCCGAAACTTTTCCGGTGACCAAAACAGGACTTCCCATATATGAATCTTTACCTCCGGACCATTCCGGAACTCCTCGTGACGTCCGGGATCTCATCCGGGACTCCGAACAACATTCGGTAACCGCGTACATACTTTCCCTATAACCCTAGCGTCATCGAACCTTAAGTGTGTAGACCCTACGGGCTCGGGAACCATGTAGACATGACCGAGACAACTCTCCGGCCAATAACCAACAGCGGGATCTGGATACCCATGTTGGCTCCCACATGTTCCACGATGATCTCATCGGATGAACCACGATGTCAAGGATTCAATCAATCCCGTATACGATTCCCTTTGTCTATCGGTATAGCACTTGCCCGAGATTCGATCGTCGGTATACCGATACCTTGCTCAATCTCGTTGCCGGCAAGTCTCTTTACTCGTTCCGTAACACATCATCCCGTGATCAACTCCTTGATCACATATTGTGCACATTATGATGATGTCCTACCGAGTGGGCCCAGAGATACCTCTCCGTCACACGGAGTGACAAATCCCAGTCTCGATTCGTGCCAACCCGACAGACACTTTCGGAGATACCTGTAGTGCACCTTTATAGCCACCCAGTTACGTTGTGACGTTTGGTACACCCAAAGCATTCCTACGGTATCCGGGAGTTGCACAATCTCATGGTCTAAGGAAAAGATACTTGACATATAGAAAAGCTTTAGCATACGAACTACACGATCTGTGCTAGGCTTAGGATTGGGTCTTGTCCATCACATCATTCTCCTAATGATGTGATCCCGTTATCAACGACATCCAATGTCCATGGTTAGGAAACCGTAACCATCTATTGATCAACGAGCTAGTCGTTTAGAGGCTTACTAGGGACATGGAGTTAGTCTATGTATCCACACATGTATCTGAGTTTCCTTTCAATACAATTCTAGCATGGATAATAAACGATTATCGTGAACAAGGAAATATAATAATAACCAATTTATTATTGCCTCTAGGGCATATTTCCAACAGTCTCCCACTTGCACTAGAGTCAATAATCTAGTTCACATCGCCATGTGATTAACACTCACAGGTCACATCGCCATGTGACCAACATCCAAAGAGTTTACTAGAGTCAGTAATCTAGTTCACATCAATATGTGATTAACACTCAATGAGTTCTGTGTTTGATCATGTTATGCTTGTGAGAGAGGTTGTAGTCAACGGGTCTGCAACATTCAGATCCCTATGTACTTCGCAAAACTTTATGTCATATCGTAGATGCTGCTACCACGTTCCATTTGGATCTATTCCAAACTGTTGCTCCATTATACGTATCCGGTATCTCCACTTAGAGTTATCCGGATAGGTGTTAAGCTTGCATCGACGTAACTCTTTACGTCGAACTCTTTATCACCTCCATAACCGAGAAACATTTCCTTATTCCTCTAAGGATAATTTTGACCACTATCTAGTAATCCACTCCTGGATTACCTTTGTACCCTCTTGCCAGACATGTGGCAAGGCACACATTAGGTGCGGTACTTTAGCATGGCATATCGTATAGAGCCTATGACAAAACCATAGGGGACGACCTTCGTCCTTCCTCTTTCTTCTGCCGTGGTCAAGCTTTGAGTCTTACTCAACTTCACACCTTTCAAATCAGGCAAGAACTCCTTCTTTGACTGACCTATTTTGAACTCCTTCAAAATCATGTCAAAGGTGTGTGTTTCTTTTGAAAGTATCATCAGGCGTCTTGATCTATCTCTATAGATCTTGATGCCCAATTATGTAAGCAACTTTATCCAGGTCTTCCTTTGAAAAATACCATTCAAACAACCCTTTACTCTTTCCAGAAATTCTACATCATTTCGGATCAATCATATGTCATTCACATATACTTATCAGAAATGTTGTAGTGCTCCCACTCACTTTATTGTAAATACAAGTTTCTAACAAACTTTGTATACCCAAAAACTTTGATCACTCCATCAAAGCATATATTCCGACTCCGAGATGCTTGCTCTAGTCCATGGAAGGATCGCTGGAGCTAGCATACCATTTAGCATCCTTAGGATCGACAAAACCTTTCTGATTGTATCACATACAACCTTTTCTTACGAAAACTGGTAAGGAAACTTGTTTTGTCATCCATCTGCCAGATTTCATAAATGCAGCTAATGCTAACATGATTCCGACGGACTTAAGCATCGCTATGGGTGAGAAAATCTCATCGTAGTCAACTCTTTGAACTTGTGGAAAACTCTTCGCCACAAGTCGAGCTTCATAGACGGTGACATTACCGTCCACGTCCGTCTTAGTCTTAAAGATCCATTTGTCTCAATGGCTTGCCGATCATAGGGCAAGTCCACCAAAGTCCATACTTTGTTTTGATACATGGATCCTATCTCGGATTTATCGGCTTCTAACCATTTGTCGGAATATGGGCCCACCATCGCTTCTCCATAGTTCGTAGGTTCATCGTTGTCCAACAACATGACCTCTAAGACAGGATCACCGTACCACTCAGGAGTAGTACACATCCTTGTCGACCCACGAGGTTCGATAGCAACTTGATCTGGAGCTTCATGATCACTATCATCAGTATCCTCTTCAACTGTCGTAGGTTCCACAGAAACATCTTTCTGTGTTGCACTACTCTCCGGTTGAAGTGAGGGTTCGACAACCTCATCAAGTTCTATCTTCCTCCCACTCAATTCTTTCGAGAGAAACTCCTTCTCGAGAAAGGACCCATTCTTAGCGACAAACATGTTTGTCCTTGGATCTGAGATAGAAGGTATACCCAACTATTACCATTGGGTATCCTATGAAGATGTATTTGTCCGCTTTGGGTTCGAGCTTTTTCCCGGCTGAAGCCATAAGCATCGCAGCCCCAAACATTAAGAAAACGACAACTTTGGTTTCTTGCCAAACCACACGACGTCGTCACAACGGACTTAGATGGTGCCCTATAAAGTGAATGCAGCTGTCTCTAATGCATAACCTCAAAATAATAGCGGTAGATCGGTAAGACATACCATAGATCGTACCATATCTCATAAGGTTCGATTACGATGTCCGGACACACCATTACGCTGTGGTGTTCCAGGGGACTTCAACTGCGAAACAATTCCACAATGTCTTAAGTGATTGCCAAACTCATAATTCAGATAATATCCCCTTGATCAGATCGTAGGAACATGATCTTCTTGTTATGATGATTCTTAATCTTCACTCTGAAATTTTTTGAACCTTTCAAACGTTTCAGACTTTTGCTTCATCAAGTAAATATACCATATCTACTCAAATCGTCAGTGAAGATGAGAAAATAACGATATCCACCACACGCCTTAATTCTCATTGGATCACATACATCAGCATGTATGATTTCCAATAAGTCACTTACCCGTTTCATTGTACCTGAAAACGAGATCTCAGTCATCCTGCCCATGAGGCATGGCTCGCATGTGTCAAGCGATTCAAAATCAAGTGACTCCAAACGTCCATCAGCATGGAGTTTCTTCATGCATTTTATGCCAAAATGACCTAACCGGCAGTGCCACAAGAAAGTGGTACTATCATTATTAACTCTATATCTTTTGGCATTAATATTATCATTATGTGTATTACCATGATCGAGATTCAACGAACCATTGGGTGCATGACCATAAAGGTATTATTCATGTAAACAGAATAACCATTATTCTCTAACTTAAATGAATAACCGTATTGCGATGAACATGATCTAATCATTTTCATGCTCAACGTAGACACCTGATAACATTTATCTAGGTTCAACACTAATCTCGAAAAATAGAGGAAGTGTGCGATGGTGATCTCATCAACCTTGGAAACACTTCCAACACACATCGTCACCTCGCCCTTAGCTAGTCTCCGTTCAGTCCGTAGCTTTTGCTTCAAGTCACTAATAATAGCAACTGAACCGGTATCCAATACCCAGGTGCTACAAGGAGTACTACTAAGGTACACATCAATAACATGTATATCAAATATACTTTGTTGAAGTTGCCAGCTATCATATCTACCATGTATTTGGGGTGGTTCCGCTACCATGTGACCGTTCCCCTTACAATAGAAGCACTTAGTCTCGAGGTTTGGGTTCAACCATGGGTTCCTTCATCAGAGCGACAACAGGTTTGCCATTCATGAAGTTTCCCTTCTAGCCCTTACCCTTTTGAAACCAGTGGTCTTGTTAAACCATCAACACTTGATGCTCCTTCTTGATCTCTACTTTTGCGGTACTAAGAACCGCTGACAGCACCGGGATCATCTCCATCCTTTGCATGTCATAGTTTATCACGAAGTTCTAGTAGCTTGGTGATAGTGTCTAGAGAATTCTGTCAACCACTATCTCACCTGGAAGATTAACTCCCACTTGGTTCAAGTGGTTTTAGCACCCAGACATTCTGAGCACGTGCTCACTAGTTGAGCTATTCTCCTCCATCTTTTTGGCAAAGGAACTTGTCAGAGGTCTCATACCTCTCAACACGGGCATGAGCCTGAAATCCCAATTTCAGCTCTTAGAACATCTCATATGTTCCATGGCATTCAAAACGTCATTGGAATCCCGATTCTAAGCCGTAAAGTATGGTGCACTAAACTATCAAGTAGTCATCAGGACGTGTCTCTCAGGTGTTCACAACATCCACAGACAACGTTGTAGGGGTTTGCACATTGAGCGGTGCATCAAAGACGTAAGCTTTCTATGCAGCAGTGAGGACACTCCTCGGACTACGGACCCAGTCCGCATCCTTGCTTACAATATCTTTCAACTTAGTCTTTCTCTAGGATCGTATTAAACAGGGAGCTACAACGCAAGCTATTGATCTACAACATAATTTGCAAAGGCAACTTAGACTATTGTTCATGATAAGTGAGTTTAACTAATCAAATTACTTATAACTCCCACTCAAATTGACATCCCTCTGGTCATCCGAGCGTGACATGATCCAAATCCACCAACCCAAGTCCGATCATCACGTGAGATGAGGTGGTGTCAATGGTGAACATCTTCATGTTGATCATATCTACTATATGACTCATGCTCGACCTTTCGGTCTTCCGTGTTCCGAGGCCATGTCTGTACATGCTAGGCTCGTCAAGTCTAACCCGAGTGTTCTGCATGTGCAAAACTGGCTTGCACCCGTTGTATGCGAACGTAGAGTCTATCACACCCGATCATCACGTGGTGCTTCGAAACGACGAACCTTCGCAACGGCGCACACTCGGGGGGAACACAATTTTATCTTGAAATTTTAGTGAAGGATCATCTTGTAATGCTACCGTCGTCCTAAGCAAAATAAGATGCATAAAAGGATTAACATCACATGCAAATCATAAGTGACATGATATGGCCATCAACTCGTGCTTTTGATCTCCATCTCCAAAGCACCGGCATGATCTCCATCGTCACCGGCGCCACACCATGATCCCCATCATCATGATCTCCATCATCATGTCGCCATCGGGGTTGTCGCACGCCCACCATGCTCTTACTACTATTGCTACCGTTTAGCGATAAAGTAAAGCATTACATAGCGCTTAATGATTGACACGCAGGTCATACAAGAAATTAAAGACAACCCTATGGCTCCTGCCGGTTGCCGTATACATCGACATGCAAGTCGATATTAACTATTACAACATGATCATCTCATACATCAAATATATCTCATCATGTCATTGGCCATATCATATCACATACATACCCTGCAAAAACAAGTTAGACGTCCTCTAATTTGTTGTTGCATGTTTTACGTGGCTGCTATGGGTATCTAGCAAGAACGCTTCTTACCTACGCAAAGCCACAACGGTGATATTTAAGTTGCCATTTAACCTTCTACAAGGACCGCCTTTGTCGAATCCGATTCAACTAAGATAGGAGAGACAGACACCCGCCAGCCATCTTATGCAACAAAAGTCGCATGTCTGTCGATGGAACCGGTCTTATGTACGTGGACATGTAAAGTTGGTCCGGGCCGCTTCATCCCATAATACCGCTGAATCAAGAAAAGACCAAGGAGGGAAGCAATCTAAACATCAACGCCCACAAACTCCTTTGTGTTCTACTCGTGATTGCATCTACGCAAAGACCTAGCTCTGATACCACTGTTGGGGAACGTTGCATGGGAAACAAAAATTTTCCTACGCTCACCAAGATCAATCTAGGAGATGCACATCTACGAGAGGAGAGTTGGATCCACATACCCTTGTAGATCGCTAAGCGGAAGCGTTCAAGAACGCGGTTAATGGAGTTGTACTCGCCGCGATTCAGATCGCCGAAGATCCTAGCACCGAACGGACGGTGCCTCCGCGTTCTTCACACGTGCAGCCCGGTGACGTCTCCCACGCCTTGATCCAGCAAGGAGAGAGGGAGAGGTTGGGGAAGACTCCATCCAACAGCAGCACGACGGCGTGGTGGTGGTGGAGGAGCGCGGGACTCCAGCAGGGCTTCGCCAAGCGCTGCAAGAGACGAGGAGGGAGAGGGGTAGGGCTGCGCCAAGAGGGAGACGTTCTCGTGTGTCTAGCAGCCCCAAAACCTCACATATATATAGGGGGGAGGGAGGGCTGCGCCCCCTTTAGGGTTTCCCACCCCTAGGGGTGCGGCCAGCCCTAGAAAACCCATCTAGGGTGCGGCCAAGGGGGGGGAGAGAGAGGGGGCGCCCTAGGATGGGCCTTAAGGCCCATCTGGACCTCGGGTTTGCCCCCTTCCACTCTCCATGCGCCTAGGGACTTGGTGGGGGGCGCACCAGCCCCCTTGGGGCTGGTCCCCTCCCACACTTAGCCCACGCAGCCTTCTGGGGCTGGTGGCCCCACCCGGTGGACCCCCGGGACCCTCCCGGTGGTCCCGGTACATTACCGATATCGCCCGAAACTTTTCCGGTGACCAAAACAGGACTTCCCATATATGAATCTTTACCTCCGGACCATTCCGGAACTCCTCGTGACGTCCGGGATCTCATCCGGGACTCCGAACAACATTCGGTAACCGCGTACATACTTTCCCTATAACCCTAGCGTCATCGAACCTTAAGTGTGTAGACCCTACGGGCTCGGGAACCATGTAGTCATGACCGAGACAACTCTCCGGCCAATAACCAACAGCGGGATCTGGATACCCATGTTGGCTCCCACATGTTCCACGATGATCTCATCGGATGAACCACGATGTCAAGGATTCAATCAATCCCGTATACGATCCCCTTTGTCTATCGGTATAGCACTTGCCCGAGATTCGATCGTCGGTATACCGATACCTTGCTCAATCTCGTTACCGGCAAGTCTCTTTACTCGTTCCGTAACACATCATCCCGTGATCAACTCCTTGATCACATATTGTGCACATTATGATGATGTCCTACCGAGTGGGCCCAGAGATACCTCTCCGTCATACGGAGTGACAAATCCCAGTCTCGATTCGTGCCAACCCAACAAACACTTTCGGAGATACCTGTAGTGCACCTTTATAGCCACCCAGTTACGTTGTGACGTTTGGTACACCCAAAGCATTCCTACGGTATCCGAGAGTTGCACAATCTCATGGTCTAAGGAAAAGATACTTGACATATAGAAAAGCTTTAGCATACGAACTACACGATCTGTGCTAGGCTTAGGATTGGGTCTTGTCCATCACATCATTCTCCTAATGATGTGATCCCGTTATCAATGACATCCAATGTCCATGGTCAGGAAACCGTAACCATCTATTGATCAACGAGCTAGTCATTTAGAGGCTTACTAGGGACATGGTGTTTGTCTATGCATCCACACATGTATCTGAGTTTCCTATCAATACAATTTTAGCATGGATAATAAACGATTATCGTGAACAAGGAAATATAATAATAACCAATTTATTATTGCCTCTAGGGCATATTTCCAACAATCCTGACCAGTGGTTTTATGTTGTTTTGGTATCTTTCTTTTGGATCTTCACCCGTAGTCGGGTTGTGATGTTTTGAATGATGTTTTGCTTATGTAATGTATTGTATGAAGTGGCGAGTGTAAGCCAACTATCTCCTTTTGCAATTTAATCCCTCTTTTACATGAGTCGTGCAAAGATACCAAACTTGAGATCATTCTAGGATGGGCTTATACCTTTAAGTCGTGCCTCGACACGTAGGAGGTATAGTCCCATCCTGGGCATTACAGTTAGTGATTCCCGTATCATGCACGTATGGTGAACCGCTATGTGACGAAGTTAGAGCATGAGGTATTTGTAAAGTGCCAACCTTTGTGTGGAGGTCGGGGACGCGCGATGGTTAACTCCTACCAACCTCCCCCCTAGGAGTATCCGTTGATTGATTTGTTTTTATGACTCGTAGATTTTTGCAATAAGTATATGAGTTCATATGACTCATGTTGAGTCCATGGATTATACGCACTCTCACCCTTCCACCATTGCAAGCCTCTCTTGTACCGCGCAACTTTCGCAGGTGCCAACAACCCACTAGATATCCTTCCTCAAAACATCCACCATATTGTTCCTCAAAACGGCCACCATACCTACCTATCATGGCATTTCCATAGCCATTCCGAGATATATTGCCATGCAACTTTCCATCGTTCCGTTTATATGACACACATCATATTGTCATATTGCCATGCATGATCATGTAGTTGACATCATATTTGTGGCAAAGCCACCATGCATAATATTTTCATACATGTCACTCATGTTTCATTGCACATACCGGTACACCACCGAAGGCATTCATGTTGAGTCATACTTGTTGTAGTATCGAGTTGTAATTTCATGTTGTAATGAAAGTGTGATGATCATCATTATTAGAGCATTGTCCCATGGGAGGAAAGGTTGAATCTATAAAGCCCCTCTGCAAAAAAAAGAAAAAAAGAAAGGCCAAAGAAAAAAAAGGGCCCAAAAAAAGAGAAAAAAAATAAAAAAGAAAAGAAAAGAAAAAGGGACAATTGCTACTATCTGTTTCCACACTTGTGCTTCAAAGTAGCACCATGTTCTTCATTGCAGAGAGTCTCATGCCTAGTCACTTTCACATACTAGTGGGAATTTTCATTATAGAACTTGGCTTGTATATTCCAACGATGGGCTTCCTCAAATGCCCTAGGTCTTCGTGAGCAAGCAAGTTGGATGCACACCCACTAGTTTCTTTTGTTGAGCTTTCATTCATATTTATCTCTAGTGCATCCGTTGCATGGCAATCCCTACTCACTCATATTGATATCTATTGATGGGCATCTCCATAGCTCGTTGATATGCCTAGTCGATGTGAGACTATCTCCCTCCTTTTTGTCTTCTCCACAACCACCTCTATTCCACCCATAGTGCTATGCCCATGGCTCATGCTCATGTATTCCGTGAAAGTTGAATGGTTTGAAAAGATAGAGTATGAAAACAATTGCTTGGCTGAAATCGGGGTTGTGCATGATATGAATATTTTGTGTGATGAAGAGGGAGCATAGCCAGACTATATGATTTGTTAGGGATAACTTTCTTTAGCCATGGTATTTTGAGAAGACATGATTGCTTTGTTAGTATTGCTTGAAGTATTGTTATTTCTTATGTCAATATAGACTTTTATTTTGAATCTTTTAGATCTGAACATTCATGCCACAATTAAGAGAATTACATTGAAAAACTATTGGTTAGCATTCCACATCAAAAATTCTTTCTTTATCATTTACCTACTCGAGGACGAGCAGGAATTAAGCTTGGGGATGCTTGATACGTCTCCAACATATCTATAATTTTTTATTGTTCCATGATATTATTTATGAAGTCTTGGATGTTTAATGGGCTTTGTCATTCACTTTTATATCATTTTTGGGACTAACCTACTAACCCAAAGGCCCAGTCCAGATTGTTGTTTTTTTGCCTATATCAGGGTTTTGCAGAAAAGGAATATCAAACGGAGTCCAAACGGAATGAAACCTTCGCGAGAGATATTTTTGGAGAAAATCACGCACGCGGAGCTTCAGGACCAAGTCAGGGGTCAGAGAGGTTGCCCTCAAGGGTGAGGGGCACAGCCCCCTTCCCAGGGCGCGCTCCCTGCCTCGAGGCTTTCTTGTGTGGCCCCCGGTGCCCTTCTTCTTCCTATATATGTCCACATACCCCAGAAACTCCATACGCAGAGTGAAAACCCTAATTCCACCGTCGTAGCTACTGTTCCCGTGGAGATCCCATCTTGGAGCCTGTTCCGGAGCTCCACCGGAGGGGGATCCACCATAGAGGCCTTCATCGTCATCATCATCATCATCGCCCTCACCATGAGTTGTGAGTAGTTTACCACAGACCTTCGGGTCCATAGCTAGTATCTATATGGCTTCTTCTCTCTCTCTGGATCTCAATACAAAGTTCTCCTCGGTCTTTGAGGAGATCTATTTGATGTAATCTCTTTTTGCGGTGTGTTTGTCGAGATCCCATGAATTGTGAGTTTATGATCAAGGTTATCTATGAGAGATATTTGGTTCCTCACTGAACTTTTTATGTGTGCTCATAATACCCTTGCAAGTCTCCTCGATTTATTGGTTTGGTTTGGCCTACTAGATCTATAGTTCTTGCAATGGGAGACGTGCTTGGCTTTGGGTTCAATCTTGCGGTGTCCTTTCCCAGTGACAGTAGGGGCAGCAAGGCACGTATTGTATTGTTGCCATCGAGGATAAAAAGATGGGGTTTACATCATATTGCTTGAGTTTATCCCTCTACATCATGTCATCTTGCTTAAGGCGTTACTCTGTTCTTATGAACTCAATACACTAGATGCATGCTGGATAGCGGTCGATGTGTGGAGTAATAGTAGTAGATGCAGGTAGGAGTCGGTCTACTTATCTCGGACGTGATGCCTATATACAATGATCATGCCTAGATAGTCTCATAATTATTCGCTTTTCTACCAATTGCTCGACAGTAATTTGTTTACCCGCCGTAGAATATCGCTATCATGAGAGAAGCCACTAGAGAAAACTATGGCCCCCGGGTCTATTCTCAACATATTAATTTACATGTACTTTACTTTTACCGCTTTTATTTGATGTTTTATTAAACCAAAAATACCAAAAATACAAACTATCATCTCTATCAGATCTCACTATCGTAAGTGACCGTAAAGGGATTGACAACCCCTTATCGCGTTGGCTTCGAAGTTCTTATTTGTGTGTGCAGGTGCGAGGGACTCGCGCGTGGTCTCCTACTGGATTGATACCTTGGTTCTCAAAAACTGAGGGAAATATTTATGCTACTGTGCTGCATCTCCCTTTCCTCTTCGAGGGCATACAACGCAAGCTCAAGAGGTAGCATACATCAATATAGCCCAATCCTTTTGTGGCAAAGGACAGGTCGAAACAGTCTCTTATAATTAGCAAAGTGTTCTTGATGACACACGAGAATTTCATCTAGTCAGTTTCATCATGTTGTTTTGATTTTTGTTCGCTACTTTGATAATTTGATATGTGGGTGGACCGGTGCTTGGGTGTTGTTCTTACTTGAACAAGCCCCCCACTTATAATTAACACCCTTCGCAAGCATCCGCAACTATGAAAGAAGAATTAGGATAATAACTAACCATAGCATTAAGTGTATGGATCCAAATCAGCCCCTTACGAAGTAGGGCATAAACTAGGTTTAAGCTTCTGTCACTCTAGCAACCCATCATCTAATAACTACAACACAATGCATTCCCTTAGGCCCAAAGATGGTGAAGTGTCATCTAGTCAACATTCGAACGACACCACTAAGGGAATCACAACATACATATCATCAAAATATGGAATGAATATCAAATTCACATGATTACTTATGACAAGACTTCTCGCATGTACTCAAGAACAAAAGTAACTACTCACAAAGCATATTCATGTTCAAGATCAGAGGGGTATTAAATAGCATAATGGACTTGAACATATTATCTTCCACAAAATAAACCAACTAGCATCAACTACAAGATGTAATCAACAATACTAGCAACACACATGTACCAATCTTAGGTTTTGATACAAAGATTGAATACATGAGATGAACTAGGGCTTGAGATGAGATGGTGCTGGTGAAGATGTTGATGGAGATTAATCCTTCGACGATGAGAGGGTTGTTGGTGATGACCATGGCTCCGATTTCCCCCTCCCGGAGGGAAGCATCCCCGGCGAAATCTCTCTGCCGCAGAGCAAAAGGGCTCCTCCCCAAGTTCCACCTCGACACGATGGCGCTCCATCCCGAAAGTCCACTGCTGATTTTTCTAGGGTGTCGTGGTTTTGTCACGGCAGATGCCATTGCAAAAGCACTAAGGTGTGAGGCCATGACCACGGTGATTAGCTTAAAGGGGTTGAGCGGGATGAGAGTCACGAGTTTACCCAAGTTCAGCCCCACACCAGCAATTAAAAGCCTACTCCTTCTTTGTGTTGTATTGCTTCAGTATCGATTACAAGGGAGCAGAATTGCTTAACCTAGCTCTCGGTCAACTGTTTCTTGTCCCTAACCCGCTGCCGGGTCTGGCCTTTATATACACAGGTCGAGGCCCGATGCCTTACAAGAGTCCAGGCCGGGTCACACAACGTAACCAACTCTGGTTCTAGGTCGCCTTGCCTTGTTAGGCAAGTCACCATCGGGCGGCTCACACCTTCGAGTCTTGAGTCGCCTCGACCTTCAACATGCCTTCTTGTAAGCCACCTCTGGTCTTCATATCTTTTCTCCTTGGGCCTACATGTGCCTTTTCTTATGAGTCACCAACGGTGTAACTCGGCCCCTCCTAGACGGGTCACACCACGGGGTTATATCCCAACATTAGGCCCTAGATTGATTTGAACTTGTTCATGTCAAATCTGCATCCCTCGGTTGGCTAATCTTCTTGAATTCCTTCTCAACATTTGACCTTGATAAATCTTCATGACCCGCTATGACAAAAGCTCACATCACATTATTAAATGCAGAAAAAAATCCTATGATGTCACAATGGATCTTTGCATTAACAAGTCATTCCGAAAATCGAGGCGCCTCCTTTGTTGAGATAATTATGATGCCTCCTCGATTTCCACGCCTGCCATTTTACTATTTCACTTTTCCCTTATAAATAGGGACGGGGGGGCTTCTTTTTCACTTTTACCCATGTCTTCCTCTCTTCTTCTTCCTCGCGCCGCCGCTTCGACCTGAGCTCTTCCGCCTTAGCTGATGTCAGGACCCCAATCCTAAGTCAAACCATTCTAGCATGTAACATATCATATCACCTTGCGGCCTCAAGCACAGTATTACCACGGCTGCCACCTTACCTGGGCCGGGACCGTTTGCGCCTTTTGGCTCATGTATATGATAGTGTCGCTAGCATCCATATGACAGAGAACCTAGGCTGACATGACTAGTCGTAAACCCAAAGTGGCTCTAAATTACAGGGACAAGCATACATGACCCATCAATGCACGTATCGGTCAGCAGCGAGTGTAACCAGGCTGTAGCAAGCTAACAGGACTTCGGTAAACACCGCGTGACATTTCCTTGAAGAGGACAGACATAGGAGCAAGGATGGACACATGCGGGGTTAATCCATGTGTTCCAGAGCAATAGCAAGATACCAAGGCTCAGTGGAAGCACTAGGAGGCATTTTCCAATAAGATAGGATACCAAGGATAAACAACTAGGTGTCGGATCCCACACATACCAAGCATTTCAATAACATACACATAATATGCTCGATATGTGTAAATACAACATGGCATCACAACAAAACTCTATGACTCAGAGTATTTATTTGACAGACTCCGAAGAGCCATACATAACATGATATTATAATCATGGGTCTCGCGACCCAACATACATAATCATACAAGCAACAAGCACATGCGGAAGCTTAACCTGTCTGAGTACAGACAGCTCATAAGAAAGAAGGCTAGAAAGCCTGACTATCTACAAGACCCTCCATAGAACCAGACCAGTGTCTCGGATTCCCAAGCTAAACATCAAAGCCCACGTAGAACTACTAGTGAGACTGAAGAATCTCTGCAAAAACATAAATTAAGCAAACGTGACTACAAATGTACCCATCAAGACTTACATCAGAACTAGCTACATATGCATCAGTATCAATGGGGTAGTGGAATTTAACTACAGCAAGCTAGCTTTGACTCGGTGGCTATCCTGTACAACGACTACTGGTAACTCTTTTGAGGTGGCGCACACGAGTTCACATATTCAACATAATAATACACCACTATGGATCCACTCCCGTCTCCCTACGAGAAGGCCATCCATAGCACTCACGCTTATCTTGCGCATTTTAGAGTATCCACTTCCACTTGTCTACGAAAAATGTAAGCGTTCCAAGTAGTCCATATCCGCGGACACGGCTATTCGAATATATCATAACATTATGAGAATAATATTCTCATAACACTTCTGAACTGCATTGAAAAACTGCATTGGAAAGCTATGCGCACTGCTTCCTTATTCTGTCGCGAACCACATAGAGGTGCAGCAGGAAATCTTCATCTAGCAGCGTTTCTGGCTAGTTTGATCGATCTCTATTGGTTTATTTGTGCGTGCGCTGATTTAATATGTGGTTAAGCACTGAAATCAGCGAGAAAACGATTGAAATCCTATGATTTTGGCGGATCTGCGTCCGTTCTTCCGCTGGTTCAGGAGTTTCGCATCTGCTGTTGGTTGTTCGTATTCTACTTTTATAGCACGGTCCTAGCGTGTTGCCATTATCGCGTTGATGTTTGTGTTATTCCGCGACAGATTAATCTGCTAATAGGATTGAAATTTCAGTATAATTTGTCGGGTATATCTCTGCTCTAGCGGAAAAACCTCTGTTCTGTGTTCTTCCCCGTCCGGATCGAAATTGTTGCATTTTATATGTAATATGCTATTGTTTTCGGCCATTACGGGCTGCCTTTTGATCTATCCGTATGAATTGGAGCGGATTTAAGTTGTTAATTTTGAAGAATTTAAGTTTTTTGTCCATGTTTTTTGCGGCGCCACTAGCTCTGGTCGTTTCTGAGAGATGTTTTTTGAGATTTTTTTGCATTATATAGTTGTTAGAACTGCATTGGAGGCTGTGTTTTTTGTCTGTGAATCGCGGTCAAGAGCGGTGGACTGCAGTAATATGCAAATGCGCGGTGAATTTTTGTAGTGCGGCGAACTGCATTAATATGCAATGCGAGCCTGTATCAACTGCATTACAGCCACCGGGGTGTGGGGGGGCTAGTTTGATAAGTTTTTGCTTGGTCAAGCACGGTGGACTGCAGTAATACGCAATGCGAAATGCACATTGTTATGTAACCGCACTGCTTTATTTATCGTTTTTTTATGTTGTTTCCTTTACATATATATATATATATATATATATATATATATATATATATATATATATATATATATATATATATATATATATATATATATATATACTGGTGGGTCAATTGGCTCCCCTCCCACCTTATCCCTGGCGGCTCCCATCTCACCTTATCCCTGGCGGCGCCACTCTTTCTCGATCTGTTTTTGTCCCAACCAGATCTGTTTTTCGCCTGGCAATGGATTGCGCGTGCGGCTGCCTGGCAAGGTTGGAGCCGATGCTGGAGACATGCGTTTTTTCCGAAGGTTTGGTTCTGAACCAGAGGTAGCGGCACAGCGCGCTCTGTTCCCTTCTATATTCTTCAGGTATTGGATTTCGGGCTCCATTCGTCCATCAGATGACTGACGATGTTGTCAGTGTTTCATGGGTATGTATTTCTTGCATATTCTTTTTCATGTGTTGTTTGTAGTTAACACTATCTGAATTTTTGTAGTAGTATTAGTTTCTGAAGAAATATTTTTTTCAATAAGTATAAGTGAACTGCTTTTTTTCACACAAAAGTTTTATTATGAACATTGTAGGAGCAGCAGCAATTTTGTCTAGTCAATATTATTATGTGTTGACATCAATATTTTTTTATGAAGATTGTAGCAGCAATTTAGTTTCTGAAAGATTGTAATCTTTTTCTTATTTGTTCTTATTTTTTTCTGTTCTTGTTTGTTTTGCTTGCAGAAATTCCCTTCTGGTATAGTCAGGGTAACAGAAAGCTGTGTTAATTTGGTGTTGGTCAGCAAGAATGGATATCATGATGTTGATGTTATGTATTCTGTTGGCTCTGATGATTGTTTGGTTCTCAAAGATGGCTGGAAGGAATTTGTGGAGGAAGCTGGTCTTCAGGCTGGGGATGTTGTGATGGCTATGTTTTATAGGCATGCAAAGTGTTTGGAAATCAAGTTAAATTTGCTTTAGATCAGTCTTGCTTGAGCAGCAGCAGCATGAGACATTTTTGTTGTAATAATTTGACATTTTTTGCGTGGCTTGTAGTGTATTTTCTTATGAGAATTCTGAGTATAAGTGAACTGCTTTTTTACATATAGTTTTTCATGTGCATCCTATCAGCAGCAGCAGTTGAAGAACATCCATACTGGAAACCCCCACCGAGCTTTTCCTTTTTTTAACCCACATACGGAACTAGAGTTTTTTTAATAAAAGAGGACTGCATCAACCTTCTTAATAGGAGCAATTTTGTGAAAGAATACTCTATGTGAACTGCTCTGATAGTTTTGTTTTTTATGTGTATCCTAGCTACAGCAGCAGTTTTGAAGCAATATACATACGGAAAACAGACTACTTAGAACTGCATATAGTTGATAGATAGAAACCATGGTTATGCGCTCATAATTAACATAGTACATCATCAAGCAAACTAACGCAACATAAGCAAACATTGTCCCAAAGCAAACTACAACGAAAGCAAACTAATCTACATACGCAGAGGGAAACTAATCGAGCACTTCCGACAGGAATCCTTGGCTTTTCAGCATCTGTCCTGCTTCACTAGTTCCACCCGTTGGAGTTGGAGGTGGAAGTTGATGCCCCCTTGCCCCACCCCCTCCAGGACGACCTTGGGCGCTTCCTGGTCTTCTCTGTTTCAGCGCGCGCGAGGCCTTTCTTCATCGTGGTGATTCGGTTCCATATCTCGAATGCAGCGTAGGCGTCCTTGGTAGCATACTCGACGTGCTTGGTGCTGAGAATCGAAGTCCACAGGCTGTGGTCGTGGTCTGTCATCTTCATCTTCATCTCTGCGTACTCGTCGTCGATGATGGCAGCAGCTACATCGCCAAGCGAGTCCAGTGGCTTCGTTCCATCAGGCACCCTCCAGTTCGTTTGGATGTCGACGAAGTTGGGGATGTGGAGGTCGCAGCGTGCGAGCTTCTCCTTGTCCTGCTTGATGGCGAAGCCAGCGAACTCGAACCTAAGGAAAGTGAACCGCAAGTTATACCTTTCGGAACTGCATACATGTGCATATAGAACTGCAACACGTACTCGGCAGAGAGAATTGCTTACCTTGGGTCGCCGAGGAACCTGTCGAAGGGGATGCATCTCTTGCCCAATGTACCACATACCTGGAAAAGAAGCACTGGGTGGTACTTGTCGATGGATAGTTGAACCAGGGCCGCCCTCTCGTGGTCAGGTGTGTACTCCACGTCGATGCCAACGATCTTCTGGCGGCGCCGCTGGAGAACTGTCTTGAACTCTTCGACGTACGTCGCCATGGCGGCGACGTCGGTTGTGTAGATCACCTTCAGCTTCGTGTTCCCGTGCGCATGCACGTCGTCGTAGGTCCTGCTGAACCTCATTACTGCAAAGAGGAGGAAGAGGAGGAGGAAGGCGCAGCATCGTGTGTTTTGTGCGGACGGTCTGGTTGATGGAGCGCGGGATTTAAATGGGAGCGGCAGCAACTTCTGCCGAGGCCACGATCTCGTCGCGCAACCGTGTTGGCGATCGTGGGTTCGTGATGATCGTGGCGTTCGTGCGGCGTGCAACCGGCGGGATAGAGGAGGGGCGGGGCGCGGCGCTTCGGGCGATAGTGGGCGCATTTATTTTAGGGCAGGCGAACCGAATCGTCCGCCGTAAGCGAACTGCATCGCTTCAGAAGCGGAATCGTTTCCCGTAAGCGAACTGCATCGCTTCAGAAGCGGAATCATTTTTTTTACATTTTTTTTGCACTAAGCGCACTGCACTGTGTACTCGAAGGTTACTGCACTGCAAGCTTTAAACGCACCACGCACGCACTGCAGTGTATGTGAATCCTAGTCTGACTCTACATTTTTTTCTTTTCTAACTGCTTTTCTGTATTGATTCACGTTCATGTCAGATTCTATACGACTAAGAGAACTGCATTCTCAAAATGACATTCCGATGTTAGGTTTTTCATACAGAAGAGAACCGCATTCTGAGAGTGGCATTCTCATCTTATTTTCTTTTCATACAGAAGAGAACTGCATTTTATGAAGCCCCCCCCCCTGCAGCACAGTGGTCACAAAGCATGTATGGCATATGTTGTATCTATTCATTTTTGAACTTCAGTATTACATGTTGAATTTCTTTTTTTTTGCAGTCCACTGAACACAAGCTATATATTATATACGATACGATATATATAAATGATGAAGTTAATATGTTTTTTAAAATGCAAAACTGCATATGTGTTGATCTACATCCTTTTCCTGGTGCTTCTTCGCAGATTGTGCACTGCATTTGTTTCAATGGTTGTTGCTGCTTCTGTCTTGCTCTTGTTGTTCGCATTACCCCTCGTAACGGGACCGTGCGACCGCGATGCTTGCCTACGCGCTGGATTCTGCGTTCTGTCTCTCCCCCTCGTTTTTGATGATGGTTCTTTGATTTCTTCATCTGCTTCTTCTTCTTCCTCGTCTTCTTCTTCTTCTTCCTCATCTTCCTCCTCGGTTTCATCAGCTTTGCTCGCTTCCTCACTGTCTTCTCTCTCAGCATCTTCTTCGTCATCTTCTTCATCTTTTTCCTCTGTTCTATTTGGACAAGTTCTCGCGTTATGCTTCTCTCTCTTGTTGCAGACGCTACATAGTCTTCTCTTTGGCGTATCATCTTGTTGGTCAGCTTGGTGATTTGTGGTGGCATTTTCAGCCTAGATTTGTTTCAGCCTCTCCTCACATGTTCTTGAGTTGTGTCCCGCAATCTTATTGCATGATTTACACATCCTTACCCCCATTGGTTTTCCTTCGTTGTCCAGTTCTGGCTCAGGCCTGCTATTTTTTTAGGGCTTTTTTCATTTGCTGCAGCTTTTTTATTGGCTGATTTGCTCTCTTTCTTTCTCCCTTTTGTGTTTGAAACAGGCGGGGGAAGAATTGTGTCATCCATATTATGAACTACACCATCAGCAGCATGTTCGTGCTCCTTTCCTTGTTCTTCACCCCGTGCATCCATTATCTTCTCTGCCTCTTCTTCTTCGTTTATTACGTTCACTTCTTGTATGAGTTTTCTCATCCCAGCTAAAGCTCTGTTGTACCCTCTATCCGATTTGACACCTCTGTTCGCCAGGTCCATTGCAGTTTCTGCAAGTAGTCTCCTACGGCAGAACATCGAACTCCCATCCGGAGCAGTTTGCTCATAGTCTCTGCGGTCAAAAGTTGGATTTTGGCGTGCGTTTCGTGTGCATGTCTTCAATATGTACTGTTCAGGTATCTTGTCCACCCGCAACTGATCCAACATGCAAATGATGTGCACGCAGAACAGGCCTGCAACAAAAGAAAATTGTTGGGTTATTCGTGCCAGCAAACTTCACATAAATAGGCAACATTTTTTTATTTTTTGGGTTTTATGAACTGCATTATAAATAGGTCCTGGGTCTGCTGCTATAGTGAACTTCACTATATATTTTTTTTGTTTTTAATCTCTTTTTTTTGCTACCAGCAATAAGTGAACTTCATTTTGTTTTACGTGTGCTTATTTTTTTGTTTTCCTGTCTCACTTACCTGTGTGTGTCCACAGCTTGCATTCGCATTCGTAGATACCGTTCGTCACATCAGCAACCACCTGGAACTCGTGTCTTGCCCAATCAAAATCATCAGACCGGTTGTAGTGGCGCACCAAATATTTTGTCGGGTTGTCAGTGGACTGCTCTGATCTGAATGCAGTGCTGCGGTAGTGCGTTTGCTTGAAGTCAGCAAAGACCGCCCTGGTGTAAATCTTGGAGAGCTGAACCTCGAATCCAAACTGAGTAGTAGTCTTTATTTCCGTCTATGAAACAAAGAAAACCAGTTAAGTAGTTGTCTTTTCGCAACAAAAATCAAGAAAGCGAGTAGTGTTTTTATTAATTGCTCATCCAGCTTAAAAACTTTGCTCTGTTTATATACCTCGTTAGCTATGGTCTCCGCGTGCTCGACGCCCTTCCTTGTCTGGATGCACCTGTCCACCTGGGACGCAAAGATGTGTAGGTCGTGTCTTTCCTTGACAAAGTTCCTCTTCAAGATCCGGTTCATGCTTTCACTTCTCTGTGTCGACGTCATCCGTGCACAGAACATCTCCTTGTAGTAAGCCGATATCCATTCTTTTCTGTCTGTCCACAGCGCCTTCATAATCTCATCATTTTGCAGGTTATACTTTTCCATGAGCTCATGCCAAGCGCGTTCAAACTCTGATGGCATCAGTGGGTGGTTGAGAACGGAGGTCAGCTCATCCTTGAATTTCTCATACGCTTTGTACAGTAAGGACAGGTGATCCTTGTATTTTTTTCAGTATATGCCAACGACATAACTTGTGCAGCGTGCCTATTAGCGTACTTTTTATCGCCGCATCCATGGAGGGGCATTGATCTGCATGTTTTTGAAAAAAAACAAGCAGCGAGTTATTGAGAGAACTTCATATCCTTTTTCTGCTTTTTTTCTTTTTTTTTCCGTTGGATGTAAGAAATGGACTACAAAACTTGGCAGTGAACTGCATTGTTATTTAGTTTCACTCTTTTTTTCAGCATACCTGTGAGTATGCAGATTGGCCGCTTGTTGTTCATGCAACGCAAGAACGTCTGGAACACCCACTCGAAAGTCGGTATTGTTTCGTCTCTGATGAGAGCCACAGCGAATATTGTACTTTGGAGGTGGTGGTTGACTCCAACGAAGACGGCGACAGGCATGTGGAACTTGTTGGTCTTGTAGGTCGTGTCAAATGTGACACAATCTCCAAAATCTTCGTACGATCCCCTGCAGCTGGCGTTCACCCAGAATATGTTCCGCACACGGTTATCGACATCTTTGTCATAATCATAGAAGAACTCCGGGTTTATTTGCTGCATCTTCTCAAAGAAAGCCAGAAGTTTCTTCACATCGGCCTCTGTTTCCTCCCTCGCGAATTGATGCTTCCTGCAGTTCGAATTAACAATATACTTTCAGTATTATGGACATACAGAAAATGCACAAAGCGTACTGCATGAAATAGACAAGATATCGTTTTTTTGTTTTAGTGAACGTACCTGTTCACCCAGTCACGGCTGGTGCGCCCCATAAAGTGCAGTCCTCCTGACATCCTTGACAGGGTTGACATCATCTGCGTGTGCGTGAGGTTGTCGCTCTGCATGTCCTTCACTAGTTTATCGAGCAATGGGTCATCCGTCTTATGCGAGTGCATGTGCAGAAGCATAGCCGGGCTGTCAATCATCTTGTGGTTGTGATTGAGCTCAATCTCTGCTATCACAAACACATCCTTTATTTTTTTTCAATCTCATCCCCGCCTTGCAGCCAGTCCTCTTTGATATTTTTTCTCGCTTTCTGTCATAATCAGTGACAGTTTGTTTGCTTCTGCCTTCCTTTGAGCACACGATGTATCTGTTTGTTCTGTATCCGCCGTTTTTGCGTGTGCCGAAGCCTGCATGCCTCGCATACGTGTTGTAGAATTCTTGCGCCGCATCTTCTGATGTGAACTGCATACCTTTCACAGGCACAAGTTCTTGGAGCATGTTCTCATCCTGCACACAGACAACATGGAATGTTTCTTTTTTTTTGTTAATGAGAATGCACAAGCTGAAACTATGCGTAATAAGTGAACTGCAGTAGTCAGGCAAGGATGCTTACGTGCGTGTACTGTTTTTCTTCTAACAGTGTTTGCAGCTCACCGATGTTTATTGGGCATGGAGGGGTGACAACAGACCTGTGTAATTGAGGATCGCGATGAGGCAGGAGTGTGGAGAACTTTACTTTTTTGGTTGCTTGCGACCCTCCTTGATTCTGCTTCCGATTCTTTTGTTGGGCAGTAGGCGGCCTTGGTGGAATTCCACTGTCCCTTTGTCGACGAATCGTCTGCACATGGACCTGCCGAACTTGCTGGGTTTCAACATCGGCTTCTGGAGGTGCTATATCATCCGTTCTGATCTGCTGGCCAAATGTTTCAAAGACACGCGTGTACCTTGGCTGCACAACTGTTATGATTTGCTCTTCGTCATCATCCTCCTCCTCATCATTTTTCTGCGCGTGTTCCCCCATGAAGACTAGATCGTCGTCGTCCTCCTCGTCATCCTGTGGGTTTTTTGTTTCACTGCCTTCTCCATCTCGAATGATGTTTGGTTCACTGTTTTCATCTTTATCCTCTACATCTTCCTCCACGGAGTAGGCAGTTCTGTTTGTTGTGTTAAAGAAACCCCTAGGTAATTCAGGTGTTATCCATCCAGGCATCTCCCACTCTTCTCTTCCAATGCAGTTCAGGGGCTCGGGGTCGTAAATGATTCGAGGCATCTTCTGTTTTTGAGGCATAGTAAATTCCTGCAGGTTATTAAGCCAAAGCATTTTTTTATGCACGTCAACAATGAAATGAACTGCATCTTTCGTACTACATATCATTATATTTTTGCAACGGTAAGAAATTGCACTTCAATTTGTCATTCTACAGCAGGGGCACTGTTAGTTAACGCGAAGAAACAATGCACTTCAGCTCTAGGAACAGCGCTCTACATATTTAAGTCATTGTGCACTGCAATTTTGATCCATACAACGTTTTTTATTTTTCGAATTATCCTTTTCTGTTTTTCTACTTGGAGACACATGTGACTGCAGTCGACGCAAGATGGGGGACTGCATGGGTATAAAAACGGCACTGCAAACTGGATGTGGGGGCTTGGTATGTGATTTTCTTACCTTATATGCAGTTCCCTCCTTCTACAGATGCAACTCTTGCTGATGTTGTCGTGCAGTCCACCTCCATTGCAGGAACTCATGCGCTTTTTCCACCTTCGCCATTGTTGCGGGAGAAGGCTGGACGTGCACCATTGCAGTTCGCATCCACGACGAATGCGATGGAGTAGTCAACCTTGCAGTTCGCTTCCCCCTGTCATGCATGGCTGAGGCTGGATGCTTCAGTGGCGGATCCTCCAGGTGGTGTATGGGGCGAAGGTGAGGTGCGGCGTCGCTTCCTAAACGCCGCCGCGGAAATTTCGTGCCCGACGGACTGCATCGTCGGTCGCTTTGGCGCGCGCTCCGCGCGCGCTACGAGGTGGGGGAGGGGTGGGGGAGGACGCCGGCCACCGGCCGCTCCCGCGCTAGGAGGCGGGGGAGGGGTGG
>LR738714.1:99266834-99324938 GCA_902687465.1 Secale cereale | reverse complement strand
ACACACACACACACACACACACACACACACACACACACACAGAGGGACAAAGATATCCCTTAGGAATGAACTAAGTTAGGCAAAGCTTTTGTCTTCCAACTCTCCAAATTGTTGTTTAGCTCAACCAACTAGCTCTGGGACATCCAACACAGATTCTTGGAGAAGAGATGGTTTATAAGAAAACCAACTTGATCACGAGCTCAACATAACGGTCCGGAATAACCTGGTAATACTTCCAAGAAGATATTCGGAAAATCATGAACCACCGATATGTTACTAAGCTCAAGATCAATCTTTGTTTTCAGGGCAAGATGATATGATCAAGGGAGTGAGGGATTGACACAATCCTAACTCATTGATCGAAGAGTGCACCAGAAATAAGGACTAGGCATGATCAATCTTAGAATGGCGATTCAGGAACCAACGCGCTAAGAATGAGATTGTTGCCCATTAACTACAAAATAACAGAGTTGCTAGGAGTTTTGATTTCACACATCGTGTTTCAATTGTCGGTATTCCGATTACAACAGCACGGGGACCAAGGAATGAACAATGACGGCGAGAAGTATCACTGTATCAAAATTCATAAGAGATGGTGCAATTCTCATGACAATCCTGACATAAAGGGGGTAATACTCCAAGGTAGAACAAAACAAAATCTGGACTGGCATTTTGATCTGCGGGATACAATTGCTTTGACCCAATCCTAGATATGGATGAGCTACTGGAGTTTCTTTCTCCTAGTCATTCTGACGTAGAATGGCTTGACGGACCATAGGAGTAACAAGCATCGATGAACACGACGACATCACTAATCCTGACTATCAACTGATGGACGAGGGTCAGGGAATAGATACAAAGGGAACAACTCAAGAGAACACATGATTTTATGAGTCGTGAGTCCATGGATTGGCATGTTGAACAAGTTCAAATTTCTTCTTCCAGATAATCCATGCAGAAGAGGAAGAACTGGTAGATTCACAATGTATAATGGAGAACTCTTCAAGAGCACTCTTGTTGTGATCTTTTGGTTTGGGAGAACTTCTGACAAGGATGGTTCATGGTATTGGAAGAATGATATACCACGCACCTCGAGGACTATCACAAGGTTACTGGTATCCTAATGGAACGAGGAAACACTATCAACATGAAATAAGTAGAATGAATCTTGGGTTCAAGAACCCAGAGACAGAATACCTAGTAACTAAATAACATCACGAGATGCTTCGGAGAATGGTGGCCAGAGTCATCACACTGAGAACACAACACAAGATTGGGTTAGTGGGTGGCTATCTACGATATCCTAGTTACCTGATAGCTTCATCAATTATATCGATGCAATAGAGTACCTCAAGACACCGATTAGTGTGCTTAGTCTGGCCCAAAAGGACATCGGGAACAGGGAGAAAAGATATGCAAATGCATCAGATTGTTTAGAAACCCGGGACAACTCGGATAGTGTAATGGCCGTAAAAGCTCAAAAGACGTTGAGATTCATGCAAAAAGGTAGCATAACCACTCAACATCATAATGTCAAGGTTCTGAGACCAACTGTTTAACCAATCGAAGTACTTGAAACTGAATTAAGAGTTGAATCCACCATTAACGTGATCCTGATAGATAAATGAGAAGCCTAGTTCTTAATCCCCCTAGAGAGAAGAGGGTGACTCAGACCAGAAGGACATAAGGTAAAGGAGTAAAAAGAGTCTTATGTTCCCTTTCACAATCAATTCCCTTATATAACTAATGAACTTCTAGACACGACTTCGACCAGTTTGGCTTGGTAATCCTACATGCAGTCAGGCTCTGATACCAAAGCTTTCAGGACCCCGATCCTAAGTCACACCGATCTAGCATGTAATAGATCGTATCACTTTGCGGCCTCACACACGGTATTCCCACGGCCGCTACCTTATCTGGTTGGGTTCGTTTGTGCCTTTTGGCTCACGTATATGATAGTGTCGCTAGCATCCATATGACAGAGAACCCAGGCCGACATGACTAGTCGTAAACCCAAAGTGGTGCTAAATTACAGGGACATGCATACATGACCCATCAATGTACGTGTCGGTCAGCAGCAAGTGTAACCGGGTTGTAGCAAGCTAACAGGACTCTGGTAAACACCGTATGACATTTCCCCAAGGGGATAGATACAGGAGCAAATATGGACACATGCTGGTTAATCCATGTGTTTCGGAGCAGTAGCAAGTTACCAAGGCTTAGTGTAAGCACTAGGAGGCATTTCCAAATAAGATAGGCTACCGAGGATAAAGAACTAGCTGTCGGATCGCACACATACCAAGCATTTCAATAACATACACACAATATGCTCGATATGTGTAAATACAACATGGCATCACAACGAAACTCTACGACTCAGAGTATTTATTTGAAAGGCTCTGAAGAGCCATACATAACATGATATTACAATCATGGGTCTCGTGACCGAACATATAGAGTCATACAAGCAACAAGCACAATCAGAAGCTTAACCTGTCTGAGTACAGACATCTGATAAGAAAGAAGGCTGGAAAGCCTGACTATCTACAAGACCATCCATAGGAACTAGAACTCTATCTGGGATTCTCAAGCTAAACATCAAAGACCACATAGAACTACAAGTGAGACTGGAGTATCTTTGCAAAAACATAAGTTAAGAAAACATGAGTACAAATGTACCCAGAAAGACGTACATCAGAACTAGCTACATATGCATCAGTATTAAAAAAGGGGTAGTGGAGTTTAACTGTACCAAGCCAGCTTCGACTCTGTGGCTATCCTTTACTACATGCTGGTAACTCTTTTGAGGTGGCGCACACAAGTCCTCGTATTCACCATAACTAAACACCACTTTGGGTCCCGTCTCCCTACGAGAAGGCCAACCATAGCACTCACGCTTATCTTGGGCATTTTAGAGTATCCACTTCCACTGGTCTATGAACAATGTAAGCGTTCAAAGTAGTCCATATCCGTGAACAGGCTATTCGAATAGTTCATATATATAACCTTGTAGGGGTGTACTTCTCCACACATGGTTCTACCACTTAGCGTATGCACACGACATGTGCTCGGCAAACTTCAAGCGAAAGGCGACGAGGGTGTAGACCATGACCTAACTAACCATACAAGTCTCTAGTCCAGGTTTATCACATATTCAGGTTCCATCCGCAAGGAAGTACGGCCGAGGTTTCCACTAAGGCCCTAAACGATGTGTGCAGGGTTCCCGAGCCCACCAAACGGGTGCCCCGGTACACCGTGCCACTTGCCTACCGCATCATAGCCTGACACGTCTCCAACGTATCTACAATTTTTTATTGTTCCATGCTATTATATTATCCATCTTGGATGTTTTATATGCATTTACATGCTATTTTATATGATTTTTGGGACTAACCTATTAAGCTAGAGCCTAGTGCCAGTTTTTGTTTTTTCCTTGTTTATGAGTTATTGATGATTTTTTATGGACCAAAAGAAGCCCACGGAGTAAAAGAGTTGGGCTAGAATAGTCCCGAGCCATCCACGAGGGTGGAGGGCGTGCCCTACCCCCTGGGCTCGCCCCCTATCTCGTGGATGACTCGGAGACACCCCTGACTTGTTCCCGACGCCAAAAATTTCTATAAATACAAAAAAAAACCCCGAAAAGAAACCTAGATCGGGAGTTCCACCTCCGTAAGAGTCTGTAGCCACCAAAAACCAATCGGGACCCTGTCCCGGCACACTGCCGGAGGGGGGATCCATCACCGGAGGCCATCTTTATCATCCCGACGGTCTCCATGACGAGGAGGGACTAGTTCACCCTCGGGGCTGAGGGTATGTACTAGTAGCTATGGGTTTGATCTCTCTCTCTCTCCCTCTCCCGTGTTCTTGATTTGGCACGATCTTGATGTACCGCGAGCTTTCCTACTATATTTAGATCATATGATGTTTCTGCCCCTCTACCTTCTTGTAATGGATTGAGGTTTCCCTTTGAAGTTATCTTATCGGATTGAGTCTTTAAGGATTTGAGAACACTCGATGTATGTCCTACGTGGGATACCCATGGTGACAATGGGGTACTCTATTGATTCACATGATGTATGTTTTGGTGATCAACTTGCAGGTTCCGTGACCTTGGGAATCTATGCATAGGCGTTGGCACACGTTTTCGTCTTGACACTGCGGTAGAAACTTTGGGGCACTCTTTGAAGTTCTTTCTGTTGGTTGAATAGATGAATCTGAGATTGTGTGATGCACATCGTATAATCATGCCCGCGGATACTTGACGTGACATTGGAGTATCTAGGTGACATTAGGGTTTTGGTTGATGTGTGTCTTAAGGTATTATTTTACTACGAACTCTAGGGCTGTTTGTGACACTTATAGGAATAGGCCAATGGATTGACCGGAAAGAATAAGTTTGAGGTGGTTTTGTACCCTACAATAATCTCCTCGTTTGTTCTCCGCTATTAGTGACTTTGGAGTGACTCTTTGTTTCATGTTGATGGATTTTTATATGATCTAATTATGCTATCCTTGTTGAGAGAACTTGCACTAGTGAAAGTATGAACCCTAGGCCTTGTTTCGAAGAATTGCAATACCATTTGTGATCACTTTTATCATTAGTTACCTTGCTGTTTTTATATTTTCATATTAAAAAAATCTATATCTACCATCCATATTGCACTTGTATCACCATCTCTTCGCCGAACTAGTGCACCTATACAATTTACCATTGTATTGGGTGTGTTGGGGACACAAGAGACTCTTTGTTATTTGGTTGCAGGGTTGTTTGAGAGAGATCATCTTCATCCTATGCTTCCCACGGATTGATAAACCTTAGGTCATCCACTTGAGGGAAATTTGCTACTGTCCTACAAACCTCTGCACTTGGAGGCCCAACAAAGTCTACAAGAAGAAGGTCCAAGATCTTTTCTGGCGCCGTTGCCGGGGAGGTGAGTGCTTGAAGGTATATCTTTAGATCTTGCAATCGAATCTTTTAGTTTCTTGTTTTATCACTAGTTTAGTTTATAAAAGAAAACTACAAAAAATGGAATTGAGGTTGCCTCATATGCTTCATCTTTTTAATATATTTCGTGAAAATGTTGGAATGGAAAATTTTTCCGAAGTGCTAGAAGAAGAATGCATTAAAATGTTTGGCACTAAATACTTGAATGATGAGCATGCTTGCAATGTTGTTAGTGGGAATTCTTTGAATATCCTTGATGGTTATGATATGCAAAGCCATAAGCTTGGGGATGCTATGTTTAATGAAGATGATATTTTTAGTCCCCCAAGTTTTGATGTGCAAATTTATTATGATGATAGCATGCCTCCTATTTATGATGATTGCAATATTTATGAAAGTGGATTTGGAGAGGTCATGACTTTATTTAGTGATGAATCCACTATTTCGGAAGAGGTTCCAGTTGATTATGAGAACAAAGTTGCTATCTATGATGATTATTGTGATGAGTTGTATGCTATTAAGAATAATGATAAGCATGAAACTTGTCATCATGATTTTATTTTTCAATTGGATTATGCCTCACAAGATAATTATTTTGTTGATTTTGCTCCCACTATTATTCATGAGAAGAAATTCGCTTATGTGGAGAGTAATAAAATTTATATGCTTGGAGATCATGAAAAGAATGCTTTATGTGATGTTTATATTGTTGAATTCATTCATGATGCTACTTAAAATTATTAAGAGGGAGGAATATATGCTTGTAGGAGTTGCAATAATATCAAGTTTCCTCTCTATGTGCTTAAAATCTTGAAGTTATGCTTGCGTTGCCTTCCTATGATAGTTTATCGTTCTCATAAGTTTTTTGCTCAAAAAATCCCTATGCATAGGAAGTTAGGCTTAAATGTGTTAGTCATATTCTTCATGATGCTCTCTTTATGTTTCAACTCTTATCTTTTATCTGAGCATCATTGAAATCGTCATGCCTAGCTAAAAGGCATTAAAGAAAAGCGCTTGTTGGGAGACAAACCAATATTTACCCCTACCGTTTTTATGTGTTCACATGATTAAGCTACCGTAGTAATGATGTTTTATAGATTTTGTTTCAATAAAGTGCCAAGTAGAACCTTTGGGAAGACTTGGGTGAAATTTAATGTGATCTTGCTGTAAAAACAGAAACTTTGCGCTCACGAGATTAGTTGTCATTTTTGTAGAAGAATGCTTTTAAGTTGATTCTTTTTGAAGAAGATTAATAGACAAATTACTCACATTCACCAATTTATTTTGGAATTTTTGGAGTTGCGGAAGTATTCGAGAGTTAGCGATTACTACAGACCATTATGTTTTTGACAGATTCTGTTTTCTATGTGTTGTTTGCTTATTTTGACGAATCTATGAGTAGTATCGGAGGGTATGAACCATAGAGAAGTTGGAATACAGTAGATATTACACAAATATGAATTTAGAATGATTTCACAACAGTACCTAAGTGGTGGTTTTATTTTCTTGTACTAACGGAGCTTACGGAGTTTCTGTTGAGTTTTGTGTTGTGAAGTTTTCAAGTTTTGGGTAAAGATTCGATGGGCTATGGAATAAGGAGTGGCAAGAGCCTAAGCTTGGGGATGCCTAAGGCACCCCAAGTTAATATTCAAGGACAACCAAGAGCCTAAGCTTGGGGATGCCCCGGAAGGCATCCCCTCTTTCGTCTTCGTTCATCGGTAACCTTACTTGGAGGTATATTTTTATTCACCACATGATATGTGTTTTTCTTGGAGCGTCATTTTATTTTATTTTGTTTTGCTTGCTGTTTGAATAATATCCCAAGATCTGAAATTCTTAAATGTTAGATAATCTTCACATAGGTACATAATTATTCGATTACTCATTGATCTTCACTTATATCTTTTGGAGTAGTTTGTCGTTTGCTCTAACGCTTCACTTATATATTTTTAGAGCATGGTGGTGGTTTTATTCTATAGAAATTGATGAACTCTCAGTGCTTCACTTATATTATTTTGAGAGTCTTTTATAACAACATGGTAATTGCTTTGGTTGTGAATTTAGTCCTAGTATGATGGGCATCCAAGAGGGATATAATAAAAACTTTCATATAAAGTGCATTGAATACTAAGAGAAGTTTGATTCCTTATGATTGGTTGGAGATATGAAGATGGTGATATTAGAGTCATGCTAGTGAGTAGTTGTGAATTTGAGGGATACTTGTGTTAATGATTGTGATTCTCGTAGCATGCACATATGGTGAACCGTTATGTGATGAAGTCAGAGCATGATTTATTTTTTGATTGTCTTCCTTTGTGTGGAGGTCGGGATCGCGCGATGGTTAACTCCTACCAACCCTTCCCCTAGGAACATGCGTGTAGTGCTTTATTTTGATGACTTGTAGATTTTTACAATAAGTATGTGAGTTCTTTATGACTAATGTTGAGTCCATGGATTATATGCACTATCACCCTTCCACCATTGCTAGCCTCTCTTGTGCCGCGCAACTTTCGCTGGTACCATACACCCACCATATACCTTCCTTAGAATAGCCACCTTACCTACCTATTATAGCATATTCCATAGCCATTCCGAGATATATTGCCATGCAACTTTCCACCGTTCTGTTTATTATGACACGCTTCATCATTGTCATATTGCCTTGCATGATCATGTAGTTGACATCGTATTTGTGGCAAATCCACCCTTCATAATTTTTCATACATGTCTCTCTTGATTCATTGCACATCCCGGTACACCGTCGGAGGCATTCACAATGGAAAAAAAGAGAAAGCCAAAGAAGCCAATGAAAAAAAAAAGAAAAAAGAGAGAGAAAAAGAGGGAAGGGACAATGCTACTATCCTTTTTCCACACTTGTGCTTCAAAGTAGCACCATGATCTTCATGATAGAGAGTCTCTTGTTTTGTCAGTTTCATATAGTAGTGGGAATTTTCGTTATAAAACTTGGCTTGTATATTCCAACAATGGGCTTCCTCAAAATGCCCTAGGTCTTCATGAGCAAGCAAGTTGGATGCACACCCACTTAGTTTCTTTTGTTGATCTTTCATACATATATAGCTCTAGTGCATCCATTCAATGGCAATCCCTACTCACTCACATTGATATCTATTGATGAGCATCTCCATAGCCCATTAATACACCTAGTTGATGTGAGGGCATCTTCCTCTTTTTGTCTTGTCCACAACCACCTATAGTGCTATGTCCATGGCTCACGCTCATGTATTGCGTGAAAGATGAATTTTTTTGAGAAGACTAAAGTATGAAACAATTGCTTGGCTTAAACCGGGGTTGTGCATGATTTGAATATTTTGTGTGACGAAGATGGAGCATAGCCAAACTATATGATATTGTAGGGATGAACTTTCTTTGGCCATGTTATTTTGAGAAGACATGATTACTTTGTTATAATGCTTGAAGTATTATTATTTTTATGTCAATATTAAACTTTTGTCTTGAATCTTTCGGATCTGAATATTCATGCCACAATAAACAAAATTGCATTGATAATTATGTTAGGTAGCATTCCACATCAAAAATTCTGTTTATATCATTTACCTACTCGAGGACGAGCAGGAATTAAGCTTGGGGATGCTTGATACGTCTCCAACGTATCTATAATTTTTGATTGTTCCATGCTATTATATAATCAACCCTGGATGTTTTATATGCATTTATATGCTATTTTATATGATTTTTGGGACTAACCTATTAACCTAGAGCCCAGTGCGAGTTTCTGTTTTTCCTTGTTTTTGAGTTTTACAGAAAAGGAAAACCAAACGGAGTCCAATAGGCGTGCCAATTTTTGATGATTTTTTATGGACCAAAAAAAGCCCTCAGAGTAAAAGAGTTGGGCCAGAAGAGTCCCAAGCCATCCACGAGGGTGGAGGGCGCGCCCTACCCCCTGGGCTCGCCCCCTATCTCGTGGATGACTTGGAGACCCCCCCCCCTGACTTGTTCCCGACGCCAAAAATTCCTATAAATACAAAAACCCCTGAAAAGAAACCTAGATCAGGAGTTCCACCACCGTAAGCCTCTGTAGCCACCAAAAACCAATCGGGACCCTGTTCTGACACCCTGCCGGAGGGGGATCCATCATCGGTGGCCATCTTCATCATCCCGGCGCTCTACATGACGAGGAGGGAGTAGTTCACCCTCGGGGCTGAGGGTATGTACTAGTAGCTATGTGTTTGATCTCTCTCTCTCTCTCGTGTTCTTGATTTGGCATGATCTTGATGTACCGCGAGCTTTGCTACTATAGTTGGATCTTATGATGTTTCTCCCCCTCTACCTGCTTATAATGGACTGAGTTTTCCCTTTGAAGTTATCTTATCGGATTGAGTCTTTAAGGATTTCAGAACACTTGATGTATGTCTTACGTGGGATACCCGTGGTGACAATGGGGTATTCTATTGATTCACTTGATGTATATTTTGGTGATCAACCAGCGGGTTCTGTGACCTTGGGAATCTATGCATAGGGGTTGGCACACATTTTCATCTTGACTCTCCGATAGAAACTTTGGTGCACTCTTTGAAGCTCTTTGTGTTGGTTGAATAGATGAATCTGAGATTGTGTGATGCATATCGTATAAACATACCCGCGAATACTTGAGGTGACATTGTACTATCTATGTGAAATTAGGGTTTTGGTTGATGTGTGCCTTAAGGTTTTATTTTACTATGAACTCTAGGGCTGTTTGTGACACTTATAGGAATAGCCCAATGGATTGATCGGAAAGAATAACTTTGAGGTGGTTTCATACCCTACAATAATCTCTTCGTTTGTTCTCTGCTATTAGTGACTTTGGAGTGACTCTTTGTTGCATGTTGAGGGATTGTTATATGATATAATTATGTTATCCTTGTTGAGAGAACTTGCACTAGTGAAAGTATGAACCCTAGGCCTTGTTTCGAAGCATTGCAATACCGTTTGTGCTCACTTTTATCATTAGTTACCTTGCTGTTTTTATATTTTTAGATTGCAAAAACCTATATCTACCATCCATATTGCACTTGTATCACCATCTCTTCGCCGAACTATTGCACCTATACAATTTACCATTGTATTGGGTGTGTTGGGGACACAAGAGACTCTTTGTTATTTGGTTGCAGGGTTGTTTGAGATAGTCCATCTTCATCCTACGCCTCCCACGGATTGATATACCTTAGGTCATCCACTTGAGGGAAATGTTCTACTATCCTAGAAACTTCTGCACTTGAAGGCCCAACAACGTCTACAAGAAGAAGGTTGCATAGTAGACATCATAGCCCACCCCTAAGGTCAGTGCTACGCATGGCCTCCAGCATACTACAAACACCAAAAACTACTTGCAACTCCTGGACAGAGGACATGGGGGTTAGTAAGTCGAGCGGGGTCATATTTCAGGCCCCAATGTGTGGTAGTAGTTGTTCTTGGATCACAAACATGGAACTCAATTCCTAAGGACGGTTTCAATGAGATAAGCCACCTTGAACTCCTATATAGCCTCTCATCGCTACCTTTACCAAATCATGTTCACACACTTAGCTCTCATCGGTAGGACATGCTCATCTCCAACCCAATCCATCCCAGATGGATCAGACCTGACACACCTCTAAGCATATCAGTCATAACAAGCAAGCATGAATGAGTAGGCACATCATGGCTCAAACAACTCCTACTCATGCTAGTGGGTTTCAACTATTTACTATGGCAAAGACAGGTCATGCAGAGGAAAGGGGTTTAACTACCACATCATGTAACAGTTCAATCATTGTTGTCCTAATGCAGTAAAAGAGATCAAGAGCAAGAGAGTAGGATTGTATCGGAATGCTCAAAGGGGGTTTGCTTGCCACGCACTTCAGAAGACAGTAAATCTCTTTATTGGTGCATCAAACTCATCATCAGAACAACGTCTACTGAGAGGGACAAGCACCGATAAACAAGAGGGAACACAACCAATGCAATGCAACAATGTGATGCATGCTCATGACATGGCAATATTTTGTGATTTGGGCTAATGCAACTAGCAACAATTTAGATGAAGTTGGTTTGAACCCAAGGTTCAAATTCAAACTCCATATGTGACATTTTAAATGCTATCAATTCAAATTGTCATATACAGTAGTTGTAGGTTGTCCAAACATGCATGGAAATGCCATAACAGATTCTTTGGATTCTTTTGCTAATTTTTCATATATAAATAATTTATTTGGAGTTACAGTTTAATTTCTATGATTTTTAGAAGTTTTAGCTATTTTCTGGAATTTCCTGGATTATTTTTAATCTAGAAAATGATTAACTGTGTCAGCAAGGTCAACAATGACGTCGGCAGGTCAACTAGGTTGACCCGGGTCAAACCTGACTTCCGGGGCCCACATGTCAACGTCTGTAGCTTTAATTTATATGGTTTAAACTTAATCTGTGGATTAGCTAGGCAGTGGGTCCCAGTGTCAGTGGCACAAGATTAGCTTTGCAGGGTGATTAACCCCTAATAGTGGCAGTCACCAATGGCTAACCGCTGGCATAACCATGATGCGGTGGCGTTGCCCGTCCGGCCAACTCTAGCGACGGGAGCTCGCGCGGTTGGGCGCGTTGGAACTGGAGCAAGGAGGCGCGTCGGTTGGTGGCCTTGGGTGGTGCTAGAGAGGCCAAGAACGTCGACGCCGTCGAGTTCCGCGGTGGCACAACTGCGGCTTGCACGGGCGTGAAGGCTATGGTGCATGAGCGAGCAACCTGAGGCGCGTTACGCATTCCTGGGGAAGCCCGGAGCATGACTATGTGCTTGGGTTGTCCATGCGGCTAGCGACGACGAGCTTAGCGACATCGGAAGCGAGCTCCGACCTAGGTGGAAACCATGGCTAGAGGGCGGAAAGGACAACGGGGAGAGGGGCGAGGGAAGAGGGTCTCACAGGGAACCTGTAGAGATCCTCTTCGTGCTTGGGGTCGGCTTGGACGGAGCGAATCGACTCCGGCGATCACGGATGCGAGAGGTTGAAGACGACGGTGGTGAGGACGAAGAATAACTCCGGGCGACGCACTACTCAGGGGAGACAAAGAGGACGATGTGGCGGGGCTTTCGAACACAGGGGCTAGGCGAGGGGAAGGCGGTGGTTGCGGTGGTGGCGAGCGGCGTCGATGGCAGTTCTCGGTCTCGCTTGGAGCGAGAGAAAGATGAGGGGAGGAGGTCCAGGTATAGAGGGGAGAAGTGCAGGGAGTCGAGGGAGTACGTGGCGCTCGTGGCCGACTCCAACAGCAGAAAGCAGGAAGGAGGTGGCCGGCGCGTGCCAGGGCACGACGGACACACACCATGGTCCTCCTGGCGAGGAGGTTAAGGATGACTGGCAAGTTGGGCCAGTTGGGCCGCTATAGTGCCAGGCCTCAGGTGAGTTCTCTCTCTCTCTGATTTCTATTTTGTTTTGTTTTTCTATTTTCTTTTGTCTGTTTTGATTCAGTACAAGCACTAAACCATTTTTGCTGCTCCTAAAAATATTCATGTGATCTGTAGATTTAATACTAGAGCCACTCTTAAAGCTTCAGGATTATTTGACATGTATCTCTATTATAACATAATTAAATCCAATTCAAATAGTTTATGATTTAAATCAAAGGCCCAAAATAAATATTTTAAATCCTCTAAAAATATTGGTTTGAATTTTGTTCTTGCTAATATTTTCAAGGTTTAACAGGAACATTTTCTTGGGCTTCTTTGATGAGATTTTAATGTTGATTATTTTTGAACTGATTTCTGAGGGTTTCAACTAACCTCACTTCAACTTTCGTGAACTTAACATGATGATGACATGATGAGATGCAAAGACAAGCCAAGGCTAATGCTAGGGTTGTGAGAGCTGAGCTCCACCAGCAACTCCAACGAGGCCGCTGCATCACCCTGTTCGGACCAGAGAACCGCGACGCCCTTCCGCTCTTCACTGAAATCTTGAGGTAATACACTTCCCTTTGTTCAGATCCACATTAGGATACCTTAGTTCACGGAGTTCGTCGTATTTCATCATACTTCATCCATGATTTATTTAAAACTAGTATTTCCATCCGAAAACAATCCCAAAGTAGTGTGGTACTTGCCTTATCTCTTACCTCACATCTTGGATAGATCCTTCCTTTTATAAAATATGTCCACATGTTTAGAGATAGAGGTGTCGATAAAAACAGAATACGGACATGAGGGCATCATGATCATTCTCATAACAACAAATTATATAAATATAGTCATATGATCATTATGCTAAAGTAACAATTCATCCACAATATCAAGTATGAATCATAAACTTCATTGGAAACTAACAAACTTTGGTCTCGGTCATTGAAGCAATTGCAATTTATCGTAACATCAGAAAGAGTCAATATAAGATCTTTTCAGCAAGCCTGCATACTCAATTATCATATAGTCTTTCACAATTGCTCACACTCACGCAATACTTATGTTTATGGAGTTTTAATCGGACGCAGAGAAAGATAGGGGCTTATGGTGTTGCCTCCCAACCTTTTACCTCAAGGGTAATGTCAATAGTAATAGATCATGAAAACTTACATCCAAGTGGGTATATATGTCAGGATCTTTCCAACACAATGTGCTTACCAAAGGATAAAATGTAAAAAGGAAAGGTGGATTTCACCTTGACACTTATAAGACAAAAATAAAAGATAGGCCCTTCGCAGAGGGAAGCAGAGGTTGTCATGTGTTTTTATGGTTGGATGCACAATGTCTTAGCATAGAGGAACTTCGATTTATATTGCCACTTGTGATAAGGACCTTTATTATGCAGTCCGTCGCTTTTATTACTTCCCTATCACAAGTTCGTATAAAGCTAATTTCTCCCACACTAATGAATTATACATATTTAGCGGGTTTGCAACATGACAACTTACTTGGAAGGATCTTTCTCAATTCATAGGTAGGTATGGTGGACTCTCATGGCAAAACTGGGTTTAAGGATATATGGAAACACAAGTAGTATCTCTACTTAGTGCGAGGAGTTTGGCCTAGCATGAGGGAGAAAGGCAAGCTCAACATGTTGGAAGATCCATGACAATATACTTTATTTCGGATATAAGAAGACATAACCCATTATGTTGTCTTCCTTGTCCAACATCAACTCTTTAGCATGTCATACTTTAATGAGTGCTCACAATCATAAAAAGATGTCCAAGATAGTATATTTGTATGTGAAGCCTCTCTTCTTTTATTACTTCCTATTAATTGCGAACGATGACCAAAACTATGTTTGTCACCTCCCAACAACTTTTATTTATCATACTCTTGTATGTGAAGTCATTACTTCCCATAAGATTGATATGATCTCTTTGCTACTATTTTTGTTTTCTTTATTTTTATCATGGCCCAAGTGAGGAAATCAAGCCCTTGACTCAACACTAATCTTTATTATATAGCTCACGGACTCGATTACAAAGGATAAAGCTCACAACTAAATCATGCCAACTTTATTCTAATAGATCAAGATACTACCAAAAGGATCGAACTAAGTAAAACGTTAAAGATAGGAGTGATGGTGATACGATGCCGGGGTTACTCCCCCAAGCTTGCCAGTTGCCAAGGGGAGTGCCCATACCCATATGATTATGTCTCCTTCTTCGGGGTTGGTGATGATGGAGTTGTTGCTGATGTAGGCATGTTGCTCGTCTTCCAAAGCATGGGCTCACCATCGTAGAAGGATGATCGAGTCTCTGGGATACTCAAATCTACATCCAAACTCATGTTCTTGAATCTATATTCATACTCAAAGTTTGGTTCTGCAGGTCATAGATATGGGCTTGGAGGTGATCGATCTTCTCTCGAAGATTAGAGATGGCTTCCCCGAAGATCCTCGAGTCCATCTTGAGGTTGTTGGCAAGCTTCGAGATCATCATGTGGTTGGCGTCGAGTCCTCGTTCCACCATACCTTGGCACTTGAAAACTTGTTGCTCCATTGCTTCGAGTCTTGTCTCCATGCTTCCGGTCCTTCTCGGCCCCTCAACATCACGGATGTGCAGCACCCCCTCATGCAACTGCATGGTTTTGGGGTGGTGCAACACCTCCGCAAGGTAGGAGTTGATGACCTTCTCGAAGAACTTGTCCTTGGGGGTGTTGGAGGACGCCATGATGATCTAGATCTGTCAAAAACAGCAGCTCGAAACGAAAACAGAGGATTTCTGCGTGATACAGAGGTCAAAACCTTTGGGAGTATATATAATGAAATTTTCCCCGAACGAAATGTAGCGACCACGATCCGAATGGACCGAAGTCTCTGTGTTATGTGTCATCCCTGGATCAGTAATGCTGACACACACAGTACTTGAAGGATTTATAACAAAGTGGGAATCACACACTTATTACATCGAATCTCTCCAATGAGAACTTATTACAAAATCTATGGCTTAAGGCCATCTAACAAAATAATAGCGGAAGGCTTGGAAGATAAGTGAGTCCATCAACTCCAACGGCATAGCTAAGTGCATGACAAACGACCTAGCACGCCTACTCCTCGTCTGAAAAGCCTCCAATGTAATACGTTGCAGCCCGAAAACGGGTCAGCACATGGAATATGCTGGCAAGATAACACAGAGAATGCAAGTAACAGAATAAAGGCTATACTATATGCATATTTGGCTGGTGGAGGCTCTAGGTTAAAGTTTTTCCGTAAAGCCAGTTTTTCCCTGCAACAAAAAAATAAATTTTTATTTTAACTACCATGTTGGTTGAAAATCATTGAGAAGGTACCTCCAACTCAATCCCAATTAAGGTAATCATTAACCCAACAAATTAAATTATAGAGTGATGAGATCAACCAATAATTCAAGTACCAGATACTCAAGATGTTCATAACCGGGGACACGACTAATCATGATCAGTTTATACACTCTGCAGAGGTTTGTGCACTTTTCCCACAAGACTCGATCACCTCCGTTTGGTTTCTCGCACTGCATGGTGTTTGAGAAACGGATGACCGAGACACAGTCTTTCCGAAGAGGTCCCCTTAACCAGATAGATAGGCCGGTACACCTACAATCCCTCTACATCTGCTAGCCCATCATGGAAAGGTTTCCCACAACTTACTCAACTATGCCAGAGCCCATATTGGCATGTGGCTACACACTGAAGTTTCTAGCATGAATAGTTTTATGATCCCTTTCAGCCTGGGTGGCATTCCATAGGAAAAATCACACGGAACCCCGGGATTTCCTAGGACAACACTGGATTCTCCAGGTGCCCTGCAACCAATCCACCCAGATGTGTATTCAAGTAGCCACCTTAAGTTGAATCCTTAGTTAACAACTCACATCTGTCAGGGATTTCACTCAAACCCAAACCACGTCAACGGGCATAGCATAGCAACTTAAGCAAACGTAGAAGTAACTCCCAAGGGTTTGAAAGTAATGCAGGTAATAGGTTCTACCTCAATCTACTTCCCAGTCCCACAAGTTATGAGATCCTACTCATGCAATGTGTGAGGGTTTGATCTAATACATAAAACTGGGTAATAAAAGGGTATGATCAAAGTGTTACTTGCCGTGCTGACGATTCGCAAAACCGAGAGACTCGTAGTAGCACGCTTCACAGTCCGGGTATTCTATCGCAAGCAAACAATAGCATACATAAGCAAACAAGCAATGATGCACAAACAAAACTCCAAAAGAATAGATCTAACCAGAAAGTTCAACTTAAGAACTCCGGTTTGCAAAAAGAATCAACTCGAAAGAAGCAACAAAACTCAAACTACGAAAGAAACGAGCTCCAGTTACTAATTGGTCTAAAGTCAAATTTTACAGTATCCAAAACTTTGTTCAAGTTGGTTAAACGGAAAGAGGGCGTCGAGGCGAAGATCTGGGATTTTGAATCACCTGATTCTGACTCTCGAGCGAAAAGAAAAACGAAAAACAAGATCAGGGCAGAAATCGCGATCGAAATAATCGCGGATAAATACCCCGAAAAAGAAAACTGACGAACAGGCTAACGAATGAACGTTCGCTGTCTGCGGCTAACGGATGAAAAGCGTTTGTTAAAACGAACGTACGGACGAACGTCCGATAAATAGCTAAACCAAAGAAAACCGAACCGATCTAAACCTAAAAAAACGGATCTACGATTTAAGAAAAACCGATCGGTTTAAAAAAAACCGATGGCTACCTCGAATCGGCGTACTCCGGCGAAGTTCCGGCGGGTCCGACGGGCGGCGGTCCGGCGGGCGGCGGAGCGGCGGCGAGGCGGCGGCGGCGCGGCACGGCAGCGGCGGCGCGGCGCGGCGGCTAGGGTTAGGCAGGGCTGGCGGCTGGGGCTAGCGGGCCGGCGGAGGCGCTATATAAAGCTAAAGTCCTTGGCTAATACGGCCCTAAGTCGGTTTGCCCCCTTTTTTTTCTAAAAGAGTCTTGACGGAGAAAAACTAACGAAAGAAATACTAAACGGAGTCAAAAAATCCCGAAATAAATTTTCACCGTCCTCTAATAATATTTAGGACAAAGTGAACATTTTTCCCGGACCTAAATGCAATTTTGAAAAACGCGCATTTTTCCTATGCAAATAAAATCGCAAATAAATCCAGAAAAATACCAAAAGTGATTTAAACATTTTTCCTCCAATATTTCTGTTATTTTGGAGAAGTCATATTATCTCCGCTCATATATTGTACTTAGAAATATTTTTAGGAGAGAAAAATAATTGAAATCACACTGTCCTCATACCGGTATTCGAGTAAACTCAAATACGAAAACGGTAAAATTCCCAACTCTCTCCGTAGGTCCTTGAGTTGCTTAGAATTTCGAGGAACGCCACAACAAAACTGCAAAGAACATGCAATACAGTATGATCTATGTATAACATTCCAAATTGAAAATTTGGGATGTTACAAACCTACCCCCCTTAGAATGAATCTCGCCCTCGAGATTCGACTTGACTAGAGAACAGGTGTGGGTGGTCCTTGCGTAGATCATCTTCTCGTTCCCAGCTGGCTTCTTCCTCGGTGTGGTGACTCCACTGAACTTTGCAAAACTTGATAACCTTACCGCGGGTAACTCTGCTCGAAAATTCGAGGATCTTAACAGGCTTCTCCTCGTAGGTCAGATCACTGTCTAACTGAATTGCTTCGAGGGGTACTGTGTCTCTAAGCGGTATGGCGGCCATCTCCGCATGGCACTTCTTAAGCTGCGAAACGTGAAACACGTCGTGCACTCCTGACAGTCCTTCAGGCAATTCCAACTTATAGGCAACCTCTCCCATGCGTTCCAAAACACGGTAGGGTCCCACAAATCTCGGGGCTAGCTTTTCTTTAACTCCGAAACGTTTAACTCCTCGCAGAGGAGATACTCTCAAGTACGCTCTGTCTCCGATTTCGTAGGGTATCTCCTTGCGCTTCGAGTCTGCATAACTCTTCTGCCTGGACTGATCTATCTTCAATCTATCTCGAATCGACTTCACCTTCTCCTCATACTCTTTGATCAAGTCTGGTCCAAACAACTGTCGGTCTCCAACTTCATCCCACATTAACGGTGTTCGGCATCTCCTTCCATACAATGCCTCGAACGGTGTTATCTTCAAACTGGCCTGGTAATTGTTGTTGTACGAGAACTCCGCGTAGGGCAGGTTATCATCCCAACTAGATCCATAATCTAACGCACAGGCTCTCAACATGTCCTCCAGGATCTGGTTGACTCTCTCCGTCTGTCCATCGGTCTGCGGATGAAAAGTTGTGCTGAATTCCAGCCTCGTTCCCAAAGTTTGGTGTAGTTGATGCCAAAACTTTGAGGTGAATTGTGTTCGTCTATTTGATACAATGGTCCTCGGAACTCCGTGCAGACATACTATCCTGGTCATGTATATCTTGGCCAACTTCGCACTGGGGTATGTGGTTTTCACGGGGATAAAATGGGCTACTTTTTTCAATCGATCCACTACTACCCAGATCGAGTCATATCATGCCTTAGTCCTGGGCAATCCGGTGATAAAATCCATGCCAAGCTTCTCGCACTTCCATTCGGGTATCGGCATAGGCTGCAGCAATCCTGCTGGCTTCTGATGCTCTGCCTTTACTCTCTGGCATACATCACATACGGCTACATACTCGGCAATATCCTTCTTCATTCCCGTCCATCAGAAACGTTCCTTCAAATCCAAATACATTTTGGTGTTTCCGGGGTGTATCGAGTATGGCGAATCATGTGCTTCTTGCAGTATCAACTTCCCGATCTCCAAGTCGTTGGGCACATAGATTCGATTCTCAAACCACAAGGTGTCGTGTTCATCCTCACGAAATCCCTTGGCTTTTCCTTCACTCATCCTTTTTCTTATCTCGGCAATCTCCTTATCATCCTTCTGGGCTTCGCGTATCTTTCCCCGTAATGTCGACTGAACTTCCAATGTTGCAACGAAACCTCTAGGAACTATCTCCAAACGAAGTTCCCTGAGATGTTCTGCTAACTCCTGTGGCAATCCTCCTTTTACTAGGGTATTTGCATAACTCTTCCGGCTCAAAGCGTTTGGCACGACGTTGGCCTTTCCTGGATGATAGTGCAGCTTCATATGATAATCCTTTATAAGCTCCAACCATCTCCTCTGTCTGAGGTTCAGCTCCTTCTGTGTGAAAATGTACTTCAAGCTCTTGTGATCCGTGTACACATCACAACGATTTCCAATAAGGTAATGTCTCTAGATTTTCAGTGCGTGCACTACAGCTGCTAACTCCAGATCGTGCGTCGCGTAATTCAACTCGTGCGGTCGCAGTTGACGGGATGCATAGGAAATAACTCTTCCGTCCTGCATAAGTACTCCTCCAAGTCCTAAGCGTGAAGCATCGCAGTACACCTGGAAATCCTTGCGTATATTTGGCAATATTAGCACTGGGGCTATCGTCAACCGTTTCTTCAACTCCTGGAAACTTTCTTCACATTCTTCAGTCCAATCGAACTTTGTCTCCTTCTTCAACAATGTCGTCATTGGCTTTGCAATCTTGGAGAAATTTTCTATGAACCTCCGGTAGTATCCCGCGAGTCCAAGAAAACTGCGGATCTCTCCAACCGAAGTGGGTGCAAACCACTCCGTGACTGCCTGCCCTTGACAAGGTCCACTGCTATACCTTCTCCCGATATAACATGCCCTAGGAATCCGACTTCCTTCAACCAAAACTCGCATTTGCTAAACTTGGCGTACAACTGATGTTCTCTCAGCTTCTCCAATACCAAACGCAAATGCTCTGCATGTTCTTCCTCATCCTTTGAGTAGACCAGAATATCATCAATGAATACCACGACGAACTTATCCAAGAACTCGATGAACACCTTGTTCATCATGCTCATGAAATAGGCAGGCGCGTTAGTCAATCCAAATGACATAACCGTATACTCATATAACCTGTACCGTGTGGTGAAGGCTGTCTTAGGTATATCCTTCTCTAGGATCTTCAATTGGTGGTATCCAGATCGTAGATCTATCTTAGAGAATACTTTCGCTCCCTGGAGTTGGTCAATCAAATCATTGATCATCGGCAGCGGGTACTTAGTCTTAATTGTCACTTCATTTAGCGCATGATAATCAACGACCATTCTTAAAGATCCATCCTTCTTATCGACCAAAAGCACTGGGGCTCCCCAAGGTGATGAACTTCGGCGAATAAAACCGTTCTCCAACAACTCCTTGATCTGCTTCTTGATCTCCTCCAGATCATTCGTTGGCATCCGATACGGTCTCTTAGATATTGGTCCGGTGCCAGGCAACAACTCAATCAAAAACTCAATATCTCTATCCGGTGGCATGCCAGGTAACTCCTCTGGAAACACATCCGGATAATCCTTTACTACTGGCACTTCCACCTGAACAACTCCCGTGAGAGAATGTACTTGCGTCCATATAGGCGAATGCCTAGATACATACTTAATCCTTTTTCCCTCCGGGGTGGTGAGCAAAATAGACTTCCTGGCACAATCGATGTTACCTCCATACTTCGATAGCCAATCCATACCTAATATCACATCCAATCATAGTGACTCCAGAACTATTAGGTCAGAGGGGAAAGTGTGGCGTCCTATGGTCAATGGCGTCTGAAAACATCCTTGGTGTGCCATATACTCTGCTCCTGGTGAACTTACTAACATGGGGGTCTTAAGAACTCGGGTGGACATCCTATGTCTATTTACGAATCCCCTTGAAATGTATGAATGCGATGCACCTGTATCGAAAAGAACTATTGCGGTAAATGTCTTAACCAAAAACTTACCGACAACAACATCTGGTTGCTCTTCTACCTACTCCACGGTCACGTGGTTCACTTGTCCTTTGTTGAACGGGTTGGGCTTCTTCCCGGCGCTTCCATTGCCGTTCCCATTCTTAGCTTCAGGGCAGTCCATGGCATAATGTCCATTCTTCCCACACTTGAAACAAGTGACATGTCTGAAATCCTTCTTAGCGGGTGTGGACGGGGTAGGGCGGCTCTGGTTACTACTTGCTTCATTCCCATTTCCATTCTTAGGGCCATTGTGGTTGTGGGAAATTCCATGGTTATGGGTATATCCACCCAAATTCGGAGTGAATCGGGGCTTATGCTGGGCTCCAAAATTATTCCTTCCTTGTCCATACTTCCTCTTGCGGCTTTCAATCTGCTGGTGCTTCCCTTCAGTCATAAGAGCTTTATCTACCAACTCCTGGTAGTTGTTGAAAGTTGCCACCATCAACTGTATGCTCATCTCATCATTCAGCCCTTCCATAATTCTCTCCTGCTTAGCGGCATCTATGGCCACATCATCTGGGGCACAACGAGATAGGGTACTAAACTCATCCACGTACTGAGCTACAGTACGGTTTCCTTGGCGCAAGTTGCGAAACTCCCGCTTCTTCATTCTCATAGCTCCAGTTGAGACATGGGAAGTACGGAAAGCTTGCTAAAACTGCTCCCAAGTAACATTGGCTATGGGGAAAGTGGCTGTGTAGTTCTCCCACCATGATGCGGCTGGTCCAGACAACTGGTGTGCGGCAAATCGCACCTTCTCAGCATCAGAGCAATTGGCGCTGGTCAAATCCCTACCAATCTTGCGTAGCCAGTCATCAGCCACTATTGGTTCGATGCTCCTAGCAAACACGGGTGGTTGCAACCTTAAGAAACGTGTCAGGTTGTCCACGGGTGGTGGTGGTGGAGGGTTGTTGTTGTTGTTTTGGTTGTTCTGAGTGTTCTGGATAAGAAGTTGCATCAGGGTGTTCTGCTGCTGGATCAATTGGGTGAGCTCAGGGGGAAACTCAAATCCGGGCTCACGTCTTGGAGGCATCTGATGGGTGTAGAGGGAAGAGATTAGAACAGAATTGAGATCTAAGGGAAAATCACTACCCATATGCACATGAGACAAACACATTCATATCACACCAATCAATTTCAAGCAAGATCTTACAAATCTAACTACCGTTACAAAGAGTGCTCTGAATAATATGTGGGGGTAAACTACTAGTCACAGGGTGGTCATTCTAAAAATATTGATCGGCGGAAGATTCCATGATATCTGCTCCAGCTTCATCTACATAGTCTTCGTCTTTACTATCATCGGGTTCTGAATCCGTGTCGTCGATGATAATGTAATCTTCGGGAGGAATCTCCTTGGGTTCTTCTTCCTCTTCTTCACCTCCAAGGGCTGGATCGCCCATGAATACTCCTAGCTTCCTTGTCAAATCATCATTCTTCCCCACTAGTATCAACATCTCCTCCTCGTATCCGTCATGAGTAGACTTAAGTTCTTCTTCTAGCTCCAAATTCCTGTTTAGTGCCTTCTTCAATTCTATCATCCCAGCGCACATCCGGTGCTCCTGTTGTCAAATGTGCTGGTTTAACTCCTGGATGAACGCTGCAATGGACCTATCCTTCCGGGTGCTGATCATATCCCAACGCTCATCTCGGCGTCCACAAATCTGGTAGATGGTGTCCTTAGGTTCCTACTTGTAGACTTCTCCGATCCTTCCCATCGTGATGTGGGCGGCCATGCTCTTGCCTAGACTCCAGGTTGGCGCATCAAAAGAAAACTCTATTGGCTCGGTGGATGGGGCGAAGGTTCTTCCGGGAATTTGAACTTGAATACTCCATCGCTCCTCTTCTGGTAAAGTGGCGGTGTAGGTCCCGGTAAAGCTTGGTATTCCTATGTTCAGGTACCTAGTGACTTCTTTCAAGTGTCGTCCAAATGGTGTGTCTTCATCTGGTTGAGTGAACTTGTTCCTTGGGTCCACCATCCTAAAGAAATAGAAAATGGAGAGAAGTCAGAAATGAGTAGAGAAGAGTGTTCTAGGGTCTATCTTAGTGGTCGTGTCCTACATTCAGCGTGTGCTCTGATACCATCTTTGTAGCGACCACGATCCGAATGGACCGAAGTCTCTGTGTTTTGTGTCATCCCTGGATCGGTAATGCTGACACACACAGTACTTGAAGAATTTATAAAAGAGTGGCAATCACACACTTATTACATCGAATGTCTCTAATGAGAACTTATTACAAAATCTATGGCTTAAGGTCATCTAACAAAATAACAGCGGAAGGCTTGGAAGATAAGTGAGTCCATCAACTCCAACGGCATAGCTGACTGCATGACAAACGACCTAGAACGTCTTATTCCTCATCTGAAAAGCCTGCAACGTAATATGTTGCAGCCCGAAAACAGGTCAGCATATGGAATATGCTGGCAAGATAACACAGAGAATGCAAGTAACAGAATAAAGGCTATACTATATGCATATTTGGCTGGTGGAGGCTCTAGGTTAAAGTTTTGCGTAAAGCCAGTTTTTCCCTACAACAAAGGAATAAATTTTTATTTTAACTACCATGTTGGTTGAAAATCATTGAGAAGGTACCTCCAACTCAATCCCAATTAAGGTAATCATTAACCCAACAAATTAAATTATAGAGTGATGAGATCAACCAATAATTCAAGTACCAAATACTCAAGATGTCCATAACCGGGGACTCGGCTAATCATGATCAGTTTATACACTCTGCAGAGGTTTGTGCACTTTTCCCACAAGACTCGATTGCCTCCATTTGGTTTCTCGCACTGCATGGTGTTTGAGAAACGGATGACCGAGACACAGTCTTTCCGAAGAGGTCCCCTTAACCAGATAGATAGGCCGGTACACCTACAATCCCTCTACATCTGCTAGCCCATCATGGAAAGGTTTCCCACAACTTACTCAACTATGCCAGAGCCCATATTGGCATGTGGCTGCACATGGAAGTTTCTAGCATGAATAGTTTTATGATCCCTTTGAGCCTGGGTGGCATTCCATAGGAAAAATCACACGAAACCCCGGGATTTCCTAGGACAACACTGGATTCTCCAGGTGCCCTGCAACCAATCCACCCAGATATGTATTCAAGTAGCCACCTTAAGTTGATTCCTTAGTTAACAACTCACATCTGTCAGGGATTTCTCTCAAACCCAAACCACGTCTACGAGCATAGCATAGCAACCTAAGCAAACGTAGAAGTAACTCCCAAGGGTTTGAAAGTAATGCAGGTAATAGGTTCTACCTCAATCTACTTCCCAGTCCCACAAGTTAAGAGATCCTACTCATGCAATGTGTGAGGGTTTGATCTAATGCATAAAACTGGGTAATAAAAGGGTATGATCAAAGTGTTACTTGCCTTGCTGACGATTCGCAAAACCTAGAGACTCGTAGTAGCACGCCTCACAGTCCGGGTATTCTATCGCAAGCAAACAATAGCATACATAAGCAAACAAGCAATGATACACAAACAAAACTCCAAAAGAACAGATCTAACCAGAAAGTTCAACTTAAGAACTCCGGTTTGCAAAAAGAATCAACTCGAAAGAAGCAACAAAACTCAAACTACGAAAGAAACGAGCTCCGGTTACTAATTGGTCTATAGTCAAATTTTATAGTAGCCAAAACTTTGATCAAGTTGGTTAAACGGAAAGAGGGCGTCGAGACGAAGATTTGGGATTTTGAATCACCTGATTCCGACTCTCGAGCGAAAAGAAAAATGAAAAACAAGATCATGGCAGAAATCGCGATCGAAATAATCGCGGATAAATACCCCAAAAAAGAAAACTGATGAACAGGCTAACAAACGAACATTCGCTGTTTGCGGCTAACGGATGAAAAGCGTTCGTTAAAACGAACGTACGGACGAACGTCCGCTAAATAGCTAAACCGAAGACAACCGAACCGATCTAAACCTTAAAAAAACGGATCTACGGTTTACGAAAAACCGATCGGTTTTAAAAAAAACCCGATGGCTACCTCGAATCGGCGTACTCCGGCGAAGTTCCGACGGGTCCGGCAGGCGGCGGGCGGTGGAGCGGCGGTGCGGCGGCGGCGCGGCACGGCAGCGGCGGCGCGGCGCGATGGCTAGGGTTAGGCGGGGCTGGCGGCTGGGGCTAGCGGGCCGGCGGAGGCGCTATATAAAGCCCAGAGTCCTGGGCTAATACGGCCCTAAGTCGGTTTGCCCCCTTTTTTTTCTAAAAGAGTCCTGACACAGAAAAACTAACGAAAGAAATACTAAACAGACTCAAAAAATCCTGAAATAAATTTTTATCGTCCTCTAATAATATTTAGGACAAAGTGAACATTTTTCCCGAACCTAAATGCAATTTTGAAAAACGCGCATTTTTCCTATGCAAATAAAATCACAAATAAATCCAGAAAAATACCAAAAGTGATTTTAACATTTTTCCTCCAATATTTCTGTTATTTTGGAGAAGTCATATTATCTCCGCTCATATATTGTACTTAGAAATATTTTTAGGAGAGAAAAATAATTGAAATCACATTGTCCTCGTACCGGTATTCGAGTAAACTCAAATACGAAAACGGTAAAATTCCCAACTCTCTCCGTAGGTCCTTGAGTTGCTTAGAATTTCGAGGAACGCCACAACAAAAATGCAAAGAGCATGCAATGTAGTATGATCTATGTATAACATTCCAAATTGAAAATTTGGGATGTTACAAACCTACCGCCCTTAGAATGAATCTCGCCCTCGAGATTCGACTTGACTAGAGAACAGGTGTGGGTGGTCCTTGCATAGATCATCTTCTCATTCCCAGGTGGCTTCTTCCTCGGTGTGGTGACTCCACTGAACTTTGCAAAACTTGATAACCTTACTGCGGGTAACTCTGCTCGAAAATTCGAGGATCTTAACAGGCTTCTCCTCATAGGTTAGATCACTGTCTAACTGAATTGCTTCCAGGGATACTGTGTCTCTAAGCGGTATGTCAGCCATCTTCGCATGGCACTTCTTAAGCTGCAAAACGTGAAACACGTCGTGCACTCCTGACAGTCCTTCAGGCAATTCCAACTTATAGGCAACCTCTCCCATGCGTTCCAAAACACGGTAGGGTCCCACAAATCTCGGGGCTAGCTTTCCTTTAACTCCGAAACATTTAACTCCTCGCAGAGGCAATACTCTCAAGTACGCTCTGTCTCCGATTTCATAGGCTATCTCCTTGCGCTTCGAGTCTGCATAACTCTTCTGCCTGGACTGAGCTATCTTCAATCTATCTCGAATCAACTTCACCTTCTCCTCAGACTCTTTGATCAAGTCTGGTCCAAACAACTGTCGGTCTGCAACTTCATCCCACATTAACGATGTTCGGCATCTACTTCCATACAATGCCTCAAACGGTGCCATCTTCAAACTGGCCTGGTAACTGTTGTTGTAGGAGAACTCTGCGTAGGGTAGGTTATCATCCCAACTAGATCCATAATCTAACGCACAGGCTCTCAACATGTCCTCCAGGATCTGGTTGACTCTCTCCGTCTCTCCATCGGTCTGCGGATGAAAAGCTGTGCTGAATTCCAGCCTCGTTCCCAAAGTTTGGTGTAGCTGATCCCAAAACTTTGAGGTGAATTGTGTTTGTCTATCTGATACAATGGTCCTCGGAACTCCGTGCAGACATACTATCCTGGTCATGTATATCTTGGCCAACTTCGCACTGGTGTATGTTGTTTTCACGGGGATAAAATGGGCTACTTTTTTCAATCGATCCACTACTACCCAGATCGAGTCATATCCTGCCTTAGTCCTGGGCAATCCGGTGATAAAATCCATGCCAAGCTTCTCCCACTTCCATTCGGGTATCGGCATAGGCTGCAGCAATCCTGCTGGCTTCTGATGCTCTGCCTTTACTCTCTGGCATACATCACATACGGCTACATACTCGGCAATATCCTTCTTCATTCCCATCCACCAGAAACGTTCCTTCAAATCCAAATACATTTTGGTGTTTCCGGGGTGTATCGAGTATAGCGAATCATGTGCTTCTTGTAGTATCAACTTCCTGATCTCCAGGTCGTTGGGCACATAGATTCGATTCTCAAACCACAAGGTGTCGTGTTCGTCCTCACGAAATCCCTTGGCTTTTCCTTCACTCATCCTTTTTCTTATCTCGGCAATCTCCTTATCATCCTTCTGGGCTTCGCGTATATTTCCCAGTAATGTTGACTGAACTTCCAATGTTGCAACGAAACCTCTAGGAACTATCTCCAAACGAAGTTCCCTGAGATGTTCTGCTAACTCCTGTGGCAATCCCCCTTTTACTAGGGTATTTGCATAACTCTTCCGGCTCAAAGCGTCTGGCACGACGTTGTCCTTTCCTGGATGATAGTGCAGCTTCATATCATAATCCTTTATAAGCTCCAACCATCTCCTTTGTCTGAGGTTCAGCTCCTTTTGTGTGAAAATGTACTCAAGCTCTTGTGATCCGTGTACACATCACAACGATTTCCAATAAGGTAATGTCTCTAGATTTTCAGTGCGTGCACTACAGCTGCTAACTCCAGATCGTGCGTCGCGTAATTCAACTCGTGCGGTCGCAGTTGACGGGATGCATAGGAAACAACTCTTCCATCCTGCATAAGTACTCCTCCAAGTCCTAAGCATGAAGCGTCGAGGAGGCCCAGTGTCTCCTCCGGAGTGCGGTTTATTTTTCTATTTTTCTAAATATTCCAAAACTGAGAAAATTTGCCTTTAGAACTGGTTTGGGGTCGGTTTACTTACCGTATCACGTACCTCTTCCTTTTCGGAGGCTGAATCATTCTGGAAAGTGTCCCTTATGTATTCCTCTGGGGTTATGGTTTCAATAATATTAGTTTCAACATTTATAGGATTACCTGAGATATAATGTTTGATCCTTTGACCATTCACCACCTTCGGATTTGTGCCTTCGAAGTTGTTGATTTTTATGGCACCGGAACGATAGACCTCCTCGATAACGTAAGGTCCCTTCCACTTGGAGAGAAGTTTTCCTGCAAAAAATCTTAAACGAGAGTTGTATAGCAAAACATAATCACCTACGTGAAACTCACGCTTTTGTATCCTTTTGTCATGCCATCTTTTAACTTTTTCTTTAAATAATTTGGCATTCTCGTAGGCCTGGGTTCTCCATTCATCGAGAAAGTTAATATCAAATAGCCTCTTTTCACCGGCAAGTTTGAAATCATAATTGAGCTCTTTGATAGCCCAATATGCCTTATGTTCTAGCTCAAGAGGTAAGTGACAAGCTTTTCCATATACCATCTTATATGGAGACATACCCATAGGATTTTTGTATACAGTTTTGTAGGCCCATAATGCATCATCTAGTTTCTTGGACCAATTCTTTCTAGACTTATTAACTATCTTTTGCAAGATTAATTTCAACTCCCTATTACTTAATTCAACTTGACCACTAGTCTGTGGGTGATAAGGTGATGCAATTCTATGGTTGACATCATACTTAGCAAGAATCTTACAGAAAGCACCATGAATAAAGTGTGAACCACCATCAGTCATTAGATATCCAGGGACTCCAAACCTCGGAAATATAACTTCTTTAAGCATCTTAATAGAGGTGTTATGATCAACACTACTAGTTGGAATAGCTTCTACCCACTTAGTAACGTAATAAACAGCAACTAAAATATGTGTGTACCCATTAGAGGCAGGAAAAGGTCCCATATAATCAAAGCCCCAAACATCAAATGGTTCAATAACAACTGAATAATTCATAGGCATTTCTTAGCGTCTACTAATATTACCGATTCTTTGACATTCATCACATGATAAGACAAACTTACGGGCATCCTTGAAGAGAGTAGGCCAATAAAAACCGGATTGCAATACCTTACGTGCAGTTCTGTCTCCCGCATATTGTCCTCCATAAGCTTCGGAGTGGCACTTGCGTAGGATCTGTTCCTGTTCATGCTCAGGTACACAACGTCTAATAATACCATCTACTCCTTCTTTATAAAGATGTGGGCCAACTTTTTCTTTTGCTGGTATGTGAAGCTAGGAGGTATAAACTTAGCAACAATGTAAGTAGCATAATCAGCATACCATGGAGCAGTACGAGAAGTATTTATGACAGCTAGTTGTCCATCAGGAAAGCTATCATCAATAGGTTGTGGGTCATCAAGTATATTCTCTAACCTAGACAAGTTATCTGCTACGGGGTTCTCAGCTCCCTTTCTATCAATAATATGCAAGTCAAATTCTTGCAGCAAGAGGACCCATCTAATAAGTCTAGGTTTAGCATCTTTCTTTTCCATAAGGTATTTGATAGCAGCATGATCAGTGTGAATAGTTACTTTAGAATCAACGATATAGGGTCTAAACTTATCACAAGCAAATACAACTGCTCAGAATTCTTTCTCAGTGGTAGGATAATTTCTTTGGGCACTATCTAGAGTTTTACTAGCATATTGGATAACATTCAATTTCTAATCAACTCTTTGCCCTAGAACAGCTCCTACAGCATAATCACTAGCATCGCACATAATCTCAAAGGGTAAATTCCAGTCAGGAGGCTGGACAATAGGTGCAGAGATCAATGCTTTCTTAAGTATTTCAAATGCTTCTAGACAATCATCATCAAAGACAAAAGGAATATCTTTCTGTAAAAGATTAGTCAGAGGCCTAGAGATTTTGGAGAAGTCCTTAATGCACCTCCTATAAAACCCGGCATGACCAATAAAACTTCGTATACCTTTGATATCCTTAGGGCATGGCATCTTTTCAATAGCATCAACTTTAGCTTTGTCAACTTCAATACCTCTTTCAGAAATTTTATGTCCCAAGACAATGCCTTCATTAACCATAAAGTGGCACTTCTCCCAATTCAAGACCAGATAGTGTCTTCACATCTCTGCAAAACTCGATCAAGGTTGCTTAAGCAATCATCAAAAGAAGTTCCATAAACGGAGAAATCATCCATGAATACCTCAACAATCTCGCATTGCTGCCCTGCTAGGCTGTGAGGTGGGTACCCTACCCTTCACATATCTCGGACTACCTATGGGTACTTCTAGACCCACCGTGGCGGAGCTATCGCCACTTGTTGATCGTCTAGAGCGGAGGCTGTCTGCCTCCTCCTGTTTGCTAAACCAGGGCAGCCGTCTTCAATTGCTGCAATCCGTCTTAGCTTCCATGCCTATATACTTCCTGTGTTCTCTATCTCTTCCAAAAGGCATTCTTAAGCAGCTTGAAAGAATCATGCACCAATACCTTTGGAGGGGCAACTCGGAGACTCCACGACAATCTCTAGCTGCCTGGGACCTTATATGCCGACCCAAGAAGTGTGGTGGACTTGGTGTTATACATCTGGAAATTCAAAACGAGGCTTTGCTCATGAAGCACCTATACAAGTTTTTTAACAAACTTGACATACCTTGGGTTCAGTTGATCTGGGACACTTATTATGTTTCTTCACCACCCCAGGCAACTCGCAGTTGTGGCTCTTTCTGGTGGAGGGACATTCTTAAACTCTATGATCAATTCTGCTCCCTCGCCGTCCCGCATGTTCATTCAGGAGACACTGTCTTGTTTTGGGCTGATAAGTGGCATATTGATAATAGAGTTATTGCACTCCGGACCAGATTTCCTCACCTATACTCCTTTGTGCTTAATGACCTTATCACTGTCAAGGACTTCTTTCTTGCATCGTCTGAAGCCCAGAATTTTCATTTGCCTTTGTCCATCGAAGCCTATCAGGAGCTACAGCAACTGCAGTCTTTGTTGGCTACCATGCAGCTTGATCCATCAACACATGATACCTGGCAATGGCCCTCGAAGTCTGGCACCTTCCATTCCAAAGTCTACTATGACTTCATGTTCTCTCATATTGTGGTCAATCCCATATTCAAATGGATCTGGAAATGCTCCTGCACGCTAAAGATTAAAGTTTTTGGCTGGTTACTGTTGATGGATCGCCTCAACACAAGAGATATGATGCAACGAAGGCATTGGCATGTCGATGACGCCAACTGTGCTTTATGCCTTCTCCCTCATCTTGAAGACCGGGCGCACCTTTTCTTTGTTTGCAACTTTAGTCAGCGCGTTTGGAACTACCTTGGTATCTCTTGGACATCTGAAGGTCACTCATCCACATACTCCATGGCTCTAGCAGCGCGTCAGGATTTCGGCCAACCTTTCTTCACTGAGGTAGTCTTCACTGCCACTTGGAATATCTGGACTCAGAGGAATGGCAAAGTTTTCAGAAATGAGCAACCTAGTTTCAGATCCTGGAAGAGAAATTTTGTGTATGATATTTCTCTCCTTGCTCATAGAATTAAATGTAAGTATAGAGATAAGCTCCTCTCTTGGATAGCATCCCTCCAGTAGGTTAGCTGTAAGTACTCCTCCCCTATACATATTTAGGTCCTTTGTAAACTTTACCCTACCTGGGTCTTAATTTAATAAAGCACTGTGAGGCTGTTGCCTTGCAGTATATAGTCAAAAAAAACAATCTTTTCACAAAAGTCAGAGAATATAGCCATCATACATCTTTGAAAAGTAGCAGGTGCATTACATAAACCAAAAGGCATACGTCTATAAGCAAAGGTACCGAAAGGACAAGTAAAGGTTGTCTTTTCTTGATCCCCCTTTGACACATGTATTTGAGAGAAACCGGAATAACCGTGTAGAAAGCAGAAATGTGTATGTTTGGATAACCTTTCTAGCATTTGATCAATAAATGGCAAGGGGTAATGATCTTTCTTAGTAGCTTTATTTAACTTACGGAAATCAATTACCATCCTATAACCTGTAACTATTCTTTGCGGGATCAATTCATCCTTATCATTAGGTACAACAGTCATACCTCCTTTCTTGGGAACACAATGGACATGACTTACACAATGACTATCAGCAACTGGATAGATAATACCTGCTTCTAGGAGCTTTAGTATTTCCTTCTTCACCACTTATTTCATCCTAGGATTTAACCATCGCTGATGATCGATAACTGGTTTAGCATTTTCTTCCAATTTTATCTTGTGTCGACATATAGTGGGACTAATGCCCTTAAGATCATCCAGAGTATATCAAATAGCAGCTCGGTTCTTCTTCAGAGTTTTCAATAACCTTTCTTCTTCCTGCTCTGAAAGGTTAGCACTAATAATAACAGGATATATCTTCTTTTCATCAAGATAAACATACTTAAGATTATCAGGCAAGGGTTTAAGTTCAAACACGGGATCACCCTTGGGTGGAGGAGGATCCCCTAGGATTTCAACAGGCAAGATGTTTTTCAATACGGGTCCTGTCGTGGATTTGTCACGGCGGATGTCTGGTTTAACGGACTTAGTAATGGAACCATCGCACGGGTTAGCTTGAAGAGGTTAAAGCACACAAGGGACACAGAGGGTTTATACTAGTTTGGCCCCTTCGATGAAGGTAAAAGCCTACGTCTAGTTTGGTTTGGTATTGCTTGGGCGTCGATGAGCAGGGAGCAGATTGCTTGCCTGTCTCTCGACTGATCGTTGCTTGTCCCTTGAACCGTCGCCGGGTCGTCCCTTTATATAAGAGGCGACGCCCGGTCCGGTTTACAGAGTCCCGAGGCCGGTTCATAATCGTGTCCGCCTCGGTCTCTGCTCTTCTTTCCTTGTGTCTCAAGTTACATGACAGGACGGTTTACAAACCGTAAACTCTACACATGGGCCCTAAGCCTTCATGGGCCGTAATCTCTACTGAGCATACAATTATACAATTATATTACCATAATCCGGTTTACCCTAACCGGTTTACACCTGCTAGTAATATCCCTGACATTAGGCCCCAGAATGATTTGAACTTGTTCATGTCAGTCTTCTAAATCTTGCATAACCTTATTTCTTGTATCTTCTCGATTTTTGTAAACCGGCTATGACGTCATCCCTGGAAATCACTTGATTCGATCGTGACATCACTTCCGCATTTATTGCGCACAGCTGTTTGTTACCTTTGTTTAAAGGCCATCCCGAAAATCGAGGCGACAGGAGAATCTTTATCCAATCTCTGACTTCCTCAAATCCCGCGCTTGTCGTTTCGTCTTTCAACCTTTATAAATACCGCCGCGTCTCTGCCTTTCTTCCCCCGCTCGTCTTCTTCCTCCGTCGCCCGAAGTTTCTCTGTTGCTCTCGAGCTCGTCGCCGTCGTCGACCAGGCCGCTGCATCAACCTGAATCGCATCCAGAGCTACTGCGCCGCCGTTTCCTTCTGCCTCAGGTATTCCCCTTCCTCGCTGCAGATCCGTAATCTAGGGTTCTTCCATGCTTCCGCCATTTAGACCTCGAAGCTCTGGCTGTTCGTCCTATACGCCATGCCCGTAGTGGATTCGACCTTAGATTATCTTCGATACTAGCTCCTGCTTCGTTGCTTTATGCTTAGACTTGGTATTTTTAGATCCTTAGATTTGTCTGCCCTGTATAAGACCTCCACAGTTCTTCTGTGATAGACCTGCGTAAATTTCCTCTTTTTCTTACTGCTCAGATCTATTTTACCTTAGCCTTTTATAGAAACTTGTTTCTTCGTTTTGATAGATGTGTAAAACATTCGCCGGTTTAGTCAATAATATATTACTTCTACAACGCATCAACCATGAACCCGACGGTTTAGCTTCTTCCTTTTTTGTTGTCATAAACCGATAGCAGCTCGTTTCCTGCTTACTTCCGGGTTGTCAATGCCATTAGTCCCTTGTCTAAACCGTCGATGTGATTTTGAATATATGATCCGGTTTATGCTTCTGTACTTGAATAATCCGGATTTTATACTTCACCTTTTCAGCACTTCTCTTCTGCTAATGTGTCTGCCAAGCGATTCGTTTCTTGCAACTGGGTCCCTTCCGTCATTACGTAAGAGGACTTAGCTAATGCTGCTGCAAGTGGTACTCTGGGCCCTCATGCAGTTCTGAAATGGCGGGCCCCTAGAAATAAATGCCCCCCTACTCCTAAAGAAGGAGAGGTTATTGTTTTCTTTGATCATATAGCCCGGGGCTTTAGTCCTCCCGGTTCAAAGTTCTTTCAGGACGTGCTTGCCGCTTTTCAGCTTCATCCACAGGACATAGGTCCAAATTCCGTATCAAACATCTGCAATTTTCAAGTCTTCTCCGAGGTGTACCTTCAAGAAGAGCCATCAGTCGACTTGTTCCGGGATTTCTTCCACTTAAACCGGCGAACTGAGTTTACTGCTGGACCTCATCAAGAACTAGGCGGGGTTAGTATTCAAAAGAGAAGAGATGCAGTCTTTCCTCACGCTGCTCTCCATACACACCCCAAGGATTGGAACCAATCTTGGTTCTATTGCCACGATACTTCGCCTGAAGGGGAGAACCCACTGCCGGGTTATCGCGAACATCGTCTTCCTGAAGATTATCCACTGCCGCAGCGTCTTAGCTCCTCAGAACGGCCCCGGTTCGCCCCTCAGCTTGCCAAACTCAAAGCCTTTATGGCCAACGGATTGATTGGGGTTGACTTCGTACGTTGTTGGCTCGCTTGGAGTATCCTTCCTCTGAGCCGGCGCTCCGGATTGATGTGTCAATATACCGGAAAGCCGGATGATCCTCAGCGCCATACCAACATAATGCTTCCCGAGAAAGACGTTATTGAATCTGCCAAGAAGATGCTCAACATTTCTTTGGAGGAATGTAGTCAAACCGGATTGGCTCCATATTATAAGAAGAACAAACTGCCAGCGGTAAGCCTCAAACTCTTCTGTTTGCATTTAATCCGTCCATTTAAATTATCTTCCATTTATCTTTCATCTCTACACAGGCCGACGATCCTTTTTGGAAAAGGAAACCTCAGGATAAGTCAGGCAAACAGCCACGCCGAAAAACCTTCGCTGTTAAGAAGAAAAAGGCAGCTGCTGGCTCCGGTTCACATGTTGAAGAAGATGATCCGGATTCTGAGGTATGAGTTGATCCTGACATGCTTTGTTCTCTTTTTAACCCGATTTATGTTAACAGTATATTTTCACAGGATTTGGCTGAAGCTGATAAAGTGGCCGAGACTGAGGTAATCACTCTTTCTTCAGATTCTGAACCGTCGGTGCCCAAGATTCGTAAGGCATCTCGGAAGTATCCTTTTTCTCATCCTTACGCTCAACTGGACCCAAATTTTCTTTTGAAGAAACAACAACACGAAGCCCGCCGGACTACACGCCATAGTGGCCATGTAGTCGAGTCTTCCGGAATATCTCTCACTCCGGCTCGGAGGCGCCGTTCTGAGGTTTTACTTTCTCCAACTCTTCTTCATCCCAAGGCCGGACTTATATGCAAACCACTTAAACCGTCTAATCCTAACTATCAGGAGACACCTTTATCATCTTCTGGCGAATCGACTGCCACGCAGGTCCCGATCCTGAAAACTGTCCCTGGGTAAGTCCTTTATCTCATCCAGTTTACTTTTGTATTTGCCTTTGTGACTCTGACTTCTTTTTCAATTCTTTCAGCAAACCCAAACCTAGCAAAAAGGCCAAGGCCAGCAAAACGGCTGCTGAGATTGCCACTGCTGATCCGGCAGCTGATCCGGACGAGATCGTCCCTCCGGAAAACGAGCCTACCATTCAGCTTGACGATCCTGCTCCTATGGATCATGATTATGTTGCTGCTCCGGAAAATCCCAATGCTGAGGATGTCCATGAACCGGCAAGTCCTGTCCGGGCCAGCCCTCCTCGGACTAGCCCAGCTCCCGTTAGTCCGGTTCATACTGCTGTTCCTTCACAGCCAAAGACTGCTTCCTCTCCGGATGTTCAAATAACCGGGACTGGTATTACCGCTCCTGCTGAGCCTATCGTTTTAGCCAAGCATACTGCTAAAACGGAGAAGCTTCAGCAAGAAAAGGGCAAATGGAGCACTAATTTATCCAATTATGCTGATCTGAGTGCCCAAGAGCTTTATTCTGGGTACTTGAACCGGCTTCATACCAGTCAGGATTATGAAGCGGGCTTGGTCAACATGATGAAGGACAAGTACGAGGTATCTTACTTGTCTTTTGCTTTTGCCTTTGTTGTATTTCTGTCTATATCATGGTAGCCCCCAAGTTCCGGTTTATCTATGTTAGAAAGTGAACCGGTACTTCCAACTGTGAGCAAATAATCTTACATTAGCCCCCAAGTGCCAGGGGCATAACTCATTTTATGTTCCTGGGACTTGTCTGATTCTTTCTTTTGATGCTTCAACTGCCCATTAGCCCCCAAGTGTTAAGTAGATAACTTGCTTTATGTGCTTGAGACTTGTCTGAATCATCCATTATTTCACTTGACTTTCTTGCAGGCTGACTTGACCCGGAGGGCTGAAGAAATAACTAAGCTCTTGAACAGACTTGCGGAAACTGAAACTTCTGCTGCCAAGGCCAAAAAAGACCTTGCGTTGAGCTTAACCACTGCTGAACGGTTGAAGAAATATTTTGAAGCGGAACGGACAACCTGGGAAGTATAGAGGAATGCTCTGGAAAAAAGAGCAAAGGATGCTGAAGAGGCCCTCAACCCGGTGACGGAAGAGCTGACCGGTTTAAAGCAGCAGATAGAGCTTATGACCTCTGCCGTCTTTGGAAAATACTTAACTTGCACGTGCTTTCATCTCTGCAATTCTTTATTCCGCTCCGGTTTAACTCTAATAATCATATGCAGGGCGCCGCGTCACCCATCTTGGGGATGATCTGCGGAAGAAACTCAATGCCTCTTATACTCTTGTTGAGCAGCTGTATTCCGGCGCTCAAAGGATTATAAGTGCAATGTTTTTTAATAAACCGGCCCCCACCACTATCCAAGGCACTTTGGAGAAGCTTTCTATCTTGCATGTGCGCTTGGAAGAGGTGAAGAAATCTGCTGCCCGAGCCGGTTCTCTTGTAGCGCTGACCAGAGCCAAAGCATGGGTTTCGGACTTTGATCCGGAAGAAGCCATGAACGGGTACCCCAGCACCAAGGAAGATGGATCGGCCTTCTCTAGCAAAGATCTCCATGCTTTGACTAAGGAAATGTGTCCTCTTGCCAGCAAACTTGCTTTTGAATCGGACTTGACCAGGTATCATCCGGCGTATGATTTAAAGAATGAGCGGGTGGATCGGCCGGTTTATGATACCGAAAATCTAATCCCACCAGTACGCCCCCACACTTTCGCCCCAGATGTTGATCTGTCCGATCTCATTACTGAAGAGATGTACTTCCGTGCTTTATCAAAAATCGATTGGCACGTTCCTGACTTTCAGCCGCTTCAAGAAGACGAAGAAGCCCCGGAACAGGCCAATCCTCAGCCTTCGCAGCAGGAAGAAGCATAAGCCGCCGAATCTAATTTTATAGCTGCTGTACTCTTTTGTCGAGAAAAACTTTAATCCGTTCAGGCTTGCTGTGCCTTGTAATAGGATAGCTCGAAACATTGCTGTTTTAATCCGGATGTCCCAACTTTGCTTTGGTGTCTGCCAATTTGAATCCTTTGTCTGCTATGGCTTATCTTTTTATGCTACCTTTGATTAAGTATGCATGATATCCTTAATCCGGCGAACCTTGCAGTTTATGAGGAAGCTCTTGGCTTCTGTAGGGATAAACCCAATAATTATTCCGGGTTTACAGAAACTACCGGTTTAAATAATGCTGGAGCTCTGTGTCCCGACTTTTTAAAATATGCGGCCAACTGTGAAGTTGGCCAACTCCGGATTAAAAAACCATAAACATATGAAAAATCACAAACACAAAAACACAGGTTTGCAAATAAGACCATGTAGTCGAGGCTTTTTGCGAGCTGCCAGGCTCCCTATGTGCCAATCAAAGGGTGCGACCCAAAGGGCTATAACTAACAGTACTCCGAGGGACAAGAACTTTGCCATCAAAGGATGTACTCTTTTGCCATCAAAGGACGTGCTCCAAGGGACAGGAATATTACATGTGCCATCAAAGGATGTATTCCTAGGGACAAGAATTTTTCTTTTGCCATCAAAGGACGTGCTCCAAGGGACAGGAATATTACATCTGCCATCAAAGGATGTATTCCTAGGGACAAGAATTTTTCTTTTGCCATCAAAGGACGTGCTCAAAGGGACAGGAATATTACATCTTCCATCAAAGGATGTATTCCTAGGGACAAGAACTTTTCTTTTGCCATCAAAGAACGTGCTCCAAGGGACAGGAATATTACATCTGCCATCAAAGGATGTATTCCTAGGGACAAGAACAGGTTTTTTCTTTTGCCATCAAAGGACGTGCTCCAAGGGACAGGAATATTACATCTTCCATCAAAGGATGCATTCCTAGGGACAAGAATTTTTCTTTTGCCATCAAAGGGATTTGGCCCACCAAGGGACAGGAATATTACATCTGCCATCAAAGGTGGATCCCTAAGGACAAGAACTTATGAAGACCGGAGCTCGCTAGTTTGGTCCCTTGTGCATAAAATAATTTATTCGAAATATCCGAAATAATTTCACAGGACGTATACTTAGAAGAAAAAAGGTTGATCCCCCGGCTTACCGAGGGTGCGGGTTTATTCATTAACCATAATATATACATAGGATACAACAGAGCTCATAGCTCAGGTGTAGTAGGGCCGCAGGAGAGCGATGTTCCACGGCCTCTTTGTCTCTTCTTTTGATGTCCGTGAGTCTTTATGTTCTAGAACGTCCAGCTGGTAATATGAACCGTTGTGCAGATTCTTACTGACCACAAAGGGCCCTTCTCAAGGCGGGGATAGCTTATGCATATCTGTTTTGTCTTGGATGAGCCGGAGTACCAAATCCCCTTCCTCGAACGTCCTGGTTTTAACCCGGCGGCTGTGATATCTGCGCAAGTCCTGCTGATAAATCGCGGACCGCGCTGCTGCTATGTCATGCTCTTCATCTAGCCGGTCCAAACTATCCTGTCTTGCCGGTTCATTGTCTGCTTCAACATAGGTCGTCACTCGTGGTGAATCATGGCGGATATCACTTGGAAGGACCGCTTCAGCACCGTACACCATGAAGAAAGGTGTATAACCTGTGGACCGGTTCGGCGAAGTATTGATGCTCCAGAGAACAGAAGGTAATTCCTCAACCCAGCACCCTGGTGTTCTTTGCAAGGGAGTCATAAGCCGGGGCTTGATACCTCGCAAAATCTCTTGATTGGCCCTTTCAGCTTGACCATTGGATTGAGGGTGAGCTACAGAAGACACATCTAGGCGAATATGCTCCCTTTGGCAAAACTCTTCCATCTCTCCCTTAGATAAATTGGTGCCATTGTCTGTGATGATGCTGTGTGGAAAGCCAAACCGGAAAATTACCTTTTTGATGAATTTAACCGCTGTTGCCGCATCACACTTGCTCACAGGCTCTGCCTCAATCCACTTTGTAAACTTATCCACAGCAACCAGTAGATGAGTTTTTTGATCTTGGGATCGTTTAAAAGGTCCAACCATATCAAGCCCCCAAGTCGCAAACGGCCAAGTAATCGGTATCATCCGCAACTCCTGCGCTGGAACAAGAGCACGCCGTAAAAATTTCTGACAAGCATCGCACCTCCGGACTAGATCCTCCGCATCAGCATGGGCTGTCAGCCAATAGAACCCGTGCTGAAAAGCTTTGGCTACCAAGGATTTTGAACCGGCGTGATGGCCACAATCTCCTTCATGGATTTCCCGAAGGATGTCACAGCCTTCCTCGGATGATACACACCGCTGAAATGCTCCGGAAACACTGCGATGGTGAAGTTCCCCATTTACAATTGTCATGGACTTGGACCGCCGGACTATCCGTCTTGCTTCGATCTCGTCGTCCGGCAACTCACGCCAAGTATGGGAGCGTCCAATCCGGAATGACATGAAGTGCCACAACTAGCTGTGCTTCCGGATCAGGAACGACCAGATCTTCCTCTGTTGGTACCTGAACTGATGGACTGTGTAGCTCATCCAAAAAAGTATTCGGTGGCACCGGTTTACGCTGAGAACCCAGCCGGCTTAGAGCATCGGCCGCTTCATTTCTTCGCCGGTCTATGTGATCCACCTGATACCCTTTAAAATATCCTGCAACTGCTTCAACTTCTCGTCTGTAAGCTGCCATGAGAGGGTCTTTAGAATCCCACTTGCCGGATACTTGCTGTGCCACTAAATCTGAATCATCAAAACACTTGGCCCGGCTCAAATTCATCTCCTTGGCCATCCGCAGGCCATGAAGCAATGCCTCATATTCTGCTGCATTGTTAGTACAAGGAAACATTAGATGGAGGACATAACAAAACTTTTCACCTCACGGGGAAGTTAAAACAACTCCAGCCCCCGAGCCCTCTAATTGCCTTGAACCGTCAAAGTGAATAGTCCAGTATGTAAGATCCGGCTTCTCCTCTGGTGCTTGCAGTTCTGTCCAATCATTGATGAAATCCACCAATGCTTGGGATTCGATAGCGGTGCGTGGCACATACTTCAATCCGTGTGGACTAACCTCAATTGCCCACTTCGCCACTCTGCCAGTGGCTTCCCTGTTCTGGATAATATCCCCCAATGGAGCTGAGCTGACAATAGTTATTGGGTGGCCTTGAAAATAATGCTTCAACTTCCGGTTTGCCATGAACACGCCATACACCAGCTTCTGCCAATGCGGGTACCTTTTCTTGGATTCAATGAGAACCTCACTGACATAATAAACCGGACGTTGAACCGGATACTCCTTTCCTGCTTCCTTGCGCTCGACCACGATTGCCACGCTAACTGCCCGTGCATTCGCAGGGACGTATAACATCAGTGGCTCCTTATCAATGGGGGCAGCAAGGACCGGTGGTTCTGCCAGTTGCCGCTTCAAATCCTCAAACGCAGCGTTTGCCTCATCACTCCATATAAATCGGTCTGTCTTTTTTAGCATCTGATAAAGCGGGATTGCCTTTTCCCCCAGACGACTGATGAATCGGCTCAACGCTGTAATCCGGCCGGCGATACGCTGAACGTCATTGATACAGGCCGGTTTAGTCAGGGACGTGATTGCCTTGATCTTCTCCGGATTGGCGTCTATTCCTCTGTTGGACACCAAGAACCCAAGGAGCTTGCCCGCCGGAACACCGAAAGCACACTTTTCCGGATTAAGCATCATTTTATAGGCCCGAAGGTTATCAAAGGTTTCCTTGAGGTCCTCTATCAATGTATCCTCTTTCCTTGACTTCACCACGATGTCATCCACATAGGCATGAACATTTTTTCCTATCTGCCCCTTAAGACAGTTCTGCACGCAACGCTGATAAGTTGCTTGGGCACTCTTGAGCCCAAAGGGCATAGACACATAGCAAAAAGCACCAAAAGGAGTTATGAAGGTTGTCTTCTCCTGGTCCTTAACTGCCATCTTGATCTGATGATATCCTGAATATGCATCCAAAAAACTTAGCCGCTCACATCCCGCCGTAGCATCAATGATCTGATCAATACGAGGGAGAGCAAAAGGATCGGTTGGACAAGCTTTGTTCAGGTCTGTGTAATCCACACACATCCTCCACTTTCCATTTTTCTTTAACACCAACACCGGATTAGCCAACCACTCCGGGTGAAAAACTTCAACTATGAACCCTGCGGCCAAAAGTCTAGCCACTTCTTCCCCTATAGCTTTACGCCTTTCTTCGTTGAAGCGGCGCAAATACTGCTTGACCGGTTTAAACTTCGGATCAATATTAAGACTGTGCTCAGCGAGTTCCCTCGGTATACCTGGCATGTCAGAAGGTTTCCATGCAAAGATATCCCGGTTCTCACGGATGAACTCGATGAGCGTGCTTTCCTATTTAGGATCAAGGTTAGCGCTGATAGTGAATTGCTTGGATGAATCACCAGGCACAAAGTCAACTTGCTTGGTTTCCTCTGCAGATTTGAACTTCAACGCCGGATCATGCTCTGTAGTTGGCTTCTTCAACGGGGACATATCCGCCGGATCAACATTGTCTTTGTAAAACTTCAATTCCTCCGTAGCACATACTGCCTCCGCATAAGCAGCGTCTCCTTCTTCGCACTCCAATGCAATCTTGCGACTTCCATGAACCGTGATGGTTCCCTTGTGACCCGGCATCTTGAGCTGCAAATAAACATAACACGGTCTAGCCATAAACTTGGCGTAGACCGGCCACCCAAACAGGGCATGATATGGGCTCCGGATCTTTACCACTTCAAAGGTTATCGTCTCTAACCTGGAATCCTGTTCATCTCCAAAGGTAACTTCTAGGTCAATTTTCCCAACTGGGTAAGCTGATTTACCTGGCACTACTCCATGGAATACCGTGTTTGACTGCCTTAGCTTCTTATCCGTGAGCCCCATGCGACGGAAAGTCTCGTAATATAAGATATTGATGATGCTGCCGCCGTCCATGAGAACCTTGGTGAATTTGTAGCCACCCACCTATGGTGCCACTACTAAGGCCAACTGGCCCGGGTTATCAACCTGCGGCGGATGATCCTCTCTACTCCACACAATAGGTTGTTCCGACCAGCGCAGGAATCGTGGGGTTGTCGGTTCAACCGTGTGGACCGCCCGCTTTAAGACTTTTTGATCTCGTTTGCACAAACTTGTAGTGAACACATGATACTGTCCACTACTCAGCTCCTTCTGATTACTCTGATATCCGGATTGCTGCTGCTGCTGACGCTGCTGATTGCTTTGATTGTTGTGATTACCCTGGCCCTGCTGTTGGTTGTTTTGGCTATTATAACCGCCCTAACCATACTGATGGTTGCCTTGGTTATTGTAACTGCCCTGACCATACTGATGATTGCCTTGGTTATTGTAACCATTGTTATTGCCATGATACCCTGATCCGGAGCCATTACCCTGATGACCCGGACCATGAAACTCGGGGCCTGAACCGCCGCCTGGTGGTCCGTTGTTGGATCTGGCCCGGTTCATGGCCTCCATCATGACCCGGCATTCTCCCCAGGTATGTTTAGCTGGACGTTCCTCTGTGCCGTGTTTCGGGCAAGGCTCGTTCAATTGTCGCCCCAAATTAATGAACTCTCCGCCATTTTCTTGAGGTGGCTTACCCTTGTTGCGCTGGAAGCTACCTTGAACTTTGCTATTGGCCACAAAGTCAGAGCCACCCTCTGCCTTTCGCTTACCGTTGAAGCTAGTTCCGACCGGATTAGCCTGGGCCGGTTTACCAGGTTTATTCGCTTTCCCGGATTTATCTCCATCCGCTTCTGGATACTTAGTGTTGTCGGAATCCCCATACTTCACCAATGCACTCATGAGAGTTCCCATGTCATTGCAGTCCCGTTTGAGCTGTCCCAGCTTCAACTTCAGAGAATCAAACCGGCAATTGTTTTCCAGTGTTACTATCACCGTACTGGGGCTGATACCATTCGAAGAGTGCAAGATTTCTGACACTCGCCTCACCCATGCACTCGTAGGCTCCTGCTCTCCTTGTACACATGCCGCTAGGTCCACCACTGACATTGGCTGTTTGCATGTGTCCTTGAAATTTTTAATAAACTAGCGGCGTAACTCTCCCCATGATCCGATGGAGTTAGGAGGTAAACCCTTTAACCAGGTCCGGGCTGTACCCTCCAGCATCATGGTAAAGTACTTTGCGCACGCCGCTTCATCCACGTCCAGCATCTCCATAGCCATCTCATAGCTCTCAATCCAAGCCTCCGGAGCCAAATCTGCTGTGTAATTAGGCACCTTACGTGGACCCTTGAAATCCTTGGGTAACCTTACGCTTCGTAAAGCGGGAATGAGACACTGCACCCCAAAGGAACTCGTCGTGACTCCCGTCTCTGCTGTGGTTGTGTGAACCGGCGTCGTTTGGCGGATATCCTCGCGGGCCGCAGGTCTGGACCGGTTTACCGCCTCCTGGGCTTGCGCCTCTGCGCCCGTCGGATCATCCTGTCTGTAACGGTGTCGCCTCCGTTCACTACTGGACACCTCGGATTCATCCCAATGCCTAGTATAACTTCGGCTGTGGCGGGGTGTTGAGTGAAGTCTCTCCCTGCTGTAGGAGTATGCCTGTTGCAGTGTCAATGCTGTGTTGAGTAGATCTTTGACCCTGCGGGCTTCCATCGCCACGGGGGATGTCCCCTCTATGGGTAAAGCGGCCAGGCGTGAAGCGGCGGCGACAATGTTATCCAAGGGGTTGGAGTAGTGACCCGGAGGAGTAGGCATGTGAGGCGTGGATATAACCCGTCGATCTTGCTCCGCGGTGGGTTGTTGAACCGGTTCGCCTGTCACTGGGGCTCCCCTCCGGTTTACTTCCGGATTATTGCTGGTTCCCGCTCCTGGCGTCCCGAAGAGATTCATCGCCTCATAGACCGGCGGTAGACGAGATTGATACCTTCTATTCCTTACTCCCTGCGCAGAAGCCTGATCCATCCTGAGCTGGAAAGCCTGAAAATCTAGTTCCGCCTGCCTTGTTGCTATCATAGCTTTCTCTGCATTTAAATCCTCTCTAGCTTGTTCGATCCGGCCCTTCAGCTGAAGGATTTCTGCATCGTGCTACGCCTTGTCAACAGGAGCCACCACTGCTACTGCCCGTGTTGTCAACTCCTCTATCAAGGCGGATAGAGCGTCAGCGGATGAGGGAGCTGGGCCGCTCCCCCCTGCCCCGGCTGTGAACGCCCCGGTCACCGTGGGCTACGGCGTAGGTTGTGATCCGGCCATAAAGACAGCCATCCGGTTTGGCAGATCAAAGGGGTCCGGAATACTGTCCCCGTCGGACACACCCTCGGACCGGCCGTCCCGCAACAGATACAAGGACTCAGTCTCTCCGGATGAGGATTCATCATCGGAATAAACAACCATCTCGCCACCAGAATCCGATCCGTCCTCGGCTTGGACTCCATGTATTGCTCCTACGAAAACGCACTTCATGGCAGGCTGAATCCGGGCCGATCTCGCACGCTGAGCCGGCTCGATGATGTCGGAGAAGATGTCCAGCTCAGGTCCTGGTTCACCAATCTTGCCAATGAAGACGTGGATGCCTCCGAAGGGGACCCGGTACCCATATTCGATTGAATCGGCCTCCGGGCCCCAGCCTGCGTCGTCGATGTAGATCCGGCCGCGGCGACTCTTGGTCATCCGGCCGACCGCGTAGCCCTTGAGTCCTTCGAAGCTGCCCTTCAAGAACTCGAAACCATCGTGCGAAGGCCCCACAGTGGGCGCCAACTGTCATGGATTTGTCACGGCAGATGTCCGGTTTAACGGACTTAGTAATGGAACCATCGCACGGGTTAGCTTGAAGAGGTTAAAGCACACAAGGGACACAGAGGGTTTATACTAGTTCGGCCCCTTCGATGAAGGTAAAAGCCTACGTCTAGTTTGGTTTGGTATTGCTTGGGCGCCGATGAGCAGGGAGCAGATTGCTTGCCTGTCTCTCGACGGATCGTTGCTTGTCCCTTGAACCGTCGTCGGGTCGTCCCTTTATATAAGAGGCGACGCCCGGTCTGGTTTATAGAGTCCCGAGGCCGGTTCATAATCGTGTCCGCCTCGGTCTCTGCTCTTCTTTCCTTGTGTCTCAAGTTACATGACAGGACGGTTTACAAACCGTAAACTCTACACATGGGCCCTAAGCCTTCATGGGCCGTAATCTCTACTGAGCTTAAAATTATACAACTATATTACCATAATCCGGTTTACCCTAGCCGGTTTACACCTGCTAGTAATATCCCTGACAGGTCCCTGTGTAAGGAATATTTCATCTATCTCCCTTCTCTCATTCATATGCATATCATTTTCATGGTCTAGCAAGTATTGTTCTAAAGGATCATTAGGTGGCACGACAATAGAAGCGAGACCAATAAGTTCATCCTTACTGGGTGGTGCCTTTTCGAGGGGTTGTCTACGGAATTTAGCAAAGTTAAAATCATGAGACATATCCCCTAATCCGACAGTGACAATATCTTTCACGCAGTCTATCTTGGCATTAACAGTATTCAAGAAGGGTCTGCCAAATATAATGGGGGCAGAAAGCATCTTGTGGGGAACTAAGAACAAGAATATCAGCAGGGTATTTAACCTTCCCACACAAGACTTCAATATCTCTAACAATCCCAACTGGTGAAATAGTATCTCTATTAGCAAGCTTAATAGTAACATCAATCCCTTCTAACTCAATAGGTGCAATATCATGCATAATTTCGTTGTACAAATCAAAAGGGATAATGCTCGCACTAGCACCTACGTTGCATAAGCCATGATAGCAATGATCTTCTATCTTAACAGAGATAACGGGCAAGCCTACGTCAGGTTTATGTTTATTCCTAGAATTGGGTTTGGCTATTCTAGCAAAATCTTCTTGGAGGTAAATAACATGTCCATCTAAATCTTCTACCAAGAAATCCTTAACCATAGCAACACTAGGTTCAACTTTAATTTGCTTAGAGGGTGTAGGTGTTCTAGTATTACTCTTACGAACTACAGTTGAAGCTTGAGCATGATCCTTTATCCTAACAGGGAAAGGTGGTTTCTCAATATAAGCAGTATGTATAACAGGATCAACATTATAAGTGATAGTCTTTTTCTTCAACTTTAATAGGTTCAACTACTTTTACTTCAATAGGGGGATGGTATTTAAACCACCTCTCCTTAGGGAGATCAACATGAGTAGCAAAAGATTCACAGAAAGAAGCTACTATCTCAGAGTCAAGTCTATATTTAGTGCTACACTCACGGAAAACATCGGTATCCATAAAAGCTTTAACACAATCAAACTTAGGGGTCATACCTGACTCCTTACCTTCGTCGAGATCCCAATCTTCGGAGTTGCGTTTAATTCTTTCCAATAAATCCCATTTGAAATCAACAGCCTTCATCATAAAAGAGCCAGAACAAGAACTATCGAGCATGGTGCGATTATTGAGAGAAAGCCGTGCATAAAAAAATTGGATGATCATTTTTCTTGAAAGCTCGTGATTGGGGTATGAATATAACATTGACTTAAGCCTCCCCCAAGCTTGAGCGACGCTTTCTCCTTCGCGAGGCCAGAAATTATAAATATAATTGCGATCACGAGAACCTGGTGCATAGGGTAGAACTTCTGATAAAATTCCAACTTCACACGATTATAGTTCCAATATCCCATATCATCGCATAGCATAAACCATGTCAATGCATCTCCCTTCAAAGATAAAGGGAAGACCTTCTTCTTGATAACATCCTCGGGCATACCTGCAAGCTTAAACAATCCGCAAACTTCATCCACATAGATTAGGTGTAAATCGGGGTGAAGTGTTCCGTCTCCTATATAGGGATTTTCAAACAGTTTCTCTATCATACCCGAAGGAATCTCAAAGCAAACATTTTCATTAGGTGGAGTAGGTTGAGGAGCAACTCTTTGCTCTTCTGCTCGGGGTGAAGATACCCCGAACAAGCCCCTCAAAGGATTTTGAGCCATAGTAACAAGTGACAATAAATTTCAGCACACTATATAAATTTTTCCTTACCAAAGGCGCTTCACTCCCCGGCAACGGCGCAAGAAAAGAGTCTTGATAACCCACAAGGGTAGGGGATCTATCGCAGTCCTTCCGATAAGTAAGAGTGTCGAACCCAACGAGGAGCAGAAGGAAATGAAAGGCAGTTTTCAGTAAGGTATTTTCTGCAAGCACTGAAATTATAGGTAACAGATAGTTTTGTGATAAGATAATTGGTAGCAAGTGACAAACGGTAAAAGTAAATAAGGTGCAGCAAGGTGTCCCAATCCTTTTTGTAGCAAAGTACAAGCCTGGACAAACTCTTATGCAAGGTAAAGTGCTCCCGAGGACATATGGGAATTATCGTCAAGCTAGTTTTCATCACGATCATCTGATTCGCGTTCGGTACTTTGATAATTTGGTATGTGGGTGGACCGGTGCTTGGGTGCTGCCCTTACTTGGACAAGCCTCCCACTTATGATTAACCTCTAATGCAAGCATCCGCAACTACAAAAGAAGTATTAAGGTAAACCTAACCATAGCCTGAAACATATGGATCCAAATCAGCCCCTTACGAAGCAACGCATAAACTAGGGTTTAAGCTTCTGTCACTCTAGCAACCCATCATCTACTTATTACTTCCCAATGCCTTCCTCTAGGCCCAAATAATGGTGAAGTGTCATGTAGTCGACGTTCACATGATACCACTAGAGGAGAGACAACATGCATCTCATCAAAATATCGAACGAAGACCAAATTCACATGACTACTAATAGCAAGACTTTTCCCATGTCCTCGGGAACAAAAGTAACTAATCACAAGACATAATATTGTTCATGATCAGAGGGGTATTCATATGCATAATGGATCTGAACATATGATATTTCACCAAATAAACCAACTAGCATCAACTACAAGGAGTAATCAACACTAATAGCAACCCACACGTACTAGTCTGAGGTTTGGATACAAGAGATGAACTAGGGTTTGAGAGGAGATGGTGCTGGTGAACATGTTGATGAAGATAGCCCTCCCCAAGATGGGAGAGTTTTTGGTGATGACGGCGGTGACAATTTCCCCCTCCCGGAGGGAAGTATCCCCGGCAGAACAGCTCTGCCGGAGCCCTAGATTGGTTTCCGCCTCGGTTCCTCCTCGAGACGGCGGCGTCTGGTCCCGAAAGCCTCTCCTCGATTTTTTCCAGGTCAAAACGCTCATATAGGAGAAGATGGGCACCGTGGGCCTGCCGGCTGGCCCTCGAGACACGGGGCGCGCCCCCACCCTCGAGGCCAGCTGGTGGCCCCTCCCGTGGGTTTCTTTCGCGCGATATTTTTTATATTTTCAGAAATGATGTTCTGTGGAGTTTCAGGGATTTTGGAGTTGTGCGGAATAGATTTCCAGAGTATGCTCCTTTTTCAGCCCATAATTCCAGCTGCCGGCATTCTCCCTCTTCATGTAAACCTTGCAAAATAAGAGAGAAAAGGCATAAGTATTGTGACAAAACATGTATGAACAACCCATAATGCAATAAATATCAACTTATAGGCGTGATGCATAATGGACGTATCAGTACGCTTCGACCAGGTGGGTTCTAACTGTCAGGCACTTCCTTGCCTGCGAAGAAGTAGCTGGTGGGTCCCAGCAGTCAGGGGGCGAATCATTTTTTTGCCCGGACGCACTTCCTTGCGTGCGAAGATGAAGCTGGTGGGTCCCAGCAGTCAGGGGGAAACATTTTTTCGCAAAATACGGTGGCCCGTCTGGTGGGTCCCCGCTATCAGGTGGAGGAATAATTATTTTGCGCGTAATAAGGAGGCACTTCCTTGCTGCGGCCGTGGACCCAGTTGTCATCCTCTCCAAGTACAATACTCTTCCAATTGAAGTCGTTCCTTGACCACGTTGACCATGCCGTGCCGAGAGCACCAGGGCGGTGGACAACGGCGAGGCCTAGGAAGGGGACAACGCAGAGACGGGGAAGACGCGGCAGTGGAAGCCCGCGCTGAGAGGAGTACCAGGGTTCACTGGTTCGGCTGCAGTGTGAGGTTGCCGTCGCCGCAGGGCCTGGCCAGCGGTGGGAATAGTAGGGGCGGTGAGGCCTCCGCGGCAGCACAGCCGGCCACGGGAGGCAGGTGCATGCGGCACGACCGGCCCTGCTTTGGGCGGCTAGAGCAACAAGACCAGAGGTTGAAGAAGCACTACGGCCGTTGGATGGACATCGTACGGTCACTGGAGCTGGAATCGTTCATGTTGACTAAGTTGACAAAGCACTCGGTCCCCGTCAACTTAGTAGGCCCACAAGTCAGCCACCCACCAAGGTGGGTCCCAACTAGCAGGGGTAGTATTCATTTTTTTGTGCGTAATAAGGAGGCACTTCCGGTGGGTCCGAGCTGACAGCGGGGGAAACTTTTTTTCACGAAATACGGTGGCCCGTCCGGTGGGTCCGAGCAGTCAGGGGGAAACAGTTTTTTCGCCAAATATGGTGGCCCGTCCGGTGGGTCCATGTTGTCAGGTGGAGGAATAATTATTTTCCGCCTAATAAGGAGGCACTTCCTTGCGGCTGCCGTGGACCCAGCTATCAGCCTCTCCCTGTACAATACTCTTTTGAGGGAAATCGTTCCTTGACCACGTTGACCACGCCGCGCCGAGAGCACCAGGGCGGTGGACGACGGCGAGGTCTAGGAAGGGGACGACGGGGAGCCGACGAAGATGCGGTAGTGGAAGCCCGCGCGGAGAGGAGTACGAGGGTTCACTGGTTCGTCTGCGGTGTGAGGCTGCTGTCGCCGCAGGGCCTGGCCAGCGATGGGAATGGTAGGGGGCGGCGAGGCCTCCGCGGCATCGCAGCCGGCCATGGGAGGCAGGAGAACGAGGCACGTCCAGCGCTGGTTTGGGCGGCTGGAGCAAGAAGACCAGAGGTTGAAGAAGCACTACGGCCGTTGGATGAACATCATACGGTCAATGGAGCTAGAATCATGCATATTGACTAAGTTGACAAAGCCCTCCGTCCCCGTCAACTTAGTAGGCCCACAAGTCAGCCTCCCACTATACTGGGTCCCAGCTAGCAGGGGGAGTATTCATTTTTTTGTGCGTAATAAGGAGGCACTTCCGATGGGTCCGAGCTGATAGCGGGTTGAACATTTTTTTCGTGAAATACGGTGGCCCGTTCGGTGGGTCCCAGCAGTCAGGGGGGAATGTTTTTTTCGCTGAATACAGTGGCCCTTCTAGTGGGTCCCCGCTGTCAGGTGGAGGAATAATTATTTTCCGCGTAATAAGGAGGCACTTCCTTGCGGCTGCCATGGACCTAGCTGTCAGCCTCTCCACGTACAGAACTCTTCCGATGGAAGTCGTTCCTTGACCACGCCGCGCCAAGAGCACCAGGGCGATGGACGACGGCGAGGCCTAGGAAGGGAATGACACGGAGGCAGGGAAGACTCGGCAGTTGTTTCCCATGCGGAGGGAAGTACGACTGTACGAGGGTTTACTGGTTCGTCTGCCGTCGCCGGAGAATAACAGCAGGTGTGGGTGAGTAGAGGGATGGCTAGGCGAGCGATGGGAGTACTGTGGGGCGGTGAGGCCTGTGCGGCAGCACTGTTGGCCGCGGGGTGGAGGGAGCAGGCAGTCCCGCCGGCGCTTGTTTGAGCGGCTGGAGCAGGAAGAGCAGAGATTGAAGAAGCACGACGGCCGTTGGATGGACATCCAACAGTCACTACTTGTGCGCCAACCTTTTTTTAGGAAGGCCTCAAATCTGTGGAAAACATCATACATCCCATCTGCCATTATTTCTAATAATTTACAGCACATTTGCTAACTCTTAAGGTATTTTTGGAGCCCATATTCTTTTTGTTAGCATTACAGCCCATATTGTGGCCACGGTTAAAAAATTATACGAAATTTTGCATATTTCGATGCGGTCCGAACTGTTTTTAATCCCGAAATTTCGCGTCACATTCTAACTGATTTTAAAAATAAATGTATATCAATATAAAATCCAACAAATTGTCCACGCATAAAAATCAATGCAATTTAAAATCTCGAAATGAAAAAACATATTTGAAACTAATTGCCGGTTTGATGTGTTTAAAAAATGTATAGTCAATTTCTCATTACTGATAGGCCATTTTCTCGGCCAGCCGAATGAAGCTCTCCTCGTCTTGAAAGATTTGCAGCCCAAAAGGCCTGACAAAGCGACTTACTTGGCAAATCACAAAAAAACTTGGTTGTGGCCGTGGACCCAGCTGTCAGCCTCTCCATGTACAGTACTCTTCCGATGGAAGTCGGTCGTTGACCACATTGACCACGCCGCGCCGAGAGCACCAAGGCGGTGGACGACAGTGAGGCCTAGGAAGGGGACGACGTGGAGCCTTGGAAGACGTGCCCACGCTGAGAGGAGTACGAGGGTTCATTGGTTCAGCTATGGTGTGAGGCTGCCGTCGCTGCAGAATAACATGGGGTGTGGGTGAGTAGAGGGATGCCCTGGCCAGCGATGGGAGTAGTAGGGGGCGGTGAGGCCACAACGGCATCACAGCCGGCCACGGTAGGCAGGAGCACGCGACACGGCCGGCGCTGGTTTGGGCGGCTGGAGCAAGAAGACCAGTGGTTGAAGAAGCACTACTGCCGTTGGATGAACATCATATGGTAACTGGAGCTAGAATCGTTCATATTGACTAAGTTGACAAAGCCCTCCGTCCCCGTCAACTTGGTAGGCCCACAAGTCAGCCTCCCACGATGCTGGGTTCCAACTGGCAGGGGGAGTATTCATTTTTTTGTGCGTAATAAGGAGGCACTTCCTTGCGTGCGAAGATAGCTGGTGGGTCTGACCTGTCAGCGGGGGGCACGTTTTTTCGCGAAATAAAGAGGCCCTTACGGTGGGCCCCAGATGTCAGGTGGAGGAATCAAAGACTTGAGAAGGCATACAGAACAAGCAGTGTACCAGTAAAGAGACGTTGATGAGTTTTAGAAAAAAGAGAGACGTGCTCCTGTAGTTGGTTCGAATCCAAACCTAGACTATGACTATATATGGTGTTATGCTACTCTGCAAGTAATGAAACTGACATATCCAACGTTCGCTTCTCCTCTTCTCTACTTACTCTGCCTAGCATCAGAAGCTCTGGCCGCAGCAACCATGTTCGCTGGCTGCTCGTCCACCGGCTCTTCAGCAGGCAACAACCAAATATGCGCCAAGTCGCCACCCGTACCATCGCCGGTGGGTCTCATCACACCACCGCCAGCACGCGCACCGCAGCCAGTTGCTCATCGCAACCCGCTGCCGTTGGTGTGGTGCCACTTTTGCAAATCACGCAAAGTCATACGTCGTGTCTCAACCACAATCCTCAACCCTGGCCGAGTCTTCTACAAATGCCCGAATCATGGGGTAATAATACTTTTAAGTGTTGTTCTGCTGCTTTCAGTTGCTAATTTTTTAATAGTTTGGTTGAGGATCGTCCAATTTGATTCATGCAGAAAAGGGAAGATTCGTGTGATTTGTATTTCTGGGAAGTTGCTGATTTGGAGGAGTGCAACTACACTGATTATTTGGTTAGCTAAGGAATCCCAATACCAGTAGGTTGGGGTGTTGGACAAGTATCTGAAGGAACGACAGAAGAGGAAGATGCAGAGCAGATGGTTAAAGATGCAGTTCCTCTGATCATGGCCAAGCAACAGCTGCTGAACGACCTTGACAACAATGAGGAGATGAAAGAGCTTGAGAAGATAATGGGCAAAATTGATGTGCTCTGTAGGATGATTGTCTCCTTATTTGCAGTGTATGTAGCACTCATGGTGTATTAAGTGGCTATGACATGAGCACTTTGGTGAAATTAGTAATGAATGAAACCTGTGTAGCAGGCTGGGCGTAGTGTTGTGAACATCTAATGATTTCTATTAACGGAAATTAGGGGGTATCCCCTTTTGCTCATAAATAAATAAATAGTAGAGGCCCTTTTGGTAATAAATAAATAAATTAGCAGAGGCCCTGTCGGGTCAGCTTTGTTCTCATTCGAAGATGTCGAGCAAATTGCAGTCCAACATCAAACTATGTCATCAAATTCAAGTTCCACAGCCAAATATGAGTACAACTAAACAACAATGTCATCATGTTTTAGTCGTCATACAATCACCAAACACAAATCAGCATACATAACAAGTGATGTTCTCACAGGAAAATACTAAACAACATGTTCATCAGGTTTCAGTTGTCATAGCAAACACAATTTCACATAGTAGATAAAAAACGTCTTCTGACAAGCAAATACGACAAAAGCAATGTAATCATCATCCGCAGCAGCAGCGTCAACATCTTCGCCATGTGTATCAGTCTGAATCGTAATTCCCCATGGTGTCATCTTCTTCTTCGTCCTCAACGTCCTCGAACGTTGGCTTCTTCTTGATCAACTCTTGTATGTCCACAGCACGACAGGCAATCTTTTCGCCGTTGTCATTGACGTGATGGTTCTCAAAGATATTAGGAACATCTGTGTTATCTTGTACATCAGGAGTAGTGTAAGCATCATCTTGTTGTGCAACTTCATTAAATGAATTCCTCTACTCAAACCTTTGCAATACTCTCCACTCATCGTTACGTGCAAATGTGTCTTCCAAGAAAAATACCTGTGTTGCTTGATTTGCCAAAATAAAAGGCTCGTTGGTCTGGTACGCTGCCTTGACATTGACGGATTTGAAATAATCATCAGCTCTGGGTTTTGCGATCCTGGAAAACAAGTTATACCAACGACAGCACAACAGAACCACACACCGATGATCCTCGAAACTAGAGATATACTACAACTGAACAATGTCTGTTATGTTAGCATACATTTCAATTGCCTCTTTGTCATACGTATTCGTGCTCATGATGGCACTATTTTGTGTCTTCCTGCCTTCGCCTCATGCAAGGGTGTTGTAGCGCACATCTCCAACAACGTAAGATTCATAATGTCTTACCCGAGTATCAGGACCAATTGCTAGTGAGTAAAGGGCATCATCAACTGCCTCCCCATCCTCCCGCATCTTCTTAACTATGGTTAGAAAATAGACAAGCTGATCATCTTATGTACTCAATATATTAGAAAAACTAACAGTGCAATTCAAAAGCTTACATGGCTCTCGAACCATTTCGCAAATCCTGTCATAACCAGTTTGTCAATGTTTCTTGGATTTTGCGGTAGTAACTCCTTGTTGTAGATGTTGCACAACATAGTGATCGCGTCAAACATCTAAATATATAAGAATGTGCTACAAGTTTAGTAGATTACGATGTATAAGCGGCGTTACTTAGCACTTACTTGATATAAGGTAGTATCTCAGGATAGTTATTCAACACATACCAAACCATTTTGTCCAAATATTTAGGTTTGTCCTCTTGTCGACTCTCCCTGTAACTCGAACAGAATAATCGAAAACATTGAGCCCGGGATTGTCTTCATCCACCTCTTTGCTAAGCTGATCAGCTGTTTCAATGTATTTTGAGCAGAATGTCAACGCTTCTGTAGCAATGTAGGCCTCTGCAATGGAACCCTCGGGTCTAGCTCTATTCCTAACATAGCCCTTGAAAGTGCCTAGCCGCCTTTCAATAGGGTACATCTAGCCATACTGTACTGGACCTCTAAGTAGTGCCTCATCAGGTACATGAACAACCAAATGCACCATCACATCAAAGAAGGATGGAGGATATATCTTCTCAAGGTCGCATAGGATAGTTGGTATCTTGTCTCTAAGATGCTCCAAAGCATCTATCCTGATATTTCTACTACAGAATTCCCTAAAGAATTGTCCCAACTCCGCAACTACGCTGTATAAGTCAGGGTGGCCCAATCATCTAAGGATAACAGGTAAAACCCTTTGAAGTAGGACGTGACCGTCATGAGTTTTTAACCCTTGTACCTTGTTTCCATCTGCACTGACTCTCCTTTCAGGGTTGGAAGCAAATCCATGTGGGAATCTCACACGTGACAGGATCTCGCAGAATTCTTTTCTTTTTACCTTGTCCAAGACGTACACAGCTGGTGCCATATCCCGTGGTTTACCTTCATCTTGCACCTGCAAATCATGTTTGATACCCAGGTGTGTCAAATCAATCCTAGATTTTAAGGTATCTTTCGTCTTTCCTTCAATATTAAGAAGTGTGCCGATAAAGCTGTCACATATATTTTTCTCGATGTGCATCACATAAAGATTATACCGCAGATCCAAATCTTTCCAATACTCCAAGTCCCGCAAAGTGGACCCGCGGGTAAACAATAATCTCTCTTCTGCCCTGCCACGCTTCCTTTTCCCGCTACCATTATCAGGATGGTTTCCTGGTGTAATATGCCTGACCTTCTCTAATTCTAGTTGCAACTCATCGGCGGTGAGCCTCTTTGGCGCATCAACGTTTTCATGCTTTGCATTGAACATATGTCTTCGGTATTTTCTAGGATGCTGCTTGTCCTTGGCAAGGAAACGGCGGTGTCCAATGTGACAGATCTTGTTAAGTATTGCGTATGACATCGGATTCCTGTCACAGTGAACACATGCATTGTAACCATGTGTCGTTCGCCCTGACATAGTGCCCAAAGCCGGATAATCATGGATGCACCAAATTATAACAGCACGCAGAAAGAAATCAGCTGGTGGGCTGCTATATAGGTCTCGAGTGAGAACACCCCTCCATAGCTGTTGAAGTTCCTCCACAAGAGGGTCCATGAACAAATCAAAATCCTTTCCAGGACTTTTTGGACCTGGGATGAGCAAGGCCATCATGTAGTTTGATTCTTTCGTGCAGACATTTGGAGGCATGCTGTAAGGGATAACAAGCACTAGCCACATGCTATATGTGGCGCTCTGGTGGCAAATGGGTTAAATCCATATGAAGCTAAGCCAAGTCTAATGTTTCTCGGGTCTGCAGCAAACTTTTCGTGCTTCCGATTGAAGCTTTTCCACTCACTACCATGTGATGGATGGCTCATTACATTCTGATCTCTGTACTCCTGGTTCCTAGAATAATACAGTACATCCTCTCTTGTTTCAGCATCATGAAACAACCTCTGCAATCTTGGTCTAATTGGAAAATGTCTCAGAACATTATGAGGAATCCTCTTCATAGCATCGCCATCTTTCCAGCTTGATGATTTGCATTTCGGGCATTCACTTAAGTTGGCATAATCCATCCGGAAAAGAACACAATTATTCTTACAAACATGGATCATATCATATCCAATTCCAACTGCACGAAGGAAATTCTTCATTTTACTGTAGGTGTGTGGCAGCTAAGACGCATCTGGGAAAGCTTTGCGGAAAGCAGCCAACATCCCATCGAATGATTTGTTGGTCATCTGCTCAGATGTCTTCACCTGAAGAAAGGTGACCATAGCTGAGAATACTGACAGCTTATTTCCTGGGGTGACAGCCACGTTGCATTGTTCCAACATGCGGGCCCACCATTTTTCTCCTGCAGGTGAAAGTTTACGGAATGCACGAGCATTTCGTAGCATTGTTTCAATGTTGGTCAAACTCACTGGCTCGGCCACCACCTCCTCCTACTCCTCTTCCACCTGAGCATCAGGCAGATCAAGATGGTGATCTGCTGCTTCCACGTAGTCAATAACATTGACGTTCACAGCTTCACCATGATGAACCCACCTAGTATATGTGACCGACATCCCATACAAGTGTAGATGATTTTGCATAGTTGACCGGGGTCTTGTAACTGAATTTATACAGCTCCTACACGGGCAGAGCACATCTGATTTCGGACCACCGTACTCAACTTTGATAAAGTTCATGAAGTTTTTAACCCCCTCGACATATGCATCGGAAAATCTTCGAGCAGAAGTTATCCAAGTACTGTCCATCTGTTAGACATACAAATTAGTTCTTTTACTAGATATTACAGGAAAAACATATATGCTTTTTTATGAAGTCCAAAAGAAAATACCTAGGTCGATGTCTAAAGCTATGGCAAGATATTTGGACGAGCAGATCTAAGTAACGAAATATATGTAAAGCTAATTCAGCAAACAGATTTGAGTGCTAAATTATGATAGGCTGTTTCAGGAAGCAATGAGGCCGAGCACACAGCCATCGAACTATCGAAGGCCATCGCAGCAACAAAGATCAAGTATAAAATGGTGTAGTGCTATTTCACCTAACAGATTGGCTACTAGACCATGGCAATCTACATCACAATAAATATATGGCAGGATATTTTAGCAACTAATCGGCCTTGGCATGCCATCTCAGCTAAGCAGGTTGAGTGCAGAACAGGGCAAGGAAGCTTCTTAAGCAGAGCATATTGACTGTAAACTACTTCGGCAAATAGTGAGAATAACAGCGTCTATCTGCTAACATTCAGCGCTACACCGACATGCATGGGGCCTCAGTCTAGAATGCGCGTACCGTGGGAGAAGCTGACCGTCGTGCATCACCACACGAACGTCGCAAACGGTGGCGGCGCTGACCGCCGTGCACCTCCACAAGAACGTCGCCAGTGGTGGCGGCGCGGCTAGAGGACCGCAGTCTACGAGAGCATACTATGGGAGCGAGAGGATCGTCGTGCATCCCCTCGACGAACCACAGCGCCGACGTATCGGCGTGGCAGGGAGGGCGGCTTTGGCAGAGCGAATGGAGTGGAGGGGGATGGGAGG
>LR738714.1:99171226-99266732 GCA_902687465.1 Secale cereale | reverse complement strand
ATGGTTTGTTTCTCCTAGTGTTGTCCCATGTGTCAGTGAAGAGGCAAGCCGAAGCGCGTTCCGTTTGCGTGAGCCGTGTGCAGGACCGAACATGTGTGGGGTGCAATGCGACCGCGACAGGGGTGTTGTGAGTGTATCGCCTTTTTCCTTTTAAACTAGGTGCTTCGCCCCCTCAAAAAACATGTTGCTTCGCGCGATCCATCGATACTACTACTAGTAATCCGGTAATCCCGACTAAAACGGCGCAGCCGGGTCTTTTCCCGCGCGATATGCTGGGAGGTTGGCTTAGTTGGGTTTTTTAGGACGAGTAATGCTACACCTACGTAGTCCAGTTACGTAATTAACATAATGTGAAATGTGTGAGGTGTTGATTGTAGATTGGGGGGACGGATGGGCCCACCACCATGAAAATCAGGGGAGGAGAGAGAGAGGCAATTTACGTTAACCCTTTCGTAGGTTCCTGTAGATGTGAAATGCGTGAATGTGCATTTGCAGATAAGGCCTTCCCTCATTCATCCTTTTGTCCCACAAGATCTTGATCTTCCGTGCAACGCACGGGCATCTTGCTAGTACTCCTACAATATACTATATTATTGTGAAAGTTCATATACGCAGGCCGAGATTAATGCAAACACGGCAGATTTTCATAACATTTCGAACTTTTATAGGACAGAAAAATAAAAGAAACCCGACCCTAAACCTATTGTACGGCGGCGACCGACATCCTCCATCTGCGATCTCCATGTACGGGGGCGGGGTTCAAGAACCGTGAAGTTAAGGTGTGGTCTCCGGCGAGGAAAAGTAGAACACGGGAGACGGACCAGCCAGTTGGCACACCATGCCATGCCGCCTCCCATGCCCTACTCATCCTCGGAGGAGTCCCCGACCTCGGCGGTGACGGACGTTGGACGGTGGCAAGTAGGACGTGTGGCTGATGGTGCTCCCGTCGTCGGCCGCCAGTGTGGCCACAGCTTGTGTGGCGACTTGAGCGAGGGCGGCGACCTCGAGCTCCATCCCCGAAGACAAGCTCTCCCGTAGAGCATTCTGGCTTGCAATCATGGCGGATGTAGTGCCATGGAGGAGGACGATGCGCTATGGTGTGGAGGTTAGCTGGGCGTTGCCGCTTTAAGTAGTGCATTCCGGTGAGGCCAAGCGTCCTGGTGCGTCATTAAGTTGCCGGAGTTGGTTCCTCGGGCACCGAGCCTCTTAACGATGGCATACGGACGGACGGCATGAATGCGGGCAGCTGGTAGCGGCTGGGAATGCACCGCGTGACGGCGCGAGGGACGAGGGTTTTTGGTGTGCTAGGGTAGTCAGCTGCGGTCGTGGCAACGTTGGAGATGCCCTTTGCTCACATGCGATCGACGCATGTCATTGAAAAAGCAAGATGACCCGGCATGGTCTCAGGTCCTGAGGATGCAGTTGGCCGCGCTACACCACTCCGTGGACGCGTCCTGGCGCCCCGTGCATCCTCAACAAGCCGGGTGTTGGCGTGTGTTTGGATTGTGGCCAAAGTGCACCTTACCAAAATTTTGGTCATGGCCCAAATATTGGTCTTTGTTTGGATGGTTGCCATTTTTTTTGGCGTGCCAATGAACTCTAGCAACTCTAGTACATTTTTATTGCCGATGTCGGACAAATCACGGGCAACCAAAACGTCAACCAAAATTTTGGCTACCCAATGCTTTGATGGGGCAATCTTGGGCACAAACCAAACATACTGTTGGTCGTGCCACAACACTAACACCACCCTCGGCACACTGAAACCGACCGTGTCTAGCGACGATGAGCGTGTCGCTCATCGCGGTCGCCATGTCCAGAGGCGGTGCTGGAGCTACGCCACGTTGTTGGCCCCCACGACCAACATGAACGGTTGCCGGTGGTGAGGAGGTCGTGGGCCAGCTCCTCCATTGGACTAGTTTGCGCTACGTCGTCCCGGAAGGTGTGCCCCACATGTCGGTTTCCCTGTTTTCCCGGCCATATTCAAGCGTCAGTGCTCCGCGTTGCGTATTAGGCCTTTCACTACGTAGGCCAAGCGAGACAACTTATTGTCTATTTGAGCCGTTCAAGTATAATCATGTGCCGTTTGCTTATTTCTCATTCCTCTCCATCGATCACGTCGCCCTCCGATCGAGTCCATCCTCCCGCATGCCTCATTTGAACATTCCGCCGAGTATCATTCGCATGTGGGCCTAGACCATGCTTGTATTTCCAATGTTTATTTGTAATTTGTCCGACATGCATACAAACAAATGGTTCGTTTGAAGTTTCACTTTGCCTCCACTATGTGTCGCTTTGCGTCTTAGTTTTGACATCCCATTCGGTTCATGCCCCGACACATGTTGACGAGATCGATAGATGACATGGCAGTTCCTTATAACCATCGACTGGCTATATTATTAACCATGCTCTAATGCGTTTTTCAAAACCGCATTTGACTATTGACAAGATTAATAGTACATGAGATGTATAATGTGAAAATTATATCATTGGAAACTCCTTTCACATATGCATCCCTGCCTTACCCTCCCTTTCGGTCACTTACTGGCGGACCGCATGCTTGCTAGGCCCCGCATGTCAGTTACTAAATGGGTTCGGCCACGTCAGGGGGTCCTCGTCCGTAGTATACTCCCTCTGTTTTTATTTACTCTGCATAAAATGACGCGGGCGGGGGAGGGGGAGGGACGTTGGTTTGCTCTCAACTGCGGTCCCACAAGCGAGCGAAAACGCAAGACGAAGCGTGTTCCATTCGGTGAGCGACGTGGAGGGTCCAGCGTGCCGGGCTGCAACGCGGACGCGACAAGAGTGATGTATAGTCAAAACCGATTGACCGGTCGTCACTGGAACCACTATTCACACCAGAACCTTCGATGCTCGGCCTACGCCAGCCATTGCCCTAAAACCACACCTAATCTCCAGCCCCTTCCCCCACCTTTCGATCCCCTAGCCCGCATCAAGCGTCCCCTAGTTCACTGGAAAGCCCTGGTGCGCCGCAAGATCACGTACTACAAGATGCTGATGCTGGAGCGCCGCGCAGAAATCGCGACGGCGGTCGGCGCCAGAGACCTCCGTTCCCAAGCTCGCTTTGCGGCGGGCCAATCCCCGAATTCTTTGGAGCCAAGCTACGAGGAGGTGGAAGTCGATCCAATGTTCATGGCGGAGGTCGCGGCGCAGAAGGCCACCGATGGGTATGAGACGATGGACGTCGACTTCGTGCTGGCATCCGTGTCCCCCATGGTGCAGGCGGACCAGCGGTTCAACCTAGCGATATTAAAGGAGCACCGGGAGGCAGAGGCTCAACTCGACACGGAGCGCGCGCATGCCGCTGCCATCGAGGCTCTCCTGCAGGCAGAATCAGATGTCGTGGATGTGAACCGGGCAGCGGAGGCTCAACTTGAGGCGGAGCGCGCGGATACCACTGCCATCGAGGCCCTCCTGCAAGCGGAACCGGACGTCCTGGACTTGAACCGGGCGACAGAGGCTCAACTTGACGCGGAGCGCACGGATGCCGCTCTCATCGAGGCCCTCCTGCAAGCGGAACCGGAAGTCCTGGACTTGAACCGGGCGGTGGAGGCTCGACTCGATGCGGAGCGCGCGGATGCCGCTGCCAACGAGGCCCTCCTACAGGCGGAACCAGACGTCCTCGACTTGAACCGGGCGGTGCTCTCGTCTGTGCAGAGCGCCTGCATGCTCCGCATGAACCAGTAGCTGGAGGCCGAGGATAACCACGGTGCGGAGACACACGTCGGCAGCTACAGCTGGTTCGCGCCGACAGCCAAAGACGACGAGGCCATCTCGTTCCACGAGCGGTGATAGTTTTTCTTTATGTTGTTGTTTTTATGGATCTTTTGCTGTGTAAAAATATATGTTGTTATGAAAGTCGCCTGACTTGGGTCAGTCTACCATTTCAGGCAGTTGGATGAATATCCTATGTCTCCTAACCCTTCTTCCTCACCTCTTCTTCTTCCCCAACAGACCACCACACGGGCCGCATGGATACTCCCCAACATGCGGTTGGATAAACATACTCTATGAACAAAAATTATGTGTCAGCGGTACGATGGCTGAGTTTGGTTTGTTCACATGCGACATCACGTGTCAGTGAGGTTGCATTCCCTTGGTTGGGTTTGCGGCGTGCAGGAGCGACTGTGCATGTGAGGGTGCGGTGCGACCGCGGCGTGCAGGAGTGACCGTGTCAGGGTGCGGTGCGACCGCGACAGCCGTGCGCAAGTGTACCTCCTTTTCATTTTGAAAAATTTAGGCAAGCTTGGCAAAAATGTGTGGCGAAGTATGGCAATGCAAGGCCTAGATCCAAACAGGATAAGTACGTAGTACTACCTCCGTCCTGGTTTATTGGTCCTCCTTGAAATTTGTGCCCAAATTTGACTAAATATTTAACTAACAAAATATTAATGCATGTTAACGAAAATTGTATCGTTAGATTAGTATTTGAACATAGTTTCCAATGATATATTTTTGTGACATGCATGAACATTTTGTTAGTTAAATTTATGGTCAAAATTTGGCACGAAATACGACAAGGACCAATAAACCGGGACGGAGGTAGTACTACGTACTAGGAGTACTAGTGTTAAAAAAGAAAGGCGGGGTTTTCCTTCGCGGGATGAATCGATACAAATCCTCGTTTCACGTGTCAATTAATGCATATATTTTTCTCCAAAGCCCAAAGAGCTAAGCATCTCACTCCTCATCGATTGATTAATGCAGCGCCAGGCAAACCAACCTTCTCACTTCCGCATGCATGCAAGGGATATTAATGTCCTTGGTTGCTAGTACGAGGCAAACCCCATCAATTTTTGCCTCGATTAGTGTTAGTGGCCTTTTGCAAATTGTAATTTTGATATACTGGCCTTGTGTACAAAAAACTGAAGGTAGTAACTATATTTGACTTCCTTCCCCATTGCGGTGACGTCGACGATATCTCAAACGTTGTGGTTTGGCGAAGTGCGTTCGACGGAGAACACCATTGAGGGAGACCACGGTAAGTCATTCACAAGTGCCGCCTGCCAGCCGAGAGAACCGCCTTATTTGCATCCAGGAAGTCCGTTGAACCAAAGGACGCGTAAATGTACTAGTACTACTCGTACACAATAGCGTCGTCCGTCCAGCTTAGTGCGGTGAGATGGTTTCTCGAAGAAGACGATGGAGAAGCGGAGTCAGCAAAGAGTGAAATGATTGTTGCTTCGTCCGTGCTTTGTGATTTGACGCCTCACTTCTTTGTGATTTGTGATAGATGGGACAGGGGAGTAGACTTTGTCCTCTATACTTTATATGCGTCCAAGCACGGGAGAAAGAGGAGAGACGTTGCATTTTTCTATTTCTTCAATCAATCAATCAGGGAGCTTTGGTTCCATCATTTTGGCTTTGGCAACGCTGTCCACAATGGTTCCCACGATGCCAAAAGCTATTTTCACATTTTGCTACACATTGTGGATGCGCTTAACCGTACCACTTGGTTTTGCTCCTGTGTGCTATCTATACAAAACTCAATTATATTGATCTAAAAAATTATAGAATCAAGATTAGCAAAAAGGAGGTGATTTTGCCGCGCGGATGGTGGGGGAGGTTTCTTATTTTTAGAGGACGTTGTCCTGGCGGTTTGCTGACATGCAGTCCCACGTGTCAGTGCTTCACCAAGCCGATCCGCTTCCCACATGAGGCAGAACAACGTCAGAACCAACACGTGGTTAACTTGAAGAAGATGAGGGAGAAGCGGATTGAGCAATGAGTGAAATGATGGTTGATTCGTCCCTCCAACTTCTTATTTTTTAGCATTATTGCTTCGTCACTCCAACTTAACTGCGAGAAAGGTGAAGCTTTGTGATTTGACGCCTCATTGCTCATTACTACGCCGGCGCCATGACTGGGTGCTTCACCCCGGCTGCTCTGCACTGTATTCCGGTATGGCACGTGGACCCGGTAGCTTGATGTCCCACATGTCCGCGAAAGAGACTAGAAGATTTATGGAAGCGAGCGCTCCACTCTTACGACGAAGGAGTACACGACATGACGGCCTAGTGAACTGTCACTTGTACTGTATATAGTATTATAGTTTTGCTGTTTCGCACGATCCATCGATTCAAACCCGATTAAATAGGAAAGCCCGGGATTTTTCCCACGCGGTATATGATACTGGCCATACACTTCAAAGGCAATTTTAATGTATGCAAACTGAATAATTAAGTAACAATATGATATCTAGTAAAACTAAAAACACATATGATTTATTGTGTTAGAGTGTAGTAGTAGTAGTGTTATATTGCATAATTGTTAGATGTAACATGCGAGAACGTGTAGAGATGTTGTTTTGGAGGGCCTACAAAGAGAAAAGTGTAATACGTTCACCGAACTTCAGAATAAGCTGATTACAGTCACTATATACGTTTTGCGGTTATTATACGGTCACTTGCTCACGGTTCGGCATCGGATTGGACTCTGTTGACCGGCCAAATAGTCTGCATGGCACCATATTGACTAGTTAAATAGAACACGTTCCTAGTGGGTCCCACCTGTCAGTTCACATAGAGAAAAGGTTAGATAAACACAAATTTACGCAGGCGCGACAAGACTCCACCCCGTGCGCGGGAATCACCTGTTGTGTATGTGTCTGTCACGGCCTGATGTGTGCGCATGCACGTGTAGGTTGAGCACTTGAGCGTGAGAGTGTGTGTTGGTTGTGTGGTGTACTGGTGTGTGCATGCATGCATCCGTGTGTGCGTGTGAGTGTTGCGTGCATGCGTGACTGCGTGTGTACGTGTGAGTGTTGCGTGTTGCGTGCGTGCGTGGGTGCATGTGTTCGTGTGAGTGTTGCGTGCATGCAGTTCGTGTGCATGCGTGCGTGTGTGTGTATAATCACCACACCAGCTCCTGTGAGTTAAAACAGACGGCTCAGCATACCAATACAAGGCTGCGTTGTCCGCGGTGCCCACGGTCATGACTTCGAACCACCGTCCAATATTTTTTTGTCGTTTGTTTTCATTCTTACTAGCAAGATGCATGTGCGTTGCACGTAACATCAAGATGCCTTTGTATGTCTAGTTTATCTTGTGAGAGAAAAGAATGAACTAGGGAAGGCCTTATTTGCAAATGTGGAGAGGTGAGTGGGTACCTTTTTGCAAAATTGTCATAGTTTCTTTCCTATCCGTCAGATATAAATCGGACGACCTATATTGCAGGATGGCAGGCACACCATCATCACCAACTCTGTTTTTTATAAGTGTGTATTTTATCCCTACTCTTATAAAAAGCATACTCGGTGATGATCGTGTGCCTACCATCCTGCAATATAGGCCGTCCGATCTATATCTGACGAATAGGAAGGAAACTATGGCAATTTTGCAAAAAGATACCCACACCCCTCTCCACACTTGCAAATAAGGCCTTCCCTTATTCATCCTTTTCTCCCACAAGATAAACTACTCATACAAATGCATCTTGATGTTCCGTGCAACGCATGGGCATCTTGCTAGTATTTTATAAGAGTGTAGATGTAGAGTAGATACAAGCCGACAGGTGGGCCCGATGGTAGTGAGATAATGTGATGCAACACTAGAGGTGCCATGTGGAGCGTTTAACTGGTCAACTAGTCGTGTCTTGAGGAAATACAGAGTTGTACAGTGAGCCCGTGACTGTATAGTAACCACAAACCATAAATGGTGACCGTAATGAGTGGATTCTGAAGTCCAATGTACGTATCGTGCTTTCGCTTCAAATACAATGATCGTCATTGTATATATCACGAGAGAAAGATGAAACATGCGTGAATGTGCTGGGGGCTTACTTTTAGAGGACCTGGAGATAGTTTGTGTGCGTACGTGAAAGGGGCGTAGAGGGGGGAGGGTATGCGATGGAGAGAGAGATGCTCTTCGTTTCTCTTTATTATGACTAACTTTATATATAGTATAAAAATATACAAATTCACAGTGCGAAATAAATATCATTGTGGGCACCATGCAATGCAAGCGTTTATACTCCTCCATATAACATTGTAATGTTGTATATATGTAGAAATTCTAAAATATATTTTTGGCCACACTTTATTCAAAAGGAATGTTGTATGTGAAATAAACGTGAAGAGAGGGCTTTTTAAATCAATGGGGTACGTGATGTAACATGTGTGAATGTGTAGTTGATGCATTTGGCAGGGCCTAGAGAGGTATTTGTGTGTATTACGTATTCGAGAGAGGCATGGATAGAGGGGCCGGTAGGGGGGCGTGGGAGAGATAGCACGAGAAATGAGAGTGGTCTACAGAGAGAGAGAGAGAGAGAGACGAATATGAAATCACGGCGAGAGATTCCCTTGAGTGTGTATATGCAAGGGGGAGTGGGTAGAGGCACCAGGAGCATATTGTTTTGTGTGTGGTGTCTGTGTTGGTATGTGTGGGTGTGAGAAGATAACGAGACGTGGGGGCAGAGGGTGTGTCATCGCGTGAGGTCCGGTGGGTCGAGGTGAGGCCCTTCGTTTGGTTCCGTCCTGCGCCACATTGGTCGGCCCGTGATGACTAGTCGTACAAGACAAAGATAGCATATTTGTGAAGGACTCTATGTCCACTGGCAAAGCCGGCTAGGATTTGTAACCCTAGGTTCTCGGACTAAGGTAACCCCTTTATCTCTGATATTACTATTCATCCAACCTAACTTTAAGGGGCATCCTACAGAATGCTCTGCTAGAATCATACTCGTCCATTAGGAAGAGAGGTGTGAGACAATGAGTGAGAGACAGGCCTAAAGATAATGTGCGTACATGAGACACGTAGGCAGGTCTATGTATATAGAAAGGGTCGATGGGGATTGTGCGTGTGTATGCTTGCGAGAGGGCGAGTGCTTGTGATAAAGGTTAGTGAAAATAGTCGTAAATGGTTACGAGAGGGAGGGAGGGTTATATTGAGAGCATGTGTGCGAGAAAGACACATCGGGAGAGAGTGTGTGAGCATGTGTGAGAGACCACCGATGGAGAGTGAAACTACACATACTAGACTGTTGTACACATTGATTAAAGATATAAATTGTATCAAAATATTAGGATGGGATCATGATATTTGCAATTCGCGTAAGGAACAGTCATTGATCCATCAGACATCTAGATTCTATCGAATTTGAGCATGTCTATGTTATTATTCGACACAATTGATCCACATAGTTAGCATTTTGAACTCCAGACAATGCATCGCCTTAGCAATCGAATATAAATGTGAGTGTAGTTCATGTTGTGTGTGTAAAGCACATTATACATACGAAAGTTACACAATGAACATTATAAATAGCTACCTATGGACTAGCATACATTTGAATTTAACTTAAGGTGGTTTAAAAAATCGAATTCAGCATGAAGTCCATTCAATTATTTGAATTTGACATCATGGCATTTGTAAATCATACCTAAATTATGGGGGCACCAATCTTTGCTCTGATTTTGTACATAATAGCATATGTCGTCGTGTACAAAATAGATTCTAATTTAGCTCCTCCATTCCAAAATAATCGTAGTTATAGGATTTTCATGTGTCAAAATTTCAAAAAGAAGCGGATAATTTAATGAGGTTTTCAAACATACAAAGTCAAATTTAACATTGTCTATTTAGGTCAATCCTCAAAGTTCAAGAGTACCCGAAACGTGAATGCTTGTGTTTCAAAATTTCGAACGAAGCGCCAAAAGAGCCTCTACTCGGCCGAAACCGCGTGAGACCAATGTTTGGTAGTACAAGGAAAGTACTTTTCTAATAACTCTGACCCGTGAAACCTACCGGCCCGACGTCCAAAGGTCTAAACCGGGATAGGTTCATAGCTTTATCTAAACGCCACGCAACCGCCTCCGAAAAAAAATTCATACACGGCTGCCTAAGCACACATGCGCGCGGCCAAAATTGGCCCCACCCACTATTTGGGACACCTAGGATTACCATGCTACCCCCGACCTGCAATAGTTCCGAAATTTAAGAGGGGGCAAAGTTTGTACTTTCCCCAAATTTCAAACAAGCGCGACACATCTTCTATTCAAAAAAGCCAAAAACAAGTGTGTCCCAGACCCGAAACATGGTTCTCCCCCTCCACCCGCCCACCCGTCCGATTCCCTATTCGTACTCCGTGGGCGCGAAAACTACCTCTCCACCAGCCGCAAAACCCCGGCGTCCTCCTGTTGACACCTGATTTTGGCAAGATACATAAAGCAATGAAGATGGTCCCGAGTGAAAGTGTTTTCAGCATGAAAAGATTCAAGTCACCGAGTGGAACAACTTTGATGTTTCGGTTATCATCATTCGGCCTTATTTTAGGGACCGAAACTATATTCCGAGTGGCATAATTCAATGTTCCGAGTGGTTTTTTGCCAATCATGCATTCAAGACGACCTCGGATGAAGAAGCACTCTAAAGGAATTGTCTTCGTCTCGTCTAGGCAATCGATTTTGATATATAAATCATCTCAATCCGAGTTCGTATGCAAAAGTTAGAGGCAATACACTGCAGACCGAAACTATATGGGAATATGGCGCGAGGTACCAGACAGTGGTCTGATAGGTTGCGCGAGTAATGCGGCCATCAGGACGGCCTTGGATCAAAAACCTTCAACATAAAAAAGTTTCGCCTCGTCGAGCCGATCGTTTTTCATATAAAGTTTGTCTCAATACGAGTTAGTATGCAACCTGGAGAGGCAAATCAAGATCAGGCTGTGTTTTCAGTCGGGAAGGTCGAGTGAAAAGTTTTACCATCCGAGTGAAAACCTACCGATCGAGTAAAAGGTCGAGTGAAAACCTACCGGTCGAGTAAAAGGTCGAGTGAAAACCTACCGATCGAGTAAAAGGTCGAGTGAAAACCTACCGATCGAGTAAAAGGTCGAGTGAAAACCTACCGATCGAGTAAAAGGTCGAGTGAAAATATAGTCATCCGAGTGGAAAAGTCGATTCGGACCATCCGAGTGAAAGACTCTAATACCCGAGTGGAAAAGCTCGAATCCGAGTGAAACTGAACATGTACCCAAAAGTTTATCAAGATGATCTCAGATGGAGAAGTGTTCAATACGAAAGTTGTGCGTATCGTAAAAACGGTGAAATTTGGTTTTGGAGTCATCGTCATCAGAGTTAGTATATGGCATGCAAATTCACTACGAGACTCGGATAATCCAGTCTACTGCAAGAACGAATCCGACTAGAAGGTAAAGATGATCTCAAAAGGTATTCAGGATTGCCTTATTTGAAAATGTGATCAACATGAGAATTGTTCATCTCGTCAAGGCGCACGATTTTGATATTTGGGCCGTCTTGATCGGAGATCGTATGCAAGCTCGGCGGCCCGCGCAAGAAGCAGGACAGAAGTTTGGACCAGATCCGGGCTGATTCTGAGTTGGAGTAAAACTAGGACTCTAGGACGTGAATTGATGTAATTTTCTTGTAAGGAAAGCCTAGATGAATCCTTTACTTGTACGGGAAGTCCAGCCGCCTCTTATATATGTTGGGGGTGATGGCCGATTGAACAACACACAATCGAACAAATCAATATACTACTTTTTCCAATCTACGTTTTATCCCTCCATCGTTCTTCTCTATCGTTCTTCGCTATTCTTCATGTTTGAGAGCTGCGAATCTCGAGGCTCTAGGGGTGAGCGAATCGACCTAGGGCAGCCCATAGCCGCCGCACTCCCTGACGGGGTCCCTCCCGGGGGTGTGGGGATTCGGGTCCGCAAAAGCGTCTGTCGACTGTCTTGCGTATCGCGCTGTCGGTCGGGCCTCCTTCGACGTGAGCTGCGGTGCATCACCACCGGCGTCGAGGGTACACGTGACGTGTTCGTGTGTCAACACACTTTTTGGCGACTCCGCTGGGGATCAAAGATCAATCTTCATCATCCACCATGTCTGATCTTCCCAAGCCATCTGAGGTAGACGCCGATAACATCATTAAGCCTAGTCTTGATGAGTTATCGGCTGATCATCGCCGAATCTATGAGGATTACAAGAAGGCACGCGAAGAGAAGGAGTTGCAGGAGTTCCTTGCGAAGTTCAAGAAGGATCGAAAAGGCAACATCACTCCGATTGAAGAAATCAAGTTCCCTCCTCTTCAAGTCGAGCAGGTTAAACCCTCTGTGAGTACTACCTTTTCTCCTGAGCAGTGGGCTGAGATTGAGAGTCGTATTGCTGATGGTAACAATCTGGTCTATCAAACTTTCATAGAAAATACTAATGCTCAGAAGAATATATCTCAATCGTCTAGTGGTAATAGTGGTATAGTTGCTAGTGTGCAAAACCCTAATCTGACTCTGCCTACTTCATCGGCACCTCCCATGCCGATGACTTATTATCCTACACAAACAAATCAGATTGTGGCTGCACCAATTAGTCCTATCATGAGCATGCCAGGTTCGGTGGCAACGTCGAATCAAACCCTACCTACAGCTACAACCACTCGACCACTACCAAGTTATGGGTCGACATACATGCCTCAGTTCCTACCCACCGCTAATAACCCTACTCCTCCTATGCCACTACCACAAGCTTCATCGTCCACTATGGATGATGGTCTAGCTAATCTTAGAGAGGAGATGGCTAAGATGCTTCGAGAGAATTTTGGAGTTGAGTTACCTCGGAATCGGATTTACCAAAAGCCGTACCCCAAATACTTCGATGCCATCCAGTGCCCTCCAGGGTATAAAATTCCAGATTTTGTTAAGTTTAATGGAGAAGGCACAAAAACCACATGGGAGCATGTTAGTCAATATTTAGCACAATTGGGTGAGGCAGGTTCATTGAATGAATTGAAAGTGCATTTGTTCCCTTTATCATTAACTGGTACCGCATTTTCATGGTTTTCTTCTTTACCACATGGTTCCATTCGGGTTTGGTCGCAGCTAGAGCAGAAATTTCATGATCACTTTTATAGCGGTGACAATGAACTCAAGTTATCACATCTAACATCGGTTAAACAAAAGCATGACGAATCGGTCTCCGATTATGTCAAGAGATTTAGAGAAACAAAAAACCGTTGTTATAGTTTGGTGATAACCGAGAGAGACTTGGCAGACCTAGTGCTGAGTGGTTTAAGGACTCCCATTAGAGAAAAGCTAGAAGGCTATGAGTTCTTAAATATTAACCAAGTCTTACAAAGGGCTTTGGCTCAGGAAAGCCGAAGCAAAGATCTCAAAGAAGTGCATAGGTACAAAGCTGATCGTCCAAAGATGAATATGGTTGAATATGATAATGATCACTCGGACGATGAGGGTGACATGTATGCTACTGAATTTGTTTGGCCATCTAAGGCCAAACCATTTACTTGCAATGATCTGAAACCGATTCATAAGAATCATGATGAAGACATGAAGTTTACTTTTAACATTGCCAAGTGTGATAAAATATTTGATGCTTTGCTGCAAGCTAAAATTATTAGAATATCTCACACTTTACCGCCGTTTGAAGAGCTAAAACGGCGCGCTTATTGCAAGTATCATAATTCTTTTTCTCATGCTACTAACAATTGCATTGTTTTTCAACGTCAGATACAATCGGCCATTAATGACGGTCGATTGAACTTTTCTGAGATGCAAGTTGATAAACAACCCTTTCCAATGAATGCCATGGATTTGGAGGGGAAGAAGTTACTTATTCGGCCAGAGGTAGCCGAATCTGCTAATACAGATAATGTCATTGTTGGTGAGCCCAGGAAGGACAAGGAGAACAACAAGATCTTGGGGAGGCAGATTATGATTGACAAGCAACCCGATGGCAAGGAAGTAATCAAGATCACCATCAAGAATCCTACACTCGGGGGGCAACCACAAGTGCAAGAAAATGCTCGTGTTAAAGTTGTTAAGCCCAAGAATCCAGAAGTTGGCAAGTGGAAGAGGAACGAGGCTAAAGTGCAGCGTAAGCGGATCAAGCCAACTTTTGATATGTTGTTGTCCAAGTATGCCAATCAGTCGACCGGTTCTAGCTCTAACCGGCCAACAGACCTGAAGCGACCAAGGTCACCACCAGCTGATATGTTTAGTCGGTATGTGAGGCCGGCTGGACCAAGGGCACTGTTTCAAGAGGAACAAAGGCAACCTATTTGGGATCGACTCGACTACTCATACAATGGTCGACTGAACATCGGTGGTCATCAGTCGGCTGGTCAAAATATGTGGCCGAACGGAAACTATCCAAGTGTAAGAATGCACCCAGGTGGAAACTATCCAAGTGAAAAAATGTGGCCAGGTAGATTCTATCCGAGTGACATCCATCCGAGTAAAAAGGTGCGCCCGAGTGAAAATTTCATGCATCCAGAAAATCGAAAAGAATGGCGTGTTAAATCACCAAGTGTTGCAGCGGTCGAGTCAGGAAAAGGCAAAGAGAAAATGGATGTCGACTCACTTATCTTGGGCACCAAAACATTCCCCGTACAACAGCCGACTGTGCATAACCACTCGACCGAGCCGATACTTTCTAACGCGCCAAAGCACTCGGCTAATGATCATGAAGCAAGCACTAGCCAAGCAAAGTCAAAGGATCCTAAATACACTCGGCCAAAGTGATGTCCTCCATGGCTAACAAAGACACAGAAGAGGAAACTACAGAGGTTAAGGAGCCAAGAGATGGCAGAACAGGAGGCCGAGAAGCAAAGGGATAAGTTGTTCAATGACACTCGACCCATGGTTCCAGCAAAACAAGTGTGGAGGCCTAAACAAATACGAGATAAGGCACCTTCTACATCTATCACAGCAATACCTACACCACCAAAGGAGGACGATGCAACAACTATCACATCGTCTATGACACTTCTTACTTCTCCTTCACTTGGACAGATTTCAGAATCGGTGGATGCACTTGAGGCAGAGGATGATATATTAGATTATGAGTCGACGCCGGTTCATGAAGGTATGGATATCAATATGGTTTACTACTTGCCTGCTGAGTTTCGTGCTGTAGATGAGGAAGGGGAGGTTACTCAGCTGGATTTTGGCCCTAAAATGCAATATTTGAGAAGCCAAAAGACCCAGTAACGCATCTGAAACCATTGTATCTCAGAGGCCATATCAATGGATCACCTCTCACTCGGATGCTTGTTGATGGTGGTGCTATGGTAAATCTGATGCCCTATTCAGTCTTCAAGAAATTGGGTTTGCCCGATGAAGAATTGATAAAGACGAATATGGTGCTCATGGATTTGAAGGCAAAGAGAAAACTGAAGCCAAAGGCGTGATGTATGTGGAACTTACAGTCGGAAGCAAAACTTTGGCTACTGCATTCTTTGTCGCAGAGGTGCAAGGTAACTACAATGTCATACTAGGCTGTGATTGGGTTCATGCAAACCAGTGCGTGCCATCCACTATGCACCAGTTTTTGATCCAGTGGGTTGATGATGAAGTAGAAGTCATTCATGCGGATAACTCGGCCTGCGTTGCTTTGGCCGATGCATCGGTGGATTGGCAACATCCCAATGCTACTTGCTTGATGGGACGTGACTTGTCAGAGTTTGATTTTCTCAACGCGACCAAGAATGGTTTCGTGCCCGTTTCTTTAAAGCCGACTGAATGCAGTCGGCTCCAAGGTATGATATATTTGAATGGATTCTAGTTCCGAGTGGCTGCAAAAACGTCTTATAAAACATCGGTCGAGTGAGAACGATATGTATGAATCTATAGAGGAATTAGATGACATGGATAAACTTGGACAAGGTTTTACATCGGCCGATCCATTAGAAGAGGTAGATATTGGAGATGGTTCAGTCACTCGACCGACGTTTGTAAACAAAAAATTGGAAGCCGATTGTAAAGCTAAGTTGGTCGAGCTATTAAAAGAATATGTTTGTTGCTTTGCATGGGAATATCATGAGATGCCAGGTTTAAGTCGAGAGCTAGTGGAGCATCGGTTACCTATAAAGGCTGGTTTTAGACCATATAAACAATCGGCCAGGAAGTTTAATCCAAAACATATGACCGGATCAAGGAAGAGATCGGTCGACTGCTTAAAGCTAATTTCATTCGACCTTGCAGGTATGCCGAGTGGATTTCTAACATTGTCCCAGTGGAGAAGAAGGGATCCGGCAAGTTAAGGCTTTTGAAAGAATGAAAAAGTATGGACTAAAGATGAATCCTTTGAAGTGTGCATTCGGCGTGTCAGCTGGTAAGTTTTGGGGTTTTATTATTCATGAAGATGGCATAGAAATTGATCCCAAAAAAGTAGAAGCTATACAGAAAGTGGAAGCGCCAACATGGAAGAGAGATATGCAAAAGTTCCTTAGCAAGGTCAATTATTTGAGAAGGTTCATAGCTAATCTGTCAGGGAAAGTTGATGCATTTACACCTATCCTTTGGTTAAAGAATGATGTTGATTTCACTTGGGGGGCAAAACAACAAGAAGCCTTTGATATGATCAATAATTATTTGTGCACTCCTCCGGTGATGAAAGCACCCAAGCATAAGGAGCCTTTTAAACTTTACATTGCAGCAGAAGAAGGTGTTATTGGTGCTGTTTTGACTCAAGAAACCGAAGGAAAAGAGCATGCTATTACATATTTAAGCAGACACTTATTGGATGCCGAGACAAGGCATGACAATTGGAAAGCAAATGAGTTGGCACAACAAGCATCTAGGTATCATGTTGATCATGGCATGTTTCATATCTCTCAAAGACCGATGTCTTGTCTTGCCAATATGAGAGAAGCCGAACTTGAACCTACTGATTCGGCCATTAACAAAAAGTCTAGCGCAGGTGACAATACCAACTGGAGGAAGCCCATTATTGATTACTTGAGCAATCCGGGTGAAAGGGTGGACAGGGATGTTCAGGGTATGGCTTTCAAGTATACAATGAGAGATGATGGTCTTTATCGCCGAAGAGTTGATGACGTTCTTCTAAAATGCTTGGATGAAGACCTAGCAAGAGTTGCTATGGGAGAGGTGCATGAAGGCATTTGTGGCACTCATCAGTCGGCTCCCAAGATGAAGTGGTTATTGCGACGTGCTCGGTTTTATTGGCCAACTATGATTAATGATTGCTTCAGATATTATAAAGGGTGTGAAGCTTGTCAAAAATTTGGTGATATTCAACTGGCTCCTGCTGCTATGTTACATCCTATTATCAAGCCGTGGCCTTTCAGAGGATGGGGTTTAGATTTTATAGGGAAAATTCATCCATCTTCCTCAAAGGGGCATCGGTTCGTATTGGTGGCAACCGATTATTTCACAAAATGGTCTGAAGCAGTACCTCTCAAGAATATGACACATACGGAGGTGATTCAATTCATAACTGAGCATATTATTCATAGATTCGGTATTCCTCAAACGTTAACTACAGATCAAGGTTCATCTTTCATGTCACACCAAGTCAGAGAATTTGCCGAATCTTATAACATAAAGATGCTCAATTCCTCTCCGTATTATGCCCAAGCCAATGGACAAGCTGAGTCTAGCAATAAAATTTTAATCAAACTCATCAAGAAGAAGATTGAGGATAATCCAAGGAGATGGCATGAGTTGTTGTCTGAAGCTTTGTGGGCACATAGAATCTCAAGGCATGGTGCTACAAAGGTGACTCCATATGAGCTAGTATATGGTCAAGAAGCTGTTTTACCAGTGGAGGTGAATTTGAATGCTTTGAGAATAGCTAAACGGAATGATTTATCGGCAATAGACTTTTATAACTTGATGATGGACAATATTGATGAGATTGCCGATAAATGTTTGGTTGCTTTAAAGGCCATAGAGAGAGACAAGTTGAGGGTAGCAAGAGCTTACAATAAGAAAGTTAAGTTGAAGAATTTTTAAGTTGGTGATCTCGTGTGGAAAGTGATTATGCCGATTGGTTCAAGAGATAGAAAATTCGGGAAGTGGTCTCCAAGTTGGGAAGGTCCTTTTAGGATTACAAGAATAGTCCCCGGAAACTCATATTTGGTGGAATCCATACAAGGGACATTGTTACCTCGAGCTCTCAATGGCAAGTACTTGAAGAAATACCACCCGAGTGTGTGGCAAGAAGCCTAAGTAAGCAATGGCCGATATACGACTATCGCCCTTAGCACAAACATGGCCGATACATGATTATCGCCCCAAGAAATATAGATGGCCGATGGGGTGTTGACATCGTCCTTAGAACAAAAATGGTACATATTATTTTTCGGCATACAAGCTTTGCCGAAAAATAGGGGGGCATGTGTTGACACCTGATTTTGGCAAGATACATAAAGCAATGAAGATGGTCCCGAGTGAAAGTGTTTTCAGCATGAAAAGATTCACGTCGCCGAGTGGAACAACTTTGATGTTTCGGTTATCATCATTCGGCCTTATTTTAGGGACCGAAACTATATTCCGAGTGGCATAATTCAATGTTCCGAGTGATTTTTTGCCAATCATGCATTCAAGACGACCTCGGATGAACAAGCACTCTAAAGGAATTGTCTTCGTCTCATCGAGGCAATCGATTTTGATATATAAATCATCTCAATCCAAGTTCGTATGCAAAAGTTAGAGGCAATACACTGCAGACCGAAACTATATGGGAATATGGCGCGAGGTACCAGACAGTGGTCTGATAGGTTGCGCGAGTAATGCGGCCATCAGGACGGCCTTGGATCGAAAAACCTTCAACATAAAAAAGTTTCGCCTCGTCGAGCCGATCGTTTTTCATATAAAGTTTGTCTCAATCCGAGTTAGTATGCAACCTGGAGAGGCAAATCAAGATCAGGCTGTGTTTTCAGTCGGAAAGGTCGAGTGAAAAGTTTTACCATCCGAATGAAAACCTACCGATCGAGTAAAAGGTCGAGTGAAAACCTACCGGTCGAGTAAAAGGTCGAGTGAAAACCTACCGATCGAGTAAAGGGTCGAGTGAAAACCTACCGATGGAGTAAAAGGTCGAGTGAAAACCTACCGATCGAGTAAAAGGTCGAGTGAAAATATAGTCATCCGAGTGGAAAAGTCGAGTCGGACCATCCGAGTGAAAGACTCTAATACCCGAGTGGAAAAGCTCGAATCCGAGTGAAACTGAACATGTACCCAAAATTTTATCAAGATGATCTCGGATGGAGAAGTGTTCAATACGGAAGTTGTGCGTATTGTAAAAACGGTGAAATTTGGTTTTGGAGTCATCGTCATCAGAGTTAGTATATGGCATGCAAATTCACTACGAGACTCGGATAATCCAGTCTGCTGCAAGAACGAATCCGACTGGAAGGTAAAGATGATCTCAAAAGGTATTCATGATTGCCTTATTTGAAAACGTGATCAACATGAGAATTGTTCGTCTCGTCAAGGCGCACGGTTTTGATATTTGGGCCGTCTTGATCGGAGATCGTATGCAAGCTCGGCGGCCCGCGCAAGAAGCAGGACAGAAGTTTGGACCAGATCCGGGCTGATTCCGAGTTGGAGTAAAACTAGGACTCTAGGACGTGAATTGATGTAATTTTCTTGTAAGGAAAGCCTAGATGAATCCTTTACTTGTACGGGAAGTCCAGCCGCCTCTTATATATGTTGGGGGTGATGGCCGATTGAACAACACACAATCGAACAAATCAATATACTACTTTTTCCAATCTACGTTTTATCCCTCCATCGTTCTTCTCTCTTGTTCTTCGCTGTTCTTCGTGTTTGAGAGCTGCGAATCTCGAGGCTCTAGGGGCGAGCGAATCGACCTAGGGCAGCCCATAGCCGCCGTCCCTGACGGGGTCCCTCCCGGGGGTGTGGGGATTCGGGTCCGCAAAAGCGTCCGTCGACTGTCTTGCGTATCGCGCTGTCGGTCGGGCCTCCTTCGACGTGAGCTGCGGTGCATCACCCCCGGCGTCGAGGGTACACGTGACGTGTTCATGTGTCAACACCTCCGTCGGCCACCCCATTACACCCATCAACCGCCGCCCTCCTCCATCACGCCGGAGCCGATACCCTGACGTCGTCGTCCACCGCAACCTCAACCGCAACGCCCTCCATGGCTAGTAGTTGAAGCCGAGGCCAAGCCATCCGTACCCGAGCCAGTTCAACGACGCAGTCCTGCGCCTCACCGCTGCCGCTCCAACTTCGCCACCCTCCACCACACCGGAGTTGTTCCTGCTGCGCCGTCCTTTGCCGCCTCGGATCTGCTTCCACTCCGCCGACATACGGCCACGGCAACACAGTCAACAATTTGTCCATGGGTTCGTCCAAGCCTGCACCCTCCTCCAGAACATCGGTTTCCCCGGCAGAAAGAAGAAGATCGGTGCGACATGTGGAGGCGACCACACTGGCAACCGAAAATGGTACTCCTCTTCCCTTATTTGTGTAAATCTTACGTGTCTGCTTGCACGGTATTCATCCCACAGAAGACACTAGTTGACCACTTCTTCTTGATACTAGATGTTCCTAGTAACTCGCGATGCACAAGGTTACTCCTCATATACTATTTCACCTTAGCTAGAGGTCCGTCGCCGCTCCTGAATTTCAATTCCTGGTCAGTTGATTCCCAATTAACGGAAGCATTCCCCGACGTAACAGGCGCTAGTCCGCCTATTACGCCGGGGAAGTAGCGCCTCGGTGTTTATCTTAGGGGTGTGTGGGGCCTAGAGCTACTGGCGCCCGATCTGGGGGTCGCCCGGGATTAAAGGGATGGCTTGCGGGCGCTGCCAAGCACGGCGGTGGTGTGAGATCGAGGGGAGGGCGGGGCGGCGGAGGCAGGGGTCTGGGCCAGTGGTCGCTGGCGGTTCGAGAAAGATCGTCAACAGTGACTGGCGGGAGGTAGACGAAGGCCATCTGCCCATTCCTTATAGATCAGATGGTTCAATAAAAAATTGATTGACCTATTTATTTTCAGTCGACTGTTATCTTGATATGACCACATGTGGTGGCGTGCTGGAGGACTACCTCAATTTCCTGTGCTCATATATTACAAAATCATACGGAGTAGAATCTAATTTTGTTTGCCATGCAATGTTGTAGAGCTATCATATGTCTCCTGTCATTTATTTTTCAGCCACCTGCTATCTGCTACTTTTATAGTGCACTAGTTCTGCACACACTTCACCCATACTCTCACTTTTGTGTTTTTATGCAAGGGTATTTCAGACTCTGCTGCTATGAGAGAAGCAAAAAAGAAAAGAGAGAAGTCGCCCCAGCGTGGTAGGCAGATAGGCCAGACACGTTTCAGCCTTATAAAATGTGCAGTGTCACCGGATGGAGACGGTAAACGTAGCTCCGAAGTTGATGACCTCGCTCGCAATGAACCACCATCCCAGGTGCTTGCTTTAACTTCGCGGTGTCATATGTGGATGCATGTTCCATATGGTGTCTAGTTTGTATTCGAAAGGCCGAAGTCGGTCTTTCTTAAGATAAGGAAAGATATTTTTTACATGAACCACCATCCCGTGAAAACCAGAAGACAAATAGCTAGTCAGGGCACTGGCCGAGCCAGTGACAAGCCCAGCAAAGAGAGGCATCACCTGGAAGCCAACTAAAAAGCCGCGATGGTGGTTGTCAGGACCCCGATCCTAAGTCACACAGGTCTAGCCTGTAGCACATCATATCACTTTGCGGCCTCACGCACGGTATCCCCACGGGTGCCACCTTACCTGGCCCGGGACCGTTTGCGCATTTTGGCACACGTATATGATAGTGTCGCTAGCATCCATATGACAGAGAACCCGGGCCGACATGACTAGTTATAAACCAAAAGTGGCACTAAATTACAGAGACAGGCATACATGACCCAGCAACGAACGTGTCGGTCATCAACGTATGAACCCAAGTCGTAGCAAGCTACAAGGACTTAAAGGAACAACGCGTGACATTTCCCCTAAGGGACAGACACAGGAACGAAGAAGGACACATGCCGGCCAGCCTAAGTGTTCCGGAGCAGTAGCAAGCTACCAAGGCTCGGTGGAAGCACTAGGAGACATTTCCCTGTAAGATAGGCTACCAAGGGTAAACAACTAGGTGTCGGATCCCACACATCGCAATACACATTACACGTACGCATAACATGCAAGTATGTGCTGTACAACATGGCATCACAGCATAACTCAACAACTCATATAGATAGAGCCCAGAAGAGCCATCATAGCATTTATTACAAAGAGAGGTCACATGACCCAACATACAGAGCATACAGGCAACGGAAGCATAACATGTCTGAGTACAGACAACTACAAATGAAAAAGGCTGAAAAGCCTGACTATCTACAAGACCCTCCCAAGGGTACAAGATCGTAGCTGAGGTAACAAGCTAAACGTCGAAGTCCACGCGGAACCACTAGCGAGACTGAAGTCTCTCTGCAAAACCATAAATTAAGCAAACGTGAGTACAAAGGTACTCGGCAAGACTTACATCAGAACTAGCTACATATGCATCAGTATCAACAAAGGGGGTGGTGGAGTTTGACTGCAGCAAGCCAGCTTGACTCGGTGGCTATCCTAAACTACGACTGCAAGTAACTCTTTTGAGGTGGCGCACACGAGTCCACATATTCACCAATCAATACACCACTATGGATCCGCTTTCATCTCCCTACGAGAAGGCCATCCATAGCACTCACGCTTATCTTGCGTGTTTTAGAGTATCCACTTTCACTTGTCTATGAACTGTTATAGGCAACCCAGAAGTCCATTACCGCGGACACGGCTATTCGAATAGATCATATATAACCCTGCAGGGGTGTACTTCTTCACACATGTTTCCACCACTTAGCGTCTGCACACGACATGTGCTCGGCAGACTTCAAGCGAAAGCCGACGTGGGTGTAGACCACGACCTAACCAACCACTCAAGTCTCTCGTCCAGGTTTATCTCCTATTTGGGTTCCATCCGTGGGGAGATCCGGCCGGGGTGTCGCTCACGGCCCCAAACGATGTGTACAGGGTTCCCGCGTCACCAAACGGGCGACCGGTACACCGTGCCACGTACCTGCTGTGTCACAGCCCACCCCGACGGTCAGCCCTGCGCACGACCTCCAGTAAACTACAAACACCAGAAACTAGTTGCAACTCCTGGACAGAGAACAAGGGCAGTCAATAAGTCGAGCGGGGTCATATTTCAGGGCCCAATGTGTGGTAGTAGCTGTTTCATGGATCAACCAACACAGAACTCAGTTCCTGAGGACGGTTTCAATGAGACAACCCACCATGTACTCCTACATGGCCTCTCATCGCTACCTTTACCAAATCGTGTTCACACACAGTAGGACATGTTCATCACATTCCAATTCATCCCTGATGAATCAGACCTGACACAACTCTAAGCAATAGCAGGCATAACCAGAAAGCATCAATGAGTAGGCACAACATGGCTCAAACAACTCCTACTCATACTAGTGAGTTTCAACTATTTACTGTGGCAATGACGGGTCATGCAGTGGAAAGGGGTTCAACTACCGCAGCAGGTAACAATTGAAGCGTTGTTGTCCTAATGCAATAAAAGAGAGCAAGAGCGAGAGAGTGGGATTGTATCGGAATGCTCAATGGGGTTTTGCTTGCCTGGCACTTCTGAAGATATCAATGAGTCTTCATCGGTGTCATCGATCACATCGTCGGAACAGCGTCTACTGAAAGGGGACAAACATCGGCAAACAAGAGAGAACACAATCAATGCAATGCGACAATATGATGCATGCTCATGACATGGCAATATGCTGTTGATTGAGCTAATGCAACTAGCAACCATGTTAAATGAAGTTGGTTTGAATCAAAGGTTCAAATTCAACTCTATATGTGACTATTCAAATGCCATTTATTCAAATTGTCCTAAACAGTGGCTGTAAGTTATTCAAACATGCATGAAAATGCCATAAACAGATTCCTTGAATTTTTTTGATCAATTTTCATATATAAATTATTTTCATCTGAGTTATAGTTTATTTCCTGTGATTTTTAGAAGTTTTGGCTATTTTCTGAAATAAATAAATCATTTAAGATTTATTTTAAAATTCCAAAAAACACTTATTGCGTCAGCATGACATCACTGTGATGTCAGCAGTCAACAGAGGCTGGTCCAGGTCAAACCTGACCAGTGGGACCCACTAGTTAGTGACACTAGTAGCTAACAGGGTTAGTTAGTTTTTAAACTAACACTAACTAAACTGTTGGTGGGGCCTGGGCCCACATGTCAGTCTCTCAGGGCCTAATTAAGTTTAGTTTTAACTAAACTAATTTAACAGTGGTTGGCCCCACGTGTCAGTGACTCAAAGAGCTAAGCACAGAGATTAGTACTTAATTAAAACCTAAACTAAAACTAATCAACGGCCGGCCCCACATGTCATGGACACAGGGGGGGGTCCAGCCGTGGTCAAGGTGGTCAAACCCACCGGCGGCTCGACGCCGGCGAGGCCAAACGTGGCGGCGGTGCTCGGAAATCGCCCTCCGGCGACCATTTGGACGGCGGCTTGGTGCTACGCGTAGCTGGGGAGCTCGCGCATCTAATGGAGGCAACAGGAGGACACGGGGACGGCGGAGCTCGTCGGAACGGAGCTCGCGGCGGCGGCCACGATCAGGCGCCGTCGAGTTAGGTGCTGTGGGGCACGGGGAGGTGAGCTGGTGGGTGCGTTAGCTTGCTGCGGAGCTGCTGAGCACGGTGACGTGCTCGGTTCTGAGCTTGCGTGTCTGTCGCCACGACGGCGACAAGCTCAACGGCGGCCGGAGTTCTGCCGCAGCGGACCTATGGCCTAGAGGTCATGCGCGGCTAGGGGAGAAGGGGGAAACGGCTCGGGGGCTCACGGTGGGTGCAGAGGCGTCAACATGGGCTCGGGGGAAGCTCGGAGCAGAGCAGGGCATCGAGGGGGATCTCCGGCGGCCGAAGCTTGAAGACGAGGTCGGGGAAGACGCTAAGAGGCTCCCGAGCTCGCGTGCGTGGGCGTGTAGATTCACGGGTCCGTGGCGGAGCCCGTAGACACGTCGAGGGGATGAGGGGGAGGCGGTGGCTGCGGCTACGGCGAACGGCGGCGACGGCCGTGTTCGGTGGGGGGGGAAACGAAGGAGGGGGAGCGTTCTGGGGAGAGAGGGAGAGGTGCAGGGGGTCCAAGGGGTGTCGTGGCGCTCGTCCAGGGCGTCGGGGAGGAGGCAGGCAGGCTGGAGGTGGCCGGCGCGTGGCAGCGGGCGCCGGGCACACGCCCTCGTCCTTCTGTCACGAGGAAGACGACAGGGGAGGGCCAGGTGGGCTGGGCCAAAACTGTTGGGCCACCAGGTAAGTGGGCCTTAGGTAAGCTTCTCTCTCTCTCTCTCTTTTCTTTCTGTTTCTGTTATCTATTTCTTTTGTAACTTTGTGGCTTTTCTAAAAATGCTTAGGCACTTTCAAAAATCACCAAACTGCTCATGCCCACTGTTTAGCATATAACCAACATGGAACATTTCAATTTAGGATTATTTGAGTATTTAAAGTAATATATAAAATTTAAATGCCCAAATGCAAGTAAGATGTGATTTAATTCAAAATCCAGAATGGTCCTAGAAATATGTGCAACATTTTTGGCAGAGGTTTTTAATCAATCCAAAAATGATGAACTTTTCCAAGGGGCATTTTGGGTTCATTGAAAAAGATTTTAATTTGACCCTAGTTAAATTCATTTAGTGCTAGGGTTTGAGCGTCCCCATTTCCAGTTTCTGAGAAATTTAAACATGATGCACACTAAGACCAAGCAAGGCAGCAAGGGCTGGTCTAGGGCTGTGACAACTCACCCCCACTAAACAAGAATCTCGTCCCGAGATTCGAGCGTAGGGTAAGAAATCAGAGGGGACACTAACTAACACAATCTTCATGATCCAGCTGTCCTTCATATGAATGTTGATTGCTTGCATCATGTTGATCCTAACATCCTGGCTTTTAAGGTCTTTGTCCAACAAAGTGACGACGAAAGAAACTCCACAGTAGTTGATCTTGTGAAGATCGGGCAACTCAAGATCAGCTCTTGGAGTGAGACGTTGAAACATCTCTTGAGATGAGACACTGAATACACCTCCAGGGGGATGGAGTGAAACAAACGATGAAGGTTCACCTAGTGGCAATAATTCCACACCTAAGAAGATGGTGATCGATACCACCAGACGGGGCACCTTAGAGAAGGTGACTCGTAGAGTTATTCCCTTAAGTGGCAAAAAGAATTACTTTTGATATAGAGGAGATCATTGAAATTCCCTATACCAGCCTAAGGCAACACAATTGATCGTTTGACGGAGTTCGAGAGAATGACATTCTCGGCCAGAATGGATGATGTGGACTACCTTGTTAAAGACAACACAAGGGATGATTTTGTTTATCATCGGAAATGGATGGGACCTATGGTAGGACCACTTTTGAGGATAATCCTGAGCAACAGTGATTGAGAACGGTAACCCATGGAGAATTGGCACATTGGCTGTGCAAGCTGGGAGCAAAATGCAAATGCTGGGAATGATTCTGGTAACTGGGAAGAATCCCAACAGTAGAGAGTGAAACTAGTCTTTGAGAGGTTATAGTATAACCAAGAACACTGGGAGCAATCCCGGTTAGTGTCGAGGATAACACCTAGTGCTTGTGCGTGCTCTCAAGAACTTGAGCATTCCCATAATCATCAAGGTTTTACCAATATCCGTGTCATGGATCCTGGCAACATCACATACCACCATGATGAATAATGATGGATGATGCAGATGCAAAGAAAGATAACACCTTCTCGGGTTTCACCTTAGCGGAGTCAAAGGGCAAAACCTGGATGATCGACCGAGAGACATTTAGCACTCCGCTTCTAATGTTCTCCTTGATGTGTTAGCGTAAGCCATTCATAGATATGCTTGGCATCTCGAACATCAAATAAAGGTCGGACTTCGGGAGCACAAGAATCCATAAGGAACAACTAGGGAGTAAATCCTACGAAGTCCTTATGGGTAGGTGGCCAACTTCTTCAATCAAGATACTACATCAATAGGTCTTCCGGCTAGGTGTGTTGGCCACGACATCCACTTTACCGGTAATCGAGAGACCAATATTATAGTTCTTGGGAAATGCACCAACCATCATATCTGCCTGAGATTCAGTTCTGGTTGGTGTCAGGATATTCCAGACTTATCGAGTCTAGAAAGAATGAATGTTTGCAACACAATTCGACGAGACGGCGTTGCGAGATTCTTGGGAATGAACTACGATAGCAGCTCCAAAACATGAGCTAGTTCTGCTACATACCGGTGAACACGTTGTCCCAGACAAACGTGACCACATGGTAGTCTTATAATAAGATGCTACCGAGTTCTGGTTGGGAACCATCATCAAGGATAGCGAAGTCATGTGCATGACCTAGGATTAGCACAACAGACTTCTTTTTCTTGAACAAATCAATCAGTGGCTTGGTGTGCTAGGGATACGTATAGAGTGAAGGTTGCAAGTCTCCAAACCACAGAATACTTCGCACGTATGCGTGACTGACTTGAGATGATTCCGCGGGAAGCAAAACTAACTTTCTCGAACTCATGGCGGCAACTTGCACCTAATGCACGTGAACTGGGAGAAAGTCACTTCTTCCACCAACATATACCTCATGAACGGGACACGAAGGCAATGCTTACCAAATTTCCAACACTAGCTTAATGTCCTACAAAATCATGGAGGAGATAAGGATGTTAGTTGATGGGCTCAACAACAATCCATCCAGATTTCCATGGAGATGGAATTCCATAATTATGTGAACAAGTGATAGTATTAGTCAGACCAAGGGGATATAATGAGGTATGCTCGAGGGACTAACCACGAGTAAGACAACATTATGAACATCGTTGGTTCTGATTTGATTTGATGATAGCCCATACTCAAATCAAAGTTTTGATATGACAATAGGTCCAACAACTTATCACAGGGACCAATTGATGAGGATATCATCTATCTTCAACACACGCAAATATACTCCTTGAGATGAACTAAGCTGGCAAGCTTTGATCTTCCAACTCTCCAAGTTATTGTTTTAGCTTAACCAACCAGTTCAGGGTATCCAATACAGATTCTTAGAGAAGTGGTGGTTTATAAGGAACCAACTTGATCACGAATTCAACATAGCGGTCAGGGAACAACCTGGTAATACTTCCGAGAAGATATTCGGAAAATCACGAACCACCGATATGTTACTAAGCCCGAGAACAATCTTGCCTTTCAGAGCAAGACGATATGATCAAATGAGCAAGGACTTAACACAATCCTAACTCATCAATCAAGGAGTGCACCAGGGAAGTGGACTAGGTAGCACGATCAACCTTAGGGTGATGATTCAATAATCAACTCGCTAAGGATGAGGTTGTTGTCCTTTAACTACTAAGCAACGAAGTTGCTAGGAGTATTAATTTCACACATCACAATTCACTTGTCAGCATTCCGGTTACAATAACACGGGAACCGAGGGTTGAACAGTAATGGCAAGAAGTATTACTACATCAAGAATTCATAAGAGATAGTGCAATTCTCACGACATTCTTGACATAAAGATTGTAATACTCCAGGATAGAATAGTTTAGAAGCTGCATTAGCATTCTTCATCTGCGAAGTACAACTTCTTTGACCAAATCCGGGATATGGATAGGGTACTGGAGTTTGTTTCTCCTAGTCATTCCGAGATAGAATGAATTGACGGATCACAAGAGTAAAAGGCATCGATGAACACGAGTGCACAACTACTCCTGACTATCAATTGATAGACGAGGGTCATAATACAACTAAAAGGAGACAACTCAAGGAACATATAACTTCTGAGTTGTGGATGCATAGATTAACATGTCGAACGAGTTCAACATATGTCTTCCGGATAACCCATGCGGAAAGTAGAATTGGCAGAGTCACAATATGAATGGAGTACTACTCAAGAGCACTCAGGTTGTGATCTTTTGGTTCAGAAGAACTTCTGCCATGATGGTTCATGGTATTTGGAAGAAGGATATACTACGGACCTCGAGGACTATCACAAGGTTACTAATATCCTAAAGGGACGAGCAAATACTACCAACATGAAGTAGGTAGAAAGAATCTTGGGTTCTTGAACCCAGGAGTAGAATGCCTACTAACTAAATGGCATCACGGGATGCTTTTGAGAATGACGGCCAGAATCATCACACTGAGGATACAACGTATTGCTGCATTACTGGGTGACCTTCTAAGACACCTAGGGTCATAATAATAAATCCAACATATATGTCGAGGTAGAAGAGTACCTCAACATACTGACTAGTGTGCTTAATCTGGCCTAAAAGGACATTAAGAACAGATAGGAATGGTTTGCAAATGCATCAGACTATTTAGAAACCTGGGATGACTCGGACAGCATAACGGCTGTAAATGCTCGAAAATATTTTTGAGACTCGTGCACAAGATAGCATAACCACTCACCATCATAATGTCAAGGTTCTGAGATCAACAATTGAACACACAGAAATAGAATAAACTGAACTGAGAGTTGAATCCACAATTAACGTGATCCCGGTAGACATAAGAGAAAGCCTAGTTCTTAATCCCCGTAGAAAGAAGAAGGTGACTCAGATCAGAAGGTCATAAGGTAAAGGAGTAAAAAGAGCCTTACGTTCCCTTCCACAATCAATTCCCTTATATAACTAAAGAATTTCTAGACACAACTTCGACCAGTTTGGCTTACTAATCCTACAGGCAGTCAGGCTCTGATACCAAAGCTGTCAGGACCCCGATCCTAAGTCACACATGTCTAGCCTGTAGCACATCATATCACTTTGCGGCCTCACGCACGGTATCCCCACGGGTGCCACCTTACCTGGCCCGGGACCGTTTGCGCATTTTGGCACACGTATATGATAGTGTCGCTAGCATCCATATGACAGAGAACCCGTGCCGACATGACTAGTTATAAACCAAAAGTGGCACTAAATTACAGAGACAGGCATACATGACCCAGCAACGAACGTGTCGGTCATCAACATATGAACCCAAGTCGTAGCAAGCTACAAGGACTTAAAGGAACAACGCGTGACATTTCCCCTAAGGGACAGACATAGGAACGAAGAAGGACACATGCCGGCCAGCCTAAGTGTTCCGGAGCAGTAGCAAGCTACCAAGGCTCGGTGGAAGCACTAGGAGACATTTCCATGTAAGATAGGCTACCGAGGGTAAACAACTAGGTGTCGGATCCCACACATCGCAATACACATTACACGTACGCATAACATGCAAGTATGTGTTGTACAACATGGCATCACAGCATAACTCAACAACTCATATAGATAGAGCCCAGAAGAGCCATCATAGCATTTATTACAAACAGAGGCCACATGACCCAACATACAGAGCATACGGGCAACGGAAGCATAACATGTCAGAGTACAGACAACTACAAATGAAAAAGGCTAAAAAGCCTAACTATCTACAAGACCCTCCCAAGGGTACAAGATCGTAGCTGAGGTAACAAGCTAAACGTCGAAGTCCACGCGGAACCACTAGCGAGACTGAAGTCTCTCTGCAAAAACATAAATTAAGCAAATTTGAGTACAAAGGTACTCAGCAAGACTTACATCAGAACTAGCTACATATGCATCAATATCAACAAAGGGGGTGGTGGAGTTTGACTGCAGCAAGCCAGCTTGACTCGGTGGCTATCCTAAACTACGACTGCAAGTAACTCTTTTGAGGTGGCGCACACGAGTCCACATATTCACCAATCAATACACCACTATGGATCCGCTCTCGTCTCCCTACGAGAAGGCCATCCATAGCACTCACGCTTATCTTGCGTGTTTTAGAGTATCCACTTTCACTTGTCTATGAACTGTTATAGGCAACCCAGAAGTCCATTACCGCGGACACGGCTATTTGAATAGATCATATATAACCCTGCAGGGGTGTACTTCTTCACACATGTTTCCACCACTTAGCGTCTGCACACGACATGTGCTCGGCAGACTTCAAGCGAAAGCCGACGTGGGTGTAGACCACGACCTAACCAACCACTCAAGTCTCTCATCCAGGTTTATCTCCTATTTGGGTTCCATCCGTGGGGAGATCCCGCCGGGGTGTCGCTCACGGCCCCAAACGATGTGTACAGGGTTCCCGCGTCACCAAACGGGCGACCGGTACACCGTGCCACGTACCTGCCGTGTCACAGCCCACCCCGAGGGTCAGCACTCCGCACGACCTCCAGTAAACTACAAACACCAGAAACTAGTTGCAACTCCTGGACAGAGAACAACGGCAGTCAATAAGTCGAGCGGGGTCATATTTCAGGGCCCAATGTGTGGTAGTAGCTGTTTCATGGATCAACCAACACAGAACTCAGTTCCTGAGGACGGTTTCAATGAGACAACCCACCATGTACTCCTACATGGCCTCTCATCGCTACCTTTACCAAATCGTGTTCACACACTTAGCTCACACAAAGTAGGACATGTTCATCACATTCCAATTCATCCCCGATGAATCAGACCTGACACAACTCTAAGCAATAGCAGGCATAACCAGAAAGCATCAATGAGTAGGCACAACATGGCTCAAACAACTCCTACTCATACTAGTGGGTTTCAACTATTTACTGTGGCAATGACGGGTCATGCAGTGGAAAGGGGTTCAACTACCGCAGTAGGTAACAATTGAAGCGTTGTTGTCCTAATGCAGTAAAAGAGAGCAAGAGCGAGAGAGTGGGATTGTATCAGAATGCTCAATGGGGTTTTGCTTGCCTGGCACTTCTGAAGATATCAATGAGTCTTCATCGGTGTCATCGATCACATCGTCGGAACAACGTCTACTGAGAGGGGACAAACATCGGCAAACAAGAGAGAACACAATCAATGCAATGCGACAATATGATGCATGCTCATGACATGGCAATATGCTGTTGATTGAGCTAATGCAACTAGCAACCATGTTAAATGAAGTTGGTTTGAATCAAAGGTTCAAATTCAACTCTATATGTGACTATTCAAATGCCATTTATTCAAATTGTCCTAAACAGTGGCTGTAAGTTATTCAAACATGCATGAAAATGCCATAAACAGATTCCTTGAATTTTTCTGATCAATTTTCATATATAAATTATTTTCATCTGAGTTATAGTTTATTTCCTGTGATTTTTAGAAGTTTTGGCTATTTTCTGAAATAAATAAATCATTTAAGATTTATTTTAAAATTCCAGAAAACACATATTGCGTCAGCATGACATCACTGTGATGTCAGCAGTCAACAGAGGCTGGTCCAGGTCAAACCTGACCAGTGGGACCCACTAGTCAGTGACACTACTAGCTAACAGGGTTAGTTAGTTTTTAAACTAACACTAACTAAACTGTTGGTGGGGCCTGGGCCCACATGTCAGTCTCTCAGGGCCTAATTAAGTTTAGTTTTAACTAAACTAATTTAATAGGGGTTGGCCCCACGTGTCAGTGACTCAAAGAGCTAAGCACAGAGATTAGTACTTAATTAAAACCTAAACTAAAACTAATCAACGGCCGGCCCCACATGTCATGGACACAAGGGGGGTCCAGCCGTGGTCAAGGTGGTCAAATCCACCGGCGGCTTGACGCCGGCGAGGCCAAACGTGGCGGCGGTGCTCGGAAATCGCCCTCCGGCGACCATTTGGACGGCGGCTTGGTGCTACGCGTAGCTGGGGAGCTCGCGCATCTAATGGAGGCAACGGGAGGACACGGGGACGGCGGAGCTCGTCGGAACGGAGCTCGCGGCGGCGGCCACGATCGGGCGCCGTCGAGTTAGGTGCTGCGGGGCACGGGGAGGTGAGCTGGTGGGTGCGTTAGCTTGCTGCGGAGCTGCTGAGCACGATGACGTGCTCGGTTCCGAGCTTGCGCGTCTGTGGCCATGACGGCGACAAGCTCAGCGGCGGCCGGAGTTCTGCCGCGGCGGAGCTATGGCCTAGAGGTCATGTGCGGCTAGGGGAGAAGGGGGAAACGGCTCAGGGGCTCACGGTGAGTGCAGAGGCGTCGACGTGGGCTCGGGGGAAGCTCAGAGCAGAGCAGGGCGTCGAGGGGGATCTCCGGCGGCCGGAGCTTCAAGACGAGGTCGGGGAAGACGCTAAGAGGCTCCCGAGCTCGCGTGCGTGGGCATGTAGATTCACGGCTCCGTGGCGGAGCCCGTAGACACGTCGAGGGGACGAGGGGGAGGCGGTGGCTGCGGCTACGGCGAACGGCGGCGACGGCCGTGTTCGGTGGGGGGGAAACGAAGGAGGGGGGAGCGTTCTGGGGAGAGAGGGAGAGGTGCAGGGGGTCCAAGGTGTGTCGTGGCGCTCGTCCAGGGCGTCGGGGAGGAGGCAGGCAGGCTGGAGGTGGCCGGCGCGTGGCTGCGGGCGCCGGGCACACGCCCTCGTCCTTCTGTCACGAGGAAGACGACAGGGGAGGGCCAGGTGGGCTGGGCCGAAACTGCTGGGCCACCAGGTAAGTGGGCCTCAGGTAAGCTTCTCTCTCTCTCTCTCTCTCTTTTCTTTCTGTTTCTGTTATCTATTTCTTTTGTAACTTTGTGGCTTTTCTAAAAATGCTTAGGCACTTTCAAAAATCACCAAACTGCTCATGCCCACTGTTTAGCATATAACCAACATGGAACATTTCAGTTTAGGATTATTTGAGCATTTAAAGTAATATATAAAATTTAAATGCCCAAATGCAAGTAAGATGTGATTTAATTCAAAATCCAGAATGGTCCTAGAAATATGTGCAACATTTTTGGCAGATGTTTTTAATCAATCCAAAAATGATGAACTTTTCCAAGGGGCATTTTGGGTTCATTGAAAAATATTTTAATTTGACCCTAGTTAAATTCATTTAGTGCTAGGGTTTGAGCATCCCCATTTCCAGTTTCTGAGAAATTTAAACATGATGCACACTAAGACCAAGCAAGGCAGCAAGGGCTGGTCTAGGGCTGTGACAGTGGTGAAGCAGCCCGCCTCCCACCAGGCTCTCAAGTCCTAGATGATCATGCTCACCACTCTAGCTGAATGTCTAGCTTGTATTGCTTCCAATTTGGTTAAATTGCATCTGCTTAGCTTACACATTATAACTTTAAATATGACATGCCTTTCTGTTTTGGTACATACTAGTACATCTGTGTATTAACCATGTTCTTACATCAAACTAATGTTCTTGTGTATCCCTCATCAATCACTTATGATGAGGCAGTCAGGCAAGTCGATTACTCCTCATTTAAAGAATGCAGCGTTAGCCTCCTGACATGATTCTCAAGAAACAGCAAGGCTAGATGAAGATAGTGAACGTAGCTCTGTAGTTGATTACCGCATTTCCCCTACACTAGCATCGCAGGTGCTTGCTCTAACTTGGCAGTGTGATATGTGGTTGCATGTTGCATATGGTGTATAGATTGTAATTTTTCCAATCTGGTTAAACTGCATGTGTTATTCTGCTTAGCTTATACATTATACTTGTTAATGTGACATGCCTTCCTGTATTTAGTACATAGTACATCTATCTATTAAGCATGTCCTCACATAAAACTATTATTTTTTGTATCCTGCATAAATGAATATGATGAGACACCTTCAGTATATGCAGTGTGATATTAGTTGCATCTTTGATATGATTTATAGCATGCGCTGCTTCTAATTTGTTGAAATGCCATTTATGATGGGACACTTTTATCTTGGTAGAGTCATACTGGTTGCATCTTTCACGTGGTGTCTAGCTTGCATTGCTTCTTATTTGGTGAAATGGGTTTTGCTTAGTTTACACAAACAGTTGTGAATATGCCATGCCGTCATGTTTTTTGTATTATTCCATCCTAGAATCATGTGTTTGCCTTACATCAAAGTAGTGATTGTGAGTATCATGCATGAGTGAGTTCTGAAGAGTGAATTTTATTGCCTTTTCTTGTCGGTTTTACTTGACAATTCAAAATCAATAAAGCCGAAGGAAGTTAGCAAGGCAGCGGATGAAGGCGCTCCTTCCAAATGGAGGGCCTCTGCATATTCTACTCCTCCATCCCCCCAAGATGATTTCCAAGACAACACATGCATAGACACTCAATGTAGCTGTGTTGGTGATGAGCACGTCTCCCCTAGTGCACCATCACAGGTGCTCCCTCTAACTTGGCACTGTTATATGTGGTTGCATGTTATGTATGATGTCTAGCTTGTATTGCTTCTAATTTTGTTGAATTTCGTCTGCTTACTTTACACATTATACTTGTGACTAAGACACGTGTTCCTGTTTCTTGAACATACGATATATGTCTATCACACCATGTTCTTACATCAAAGTACATTTGTTCTTAAGAACTCAATTGATATTCCTTTTTCTTGTCGGCTTGACTTAACATGGCACAGAGCAAGAGGAAGCAAGACAGAACAACAGGGAAACGGAAGCGGAACAATCCTTTAGATTCTGCTGGTACTCATGGTGCGATAGAAGGTCAAAGTCCAACGAAAAATTATACCGACAGGGTATCCCGTGCTACACAAGCTGCAGAACAAGCCAAACATAAACAAATGGCTGCCACCAAACAAGCACAGACAACCCTAGTTGTTGCAACACCTTCCACAGTACCACCAGCTGCATGATTTACTCGTTGGTCAACTCAGCTAGCATCACGTTCCCAAGCTCCCTTGCCACCTGACACTACTTCCGAAGCACTCTTGACACAAGATGAGTTGGTAAGATCAGATGAACTTTGTGAGCTTCAACAGCAAGAAGGTAGTTGCTGGAATCAAGTTACAGTTGCATGCTTCTAGTCTCACAGTCTGATGTACACTAACACTTCCTATGTTTGTTGTTGGACTAGCACCTAGGCGCAAGAGGAAACAAACATCATGGATAATTCTCGATAGGTTAACTAAATCTAGAGGAGGAAGAATGGAGATCTGTTTTGAGGCAGGTTTAAAAAGGCCACGTGATGCTACAGAGTCAGCCAAGTTAGTATCAGAGGCAATGGTTGCTGTTAGGTGTCCTGTACGTATCCTCCCAACATGGATTCAATACAGGAATGACAAAGACGAAACCCAGTTCAACACCTTCCTCGACTATTTATCTGTAAGTATGGTTATGTATGGAAACTAGTAATATCATCTTGCTCTGTCCAATACTTTCTAGGTTGCTGATAATGAGACTCCCATAATTTTCAACATATGAGGTTCAAGTTGGATAGCCAAGATGATGCAACCAGACAAGCTTGCACCCATGTTTTCAAGTCCGCTCTGCGACAGTATCGGTATAACTTGAGGAAAACTCACTTTGAAGGCAAGGCTAATAGTGAACTTGCCCAAACATCTCAAGTGGAAAATATATCTGATGAAGACTAGAGAGGCCTCGTTAAACATTGGTCTGATCTGAAGTATCAGGTACATTATATATATATATATATATATATACATATATATATATATATATATATATATATATATATATATATATATATATATATGTGATCAGATCACATGTTGAAGTCCTATTTACGCATGTGCCACACAAATCTATCTTCTTGTAGGTGAACTGTTCAAAGAACAAGGCCAACCGTACGAAAGTGAAATTCCAACAGACGACGGGATCTTGTGGCTATATTGCACACTTCTAGGCTCTTGTAATTAGCTGTTGTTTCACTCTTTTCGCTGTACCATATTATCAGATCTATATTGACTTGTTCCAAATGCAGAGGAAAGCCCGCAAGGACCAAAAAGTACATGAACCAAATGTTGTGGAAATTTTCAAGGACTGTCACACCAGCAAGAAGAAGGGCATGACTACACCAGTCAAAGCCACTGTTGTAAGTCCTTAATCCTCATGCCTTTTAACTACTACTTACTCCGAGTTGTGCCTTGAACTGCATGGTTTGCAGCCAATGTCTATTACTCTTTTCAATTTTATACACAATTCTCTTAGCGTATCATTGCACCTTACAAGGTTTAAAAGAGAGGAGTGATGTTCCTTTGATCTTGACTTGTAATCTAGTTCCGTGCTGGACTTGCCCACACAACGTTACAATTGCCTATTTGTCTTTTCTCCGTTGTTTTGTGATATGAATGATGTCATACTATGCTTACCGTATTATAAACTTCGTCTCTTTATCCTTAGCCCTCAATACAATGTGAAGAAATAGACAATACATTAGCTATGGTACATGGTCATATGTTTGGAGCCTGGTTTTATTATGTACTTTGGAATAAAATACAACTATTATTTTACATGGGTTCACCAGAATATGTTCTGTATATAGACCAAAGCTATTTTGTTTGGTTTTATTGCCTCCTTAATATCTTCTGTTCTGGTACTACTGATGCAAAACCTCAACTTTTTGGCGAGCTATGAAAAAAATGGTGGAACCGCCACCTTCTGAAGGTGGCGAGGCAACTATAACCACAATGAGCTCTTGCTGCAGTGGGTCAGTACATGTCCACTAACAGTGCCAAAAGCATGTTCCCGCGTAATACTGGCTTGGTTGTTAAGGCAATCTTGTCCAAAATGCCTCATGATCAAGATATGCAAGCTCAAAACAATGTTGTATCTGCGCTCCAGACACAAGTCCATTCCCTAACAAAGACCCTTTGTGAAACAAGGAGAGACATTGTTCGATGTTGTCAAGATATGCATGGTTTTGAAACCAGACTATCAGACATTTGCTATGTTGTTCAGGAGCCTAGGAGAACTGAAGGCGAAGGTTATGGTGCTCCATCGGACAATACAACTTGAAAACGTAACAGTGAGGTCAAATGAACTGAGCTTCTGAACTTCTTGTGGTGCATTTATCTGCTAGACTGTTAACTTTTATGCCAACCTTCCTTTTGTTTTATAGTTGTAATTTGTTTTGGTGCGATACAGAATTTGTTCTTAGCGTGCAGCCACCGGCTGAAGAAAACAGCAAGCCATTTTTGTATAGTGTAGGGTGTTCCCCATATATATTTGCACTGGTGGCGAACTTTGATGCCCACCGGCTGAAGTCAACATGGGCCCTCCTACGGGCAGTAGAAACAATGTGCCTTCTAAGGGCCGTAGAAACAATGGGCCTTCTTTTTTTTAAAAAACAATGGGCCTTCTACGTGGCATAGAAACAATGGGCCTTATATAGGCTATATACACAATGGTCCTTCTATGGGCCGTATCATCAATGGGCCTTCTACGGGCCGTAAGATCGGTTGGCCAAACATGGGCCAATAACAGACTACATTATGGCCGTAATGGGCTAGAGTTGAAACCGTCCGTTCATGGGCTGACCATAACGGGCCGTCGTTAATCGGCCGTATTTTGATGACGCTATGAAAACGACCCAACGTACTAATGGGCCACAAATGGGCCGACTATAACCATGGGCTGAATTTGGCCCACAAGCAGAAAATGACATTAACGGGCCGTAAGTAAATAAATGTGGAAATGAGCCCAAGAATAAATGGGCCCTGAGAAGGCCGAAAGATAACATGGGCTGGAAACGGCCCAACGGAATAATGGGCCGTTAATGGGTATAAAGTGATACATTGTTCATTACGGGCCAGTTTCACCACGTGTCGTTAATGGGTATAAAGTGATACAATGTTCATTACGGGCCAGTTTTAGCACGGCCCGTTAATGGGCCGAGAGTAATAAGGGCCTCATATGGGCCGAAAGACGTCATGGGCCATACATGGGCCGGAAGTTAAAACGGGATGGAATTGTATTTGACGACCCAGAGGACGCTACCGGGCCTAATTCGGCTAGGCCGTAAACGGGCCCTGGGTTAGAGGGCTGTAAATGGGCTATATGCGAACATGCCGTTAACAGGCTTGTCGTGGGCTGGCCCGCCACCTTTTGACCAAGTCAAACGGGCCGACCTTTTCACAGGAATGGGCCTCTGTTGGCCTGTGCCACGTGTGGGTGTAACATAGGCGCTTTGGGTCCAATGAGTGGATGACATATGTCCCAACGGTGAGCCGACACGTATTTCCTGCAGCCAATGATGATTTTACACGTGGGAAATCCCCATTGGTCGGGGTTGTTAGTGGGTTATCGGATCCAAAACTGGACTCGATAGCTTAACGGCGTTCCGTTAAAGTGGATGCCACGTGTCGGTCACCCTTGACGAAAGCACTTCTGTGACGCGTGATTTATCGTCATGTAAGTGGACACTTCCGTGATGATAATTTTGGTAATTTCATGGAACACTTCTACGACAGCACATGTATGACTATCTTGATTCTGTCATAAAATTGTCATGGATGCACATGCATGACAAAAAACGCGACCTACTATGAAAAACGTGTATCATCACGGAAGTGTATTTTTTTGTAGTGGTAATATCTTCCACATAATGTCATTATAATTTTCTATGCGGTTTAGCATTGCACTGTTAACCCGCCATACTTTTATTCCTTGATCGCAACCCATCGCTTCTGGCTCATCATGACTAAAGCACCCACCACTTGTGACTGGATTCCCTCCAGAGTCACAGAGGACATACTCACCGATTATGTGACCGTGGGGGTTTTAGCTGCCAAAGAAGTCATCCACTGGCGGGTTCCATGCTCTGAATGTCCACCTCAACCCCAAAATGGTGAAAGTTTAGTCTAAATGGACCATATACTCTGTGGCTTTTCACCGCCTAGCTCAAAATTCTTTTGAGATGTTCTACATTTCTATAATCTTCATCCATAAGACATTGGTCCCAATTTTGCCTCCAACATATGCAACTTTCAAGTGTTCTGTGAAGTATACCTTGGGGAAGAACCCTCTATTGATCTGCTCAGAGATTACTACTATATCAATCACCACACTAAGATGACTGATGGGCTTAGTCTTTTGTGCTTGGAGGTGTTTCTATTCAGTGGTGGAGGGATGTAACCTTCCCATCAGCCGCCCTGCTAAGCCACCCCAAAGATTGGAACTACACTTGGTTCTATTGCAAGGACACTTCCCGGCTGGAGAAAACCCCTTGCCAGGTTACCACCCCTACCGGCTCACCACCTGCGGCCCGTTTCCAGGTCAATTGACCGCTGCAGAACGTGGTCTATATGTTTCCACCTTTTCAAAGGTTCGGGCTTTGATTGCCAACGGTTTAACAGGAATTGATCTGGTCCGCTGCTGAGTCTCCTGGAGGATCCTGCCATTGAGCCGGCGCAGCTGTCTAATGTGCTAATATACGGGTGATACAAAAGACCCACAACGCTTCACCCCAACATAGTTAACTGACAATGAAGTCAATGACACCGTCAAATTGCTCCTTGCCGAGTCATTGGAAAATTGTAGCAAGACGGGTCTAAACTCTTTCTGCACCCTTAACCCGACTCCCGCTGTAAGAGTCTTGAGTAAATTTCATCTTGCTTGTTTATCTTTTGAATATCAAGTTTAACCTTATTGATCATTTATAAGCAGACCGATTCTCCTTTTTGGAGGAAGAAACGGCCAACCACTGCCGCTTCAGCTAAGCGGGCAAGGGGAACAAACTCTCGTGGCACAGGCCGTCACAACAAACAATCAGCATAAGATCTTCTCCAGTTGGATGAGTCGGAGGTAGAACCTGATTCTCTTGGCCTTTTCTTTATGCAACTTATTGATGCTGACTCTTCTCAGGATGACGCGGAGACAAGCCGGGCTCATGATGCAGTGGTAACTATTATCTCCTCTGACTCGGAACCTTTACCAAGAATGAAAACAAGGCGGACCATCCGGAAAGTAAGATTTTCACACCCGCTTGCTCATTTGGACCCTAACTTTCTTTTGAAAAAGCAGCAGCATGAGTCAAGGCGTAAGACCTGAAGTAGCGGTCCTGAAGAACTTGTGGCCGGCTTACCTAATATGACGGCTGCTCGGAAACATCATCGTGAGGTGCCTCATAGCCCGACCTTATCTCTCCCACGAGCCGGCTTCATACAGAAACCTCTTAACCCTTCTAACTCGGCATATCAGGAAACATCTCATTCCTGTGGTGACTCAACAGGAACACAGCTTCCCACATTTGTGATCAATCCAGGGTAAGCACTTAGCACTATTGATAAAATGCTTGTTATCTCATACTCATAAGGTTATATCTTACTTATCATAGGGCCAAGGCGAAAATAGGCAAGAAGAAAAAGGCAGTCGGCTCTTCCAAGGCTCTGGAAGGTACTAAGCTGGATAAACAGATACCAAAGGCTACCGAGGCCTTAATTCAGGATTCTGAAGATCCCATTAATAAGCAAACCGACCCGCCTCCACAAGCTGATCCCGCACTTCATGAGCCAGCCATGGACATTACTGATAACCCGGAGGCCAATCATGACCCGCCAAGTCCTAAGCCACCCTCTCCTACTAAGTACACTGACAAGAGCCCGGTTGATGACAATACCGGAGAAGTGGTTGTTACCGGGTCAACTTATAAGGCACCCAAGGTCTCCACTGTGCTTACCAAGCATACTAGTAAGGAAGACATACCTTTATTGGAGGAGAACAAGCCCAAATTGGATCTTGAAGGCTTTTCAAATTGAAAGTAGATGAATTATACTCTGGCTATCTGAACTATCTTCATACAAGTCGTGATATGGAAGCCAACTTGATTAACATGATGCGAAAAAGGTATGAGGTATGAACACATTCCACTCCTTTTATCTTATATATATATATATATATATATATATATATATATATATATATATATATATATATATATATATATATATATATTTATTTATTTATATATTTATCCAGCCCCTAAGTCTTAATCATAGGAAAATCCATTGAGTATGCCTAAGACTTTAATAGAACATGATGAATAACTTCAGAGTGTAGGCCCCAAGAGCCGGCTTATATAAGCAAGATGAGTTGGATCTTCATAATGTGTACCTTAAAAGAATCTCGTGTAGCCCCCAAGGGCCAGGTTATAAGTAAGATGAGCTGGGTCTTCTGTATTTTGACATATAAAAATTCCAAACTGTAGCCCCCAAGGGCCAGGTTATAAGTAAGATGAGCTGGGTCTTCTGTATTTTGACATATAAAAATTCCAAACTGTAGCCCCCAAGGGCCGGCTTATCCTATAAGGATGAGCCGGGTCTTCTGCACGTTAGCAAAAAACTTTGTCATGCATTAGCCCCCAAGTGCCAAGTATATTGCTTGCAATGTGCTTGGGACTTGAATATTTATTCTATAATGAACTGTCTCAATGCCAATTTATATTCATGACTAATAATCCATATTGCAGGAGGCTTTAAACCTTCAAGACTCGCAACTGGGCGAGTTAAAGAAGAATATTAAGCATCAAGAAGATGAAACTATCAAGTTGAATCCAAATTCAAATTTACTTTGGAAGAGATTGAAAAACTCAAGTCCAGCTTTGCCACACAGAGAACCACCTGGGAAACAGAAAAGACGAAATTGTTGCAAAGAGCTAGTAACGCTGAAACGTCGCTTAAGACCACTACTGAAGAGATGACCAGCCTAAAACGATGCATTTCTCACATGACAGTCACCCTCCTTGGTAAGAAGAACTTAAACTTGAGTACCTCAGCTTGTTTGCTGCTTATAACTTTTGATCTCTGACTCTCCTGGCGACTCACATGCACTTTGTTGACAAGGTCCCAGAAGCTCTAATCTTGGCCAAGACATGCTAATAAAGCTAAAGGTCGTATATTCTCCGGTTGAAAAACTATACACTGGCACTCAACGGGCACTTGTGGATATCTTCAATGGAAAGCCGCCTCTGACTCTCATCAGGATGGTGCTAGATCAATTATCCATAGTGCCAAAGCAGGTTGAAGAATTGAGGTTGTCAGCCGCCCGCTCAGGTGCTATTACAGCGCTCAGCCGGTCCAAGGCATGACAATTGGAGCTAGACCTGGAGGAAATGGCAGGCGGCTGTCCAGAGTTGAAGTAAGATGGGTCTCCCTTTGATCAGACTGACTTTGCCCGATGCATGAGAGAGATACGTCCCTTGGCGTGCAAAATGGCCAAGGAGACAGATTTAACAAAGTACCTGCCGGCATACAATATGGACAATGCCTAGATTAAAGCGCCGACTCACGACGTTGTAGATCTCACTCAACCAAGGCATAAACATACTTTCGCTCCTGACATTAACCCTGCTCCAATTATAAATGATGAAGCCATGTTTGAAGCCTCATGTGGTGTCGCTTGGACGTCGGATGATCTCCAGATGGTAGACGAAGAAGAGCCGACACGAGTTGATCCATAAGCCTCCGCCTCAAGGCGTGAAGATGACAACAACTCACCGGGCCAAAACCTGGACGACATTCACACCGGCTTAACAGAGTAGTGTGGCTCCAAAACACTTGATCAAAAACTTTTGGGCTCAGCTGTAACCTTGTAATAGGTAGCTAGAAAACAATTATCCGCTCTATGATGCCTTCACACATGTTTATATTGAACTTTTAAACTTATCCGGGAGACTCTATTGCATGCTTGATTGAAGCAGACATACGAATCTTATTTTCACCTGAAGGTTTGTACATCCTGCAGGAGAACAATCAACATATTTGCTGGCGACTTAAACTCGAAAGCCAGGACAGGTGACAACCCAAAAAACAGGTAGTTTATATGAATATTGAAAAAAACCATAAGCACGACTGTTCAAGCCATAATATACTGGCGACTTAAAGTCAAAAACTAGGGCGGGTGACAACCCGAGATATTCAAAAATGAGCAACATAACCCGGAGCCTCGCGGCCCCGGTATTCAAAATTTGCACAAAAGCAAAAAACCTTCAGATCATAAAGCATTAAAACATAAAATATGTTAATCTCAAATGTTGGAAAGCAAGATTTCAAAATTCAAATGAGAAACATTGGCTCACAGGCGTCATATTTGCTTTCCATGCCGCATAGCCATGGTTTATCCTAGCTCACTGTAAGCCGGCTCTCACGTGACACAAAAGCACCGTTTTAACCTTCACAAGTTCATGGTCTTTGAGAGGATTGATTTGGCAAGAGTTCGGCGGGTTACCTGGCGGAGTAGCAAGTTGCAAACAGGCAGGTATAACCCATACAGTGGTGATTCAAGCTGGTCAAGAGGGTATGAAAGCTAAACCCGGTGGGTTGGAAGCCCCAAGTGACCTTATGATCAATTAATAAAGACTCAAATGCACAGAAATGAAACGACAGAGGACCCGAATTCTCGGGATGCCGGCTTATTATATTGATCATAAAAATATATATACATCAACAGAAGTATGTACAATGGGAAGATCTAGTGGCCTAAGTGTAGCAAGGCCATAGATGAGCAATGTTCCACGGCCGACGGGTCTCCTCTTCCGACTTGGGGGAATCCTTGTGCTCTCGTATATCAATGAGGTAATAAGACCCGTTGTTGAGATTTTTGCTGACCACATAAGGTCCTTCCCAAGGAGTAGAAAGCTTATGCATCCCTGTCTGATCTTGAATCAAACAGATTACTAAGTCGCCTTCCTGAAAAGTTCGGCTTTGAACTCTACGGCTGTGATAGCGACGTAGGTCTTGTTGATAAATCGCTAATTGAGATGCTGCAAGGTCTCGCTCTTTGTCCAAAGCATCGAGTGTGTTCTGACACGCCGTCTCATTATCGGCTTCAACATAAGCCGCCACCCTGGGTGATTCATGACGGGTATCACTTGGAAGAACCACTTCTGCACCATAAACCATGAAGAAAGGCGTATAACGTGTTGATTTGTTGGGGATGGTACTTATACTCCGAAAGACTGAAGGAAGCTTTTCCACCCAACAACCTGGAGTCCTCTGCAAAGGAATCATGAGTCAGGGTTTAATACCTCTCAAGATTTCCTGATTTGCACGCTCAGCCTGACCATTGGACACAGGATGTGCAACTGATGAAACATCAAGCCTGATGTGCTCCCTTTGAAAAAACTCCTTCATAAAGCCTTTAAAAAGATTGTCCCATTATCAGTGATAATACTATGAAGATATCCAAAGCGAAAAATCAGCTTCTTGACAAACTGAACTGCAGTCTCTGCATCACACTTACCAGCTGTTTCTGCCTTAACCCACTTGGTAAACTTGTCAACCGCCACCAAAAGTTCGGTCTTCTTATCTTTAGATGTCTTGAATGGCACAACCATATCAAGCACCCAGACTGCAAACAGCCAGGTTATTGGGATCATCCGCAATTCCTGAGCCGACACATGAGCTTGCCTAGAATTTTTTTGACATTCATCACACTTGCCGATGATATCTTCTGCATTAGATGAACCGTCAACCAATAAAAACCATGACGAAAATCCTTTACCCCCAAAGATTTTGAGCCGGCATGATGACCACAATCGCCTTCATGAATCTCTCATAAAATTTCACGGCCTTCCTTAGGAGAAATACAGCGCTGGAACACGCCAGTCACACTGCATCGTTGTAACTCGCCGTTGACAATTGTCATAGACTTGGACCTCCTAGTGATATGTCACACAAATGTTTCATCCTCAGGTAACTCGCCTCGCCTCATATAAGCCAGATAGGGCAACGTCCAATCCGAAATAGCGTGAAGAGCCGCCACCAGTTGACCTTCCGAGTCAAGTATAGCAAGATCCTCCTCAGATGGTAACCTGACCGACAAAGTATGTAAGACATCGAGGAAAACATCAGGAGGTACCGACTCACGCTGAGACCCGAGATGGGATAACACATCAACCGCCTCATTCTTCCATCGATCAATGTGATTCACCTGGTAACCTTTAAAGTGACCAACAATATTTTCAACCACCTAATGATAAGCCGCCATGAGTGGGTATTTGGAATCCCACTTGCCTGAGACTTGTTGAGCCACTAGGTCTGAGTCGCCCAGGCACCTGACACGGCTTAAATTCATCTCCTTTGCCATACGAAGCCCATGGAGCAAAACTTCATACTCAGCTGCATTATTAGTACAAGGAAACATCAACCTTAAAACATAATAAATTTTATCACCTCGTGGGGAAGTGAAAATAACTCGAGCTCCAAGCCTTCCAAGTGTCTAGACCCATCAAAGTGGATTATCCAGTATGTGTTATCAGGCTTCTCTTCAGGTGTCTGCAACTCTGTCCAATCATTAATGAAATCCACCAGAGCTTGAGATTTGATAGTTGTCCTAGGTACATACTTAAAACCGTGAGGCCCAAGCTCAGTTTGCCACTTAGCAACCCAGACGGTGGCTTCTCTGTTTTGAATAATATCTCCTAGAGGAGCAGAGCTAACCATAGTAATAGGATGTCCAAGATATAATGTTTCAGCTTGCGACTCGCCATGAACACCCCAAACACCAGATTCTGCCAATGTGGGTATGTTTGCTTGGACTCAGTTAAAACCTTACATATGTAATAAGCCGTCCGTTGGACTGGGTACTCTTTACCCGTCTCATTGCATTCCACAACAACTGCTACACTGACAGCTTTATTATTAGCTGCCACGCACAAGAGCAAATGCTCTTTTTTCCATTGGACCAGCCAAGATTGGTGGCTCAGCCAACTGTTTCTTGAGAGCTTCAAATGCTTGATCCACCACCTCACTCCAGACAAAATGGTTTGACTTCTTCATCATCTGATCTAAAGGCAGGGCTTTCTCCCCTAGGCGACTTATAAACCGGCTTAAGGCCGCGATACGACCCGCCAGATGCTGGACGTCATTGATACACGCTGGCTTAAATAGTGAAGTGATGGCCTTGAATTTTCCCGAGTTAGCTTCAATGCCTCGTTCTAAGACCAGGAAATCCAACAATTTACCTGCAGGCGCACCAAAAACACATTTGGCCGGGTTAAGCATCATCTTGTAGACCCGGAGTTTGTCAAAGGTTTCTTTGAAATCATCCAGTAGAGTCTCCTTATTCTTAGACTTGACCACAATATCATCCACATAAGCATGGACATTACGCCCAATCCGACTTTGAAGACGATTTTGAACACATCGATGATAAGTCGCCCGGGCACTCTTAAGCCCAAAAGGCATTGAAACATAGCAGAAAGCTCTGAAAGGTATAATGAAGGATGTCTTCACTTGGTATTTGACTGCCATCTTGATCTGATGATATCTGGAATAAGCATCCACAAAGCATAAACTCTCACAACCCGCCATTGCGTCAGTGATTTGGTCGATACAGGGAAGAGCAAATGGATCAGTTGGACACGCCTTGTTAAGATCTGTGTAATCAACACACATACGCCACGTGCCATTCTTCTGAAGTACCAGCATGGGGTTAGACAACCACTCAGGGTGAAACACTTCCACGATAAACCCTGCTGCCAAGAGCCGGACTACCTCTTCTCCAATGGCTTGATGCCGCTCTTCATTTGAACAACGAAGGAACTCTTTAACTGGATTAAACTTAGAATCTATATTAACACTGGGCTCAGCGAATTATCTCGGTACACCTGGCATGTCAGAAGGTTTCCATGCAAAGATGTCCCAGTTCTCATAGATGAACTCGATGAGCGCGCTTTCCTATTTAGGATCCATATTAGCCCCTACAGTAAACAGGTGAGATGAATTGCCAGGAACAATGTCCACCTGTTTTGTGTCATTAGCCTTAAACTTCGACATAGGATCTTGTTCAGTGCCGGCCTTCTTCAGAGGGGTCATGTCAGCCGGGTCAACCTTGTCCTCATAAAAATTTAAGTCCTCCGAAGCACAGGCCGACTCTGCGTAAGCTACATCTCCTTCCTCGCATTCCAAAGCAATTTTCCGATCACCATGGATCGTGATTGTGCCCTTACACCCTGGCATTTTAAGCTGTAAATAAACATAACAAGGTCGAGCCATAAACTTAGCATAACCCAGCCACCCAAACAAGGCATGATACAGACTCCTGGATTTAACCACCTCAAACCACAACGTCTCTGCTCTGTAATCATAGTCATTGCCAAAGGTGACTTCCAGGGCAATCTTTCCAACATGATATGCTGACTTACCTGGCACCACACGATGAAAAGCTGTAGAAGACGGCTTAAGATCTTTGTCTGTTAAGTTCATCCAACGAAATGTGTTATAATACAGAATGTTAATACTGTTGCCACCATCCATAAGCACCTTAGTGAATTTATAACCCCCGACCTGAGGGGCTACCACCAAAGCCAGATGACCCAGATTCTTAACTCGGGGCGGGTGATCCTCACGACTCCATGCGATTGGTATTCTAACCATCATAAACATTGAGGCATGGCCGGCTCAATAGCATTGACTGAACGCTCATGAACCATCTTGTAACAGCCCCAAAATTTGGTTATCAATTTTTGTGTTGTTATACCTTCCTAGTAGTCTTTTCAAAATATTTCTCCGGAGATTTCTAGATGATTCTGAGAATCCAGACCATTTTCACCCTTTCATTGCCTTGCCTCTGCATTTGAGGTTAGGCAGGACCTCATTTACATCATCCCAAAACTCATTCAAAACCCTAATTCCAATTTTTGGAATTTGAATATGCCCTTCTGTGAATACAAAGGAGCCATAATTTCTTGATCTGTTGATCCTCCCAATTGTTCTCAGAGACCCTTCTACCTTTCTAAACCTTGGATATGCAAAAATATTGCTAAGTCTTATGCAATATTTTTCATTTGTGATTTATTCCTTTTCTTGTCTTTCTAAGGAATAAAAACGAAAGGCATAGCCAACCATCTCCTAAATTCATAAAAAATGTGGAGATGATATTTGTGCCTAATCCTAGCTCTCGAAAAAATATTGGCCATAATTAAATAAGGGAAATTTCCTTTTTTTCTATTTTAAGCCAATATTGCATTTCTGCCATTCTTCAAAGGAGCTACCATTCTTATAGTAGAGAAAATTCCCCAATAATTTGTGGAGTTTATATTTGCTATATCTTCCCCATTTCCATCCAATTCCCTTGGTCCACAGTTCAAAAATTGAGCACATGATCCAATGCAAGATTCTGCCTTATTTGAAATTTTGCAAAGGAAGTGCTTGATCCCTTGACCCACTTGAGCTGAAATTTTCCACGCTGGTTAATATTTATAAATAACCTCTAGATACCAAAAGTAAGCTCAATCGCTTCATCCAATCTTCCTTGGCAATTTTTCAAAGTTTCTGTTCAGATTGCTTGTCTGTGAAGGAAGTACCCTCATAGATGATCACAATGAGATGAAACTTTTCCAGCAGTCTCTTATGATCATATCATCACACCTCTCCAAGATTCATTTCATTCCATTTATCCATATGAGCCCAGGATCAATTATTTGCTTCTGTCCAAATTTTCAGTTTGTGAAGCAAGTATATTTTATCTTGCTCCATTATGGCTGAAAAATTTCCCAAACCTTCTCCTATCCATATAACCTATCTCCACAAGATGTTGGCTCAATTCATCAGGCCAATATTTCCCTAGAATTTTCCCAAGATTTTGGGTAGAAAAGATGTCTGTGAAACAAGTACCACATTGGAAGCTCCAAATGGTATGAAATTTTTACAGCATCATTATATGCCAAAATCATCAAGCTTTGCCAAGTTTTAACTCAATCCTTCACTCCTAGTGAGTGCACCTTCCTCATTTGGTTTCATGACCAGATATGGTAGTTGCAAAACAGCTATGCCAAATACTAGTCCAAATGGCCTCATAATTCCCAGAACTCTTGTCCTCCCTACCCTAAACCTCCCTGGCAACAAGCTTACTCCTTAACCTCACCAAGTTGATCACAAAAGCGTGCTCAAGTTTGCTACTGCAAACTTGTGAAGCTTGGCTCTCTCTGATCCCTTCGCCTCTGCTCGTTTCATCACCATCAGTTTAATGCATCTTGGAAGGACTTCGCTGCTGACATGGTTTGGCATCAAGTAGGAGGTCAGTGCATGCCTTATTCGTGGTGACCACGAGTGGTGCGAGCCAAATCGGTGGTCTGCGCACTATTCTCGTCGGCAACACTGCTCCGGCTGGACCTGGTTCGTCCGAGCATGTCCAACCGCCTCCCCACAATGTCCTCTTCCCCCTGGACTCCTCTCCTCCTTCGTTTGCTTCATCGGTGTGCCGTCACCATCGCCGCACTGTGACTGCCCGTGTGCATCGTCGTCTTGCACCTCCGTGTCCTCTTCCTCCTCTTGTCCCCGAGCTCTGTCGTTTCTGTGAGTCTCTGCACCTCGTCCGCTTCCTCCTTGTCGCCTTCTCGCGGCTTCCCGTGAGCCTTGGCCACGCCTGCCAACACTGCGTCCGTCGCTGGTGCACGGACACGCCGCCTACCGCGTGCTACCTCTCCCCCTCTTCTCGAGCTCTCCCCGTGGCTATAAGTAGCGCCCTGAGCTCCCTCCCAATCCTCAAACCCTCCCCTCGCCCCACAGTTCTTCCCAAGCCCGCGGAGCTCTCCATCTCCTCCAATGGCCAAGCCACCGCCTCCAGATCCCCTCGGCCATTTCCAACCCCTAGCACCCCCTCCATTCCGTCGGTGCCCGCACCCTCCTCTGGATCCTACGGAGATGACGTCACCCCCAACTCTGGCGAGGGAGCACTGCCAGCACGCCTTCCCGCCGAAGCTCTCTGTCCACTGCGGACCACGACAGCCCTGGCGCTGGAGGTCGTCCGGCGCGATTCTGCGGCCACCCACGGGCGCGTCGTGGAATGGCGGAGCCAATGCGCTCGACGACAGCCCCCCTCGCATCGCTAGGAAACGACGGCGCCGACGCTCGATCCTCCCCTGTCGTCTGAATCACGGGGAAAAAGAAGATTCAGACGGGAGAGAGAGAAGAGGCCGCGGGCCCCGCCTGTTATTCTCTCAGCCCTCACCTGGCGGACCCTCTGACTAGATTAAGTGGAAGCATATTCTCTGCAGTGCGCTTTCATTTCACCGAAAGGGTAAAGTTCTGCGGCTTTGGCCCAGAATACGCCTTCACTATCCCGAAAGCGTATTTCATGTAATACGTTTTCTCTTCGTTAGGCCAGTATTTATCCGCCGCAGAGTTGATGATCAGTTGACCACCATGGTGAAGCGGCGCGGTAAACCATGCGAATGGGCAAGTGAGCCGCATTGTGTTGATATATGCCGAACCGCGGAGGTGGACGGAAAAAACAACCGCAACATTAAAGGCAGTATGGATGCGGGCGAGTCTCTACCGCTCTTACAGTGACCAAACGCCCTGCATAAACAATATCATAAATCGGAGTAATTGTTCTCAAAAGGAAAAAGTTGATACGTGCTATTTAAAATAATCTAGACAAATATCACCTGATGTATTTGGACCTTATGATCCTCATCGATGTCCGTTAGCCAACCCGGCATATTGAGTAGGTCGGACCGTAGGGCGGACAGTAAAACGATCGCAGCATCAGAGGCAGCACAGACACATGAGTCGGCCTCAGTGTTGTAAGCCGGTGCAGACGAGCAAGTTGTCCTCCGCGTTGTAAACTGGTGTGGACGCATGAACCGCCACGGGGGCAGATGAGCGAGTCGTCCATGGTGTTGTAAGGCAGCACGGACGGGCGAATCGGCCAAGGCATTGTAAGCCGGCGCGGGAGTCCGTTGAGTAAGGACGGTCACTTGTGCCGAATGATGTTGGCACACCTCCATCTCCGCGATATAATACCACCTTGTAATGGATAATTCTTCTGCATATAAAATACAGCAGGGCGAGATAGTTTTGCTCAGATGAATTAATATGTACTTAAAAATAAATAGGGTAGATAGCACCTGGTAGCTCACGGGTAGGCGTAGCAATTGATGGAGGGAAAATAAAAAACAGAACTTGTAGCCTTCACATGAGAAGTAGTACTAGAGTAGTACTTGATGATTGATCCGATCTTCAAGTGGAGTTAGTGGCGGTTGATAGTTGTTTACCTCGGGACTTGATCTTTGTGACCAAACCGAATATAGCTTTGCCAATTGAGGAATAGTGAATCAGCCTAGTTCTTCACTTGAGATGAACTTTTAGGTAGTAATTGGCCTGGGAACTTGTGCCCTTGCAAGTTTGCCTCTCCGTGTAGCAATCAGGTATTTTAAAAAGAGCAAATTGACTTGCATGACTCGGTCTTTACGCCAGGGAGTAGTATTCCATCTAGTCTCATCGGATGAGTGGTTGAGGACAGGTGCGAGGCTGCCACGGACGACAGGTGCGAGGCCGCCATGGATGGAGAATAGCTCAACGCGATCGGCTATTGCAGCGATGGAGGTGACCAAGGCGTTTCTTAGCGCGGCGATAGAGTCGGGTGGACACGGCGGCCGTTCGCATTAGATGTGAGGTGGACCAGCGCTTCGGAGGCGGCCGACGGAGGGCCACAGCGGGCCACATTAGCTGGTCAGAGCAGCTATGGTGGTTTTGAGGTATGTTGATGACGGATCTAGAATCCAATTTGACCGCAACGGTGGCAGAAACGACCCGGTGACTTGGCCGGCTGAGGACGACTTGAAATGAGATCGGCGAAGCCTAGGCGGCAGCTTGAGGCATGCTTGGTGGCCGGCAATGAAGCGCGGCGATCGTAAATCTGAACCGATGATCTTCGAGCGGACGTAGATCCTCTCAAACCGGATATTCATCACCCAGAAAAATGGTGAACTTCTTGATCCTTTGGAGAAATCCCTTCAAGAACTCAACACCACCGTGCGCGCGCCCCACGGTGGGCGCCAACTGTCGTGGAATTATCACGACAGATGTCCTAGTGTGAGGGCTTAGTCGTGAGGCCAATGCATCTATGTGGTAGCTTGAGAGGGGTTGAGCAGAATCGGGAGACGCAACACAAGACAAGGATTTAGACAGCTTCGGGCCCCGGGAAACATCATCCAGTAACAACCCTACATGCTGTTTGTGGCTAGGTCTCATTATCTTCATGAGAGAGTCATCGTAAACCGGCTCTCCCAGTTATGTCTAGCCCTAGATATTGTTTCTTCTTTTTCTCCTTCTTTTGGGGAGCCCTGCCCCTCCTTATATATGTTGAAGGGGCGGGTTACATGACTAGTCCTATTAGGATTAGGATTACTCTATTACAAGTGGAGTCCTAGTCTTGCTTCCTTTGTAGGGGAATATTCCTTGTGCTTTCCTCATAAACTGGCCCACCATAAAATGAACCGGCCTTCCATAAACCGCCTTTTGGGCCTCTGGGTCTTGTCGTTCCTCTGTCCCGCTTGCCGGGTCACCCATGAGTCTCCAGGCTTGGGCGGGTCACTTAGTGAGTCGTCTAGTCAGGGCAGGTCATTAATGAGTCACTAAGTCCGGCCGAGTTATACTTTCGGCCGGGTTACGCCGCGGGGTATATCCCCGACAGGGGGTGTATAGGAGAGTCAGGTTTCGCTCATGTGGATCTGTGGGTTATGGGCCCACCATGTGGGTTAAAAGTAGGAAGGGCGGTGATGTCTTGCACGATCATTTAAGCAAGGCATGTCAAAGGATAGCATATCAGTTTTGTTGGCAACAACATCGGTACCAAGGGCGAGGGACGAAGAGAACCATTTTCCTGCTCGTTGAACGAGGCGGGTGCTACTTCTCGAGCTTGCATTGTATTCCCTCGAAGAGGAAAGGGTGATGCAGCACAGTAGCGCAAGTATTTCCCTCAGTTTATGAGAACCAAGGTATCAATCCAGTAGGAGACCACGCGCGAGTCCCTTGCACCTGCACAAACAAATAAGAACTTCGCAGCCAACATGATAAGGGGTTGTCAATCCCTTTACGGCCACTTACGAAAGTGAGATCTGATAGATAGGATAATATAATGTTTTTGGTATTTTTGGATATAGGAACAGAAAGTAAATAAAGAAAAGTAAACTTGATAGGAGATTAATATGTTGAGAATAGACCCGGGGGCCATAGGTTTCACTAGTGGCTTCTCTCTTGATAGCATAATTCTACGGTGGGTGAACAAATTACTTTTGAGCAATTGATAGAAAAGCGCATAGTTATGAGAATATCTAGGCATGATCATTATATATAGGCATCACGTCCGTGACAAGTAGACCGAAACGATTCTGCATCTACTACTATTACTCCACACATCGACCACTATCCAGCATGCATCTAGAGTATTAAGTTCATAAGAACAGAGAAATGCTTTAAGCAAGATGACATGATGTAGAGGGATAAACTAAAGCAATATGATATAAACCCCATATTTCTATCCTCGATGGCAACAATACAATACGTGCCTTGCTGCCCCTGCTGTCACTAGGAAAGGACACTGCATTGTTGAACCCAAAGCCAAGCACTTCTCCCATTGCAAGAACTATAGATCTAGTAGGCCAAACCAAACCAATAATTGAAAGAGACTTCCAAGGATATTATAATCATACATAAAAGATTTTAGACAAAAATCAAATATTTCTCGTAGATAATCTTGATCATAAACCCACAATTCATCAGATCTCAACAAACACACCGCAAAAAGACGAATAGATCTCCTCGAAGACCGAGGAGAACTTGGTATTGAGATCCAAAAAGAGAGAAGAATCCATCTAGCTAATAACTATGGACCCGAAGGTCTATGATAAACTACTCACAACTCATTGGTGAGGCTATGGTGTTGATATAGAAGCACTTCGTGGTAGATTCCCCCTCCGGCGGAGCTCCGGAACAGGCCACAAGATGGGATCTCACGGGAACAGAAGGTTGCGGCGGCGGAATTAGGGTTTTATCTATTGCCTCGATGTTTTCAGGGTACATGGATATATATAGGACGAAGGAGGGCATTGGGGGAGCTAGTGGGGGCCCATGAGGGTAGGGGCGCGCCCAAGGGGAGGGGCACGCACTGGACCCTCGTGGCTGCCTCCTTCGTTCCCTCGCGTATACTTTAAGTCTTTCGTGAAGATATGGTTTCAAAAATAACTCTCCCGAAGGTTTCATTCCGTTTGGACTCCGTTTGATATTCCTTTTCTGCGAAACCCTGAAATAGGCAAAAGAACAGCAATCTGCACTGGGCCTTGGGTTAGTAGGTTAGTCCCAAAAATAACATAAAAGTGTACAATAAAGACCATTAAACATCCAAAACATATAATATAATAGCATGGAACAATCAAAAATTATAGATACGTTGGAGACGTATCAAGCATCCCCAAGCTTAATTCCTGCTCGTCCTCGTGTAGGTAAATGATAAAAAACAGAATTTTGTGATGTGGAATGCTAACTAACATAAATCTCAATGTAATTCTTTTTGTTGTGGCATGAATGTTCAGATTCGAAAGATTCAAGATAAAAGTTCATATTGACATAAGAATAATAATACTTCAAGCATACTAACAAAGCAATCATGTCTTCTCAAAATAACATGGGCAAAGAAAGTTCATCCCTACAAAATCATATAGTTAGGCTATGCTCCATCTTCGGCACACAAAATATTCCAATCATGCACAACCCTGATTTCAGCCAAGCAATTGTTTCATACTTGAATTTTTTCAAACTCTTTCAACTTTCACGCAATATATGAGCGTGAGCCATGGACATAGCACTATGTGGATTAGAGTGGTGTTTGTGGAGAAGACAAATAAGAGGAAGATGTCTGTAATGCCCCAGATGTAACACTTTCCAATTATGGCATTATATATAAACTTTGACTTCATCAATTCCATTCTGGGCTCTTCTTCTTTTTGGGTTTCTTCGTTTTGTCGTGTCTGTGTGTGCATTTCATCCATGTCATGTTGTCATGTGCATTGCATTGCATTCGTGTTGTCGCTTGCACCCGGTCCCACTCGTCTCTTCCCGTTGTTCGTTTCGAGTTCCGACGCTCATACACGTGCCCGTGGCACCTCGAGTCCTTCTTTCTTGTGTGCCCGTGTAACGTTCCCGGAATGACGTGAGACTTGCTGTGCGATGTTGTTTTGGTACGTGTAGGCCGCCTGTCAAGTTTCGTTGCGTTTGGAGTTCGTTTGGTACTCCAACGGTTAACCTGGTGGGCTAAAAGAACTTCTTCTTTAAGGCCAAGACCACCTCCACAACAGCCCACAAACCCAGCACAACCCTTCCCATGATCTCGGTCGTCGGATCACGAACGTGTGGCCGAAAACCGCACCTCATTTGGAGTCTCCTAGATCCCTATGCCTATAAAAACGTCCACACCCCTCCATTTTCGGGCGAAACCCTAGTCATCTCCTTTTTCCCGTTTTCCCCGCGTCCCGCAGCTCCTCCGGCCGCCGGACACGTCCGGATGGACCGGACGTGTCCGCCACCGCCCCCTCGACCAACCAGGAGGCGACACGTCGCCCGGCTTCCCCGCCTCCCACCGCGGCCCGCCAGCCCGCCGGCGGCCCTCCTGGCCGGTCCCGCCGACGCGCCTCCCGCGAGCCTCCGCGCCCCGCGCGTCGGGCCCCGCTAGCCCCTCCGCCGCCCGGCGCCGGCCCCGTCCCCGCCGCCGCGGTTGGCGGTCGCCGCCGCCTATCCTCGCCGCCGCGGCTCGCGCCTCCACCGCCGGCCTCCGCCTCCTGCGTCACCGGCCTCGTCCCCGCCGCCGGACTCCGGCCGCGCCCTGGCGACCCTTTCGCCGGCCGAGCTCCTCGGTCGCCGCTCCGGTCTTCTTCTCCGGTGAGGATCCGGCCAGATCTGATCAGGTGGATCAGATCCACCCATCCCCGAACCAAGCACGCTTCCTCCATCCCGATCCCCTCCGTCCCGGAATCCCTCCGCCCCGTTGACTTTTTCAGAGGGTATATTTTCACTAAGTCCCAATTTTTGCATATTTTGTTGGCATCTTTGCATGGCTGTAACATTTAGTGTGCTTGTCCAAATTGTGCATATGATATATCAAAATGATCGTGGTGATGTGCTCTACATTTTGTTCCATTGTGGCATGTTTCTTTGAGGTCATCTAGATGTCCTAATCTTCGTGACAAGAGTGCTACTTGTTATAAACTGCTGTTACTTGTTATTTTTATGCCTTGTTTAAGATGTGATAACTTGGTGCATGTTTATCCAAATGTAGCAAATGATATGTCAAAATGTTCATTGTGAAATGCTCTACTTGATGATTATTGTAGCATTCATGTTAGGTCTCATATTGCCATTCTAATCTCTGTTGCAAAAGTGCATGTGGCTGTTAAGTGCTGAAACTTATTGTGAGATGCTGTTTTGACATGCTCTTTGCTATTGATGTGTTTGTCCCCATGTCACATGTCAATATGTTTTAGAATCTCCTTCTTATGGTCTTTGCTGTGGTGCAAACCATTTTCCATGATATGACTTGAGGTGACTTAAACAAGCTTGTAAACATGCCATGCCAACATAACTGTTTTATACTTAGCGAAATTTCTGCTAAGTCTGGAATCTGTTATAACCTGATGCTATGTTTGCTTGATGCCCTAGTCAAATTCATGCATGTTTTGGAGTGGCCAATGATCATTCCTTGTTGTCCATGTTATTGTCTATCCATCCATGCCCTCACTTGCACATATGGCTTGCTGTAGCTTATTTATTTCTTGCTCTCAAGTTGCTATAAATTATATCTGTCAGGTTTTTAACAGCATGATGAATTTGGTGTAGCTTGTAGCTATTGATCCATGCCTCCTATGGAGTTGCTCCAATGGAGTTGTTTGCTGTGGGATATGTCTACTTCATGTCCATGCTTATTGTAATCATGTTTGGGTGCTGTAGGGAATATATTTCTTGCTCCAAAGTTGCTATGTGGCTGTTAATGTCAGCTTTGCATTGTATCTTGTTTCGTGTGTATGTGTTGAACCGTTGCTCCGTTTTGAGCGTGACCTATATGAAACTTGTGTGATTTTGCATGTAGAATCATAATATCATGTTGTTTACATGTTTGGAGTGTGTTTGCTTGATGTTTGGGTGCATCTTGCACCGTTGCCATGCTTGTCTTGTTTTGCTCATATCTTCTAGACCGTAGCTCCGAATTAAACAAACTTTATATGAAACTTGACAAGAATTTCGTGTAGATCATCATGGTGCATGTTAACTTGCTGTTTAACAACTTCGTGTAGATCATCTTGTTTTTCTTGATGTTTGGAGTGTGCTGGCTTCTCCTATTGCTCTCGACAACTCCGACATTGATCTTATTCTTGGGACGGATTGGCTTTCCCAGCATGATGCTCACATTGATTGTGCAAATAAGGAAGTCAAGCTTAATCATCCTGACGAAGACGTGATTATCTTCACCTCTCGAGATAACACAATCTGGCTATTCTCTCTCAATGACAAGGGCGAGATTAATGCCATCTCTCAAATTCCGGTGGTCAATGAATATGAAGACGTTTTCCCTGAAGAGCTTCCAGGCATGCCTCCGCATCCTCAAGTTGAATTCTTCATTGAACTCGAGCCCGGTACCGAGCCAGCATGTCGGCATCCGTACAAGCTTTCACCTGAAGATTTGAAGGAGCTGAAGAGACAACTCGATGAGCAAGAGCGTATGGGTCTAATCAGGCCTAGCACTTCTCCTTGGGGCAGTGGTGTTCTATTTGTCAAGAAGAAGGATGGCACGGAGCGCCTTTGCGTTGATTATCGTCCATTGAACAAGAAGACAATAAAGAACAAGTATCCGCTCCCCAATATCAATGAATTGTTCGAGCAGCTCAAAGGAGCAAAAGTGTTCTCAAAGCTCGATCTCCGGATGGGTTACCACCAGATCCGTATCCGTGAAGAAGATATTCACAAGACCGCATTCAGAACGAGCTACGGCTCCTATGAATACACAGTCATGTCTTTTGGCCTCGCAAATGCTCCACCCACCTTCTCGAGGATGATGCACTACATTTTCAACCCCTACACCAACGAATTTGGTCTTGTCTATTTGGATGACATCTTGGTATTCTCCAAGAATGAAGAAGACCATGCCAAGCACCTCCGTTTGGTTCTCGACAGACTCCGTGAACACAAGTTCTATGTGAAGTTCTCCAAATGCGAATTCTGGCTGGATAAGGTCTTATATCTTGGCCATATCATTTCTGCTGAGGGTATTGCTGTCAACCCCGAGAAAGTTGAAGCGATTGTCAACTGGGAACCCCCGCAGAACGTCAAGCAACTCCGAAGCTTCCTTGGTCTCGCTAGCTATTGCAGAAGGTTCGTTGAGAACTTCTCCAAGATTGCCAAGCCCCTCTCCAACTTGTTGTAGAAGAATGTCAAGTACAACTGGTCTTTGGATTGTGATGTGGCATTCAAAACACTCAAAGAAAAGCTCATCTCTGCTCCGGTTCTTACTCCTCCGGATGAGTCCAAGCCCTACGAAGTATTCTCTGATGCTTCTCTTCAAGGACTTGGTGGTGTTCTCATGCAAGACAAGAAGATTGTGGCATACACTTCTCGTCAATTGAAGCCAAATGAGAAGAACTACCCCACACATGATCTCGAGCTAGCAGCAGTGGTACACGCCTTGATCACGTGGAGACACCTTCTGTTGGGCAAAAAAGTGGACATCTTCACCGATCACAAGAGCTTGTAGTACATCTTCACACAGCCAAACCTGAAACTTCGCCAGACTCGTTGGGTTGAAATGATCCAAGAGTATGATCCAAGCATCGAATACACACGTGGCAAGGCCAATGTCATTGCAGATGCCTTGAGCAGAAAGGCATACTGCAACAGTCTCCTTATCAAGCCGTTTCAGCCTGAGCTTTGTGAGTCATTCAGGAAGCTCAACCTCCAAGTTGTTCCGCAAGGCTTTCTTGCAAATCTTCAAGTTGCTCCTACCTTGGAAGATCAGATCCGTGAGGCCCAACTCAGTGATGCTATGGTGCAAAAAGTGAAACATGGTATTGCTAAGGGTACTCCCAAATACAAGTGATATCGCGTTGATGAGAAAGACACCTTGTTCTTTGAGGACAGACTTGTGGTTCCCAAGGGTGATCTCAGGAAGCTCATAATGAACAAGCACATGACTCCCTCCTCTCGATTCATCCCGGAAGTTCCAAGATGTACCAAGACCTCAAGCAATCTTACTGGTGGACTGGCATGAAAAGGGAGATTGCCCAATTCGTGAATGAATGTGATGTCTGCAGAAGAGTGAAGGCAGAGCATCAACGTCCAGCCGGTCTCCTCCAAACTCTTCCTATTCCCGAGTGGAAATTCGACCACATTGAAATGGATTTCATCACTGGGTTTACCAAGTCCAAGAAGGGGAACAATGTTATCTTTGTTGTGATTGACAAGCTAACCAAAGTTGCTCACTTCCTTCCAGTCAAAGAATCCATCAATGCAGCTCAGTTGGCAGAGTTGTACACTTCCAGAATTGTGTCGTTACATGGCATTCCTCAAGTTATCTCCTCAGACCGTGGAAGTTTGTTCACATCCAAGTTCTGGGACTCCTTTCAGTCAGCCATGGGCACTAAGATCCGTTTCAACACCGCGTTTCACCCTCAGACTAGTGGTCAAGTCGAAAGAGTGAACCAGATCCTCGAAGACATGCTCAGAGCTTGTGTCATCTCTTTTGGCATGAAGTGGGAAGATTGTCTCCCGTTTGCCGAGTTCTCTTACAACAACAGTTTCCAAGCAAGTGCCGGCAAAGCTCCGTTTGAAATCCTCTATGGCATGAAGTGTCGTACCCCTCTCAACTAGTCCGAGACTAGTGAACGTCAACTTCTTGGCAATGACTTGATCTCAGAAGCCAAAGAAATGTGCAAAGTCATACGTGAGAATCTCAAGGCCGCTCAGTCATGTCAAAAGAGCTACTATGACGGCAAGCATCCTGATTTGGCCTTCGACATTGGTGATCATGTCTATCTCCGTGTTTCTCCTATGAAAGGAACCCAAAGATTCAGTATCAAAGGAAAGCTTGCTCCTAGATACGTGGGCCCTTTCAAGATTCTTGGCAAAAGAGGCGATCTAGCCTACCAACTTGAGCTTCCATCAAACTTTGCAAATGTTCATGATGTGTTTCACGTGTCTCAACTCCGCAAGTGCTTCAAGACACCTGAACGCATTATTCCGTTTGAGGAGATTGATCTTCAACAAGACTTGTCTTACCGTGAGCACCCTGTTGCTATTCTTGAAGAAACCGAGCGCAAGACCCGCAACAAGTCAATCAAGTTCTTGAAAGTTAAGTGGTCACACCAATACCGACAGAGAAGCTACGTGGGAATGAGAAGATCATCTTCGTTCCAAGTATCCTTCCTTCTTCCAGTCCTAGATCTCGGGACGAGATCTTTTCGTAGTAGAGGATAGTTTGTAACGCCCCAGATGTAACACTTTCCAATTATGGCATTATATATAAACTTTGACTTCATCAATTCCATTATGGGTTCTTCTTCTTTTCGGGTTTCTTCGTTTTGTCGTGTGCGTGTGTGCATTTCATCCATGTCATGTTGTCATGTGCATTGCATTGCATTCGTGTTGTCGCTTGCACCCGGTCCCACTCGTCTCTTCCCGCTGTTCGTTTCGAGTTCCGACGCTCACACATGTGCCCGTGGCACTGATACGTCCAAAACGTATCTATAATTTCTGCTTGCTCCATGCCTCTTTTGGGTGATATTGCTATGATATTTATACACTTCCATACACTTTGATCATATTTGGACTAACCTATTAACTCAGTGCACCCCAGTGCCAGTTTATGTTTTCGGCTGTTTTTGTATTTCAGGTTTTCACATTACGAGAACTGCCAGAAAAAATCCAGAAAAATTATATAAAAAATCAGCGTTCCAGAAACTACCGTGCGCCCGAAGTACAGCCGGGGGGGCCACCAGGGCTCCAGGCGCCCCCCCTGGGCCGCGCCGGGGGGGGCGCCTGGGCCCCCGAGGCTCCGCTGATGCCCCCCTTTGGCATATATTTAAAGCGTCTCCCGAAACCCTCAAGACGGGAACTCTTTTTCACGATCTCATCTCTGTTCCGCCGCCGCCGCCGCTTCCAAGATCGGGAGCACCAGGAGAACTCTTCCCGGCACCCTGCCGGAGGGGTGGATCCCCACCGGGAGCTTCTCCACCACCATGGACGCCTCCCGGATGAGTTGTGAGTAGTCTCCCTTGGACCATGGGTCCATGACCAGTAGCTATGTGATGTTCTCCTCCCATTCTTGTGCTTCACTAATTAGTCCTCGTGAGCTGCCCTACATGATCGAGGCACATATGCAATCCTTATGCTGTTGCTATGATGAGTTTGCTGGGATCCGATGGATTATGAGATTATGTTCGGATTGTGTTTGAGTAATATATTTGATTCACCTCTTTTATATTTATGTTCATAAGTAATTCTTGCATGTTCTCCTTTGTTATTTATTGCTTTGGCCAAGTAGTAGGTAGTGACTCCAAGAGGGAACGTTATGCTTGATTGTGGGTTCATGCCCCTCGATGACTAGCATGAGTGACAGAAACATGAGTCTAGGGGATGTGCTGTTGCCACAAGGGGGAAAACAACGGTGCTTGTGCCCGCGGGTGCAAGGATTGTTTACTTTACGCAAAGTTCTTTTAATGCAGTTGTCTGTTGCTTTGAGTTTACACTATGGGTAGGACTCGCAACTTAATACCAGCGAGATGTTCTGGATAGATATCTCAAGGTGGATGATTAGTAGTAGATGCAGATGGATTTCGGTCTACTTACCTCGGCGTACCGCCCATGCTTTGAACCTCTACCTTTCTTGCAACTTAGTCAACATTGGTCCTGTCAATTGCCCAGCTGTAATTCGTTTACCTCACATAGCAGTTTTATCGTCTTTTGGGAGAGAGACATCACTAGTGAACATCATGAGACTCCGGTCCATATTACCATTATTGATCACATCCGCTATTTACTTTCCGCTTTTTACTTACTATTGCAATTATACCTATCACTATTATCACTTGCGTTTGATCCTTTGTAAACTACAAGACCGGAGGGATTGACAACCTCTCTGTACTCGTTGGGAGCAAAGTTATTTGTATCTGTGTGCAGGTCCACGTTGATTGCTAATATCCGGCGCCGTTAGCAGTTGATACCTTCTTGTTGAAACTGGGAGTCTCTGGGAAATCGATCCTTGGTATTGCCAAGGGAAAACTTCTGCTACACTGCATCTCAAACCTTCCACTTGGGGTAACCAACGAGGGGGGAGAAGCAACCTAGCAAAGCAATTTCTGGCGCCGTTGCCGGGGACTCCACTCTTCAGGATAGGGGAGTTGCACGCTATCTTTTACCTTTGCTTTTAGTCTTGTTAGTTTACCTTTCAGTTTTTGCTTTAGTACCTTTTATCGAAAATCAAAAAAATAGTTATCTTGCTTGCTTGCTACTATGGGTTCCACTGAGAACACCAAGTTGTGTGACTTCACTAGTCACAACAACGATGACTTTAGCTGCACACCTATCACTACACCTGCCACTTCAGCACCTTCATATGAAATTAAACCTGCTTTACTGAACTTAGTCATGAAAGATCAATTCTCCGGTGCTGGAGATGATGCTGCTTTACACTTGAACAACTTTGTTGAACTTTGTGATATGCAAAAGTACCAAGAAATAGATGGTAATATTGTTAAGCTTAAGCTTTTTTCCTTTCTCCTTGAGAGAAGGAGCTAAAATTTGGTTTCAGTCTTTGCCTAGAAACAACATAGATTCATGGGACAAGTGCAAAGATGCTTTTATTGGAAAAATACTATCCACCTGCTAAAATTATCCAACTAAGAAGTAACATAATGAATTTTAAACAATTGGATAATGAACACGTTGCCCAAGCTTGGGAACGTATGAAATCTCTTGTCAAGAACTGCCCTACTCATGGTTTGACTACTTGGATGGTTATCCAAACTTTTTATGCAGGATTGAACTTTACCTCGCGGAACTTGTTAGATTCGGCCGCGGGAGGAACCTTTATGTCAACTACACTTGGTGCTGCCACAAAGCTTCTCGATGAGATGATGACCAACTATTCCCAATGGCACACCGAACGCGCTCCAACAGGTAGGAAGGTAAACTCTGTCGAGGAGATTTCCTCCCTAAATGAAAAAGTTGACTTGATCATGTCTCTACTTTCGAAGCAATCTTCTATTGATCCTCGTGATGTTCCTTTAAATTCTTTGATTGCTCAAGAACAAGTAGATGTGAACTTTATCTCTAGAAACAATTTTAATAACAATGCTTATAGGAGTAATTTTGGTAGCAATCCTAGACCGTTCCCCTCTAATTCTTATGGGAACAACAATGCTTATCCTAGCTCCAGGAACTCCACTACTGAACTAGAGATTATGCTTAAAGATTTCATCACTACTCAAAAATCTTTTAATAATAGTGTAGAAGAAAAATTAAACAAACTAGGTGATCTCTCTTCAAAGGTAGACCATTTAGCCAATGAGGTAGAATTGCTTAAAATTAGAACTTCTCCTCTTGAGGAGAGGAAGGTCACTCCTATTAATGCTATTCAAGTGCAAATTAATGAAAATATTAGGATGATGGCTAAACTTAAAGAGAGATGGGCTAGAGAAAGGGAGGAAGAAGATAGAATTAAGAGCCTTCCTACCCACCACACTGTTGCTACTATCCAAGTTGTTGAGGATATATCCAAACTCTTAGCACCCAATGCACTCCTGGTCCCGATGGACCTATTAATGGTGATGCTATGACTATAGAAACTACCAAACAAGTGAACCTAAAAGACACCACTACCACCTTACTTGATGGTAGTGACCTTGATTTTGACAATTGCACTCTTACCGAAGTTATTGATTTCCTTCGCAAGATGTCTAGAGATCCCCGCACTAGCATGATTAACCTTGCCTTCACAGAGCATATCACTAATGCTCTTATCAAAGCTAGGGAGGAGAAACTTAGAGTAGAAGCCTCCATACCTAGAAAGCTAGAATATGGTTGGGATCCTATGATAAAAATTAAGTTGAATAACTTCTCTTGCTATGCTTTATGTGATGTTGGTGCTAGTACCTCTGTTATGCCCAAAAGAATATATGATATGCTTAAATTGAAACCTTTTGATTCTTGTTCTTTTGGTGTTCGTCTCGTTGATTCTTCCATAAAGAAACCTTTGGGGAGGATCGACGATGTTCTTATCATTGTCAATGACAATTATGTTCCCGTTGATTTTACTATTATGGATATTGAATGTGAACCTTCGTGTCCAATTATTTTGGGACGTCCTTTTCTACGCACCGTTGGTGCTATCATTGACATGAAAGAGGGTAATATAAAATTCCAGTTTCCTCTCAAGAAAGGGATGGAACAGTTCCCTCGAAAGAAGATTAAGTTACCTTTTGAGTCCGTTATACGGGCTAGCTATTCTTTTACTCTTGATAAAACTTGATCTCTATGCATTATGCCTAGCTTAAAGGCATAAAAGAAAGCGCTTTTGGGAGGCAGCCCAATGAATAAATTTTATTTTGTTTTTGTTGTGTCTTGATGTTGTTACTACTGTAGCATCATCATTGTATCTTTGCTTTTCAATTTTGTGCCAAGTGTAGCCTCTGATTGCAAGAAAGTTGAAAAGTTGTGACGTGCTGTCCAGGAAACAGATTCTGTCCTTGGATAGAAAAATTCGTATAAAATCACCAGATCATCTTTTTGGTCTGAATTTTTTCAACAGCGTGCTCTATATAATTGTCTTTCGTGCGTCTGTTCTTAGTTTTTTGATTAGAGTTGCAGAAGTGCCCCGGAAAAATCATTTACTACCTGCTGTTCTGTTTTTCACAGATTCTGTCCTGTTTTGCCTTTCTTTCATTTTGCAAACCTAGAGCTTGCTTTTTCTTTGCAAAAACCTTTTGGCAATCTTGAGAAACAGTAGAACTTCAAGAATACCTTCATTTCCAGCAAGGAACAATTATTTTATTATGGGTACTAACCTCGCTAATCAGATTATGATGAGTTAAGTATGAAGGGAGTTTTCAAGTGTGCGAGGGAAGATGATAAAAAGATTCAGGAGTGTCAAACGCTCAAGCTTGGGGATGACCCCATGCACCCCCAAGAAATATTCAAGGAGACTCAAGCGTCTAAGCTTGGGGATGCCCCCGTGCATCCCCTTCTCCATCAACATTATCAGTTCGTCTTTCGTTCCACTATATTTTAATCACTTCATGTGTTATGTGCTATGCTTGGAGCGTCTTGCTTTTAGTTTTCCTTTTAGTTTTCTTTAGCTTTTCATAACGAGTCGGAACTCAACTTTCTTTATGTGGGAGAGAAACACGCTCCACTTCTACCTAGAACATAACATAGAATTTTCATGTCTATCTTTGCTGTGTGTGTTCTTTGTCTTTTAATAGCTACTATCATGCTTAGCTCTTAGTATTCATGCTTATCTTTTCAAAGAGCTTTCGTTTAGTTGGTTGCTTGAACTCTCTTTAGTTATCATGCTTATCTTATTAAGAGAGTTTGCCTCCGTTGCATTGGTTGATATGTCTATGATAAAGATGCTACGTGTATAATGGCGCTTAGTAGTTCAGGTTTTCTTATGGTTAGTCCCAAATAGCTGGGGGGTTCCCAATGTGTTATTGGAGTACCAACATGATTTGTTTACCTATGATGTGGTATGGTTTAGTAATATCTTCCTTCAAGAATTTATTTTGATTGACTTGGCGTATGCTCACGCATATTTAAGACTGTAAAGAAAGTCTGTCAAGCCTTGATGATCTTTTATTTCTGAGTAGCGATATAACTTCCATGCCTGATTCAATGTTGCTTTGTCGCTCTGCATGATTATGACCGTCATTGCTCTCTTAGTTGGTCGCTCCCAGTCTTTTGCTAACCTCCACCTGTACTAAGCGGACTGACTGCTTGTGCATCCACATCCTTTTAATCCAGTTATGCCATATGAGTCCACCATACCTTCCTACATGGTATTTACCTGCCATTCCTAACGGAGACTTGCATGTGCCATCTCGAAATTATTCAAAGAAAAAAAAGCATTCCTATTTTGTGCCTCTGTTGTAAGTTCATGAGGAAGTAGTGGTTAATTCATGATCTTTTTAAGTTGGACAAGCTTCACCCCGGGATTGCATGAATAATGTGCAAACCGATAATACGAGAAGGAACTGGCATTGAGTGCGCCCGGCTCAAAAAGATAATATAACAAACAAACCCTCCTTCACGCTTTGTTCATGAGAATCTAGAAAACTTTGGCAGTGATAAACAAAGGAGATTAAGAGGATGTGATCGTCCTCATTCGGGAGCCGTTCCTCGAAACTTGTCCATCTCAAGAAGTGATTGAGTTGTCTGCTAGCATTCGTTGACGAAACATGCATGATCTAAAAAAAATTATTACCTTTTTTTTAAAACCAAGAGCTCTGGTACATGTTTTGTCTTTGTTTCCGACTACGGGTTTTCAACCTTGCCAACAAAAGCCACGGTTCGAGAGTCTCCACCTTCTTTTAAAAGCACCAACTACTGAGAGCATGATTGTCATTCTGAGTGTAATGTGCATTGTCCCAAAGTAGCATTGCCTTTTGCATGATTGTGATATCGTTTATTCTGAAATCATTGTATCTAGTCATCACTTAAACCTTGGAGATGCCCCTGCATTTATGTTTTGCTTCACTAAAGGGGGCAAGCTAGATATCACTTTATCATATTTACACATCATGTTCATTACAAATCTATTTGATGTTTCAGTATCATATTGTAAAACTTTCAGTTCTTTGTGATTTTCTCATGAGGCAACTTAATTACTATAGATTCATTGTCTCAGTAAGCTTTTGTCATGTGACTATGAAAAAGTCCTATATGGTTAATAGCATGTCACCACAGAAATTATTCTTGTTATCATTTACCTACTCGAGGACGAGCAGGAATTAAGCTTGGGGATGTTGATACGTCCAAAACGTATCTATAATTTCTGCTTGCTCCATGCCTCTTTTGGGTGATATTGCTATGATATTTATACACTTCCATACACTTTTGATCATATTTGGACTAACCTATTAACTCAGTGCACCCCAGTGCCAGTTTCTGTTTTCGGCTGTTTTTGTATTTCAGGTTTTCACATTACGAGAACTGCCAGAAAAAATCCATAAAAATTATATAAAAAATCAGCGTTCCAGAAACTACCGTGCGCCCGAAGTACAGCCGGGGGGGGCACCAAGGCTCCAGGCGCCCTGGCGCCCTGGCGGCGCCCCCCCCCCTGGGCCGCGCCGGCGGGGCGCCTGGGCCCCCCGAGGCTCCGCTGATGCCCCCCTTTGGCATATATTTAAAGCGTCTCCCGAAACCCTCGAGACGGGAACTCTTTTTCGCGATCTCATCTCTGTTCCGCCGCCGCCGCCGCTTCCAAGATCGGGAGCACCAGGAGAACTCTTCCCGACACCCTGCCGGAGGGGAGGATCACCACCGGGAGCTTCTCCACCACCATGGACGCCTCCCGGATGAGTTGTGAGTAGTCTCCCTTGGACCATGGGTCCATGACCAGTAGCTATGTGATGTTCTCCTCCCATTCTTGTGCTTCACTAATTAGTCCTCGTGAGCTGCCCTACATGATCGAGGCACATATGTAATCCTTATGCTGTTGCTATGATGAGTTTGCTGGGATCCGATGGATTATGAGATTATGTTCAGATTGTGTTTGATTAATATATTTGATTCACCTCTTTTATATTTATGTTCGTAAGTAATTCTTGCATGTTCTCTGTTGTTATTTATTGCTTTGGCCAAGTAGTAGGTAGTGACTCCAAGAGGGAACATTATGCTTGATTGTGGGTTCATGCCCCTCGATGACTAGCTTGAGTGACAGAAACATGAGTCTAGGGGATGTGTTGTTGCCACAAGGGGGAAAACAATGGTGCTTGTGCCCGCGGGGTGCAAGGATTGTTTACTTTACGCAAAGTTCTTTTAATGCAGTTGTCTGTTGCTTTGAGTTTACACTATGGGTGGGACTCGCAACTTAATACAAGCGAGATGTTCTGGATAGATATCACAAGGTGGATGATTAGTAGTAGATGCAGATGGATTTCGGTCTACTTACCTCGGCGTACCGCCCATGCTTTGAACCTCTACCTTTCTTGCAACTTAGTCAACATTGGTCCTGTCAATTGCCCAGCTGTAATTCGTTTACCTCACATAGCAGTTTTATCGTCTTTTGGGAGAGAGACATCACTAGTGAACATCATGAGACTCCGGTCCATATTACCATCATTGATCACATCCGCTATTTACTTTCCGCTTTTTACTTACTATTGCAATTATACCTATCACTATTATCACTTGCGTTTGATCCTTTGTAAACTACAAGGCCGGAGGGATTGACAACCTCTCTGTACTCGTTGGGAGCAAAGTTATTTGTATCTGTGTGCAGGTCCACGTTGATTGCTAATATCCGGTGCCGTTAGCAGTTGACACCTTCTTGTTGAAACTGGGAGTCTCTGGGAAATCGATCCTTGGTATTGCCAAGGGAAAACTTCTGCTACACTGCATCTCAAACCTTCCATTTGGGGTAACCAACGAGGGGTGAGAAGCCACCTAGCAGGCACCCCGAGTCCTTGTTTCATGTGTGCCCGTGTAACATTCCCGGAATGACGTGAGACCTGTCGCGCGATGTTGTTTTGGTACGTGTAGGCCGCCTGTCAAGTTTCGTCGCGTTTGGAGTTCGTTTGGTACTCCAACGGTTAACCTAGTGGGCTAAAAGAACCTCTTCTTTAAGGCCCAAGACCCCCTCCACAACAGCCCACAAACCCAGCACAACCCTTCCCATCATCTCGGTCGTCGGATAAAGAACGTGTGGCCGAAAACCGCACCCCATTTGGAGTCTCCTAGCTCCCTATGCCTATAAAAACGTCCACACCCCTCCATTTTCGAGCGAAACCCTAGTCATCTCCTTTTTCTGTTTTCCCTGCGTCCCGCAGCTCCTCCGGCCGCCGGACACGTCCGGACGGACCGGACGCGTCCGCCACCGCCCCCTCGACCAACCAGGAGGCGACACGTCGCCCGGCATCCCCGCCGAGGCGCCTCCCGCGAGCCTTCGCGCCCCGCGCTTCAGGCCCCGCCGGCCCCTCCGCCGCCCGGCGCCGGCTCCGCCGCCGCCTGGGGCCGGCCCCGTCCCCGCCGCCTCGGTTGCCGGTCGTCGCCGCCTATCCTCGCCGCCACGGCTCGTGCCTCCACCGCCGGCCTCCGCCTTCCGCGCCGCCGCCTCCCTGTCGCCGGCCCCGTCCCCGCCGCCGGACTCCGGCCACGCCCCGGCGACCCTTTCGCCGGCCGAGCTCCCCGGTCGCCGCTCCAGTCTTCTTCTCCGGCGAGGATCCGGCCAGATCTGATCAGGTGGATCAGATCCACCCATCCCCGAACCAAACACGCTTCCTCCGTCCCGATCCCCTCCGTCCCGGAATCCCTCTGTCCCGTTGACTTTTTCAGAGGGTATATTTTCACCAAGTCCCAGTTTTTGCATATTTTGTTGGCATCTTTGCATGGCTGTAACTTTTAGTGTGCTTGTCCAAATTGTGCATATGATATATCAAAATGATCGTGGTGATGTGCTCTACATTTTGTTCCATTGTGGCATGTTTCTTTGAGATCATCTAGATGTCCTAATACTTGTGACAAGAGTGCTACTTGTTATAAATTGATGTTACTTGTTATTTTTATGCCATGTTCGAGATGTAATAACTTGGTGCATGTTTATCCAAATGTAGCAAATGATATGTCAAAATGTTCATCGTGAAATGCTCTACATGATGGTTGATGTAGCATTCATGTTAGGTCTCATATTGCCATGTTAATCTCTGTTGCAAAAGTGCATGTGGCTGTTAAGTGCTGAAACTTATTGTGAGATGTTGTTTTGACATGCTCTTTGCTATTGATATGTTTGTCCCCATGTCACATGTCAATATGTTTTAGAATCTTCTTCTTATGGTCTTTGTTGTGGTGCTAACCATTTTCCATGATATGCCTTGAGGTGACTTAAACAAGCTTGTAAACATGCCATGCCAACATAACTGTTTTATACTTAGTGAAATTTCTGCTAAGTCTGGAATCTGTTATAACCTGATGCTATGTTTGCTTGATGCCCTATTCAAATTCATGCATGTTTTGGAGTGGCAAATGATCATTCCTTGTTGTCCTTGTTATTGTCTATCCATCGATGCCCTCACTTGCACATATGGCTTGCTGTAGCTTATTTATTTCTTGCTCTCAAGTTGCTATAAATTATATCTGTCAGGTTTTTAATAGCATGATCAACTTGGTGTAGCTTGTAGCTATTGATCCATGCCTCCTATGGAGTTGCTCCAATGGAGTTGTTTGCTGTGGGATATGTCTACTTCATGTCCATGCTTATTGTCATCATGTTTGGGTGCTGTAGGGAATATATTGCTTGCTCCAAAGTTGCTATGTGGCTGTTAATGTCAGCTTTGCATTGTATCTTGTTTCGTGTGTATGTGTTGAACCGTTGCTCCGTTTTGAACATGTCCTATATGAAACTTGTGTGATTTTGCATGTAGAATCATAATATCATGTTGTTTACATGTTTGGAGTGTGTTTGCTTGATGTTTGGGTGCATCTTGCATCGTTGCCATGCTTGTCTTGTTTTGCTCATATCTTCTAGACCGTAGCTCCGAATTAAACAAACTTTATATGAAACTTGACTCGAATTTCGTGTAGATCATCATGGTGCATTTTAACTTGCTGTTTAACAACTTTAACTTAATGTTTGTTCAGATCTGGACCAATTTCGACATAAGCATATGAGGACTTACCGGATGTGCTATATGTTGATTCTGGCCTCATTTAAACTTTTTGTTTTGTGTTGTTCTTGTGTGCTTCATCCATTGCCATGAAATGCATCATACTTGCATCATGTTGATTGTGCGTTGCACCTTGTTTGATATCGTGCCATGTTGTGTTCTTGTGTTGAGTAGAGCCGGGAGTCGAGACCGAGAACGAGGTTACTACCGAGGTTGAGTACGAGGAGCCGTCTTACGATCCCATCGACGACTCGACAGGCAAGATGACCTGACCCAGATATCATTACTATCTTTGCCTATTGCTAGATGTCTCGCTCTTTAGCTTATTGCCTCGATGCCCATGTTTGTTTGTCAGCCTCCTATTGTAACCATGAATCTCTCTAACCACCCAACCTAGCAAACCTTTGTTTGGCTACGTAAGCTTCGCTCAGCCCCTCTTATAGCATTGCTAGTTGCAAGAGAAGATTTGAAGATTCTTGCTTCATGTTGAAGTTATTGTTGGGATATCACACTATATAATATGTTAAACTAAATCATCTATATATTGGTAATGGGTGGAAGACTAAGCCTCTTGCTTGGTGTTTTGTTCCACTCATGCCGCTCTAGGAACCGTTTAAACCGGTGTTATGTTCCTTGATTATGCGTTCCTAACACGGTTGGGGTTATGGGACCCCCTCGATAACCCGCTTAGCGCTAAAGCTTTTCCAGCAAGGCCCGACATTGGTACTCCATTTGCCTAATAACTAAAACTTGCATAGGGACTAGCTATCCCGTGATCTTAATTAACAACCCCGGGCCAGTGCTCCACATGAGTGTTGGTCCAACCTAGAGCAGCTTGCGGCATCGCCCCTTGGCAACTCGGGGTATCTGGATGCTGTAACCATAGCTCATCCGGTCGTGGCCTGAGACTAGATACGCGCGGCTACTGTCAGGGTATCGGCACGCCGGGAGGTCTTGCTGGATTAGTTTTACCTTAGTCGGAATATCTGGAGCATGGGATTCCGAGAATACTCGGGTCATCCCACCTTGGAGTTGCGACTCCGCAGATCGTGAGCTTGTGATGGGCTAAGTTGCGACACCCCTGCAGGGTTTTGAACTTTCGAAAGCCGTGCCCGCGGTTATGTGGCAGATGGGAATTTGTTAATATCCGGTTGTAGAAAACTTGACACCATATTCAGAACACACTACCAGCGTAAGTAACCGTGACGGTCATTTTTCGAAAGGGGTTCGGGAAGTGAACACGGTGGGGTTATGTTTGACGTGCTTAGATAGGATCACTTCGTGATCACTTGGACGCTCGTGGCACTTCTCTTCTCGCTCTATTCACGTAAGCTAGTGCTAGTGCAGCTGCAACCTTTATTTTTCTTCAGCCTTGTTCCACACCCAAGGCTTGGATAGTTTTGCTACCCGGGAACGGGATTGCTGAGGCCTCCGTGGCTCATAGATTCTACACCACACCAGATGCAGGTACTATGGTTAACTACACAGGTGACGGCACAGAGCTGTACTGGGAGTTCGATGAAGAACGTGAGCGATATTATGTGCATTATCCTGATGATTAGTAGTGGCTTCTACTAGGGGCGATTCGGACCGTGTGGCTTTATTTATTTGGTATCTTTCATTTGGATCTTCGTCCGTAGTTGGACTGTGATGTTATTTGGATGATGATTGCTTATGTAATGTATTGTGTGACGTGGCGAGTGTAAGCCAACTACTCTTTTGCAATTTCATCCCTATTTTTACATGAGTCGTGCAAAGATACCATACTTGAGATCATTCTAGTATGATCTTATACCTTTAAGTCGTGCCTCGACACGTAGGAGGTATAATCTCATACTGGGCATTACAGGTCTCACATCAACTAGGCATATCGATGGGCTATGGAGATGCCCATCAATAGATATCAATGTGAGTGAGTAGGGATTGCCATGCAACGGATGCACTAGAGCTAAAAATGTATGAAAGCTCAACAAAAGAAAATAAGTGGGTGTGCATCCAACTTGCTTGCTCACGAAGACCTAGGGCGTTTGAGGAAGCCCATCGTTGGAATATACAAGCCAAGTTCTATAATGAAAATTCCCACTAGTATATGAAGGTGACTAAACAAGAGACTCTTTATCATGAAGATCATGGTGCTACTTTGAAGCACAAGTGTGGGAAAAGATAGTAGCATTGTCCCTTTTCTTTTCTTTTTCTTTTTTCTCTTTTTTTCTTTTTTAGGGCCTTTCTATTTTCTTTGGCCTTTCTTCTTTTTCTTTCTTTTTTTCTTTTTTTTTCTTTGGGACAATGCTCTAATAATGATGATCATCACACTTATATTGATTTACAACTCGATACTAGAACAAAGTATGACTCTATATGAATGCCTCCGGCGGTGTACCGGGATGTGCAATGAATCAAGAGTGACATGTATGAAAAATTATGCATGGTGGCCTTGCCACATATACGATGTCAACTACATGATCATGCATGGAAATATGAAAATGATGAAGTATGTTATAAAAAACGGAACGGTGGAAAGTTGCATGGCAATATATCTCGGAATGGCTATAGAAATGCCATGATAGGTAGGTATGTTGGCTGTTTTGAGGAAGGTATATGGTGGGTGTATGGTATCGGCGAGAGTTGCACGGTACAAGAGAGGCTAGCAATGGTGGAAGAGTGAGAGTGCGTATAATCCATGGACTCAACATTAGTCATAAAGAACTCACATACTTATTGCAAAAATCTACAAGTCATCAAAATAAAGTACTACACAAATGCTCCTAGGGGGAGGTTGGTAGGAGTTAACCATCGCGCCCCCCGACCTCCACACAAAGGATGACACTCAATGAAATACCTCGTGCTTCAAATTTGTCACACAACGGTTACCATACGTGCATGCTACGGGACTTGCAAACCTCAACACAAGTATTTCTCAAATTCACAACTACTCTACTAGCATGACTCTAATATCACCATCCTCATATCTCAAAACAATCATCAAGTATCAAACTTCTCTTAGTATTCAATGCACTTTATGTGAAAGTTTTTACTATACTCATCTTGGATGCCTGTCATATTAGGACTAGTTTTATAAACAAAGCACATTACCAAGCTGTTCTAAAAGACTCTCAAATAGATTTAAGTGAAGCATGAGAGATTAGCAATTTCTACAAAATAAAACCACCACCGTGCTCTAAAAGATATAAGTCAAGCACTAGAGCAAAACTATCTAGCTCAAAAGATATAAGTGAAGCACATAAAGTATTCTAAACCATATTTATCTCTCTCAAAAGGTGTGTCCAGCAAAGATGACTATGGCAAACTAAAAAGCAAAGACTCAAATCATACATGACGCTCCAAGCAAAACACATATCATGTGGTGAACAAAAATATAGTCCCGAGTAAAGTTACCGATAGATAAAGACGAAAGAGGGGATGCCTTCCCAGGGCATCCCCAATATTAGGCTTTTGGTTGTCCTTGAATTTTACCTTGGGGTGCCTTGGGCATCCCCAATCATAGGCTCTTGCCACTCTTGGTTCCATAGTCCATCAAAGCCATACTCAAAACTTGAAAACTTCACAACACAAAACTTAGCCAAAAATCTTGTGTGCTCTGTTAGTATAAGAAAACAAACCACCACTCAAAGGTACTGTAATGAACTTATTCTTTGTTTATATTGGTGTTAAAACTACTGTATTCCAACTTCTCAATGATTCATATCCTCCAATACTACTCATAGATTCATCACAATAAGCAAACAACACACGAAAAACAGAATATGTCAAAAACAGAACAGTTTGTAGTAATCTATAACTTTCGAATACTTCTATAACTCCAAAAAAATTGAAATAAATTGGTAAACTTGAGGAATTTGTATATCAATCATCTGCAAAAAGAATCAACTAAATAGCACTCTCCAGTAGAATCTGGTGGCTAATCTCGTGAGCGCCAATGTTTCTGTTTTCTACAGCATGATCATATAAACTTTACACAAGTCTTCCCAAAGGTTCTACTTGGCACAAACACTAATTAAAACACAAAACCACATCTAAACAGAAGCTAGACGCAATATTTATTCCTAAAAAAAGAAAAAAGAAAGAAAATAAAATTGGCTTGGCTCCCAACAAGCGCTATCGTTTAACGCCCCTAGCTAGGCACGATACAAGGATAGATCTAGGTATTGCCATCTTTGGAAGGCAATCCATAAGTGGCTATCATAATATAATAATATGGTAATTTAATTTTCTTTCTATGAAAGTGTTCCATGCCTTTCCTTAACGGAAATTGGAATCTAATATTTCCTTCCTTCATATCAATAATTGCACCAATCGTTCTAAGGAAAGGTCTACCAAAAATAATAGGACATGAAGGATTATAATTTATATCAAGAACAATGAAATCTACGGGCACATAATTACTATTGGCAACAATAGGAACATCATTAATCCTTCCCACAGGTTTCTTAATGGTAGAATCCGCAAGATGCAAATTTAAAGAACAATCATCAAGCTCATGGAAACCTAACAAATCACACAAAGTTTTTGGAATTGTAGAAACACTTGCACCCAAATCACACAATGCAAAGCATTCATGGTCTTTAATTTTAATTTTCATAGTAGGTTCCCACTCATCCTAAAGTTTTCTAGGTATAGAAACTTCTAATTCAAGTTTTTCTTCATAAGATTGCATCAAAGCATCAACTATGTGTTTGGTAAAAGCTTTATTTTGACTATAAGCATGTGGAGAATTTTGTACGGATTGCAACAAGGAAATACAATCTATCAAAGAGAAATTATCATAATTGAGTCCCTTGAAATCCAAAATAGTGGGTTCATCACTATGCAAAGTTTTAATCTCTTCAATGCCACTTTTAACAATTTTAGCATCAAGATCTAAAAACTCCGAATCATTGGGACGCCTTTTAACTAAAGTGGACTCATCTCTAGCCCCATCTTTATCAAGATTCATACTAGAAAACTAGGATCTAAGAGGATACACATCAATAACTTTCAGATCTTCATCTTTATTTTCATGATAACTAGAAGACCACGCTTTCTTAAAGCACTCTTTTTTAGCACGCATTCTAGCGGTTCTTTCTTTGCATTCATCAATGGAAATTCTCATGGCTTTGAGAGACTCATTGATATCATGCTTGGGTGTAATAGATCTAAGTTTCGAAGAATCAACATCAAGATTAATTATATCCACGCTTCTAGCCAACTCATCAATCTTAAGCAATTTTTCTTCAAGCAACGCATTCAAATTCTTTTGCGAAATCATAAACTCCTTGACACTAGTTTCAAATTCAGAGGGCATCTTACCAAAATTTCCATAAGAGTTATTGTAGGAATTACCATAATTGTTAAAGGAATTACTAGGAAAAGGCCTAGGATTAAAGTTTCCTCTATAAGCATTGTTACCAAAATTATTCCTACCAACAAAATTCACATCCAAAGATTCATCATTATTTTCAATCAACGTGGATAAAGGCATATCATTAGGATCAGAAGAAGCACTCTTAGTGGCAAATAATTTCATAAGTTCATCCATCTTCCCACTCAAAACACTAATCTCTTCAATAGCATGCACTTTTTTACTAGTAGATCTTTCGGTGTGCCATTGAGAGTAGTTAACCATAATATTATCTAGGAGTTTGGTAGCTTCTCCTAAGGTAGTTTCCATGAAAGTGCCTCCTGCGGCCGAATCTAAAAGATTTCTAGATGCAAAATTCAAGCCAGCATAAAAGTTTTGTATAATCATCCATAAGTTCAAACCATGTGTAGGACAATTACGTATCATTAATTTCATTCTCTCCCAAGCTTGTGCAACATGCTCAAGATCTAGTTGCTTAAAATTCATAATATCGTTTCTAAGAGATATAATCTTAGCAGGAGGAAAATACTTAGAGATAAAGGCATCTTTGCACTTATTCCATGAATCAATACTATTTCTAGGCAAAGAGGAAAACCAAGTTTTAGCATGATCTCTAAGTGAAAACGGAAATAGCTTCAATTTAAAAATATCATTATCCGTATCCCTCTTCTTTTGCATATCACACAAATCAACAAAGTTGTTCAGATGGGTAGCGGCATCTTCACTAGGAAGGCCGGAAAATTGATCTTTAATGACAAGATTCAACAGAGCAACATTGATCTCAAAAGATTCAACATCGGTAATAGGAGCAATAGGAGTGCTAATAAAATCATTATTGTTGGTATTGGAGAAGTCACACAATTTGGTATTGTTTTGAGACATAGTGACAAGCAAGCAATCCAACACACAAGCAAACAAGAAGCAAGCGAACGGTAAACACACGGCAAAAAGAAGGGCAAATAAAATGGTAAGGGCGAAGTGGGGGAGAGGAAAACGAGAGGCAAATAAATGTAATGCGAAGGATAAGGGTTTGTGATAGGTAATGGTATATGACTTCTGCGTAAGCCTCCCCGGCAACGGCGCTAGAAATTCTTCTTGCTACTTCTCGAGCTTGCGTTGTATTCCCTCGAAGAGGAAAGGGTGATGCAGCACAGTAGCGTAAGTATTTCCCTCAGTTTTTGAGAACCAAGGTATCAATCCAGTAGGAAATGACGGGCGAGTCCCTCGCACCTGCATAAACAAATAAGAACTTCGCAGCCAACGCGATAAGGGGTTGTCAATCCTTTTACGGTCACTTACGAAAGTGAGATCTGATAGACAGGATAGTATAATGTTTTTGGTATTTTTGGATTTAAGAACAGAAAGTAAATAAAGCAAAGTAAAGTAGATAGGAGATTAATATGTTGAGAATAGACCCAGGGGCCATAGGTTTCACTAGTGGCTTCTCTCGTGATAGCATAATTCTACAATGGGTGAACAAATAACTGTCGAGCAATTGATAGAAAAGCGCATAGTTATGAGAATATCTAGGCATAATCATTATATATAGGCATCACGTTCGTGACAAGTAGACCGAAACGATTCTGCATCTACTACTATTACTCCACACGTCGACCGCTCTCCAGCATGCATCTAGAGTATAAAGTTCATAAGAACAGAGTAATGCTTTAAGCAAGATGACATGATCTAGAGGGATAAACTCAAGCATTATGATATAAACCCCATCTTTTTATCATCGATGGCAACAATACAATACGTGCCTTGCTGCCCCTGCTGTCACTGGGAAAGGACACCGCAATATTGAACCCAAAGCCAAGCACTTCTCCCATTGCAAGAACTATAGATCTAGTAGGCCAAACCAAACCAATAATTCGAAGAGACTTGCAAGGATATTACAATCATACATAAAAGATTTCAGAAAAGAATCGAATATTTGTCGTAGATAATCTTGATCATAAACACACAATTCATCGGATCTCGACAAACACACCGCAAAAATATTACATCGAATAGATCTCCTCGAAGACCGAGGAGAACTTGGCATTGAGATCCAAAAAGAGAGAAGAAGCCATCTAGCTAATAACTATGGACCCGAAGGTCTGTGGTAAACTACTCACAACTCATTGGTGAGGCTATGGTGTTGATGTAGAAGCACTCCATGGTAGATCCCCCCTCCGGTGGAGCTCCGGAACAGGCCCCAAGATGGGATCTCACGGGAATAGAAGGTTGCGGCGGTGGAATTAGGGTTTTCTCTGTTGCCTCGATGTTTTCAGGGTACATGGATATATATAGGAGGAAGGAGGGCATCGGGGGAGCCAGAGGGGCCCCACGAGGGTGGGGGCGCACCTAGGGGGAGGAGGGCACACCCTGGACTCTCATGTCCGCCTCGTTCGTTCCCTCGCGTGTACTCCAAGTCTTCCGTGAAGATATGGTTCCAAAAATAACTGTCCCGAAGGTTTCATTCCGTTTGGACTCCGTTTGATATTCCTTTTCCGCGGAACCCTGAAATAGGCAAAAAAACATCAATCTGCATTGGGCCTTGGGTTAGTAGATTAGTCCCAAAAATAATATAAAAGTGTATAATAAAGCCCATTAAACATCCAAAACATATAATATAATAGCATGGAACAATAAAAAATTATAGATACGTTGGAGACGTATCAGCAGGCCAATAGGCAAAGTTCTAGTCCATCGGTGGTTACCGGAATGTCATCAACAATAGTAATAGGGTTTTACTGTCAAAGTTGTACACCGAGGTGTTTGCATAAGTAGGGAATTATCACTGCTCAGATAAGTTAGATTACTAGAAAAGTTAAACAAACCAATGGAACGGAAAATGTGTTTATACATAAGTATAATCCTTCTGAAGGGCGAGCAGATCGAGAAAATCATGAGAGGTCTTCAAGTACATAACCATCCAGGGAGAGGGGCAAGGAAACTCATGATGTTACCCATACAACGGTGTTCGGGATAATTGGTAAAGAAAATTTAGCATTGCACTTCAATGTTCTCGTTGATGATAGGAGTACCACAGACATGATTCGAGATAGCATTGACATGGTCATCAGATAAAGGTCAGACTTTGGCTACACAAAGGATCCATCGGAAACAACTTATAAAATAAGTCATACAGTTTCAGTAAGGGAAGATGAGGATGTGGCCGATGGGATTAGCAACAACTCATCGTGATTTCCATAAACATGGATTTCCACAATTAAGTGACCATGGTGAAAATTTTGGACATGCCGAAGTATATAGTGAAGTATGTTCGAGGAGAACATCCACGAGTAAACATTGATCAAAATGTGCACCTGGAAAGATGGACTAGGTAGCATGATCAATGTTAGAGTGGTGACTTGATAATCAAAAGACATAGAATGAAACTACCGACCATTCACATCAAAGCAATAGGTTTGCTAGGAGTTTTGAAATTACACCTCACAATTCAATTGTCAGTATTCCGATCAGATAAAACAAGGGGAGCAAGAAATGAACGGAGATGGCGAGAAGTATTACTTTAACAAGAATTGATAGGTGGAGCATTTCTCCCAACATCCTTGTCATAAAATATGGTAATAATCAAATGTAGAACATAACATGAGTTGGATAGCAAAGAACTCAAGGTACAACACAAAACATGAACAAGTTTGTGTTGGAGAAAAGGCAATAAAGGTGTGGATGACAACACCAATCATTGAGGGGCAAGAATGGTATTTCTCAACATGGACTTGATTCATATCATGGAAGAATTCAAAATGTTGATGATGATCACGACAAATTTTGTCACGAGGCTCCATAAGGAAGCAATCAAACAGCGACTGCATCAAGCAAAAGGACTGATGCAGCGAAAGATTATTGGGACCACGTATACGACACGACTTAGGAATCAAGCTCGTTGTTCGAGGTGAAACGATAAGATAAGGAAGACCAACATAAGCTTAGCTCATCGTCGAAAGTTATGCTCCGATAATAAGGACTAGGTAGCACAGTTAAAATTAGACGATAATGATATAACCGAGCAGGCTAGGAATGACATGATCGAGTTTAAATTCCCTAGCAAAAATTACTATGAGTAGTGAGCCATAATATGGACTTGAGTCACTTGTCGGAGTTCTCGAGTGATGAACAACTCAAACTCGGGGAACAACTGAAATTTGTGAGAAGTAATACTTGATGAAGAACTCATAAGGAGTAAAGCAGTTCTGTAATACCCTCGAGATACCAGGGCGTAACACTCGACGGTAGATCAAAGTAGAGGTTGAACTGGGGTATTGCTCTGCAGAAGATAAGTGCTTAAACTTGCCCGAGAAATGGGATCAAAGAAGAACAATATGGTCAGAACCATAGCTGCAAGGTATCCAATTTAATGACACCGAAAGAATTACCCAAATGATTAAATATTTTGCAAGAAGCTTCCATCATAAGTTCCACATCGGGTCCATGGGCATGAACACAAAGTTCAAGGTCAACTCCCACTTCTTTAATGCATAACCTTTCATTCACTTCTCGTATTCAAAGAAGTTATAGTGTTGAAATTTTATCTAGCGAAGCGCCAGAAGAGTATGACCCATGAAAACTTTCGGGTTCACACGGTTTAGAGAAGGCATAGGTTCAACCCATAGGGGCTTCTTAGAAACATATACCACAAATTTCAGCAGCAAGTAACTCAAGCTCGGAAGCATAGCATGGTTTACAAAAACAAATGATACAACTTACCAAAGGCATTATGTAACAGGGGAAGAACTCAAGGTTTTAATATGTCGGAACGGTCGGATAACAATCCACAAAAGGATCTGGCAGACCGCAAGGAACTAGATGTGAGTATCGATACTCAACCAGAAGAAGAAATAATTCAAGGAGATCATATTATAGAAACAACTGGCTAATTCAACCAAATCCAAAGGAATTATGTTTTCCAAATCAAGAGATCAGAAGCAAACGCTCGGATCAAGGATGGATAAGTTGAATAGGCTTAGGGTACAATCGATGGCAATTTGATTGGTCGAGATCCTACCAGGTTTAAAATGACGTCTGAGTCGGAAGGGTGAATTCTAGGATCTGATTGGGGATTGCGAGCATCTGCAACATATTGAATCAACGGACTCAAAATGATAGTGACAAGGATGGCAATAAGATTGCCAGACTTATGGGATTAACCATAATGCAAGCAAGCATGAATTTCAAGATAAATATGTTGTTGAGGATTTTCTAAAGATCGAATAGGATTTCGAAGACTTTTGCGAAACATATGAACAACTGGGGAGAAACAAATCCTCGGTATGTGTGAGGATTAATTTGTAGGTGTATTCAGGCCACAAGGAACTGCAAGGCAGTAGGCACAAAGGATTCTTGAAATAATGACCAGTATTTCGGGGTATCTTGTAAGAACAAGACCAACTGGGGATAATTGTAAGAATGACAACTTCATTTAGTTATCCATAAGGGTTGACGATGGAAGGGGAATTGCAACGCGATGAGCACAAGCTCTCAGGATAACAGCAGAGAGTATCTTCAGGGTCTTTTGGTGAAGCAGTCGATCATCTAGAATGAGGGGCTCTCCGGGCGTAAGTATTTTCAAGAACCTAAAGTTAGCTTTTAGCAAAATCATTTAATCCGAGTAGAAGAGATATCAGAGTCCCACAGCATAGTAGAGAAATAAAAGATCCTATTACCATCCAATGATGACGTGGGCCTGTAAGCCACACAGCCATGTTAGTAAAAGTTTTTCAATGACTAGACTCGACTTCGACCAAGGAGTTGGAAAGGGGGGTTCCTACAGGCAGTCGGCTCTGATACCAACTTGTGACTACCCTGGTTTGACTGTACACTAATCATGCACGCAAATGTGTACGACCAAGATCAGGGACTCACTGGAAGATATCACAACACAACTCTAGACACAAATTAAAATAATACAAGCTTTATATTACAAGCTAGGGGCCTCGAGGGCTCAAATACATAAGTTCGAAAACACAAGAGTCAGCAGAAGCAACAATATCTGAGTACAGACATAAGTTAAACAAGTTGCCATAAAATGGCTAGCACAAAAATAGCAATGTTCGAAGAGGTGAGGCCTCCTGCCTGGGACCTCCTAACTACTCCTCAAAGCCGAACTCCACGTAGGAACATCCTCGGGATCCTCTAACTCCTGGACTCCACTGATATGGTTGCATCATCTAAGAACAGAGGAAAAAGGGGGAAAAGGGGGAGCAAAGCAACTGTGAGTACTCATCCAAAGTACTCGCAAGCAAGGATCTACACTACATATGCAATGGTATCTGTGTACAGGGGTTATATCTGTGGGGAAAACTGTAGAATGCCAGAATAAGAGGGGGGTAGCTAGTCCAATCAAAGACTACACTTCTGGCAGACTCCATCTTGCAGCTGTAGAAGAGTGTAGATGGAATGTAACAAGTATCAATGCTTCTGGCAGCCTCCGTCTTGCAAGTAGAATAGAATAGATGGTAAGTTCACCAAGTAACATCGTATAGCATAATCCTACCCGGCGATCCTCCCCTCATCGCCCTGTGGGAAAGTGATCACCGGGTTGTATCTGGCACTGGTAAGGGTGTGTTTTATTAAGTATCTGATTGTAGTTGTCATGAGGTCGGAGTACAACTCCGGGTCATCCTTTTACCGAGGGACACGGCTATTCGAATAGATTAACTTCCCTGCAGGGGTGCACCACATAACCCAACACACTCGATCCCATTTGGCCGGACACACTTTCCTGGGTCTTGCCTGGCCTCGGAAGATCAACATGTCGCAGCCCTACCTAAGCACAACAGAGAGGTCAGCACGCCGGTCTAAGTCCTTGATACGTCTCCAACGTATCTATAATTTTTTATTGTTCCATGCTATTATATATTCTATTTTGGATGTTTAATGGGCTTTATTATACACTTTTATATTATTTTTGGGACTAACCTACTAACCCAAGGCCCAGTGCAAATTGCTGTTTTTTTGCCTATTTCAGGGTTTTGCGGAAAAGGAATATCAAACGGAGTCCAAACGGAATGAAACCTTCGGGAGAGTTATTTTTGGAACTGTATCTACCCACAAGACTTCGAGTACACGTGAGGGAACGAAGGAGGTGGCCACGAGGGTCCAGGGCGCGCCTCCCACCCTCGTGGGCCCCCTCTGGCTCCCCCGATGCCCTCCTTCCTCCTATATATATCCATGTACCCTGAAAACATCGAGGCAGCAGAGAAAACACTAATTCCACCGCCGCAACCTTATGTTCCCGTGAGATCCCATCTTGGGGCCTGTTCCGGGGCTCCGCCGGAGGGGGGGTCTACCACGGAGTGCTTCTATATCAATGCCATAGCCTCACCAATGAGTTGTGAGTAGTTTACCACAGACCTTCGGGTCCATAGTTATTAGCTAGATGGTTTCTTCTCTCTTTTTGGATCTCAATGCAAAGTTCTCCTCGATCTTTGAGGAGATCTATTCAATGTAATATTTTTGTGGTGTGTTTGTCGAGATCCGATGAATTGTGGGTTTATGATAAAGATTATCTATGAGAAATATTTGATTCTTTTCTGAAATCTTTTATGTATGATTATAATATCCTTGCAAGTCTCTATGAATTATTGGTTTGGTTTCGCCTACTAGATCTATACTTCTTGCAATGGGAGAAGTGCTTGGCTTTGGGTTCAATCTTGCGGTGTCCTTTCCCAGTGACAGCAGGGGCAGCAAGGCACATATTGTATTGTTGCCATCGAGGATAAAAAGATGGGGTTCATATTATATTGCTTGAGTTTATCCCTCTACATCATGTCATCTTGCTTAAAGCATCACTCTGTTCTTATGAACTTAATACTCTAGATGCATGCTGGATAGCGGTCGATGTGTGGAGTAATAGTAGTAGATGCAGAATCGTTTCGGTCTACTTGTCACGGACGTGATGCCTAAATATAATGATCATGCCTAGATATTCTCATAACTATGCGCTTTTCTATCAATTGCTCGACAGTAATTTGTTCACCCACCGTACAATTTTGCTATCATGAGAGAAGCCACTAGTGAAACCTATGGCCCCCGGGTTTATTCTCAACATATTAATCTTCCATCTACTTTACTTTGCTTTATTTACTTTCTGTTCTTATATCCAAAAATACCAAAAATATTATACTATCCTATCTATCACATCTCACTTTCGTAAGTGACCATAAAGGGACTGACAACCCCATATCGCATTGGCTGCGAAGTTGTTATTTGTTTGTGGAGGTGCAAGGGCCTCGCCCGTGGTCTCCTACTGGATTGATACCTTGGTTCTCAAAAACTGAGGGAAATACTTACGCTACTATGGTGCATCACCCTTTCCTCTTCGAGGGAATACAACGCAAGCTCGAGAAGTAGCAAGAAGAATTTCTGGCATCGTTGCCTAGGAGGCTTACGCAAAAGTCATATACCAAGTACCTATCACAAACCCGTATCCTTCACATTACATTTTTTGCCTCTCTTTTTCCTCCCCCCACTTCACCCTTGCCGTTTTATTCGCCTTTTTCAGTTCGCCTTTCTGTTTGCTTGTGTTCCTATGTGCCCTCTATTAGCTTGCATCTTCGCTTGCTAAATTATGGATCCTAATCCACTTGCTAATCTCTTTAAGAGATCCAATTATGATGAACCAATTGCTAGTGAGTTGCGTGCACTAGATTATCTTTATGAGGTTTTGCTTGAAATTCAAGAATCTGAAAATTGTGATGAAGTGTTCAAAGAGATTCATGATAGCTCCTTGAATAAAAAGCATGATTGCAATGATGTTATTATAAATTCTATTAATGTAAATTGTGTTAATGATATGAAAAACCCTAAGCTTGGGGATGCTAGTATTGCTATGTCCACTACTTGTTGCAATGATCATGATTGGGGTGATTCTTCTTATGATCTTGAAAATATATTTAACCCCCATGATGAATATGAGATTGATAATGTTTACAATAATATTGAAAGTGGGTTTGGAAGAGTGTCAACTTTAGATCCCACATATTTGGATAATGTTCAATCTTATGAAATTTTTGATAAAAGTGGGTTTGGAGAGGTCATGACTTTAGTTAATGTTAATCCCACTATTTTGGAAGAGTGTCAACTTCGTATGCATGTGGATCGTGTTATGAATATGTTTTGTGATAGCTATATTGTTGAATTTGCTTATGATCCTACATGCAATTATTATGAGAGATGAAAATATGGCTGTAGAAATCTCCATGTTACTAAATTATCTCTCGTTATGTTCAGATTGCTATTATTTCTTTCTTCTTCCTTGCATATGCTAGATCTTGCTAGTCTTGCTAATTTATTTTCCTATAAAATGCCTATGCATAGGAAGTATGTTAGACTTAGATGTGATTTTCACATGCTTTATGATGCTGTTTTTGTGTGCTTCAAGTCTTATCTTTCATGTGAGCACCATTAAAATTATTCGTGCCTAGCTAGGGGCGTTAAACGATAGCGCTTGTTGGGAGGCAACCCAATTTTATTTTATTTGTTTTTGCTTATTTTTATGAATAAATATTTCATCTAGCTTCTGTTTAGATGTGGTTTTTTGTTTCAATTAGTGTTTGTGCCAAGTAGAACCTTTGGGAAGACTTGTGTGAAGTTTATATGATCATGCTGTGAAAAACAGAAACTTTAGCGCTCACGAGATTAGCCACCAGATTTTACTGGAGAGTACTATTTAGTTGATTCTTTTTGCAGGTGATTGATAGACAAATTCCTCACATTTACCAATTTATTTCAAATTTTTTTGGAGTTACATAAGTATTTGAAAGTTGCAGATTACTACAGATTGTTCTGTTTTTTACAGATTCTGTTTTTCGTGTGTTGTTTGCTTATTTTGATGCATCTATGAGTAGTATTGGGAAATATGAATCATAGAGAAGTTGGAATACAGTAGGTTTAACACCATTATAAACAAATAATGAGTTCATTACAGTACCTTTGAGTGGTGGTTTGTTTTCTTATACTAACGGAGCTCGCGAGATTTTTGGCTAAGTTTTTTGTTGTGAAGTTTTCAAGTTTTGAGTATGGCTTTGATGGACTATGGAACAAAGAGTGGCAAGAGCCTAAGCTTGCGGATGCCCATGGAACCCCAAGGTAAAATTCAAGGACAACCAAAAGCCTAAGCTTTGGGATGCCCCGGAAAGGCACCGCCTCTTTCGTCTTCGTCTATCGGTAACTATACTTACTTGAGACTATATTTTTATTCACCACATGATATGTGTTTTGCTTGGAGCGTCATGTATGATTTGAGTCTATGATTTTTAGTTTGCCACAATCATCCTTGCTGGACACACCTTTTGAGAGAGATAAATATGGTTTAGAATTTATTAGAATACTCTATGTGCTTCACTTATATTTTTGAGTTAGATAGTTTCGCTCTAGTGCTTCACTTATATCTTTTAGAGCACGGTGGTGGTTTTACTTTGTAGAAATTGTTGATCTCTCATGCTTCACTTATATCTATTTGAGAGTCTATTAGAACAGCATGGTAATGTGCTTTGGTTATAAAACTAGTCCTAATATGATAGGCATCCAAGATGAGTATAGTAAAAACTTTCACATAAAGTGCATTGAATACTGAGAGAAGTTTGATACTTGATGATTGTTTTGAGATATGAGGATGGTGATATTAGAGTCATACTAGTAGAGTAGTTGTGAATTTGAGAAATATTTGTGTTGAGGTTTTCAAGTCCCGTAGCATGCACGTATGGTAACCGTTGTGTGAAAAATTTGAAGCATGGGGTATTTCATTGAATGTAATCCTTTGTGTGGAGGTCGGGGGCGCACGATGGTTAACTCCTACCAACCTCCCCCCTAGGAGCATGCGTGTAGTACTTTGTTTTGATGACATGTAGATTTTTTCAATAAATATGTGAGTTCTTTATGACTAATGTTGAGTCCATGGATTATACGCACTCTCACCCTTCCACCATTGCTAGCCTCTCTCGTACCGCGCAACTTTCTCCGGTACCATACACCCACCATATACCTTCCTCAAAACAGCCACCATACCTACCTATCATGGCATTTCCATAGCCATTCCGAGATATATTACCATGCAACTTTCCACCGTTCCGTTTGTTATGACACACTTCATCATTGTCATATTGCCATGCATGATCATGTAGTTGACATCGTATTTGTGGCAAGGCCACCATGCATAATTTTTCATACATGTCACTCTTGATTCATTGCACATCCCGGTACACCGCCGGAGGCATTCATATAGAGTCATACTTTGTTCTAGTATTGAGTTGTAATATCGAGTTGTAAATCAATATAAGTGTGATGATCATCATTATTAGAGCATTGTCCCAAAGAAAAAGAAAAAGGGAAAAGGAAAAGAAGAAGAAGAAGGAAAGGCCAAAAAAGGCCCAAAAAGAGAAAAAAAAAGAGAAAAGAAAAAGAAAAGAAAAGGGACAATGCTACTATCTTTTTTCCACACTTGTGCTTCAAAGTAGCACAATGATCTTCAAGATAGAGAGTCTCTTGTTTAGTCACTTTCATATAATAGTGGGAATTTTCATTATAGAACTTGGCTTCTATATTCCAAAGATGTACTTCCTCAAATGCCCTAGGTCTTCGTGAGCAAGCAAGTTGGATGTACACCCACTTAGTTTCTTTTGTTGAGCTTTCATACATTTATAGCTCTAGTGCATCCGTTGCATGGCAATTCGTACTTACTCACATTAATATGTATTGATGGGCATCTCCATATCCCATTGATACGCCTAGTTGATGTGAGACAATCTTCCTCTTTTTGTCTTCTCCACAACCACCACTCTATTCCACATAGTGCCATCTCCATGGCTCACGCTCATATATTGCGTTAAAGTTGAAAGAGTTTGAAAAAAATTAAGGTATGACACAAGTGCTTGGCTGAAACCGGGGTTGTGCATGATTGGTATATTTTGTGTGACAAAGATGGAGCATAACCTAACTATATGATTTTGTAGGGATGAACTTTCTTTCGCCTTGTTATTTTGAGAAGACATAATTGCTTTGTTAGTATGCTTGAAGTATTATTATTCTTATGTCAATATGAACTTTTATCTTGAATCTTTCGGATCTGAACATTCATGCCACAACAAAGAGAATTACACTAAGAATTATGTTAGTTAGCATTCCACATCAAAAATTCTGTTTTTTATCATTTACCTACTCGAGGACAAGCAGGAATTAAGCTTGGGGATGCTTGATACGTCTCCAACGTATCTATAATTTTTATTGATCCATGCTATTATATATTCTGTTTTGGATGTTTAATGGGCCAAAAAATTGATGTGGTAACAAAATTGGCATGTTTGACAAAATTTTGGACACACACCCCTCACAAACCGAAGCAACTCACTAAAATCCTCGTGGTTCCGAGAGGGAACAATGCATGTTTGACGACGAACAGGAGATAGCTTCCCCTTACGGCCTTCAATTTTTTTCTACGTTTAACGTGCACTAATACAACTGTCATGTGAGATTTTGGAAAATTGCAGGGGTCATTTGACCTTTTAAAGGCATTTAAGTGATTTTCTAACCATTTAATGACCGTAATTCAAATTTGAACTACATCAACATGTAACGGCTAACCATAACGGTTTGAAGAATCATATTTGCGTACTTGTGTGCGAGTCAATTCCATGTGTAGTAAATTAAAAGGAAATTTCAAATATATTGGTCTCACGGCATGAACACATGTACGTACATTATACCTGGCCAAACCTCGGGCCGGGCCTAGCCAAGCCCGAGGCAGAAAAACCTAGTCCCGGGTCCGACCCGGCCCGGCCATCGGGCCTGTTTTTTGGGACCAAGCCCGGCCCGAACGCAAAAAATCCCACCAGGCCTCGGGCCTCGGGCCTCAGGCCGGGCCCCTTCAGGAAAGCGCAAAAAACGATGGGCCCGGGCACGGCCTAGTCAAGCCAACGGGCGCAAAATCTAGGCCAAAGCCCGGCCCGGGAGCAGCGCCGGGCCGGGCTGGTTTGGGCTTTTTCGGGCCGGGCTGACCGGGCCCGGCTGCCTATGGACAGGACTAATGTACATGCATGGAGTGCCATGGCATTTTAATTCCAAAAAATGATCAGAAAAACATGAAACCTTGTTTGATGTAATGTCATGCCACCAAGATGATGTGGTAAAAAAGTGGCCTATTTGACGAAAGCTGACACACACACCTAACAAACTGGAGCAACTCACTAGAAGGAGCGTGTTTCCGAGAGGGAACAATGCATGTTTGATGACAAACGGGAGATAGCTTCCCCTTACGGCCTTCAAATTTTTTCTACATTTAACGTGCACTAATACAACTGTCATGTCAAAATTTGGAAAATTTCAGGGGTCATTTGACCTTTTAAAGACATTTAACTGATTTTCTAGCCATTTAATGACCGTAATTCAAATTTGAACTACATCTATATACAGTGGCTAACCATAATGGTTTTAAAAATCATATTTGCGTACTTGTGTCGAGTTTATTCCATGTGCAGTAAATTAGAAGGATTTTCAAACATATTGGTCTCATGGCATGGACACATGTACGTACATGCATGGAGTGCCATGGCATTTTAATTCCAAAAACTAAAAAACGATAAGAAAACATGAAACCTTGCTTGATGTAATATCATGCCACCAAGATGATGTGGTAAAAAATTAGCCTATTTGACGAAAGTTTGGACACACACCCCTGACAAATCGGAGGAACTCAATAGAAGGCTCGTGGTTCTGAGAGGGAACAATGCATGTTTGATGAAGAATGGGAAATAGAGAAGCCCCTTACGGCCTTCAATTTTTTTCTACGTTTAACGTGCACTAATACCACTATCGTTCGAAAATTTGGAAAATTTTAGGGGTCATTTGACCTTTTAAAGACATTTAAGTGATTCTCCAGTCATTTAATGACCGTAATTCAAATTTGAACTACATATACATGCAACGGCTAGCCATAACGGTTTGAAAAATTATATCTGTGTACTTGTGTGCTTGTTAATTCCATGTGCGGTAAATTAGAAAGAATTTTCAAACATATTGATCTCACGGCATGGACACGTATGTACGTACATGCACAGAGTGACATGGCATTTAAATTCCAAAAAATAAATAAAAAGGATTAGAAAAATTTGAAACCTTGCTTTAGGTAATGTCATGCCACCAAGATGATGTGGTAAAAAATTGGCTTGTTTGATGAAAGTTTGGACACACACTCCTCACAAAATGGAGAAACTCACTAGAAGGCTCGTGGATCCGAGAGGGAATAATGTATGTTTGATGATGAACGGGGGATAACTTCCCCTTACGGCCTTCAAATTTTTCTACGTTTAACATGCACTAATACAACTGTCGTGTGAAAATTTGGAAAATTTCAGGGGTCATTTGACCTTTTAAAGACATTTAAGTGATTTTCTAGCCATTTTAATTCAAATTTCAACTACATCTACATGCAACGGCTAACCATAACATTTGAAAAATCATATTTGTGTAATTGCGTGTGAGTTAATTCCATGTGCAGTAAATTAGAAGATATTTTCAAACATATTGGTCTCACGGCATGGACACATGTACATGCATGGAGTGCCATGGCATTTTAATTTCAGAAAAAATAAAAAATGATCAGAAAAACATGAAACTTGGCTTGATGTAATGTCATGCCACAAAGATGATGTGGTAAAAAAATTGGCCTGTTTGACGAAAGCTTGGACACACACTCCTCACAAACCGGAGCAACTCACTAGAAGACTCGTGGTTTCGAGAGGGAACGATGCATGTTTGATGATGAACGGGAGATAGCTTCCCCTTACGGCCTTCATATTTTTTCTACGTTTAACGTGCACTAATACAATTGTCATGTGAAAAATTGGAAAATTTCAGGGGTCATTTGACCTTTTAAAGGTATTTAAGTGATTTTCTAGCCATTTAATGACCATAATTCAAATTTGAACTACATCTACATGCAACGGCAAACCACAACGGTTTGAAAAACATATTTACGTACTTGTGTGCGAGTTAATTCCATGTGTAGTAAATTAGAAGTAATTTTCATACATATTGGTCTCACAGCATGGACACATGTACATGCATGGAGTGCCATGCCATTTTAATTCCAACAAAATAAAAAATGATCAGAAAAGCATGAAACCTTGTTTAATGTAATGTAATGCCACCAAGATGATGTGGTAAAAAAATTGGCATGTTTGACAAAAGTTTGGACACACACCCCTCACAAACCGGAGCAACTCACTAGAAGGCTCGTGGTTCTGAGAGGGAATAATGCATGTTTGATGATGAACGGGAGATAGCTTCCCCTTAGAGCCTTCAAATTTTTTCTATGTTTAACATGCACTAATACAACTGTCATGTGAAAATTTGGAAAAATTATAGTGGTCATTTGACTTTTTAAAGACATTTAAGTGATTTTATAGCCATTTAATGACCGTAGTTCAAATTTGAACTACATATACATGCAATGGCTAACCATAACGGTTTGAAAAATCATATCTTTGTGTACTTGTATGTGAGTGAAAAAAATCTTCAGACGATGTCATTATCTGGTGTTCCAAAAAGAAAATGTAGAGATCTAGCAAGACAACCGGCCCCCACATGATTGGCACTCTATTTCGCGCCTCGAGGTTTAGAAGGTGGATGGCGGGGGTTATTAATCAAACATGGTTCTGTCTTGGAAACCGTCAGCTATTTGTTCACACATGGATTTCAATGCGGGAATCGTGTGTAATTCAAACAACAGTACCCGCAAATTCCGGCGACTGGTTTGTGTACTGTTCCCGTTGATCTAGATTCCGGTCGCCAATAAATACTACCTTGCTCACGTCGTCCTGCCTACATTCTCATCTAAATCCTCCCCTCGCTCGCCCTCTCTCTCTCAAAGCTCTGCCATGGCACCGCGGATCTGCCCACGCGCCGACAAGGAGTCGGCACCGCCCGAGGACGTTCAGTCAAAGAGCAGCAACGAGGAGGACCCCTACGCTCCGCTGGACGAGGTTGCGCTGGACCCCCCCACACACACACACACAACTTCGGATTGGTTTTGGGGCCAATACAATCTTGTCTGTGGAAGTCACTGCCGTCGGCTGAGAACGCCAGACAAGTGGGTACCAGGCGGCCTCTGAAGCCCATGATGTCGCCTACAAAAGGAGAAGGTGGAGCTTTGGGGGTGGGTGCGCCATCGTGCGGAGGAGGTGTACGAAGACGGGTACTTCGCGAGGAAGGTCAAAGGCGCTAGGCGCCTCATCGCTGCGTGGAGGTGGGCCGATAAGCTCCAGTGTGCCACCGACGAGGAGCTCCGGTGGGCGCCCAACGAAATGGCAATATTGTACGTGCTCGTCCGCCAGCAAGAGGTAGATCGTTACATCAATCGATGCGAGGCGGAGGAGGAGGGGTGCTGCCTCCACGCTGGGAAGATGCCGCGCATCATGAGGGATTATTAGTTTTAGTATTGTTCGTTTTCAATTTTATGTATTGCACCTAGTAGTTAAGTATCATCATGTATATGTGATGATATTATATATATTCTGTGATGAACTAATGAACAATTAATATATATATATATATATATATATATATATATATATATATATTATGAATTCCATTTTCTATCTGTTTTTGTATAGTAATTTGAATCTAGCTGTTATCATCCACATATACAGAATGGAAAGCGTATACACACACATTGAAACAGAACATATAAAAACGAAAAAACAGAGTACACACATTGAAACAGGGCAATTAACAGAGCAATACTATGATTGATGTGAATACATAGCTATCCACGTCGAAACAACTCAACAAAATAAAACGCGTCCATGAGACCATGACCAGCAGGCTTTGCGTACGGTAGCTCTTGGCTCTGCCTGAACTCGTGCAAGCGTTCGTCCAAGCGGTCGACATGCTCGCAGTACATCTGGAGCACGATCTCGAACTCCAAGTTGGCTATTACATCAGAGATCACCAGCTCGAGAATGCGACAGCCATGTTCCTCTACTGCCAAGGTGGCGGTCTAGCCTACCGACCAGCATGTTGGCATCGAGCGGGCCACGGACAAGGCGAACGGCGCGACCCATGCGAATGGCGCGGCGGGCGTCCGGTGCAAGTACGGCGCGGCCGGCCTCTGATGCAAGTACGACACAGAGGGCCTCTTCCCACTCCTGGCGAGGAATGGGGGGTACTCACAGGATGTGTACCCAACTGTGACGCCGTGTTGACAGCAGGAAAGCGCCGATGGATCTGCTCTTGCTCTGCAGTGCGCCGCGCCTCTCGCTCTGCGGCGGTCCAACGGTCTCGCCGTGCGGTGAGATGCAGCCTATCGGCGCTGACATGCCTATCTTGATCCACGGTGCTCAAGCGCCATGCGCCAAGGGTCTGCTCAACCATGGCGATGACGCGCATCATGGCGTCGTCCATCGTGTTGCTGGGGAGCGCCTCGACCTCGACGGGCCGCGGCACCTTCTGATTTTCCTCGTCAACGGGGTTGATGGCAGAGCCGGTGTCGGGGAAACGACACCTATGGGATCCAGGGATCCCTTTTGCTATAGTTACGGGGCATAGAGTTCTGCAAAGTGCAGGTCTAGACGATCAACACGTGGGAATTTTTACCCAGGTTCGGGCCGTAAGATTGCTAGGTGGCTTCTCACCCCTCGTTGATTACCCCAAGTGGAAGGTTTGAGACGCAGTGTAGAAGAAGTTTTCCCTTGGCAATACCAAGGAACGTTTTCCCTGAGACTCCCAGTTTCAACAAGAAGGTGTCAACTGCTAACGGCGCCAGATATTAGCAATCAACGTGGACCTGCACACAGATACAAATAACTTTGCTCCCAACGAGTACAGAGAGGTTGTCAATCCCTCCGGCCTTGTAGTTTACAAAGGATCAAATGCAAGTGATAATAGTGATAGGTATAATTGCAATAGTAAGTAAAAAGCGGAAAGTAAATAGCGGATGTGATCAATGATGGTAATATGGACCGGAGTCTCATGATGTTCACTAGTGATGTCTCTCTCCCAAAAGACGATAAAACTGCTATGTGAGGTAAATGAATTACAGCTGGGCAATTGACAGGACCAATGTTGACTAAGTTGCAAGAAAGGTAGAGGTTCAAAGCATGGGCGGTACGCCGAGGTAAGTAGACCGAAATCCATCTGCATCTACTACTAATCATCCACCTTGAGATATCTATCCAGAACATCTCGCTGGTATTAAGTTGCGAGTCCCACCCATAGTGTAAACTCAAAGCAACAGACAACTGCATTAAAAGAACTTTGCGTCAAGTAAACAATCCTTGCACCCGCGGGCACAAGCACCGTTGTTTTCCCCCTTGTGGCAACAGCACATCCCCTAGACTCATGTTTCTGTCACTCAAGCTAGTCATCGAGGGGCATGAACCCACAATCAAGCATAACGTTCCCTCTTGGAGTCACTACCTACTACTTGGCCAAAGCAATAAATAACAACGGAGAACATGCAAGAATTACTTACGAACATAAATATAAAAGAGGTGAATCAAATATATTACTCAAACACAATCTGAACATAATCTCATAATCCATCGGATCCCAGCAAACTCATCATAGCAACAGCATAAGGATTACATATGTGCCTCGATCATGTAGGGCAGCTCACGAGGACTAATTAGTGAAGCACAAGAACGGGAGGAGAACATCACATAGCTACTGGTCATGGACCCATGGTCCAAGGGAGACTACTCACAACTCATCCGGGAGGCGTCCATGGTGGTGGAGAAGCTCCCGGTGGTGATCCTCCCCTCCGACAGGGTGACGGGAAGAGTTCTCCTGGTGCTCCCGATCTTGGAAGCGGCGGCGGCGGAACAGAGATGAGATCGCGAAAAAGAGTTCCCATCTCGAGGGTTTCGGGAGACGCTTTAAATATATGCCAAAGGGGGGCATCAGCGGAGCCTCGGGGGGCCCAGGCGCCCCCCCGGCGCGGCCCAGGGGGGGCGCGCCGCCAGGGCGCCTGGAGCCCTGGTGCCCCCCCCCCCCCCCCCC
>LR738714.1:99135205-99171169 GCA_902687465.1 Secale cereale | reverse complement strand
CCCCCCGGCTGTACTTTGGGCGCACGGTAGTTTCTGGAACGCTGATTTTTTATATAATTTTTCTGGATTTTTTGTGGCAGTTCTCGTAATGTGAAAACCTGAAATACAAAAACAGCCGAAAACAGAAACTGGCACTAGGGTGCACTGAGTTAATAGGTTAGTCCAAATATGATCAAAAGTGTATGGAAGTGTATAAATATCATAGCAATATCACCCAAAAGAGGCATGGAGCAATCAGAAATTATAGATACGTTTTGGACGTATCAACATCCCCAAGCTTAATTCCTGCTCGTCCTCGAGTAGGTAAATGATAACAAGAATAATTTCTGTGGTGACATGCTATTAACAATATAGGACTTTTTCATAGTCACATGATAAAAGCTTACTGAGACAATGAATCTATAGTAATTAAGTTGCCTCATGAGAAAATCACAAAGAACTGAAAGTTTTACAATATGATACTGAAACATCAAATAGATTTGTAATGAACATGATGGGTAAATATGATAAAGTGATATCTAGCTTGCCCCCTTTAGTGAAGCAAAACATAAATGCAGGGGCACCTCCAAGGTTTAAGTGATGACTAGATACAATGATTTCAGAATAAACGATATCACAATCATGCAAAAGACAATGCTACTTTGGGACAATGCACATTACACTCAGAATGACAATCATGCTCTCAGTAGTTGGTGCTTTTAAAAGAAGATGGAGACTCTCGAACCGTGGCTTTTGTTGGCAAGGTTGAAAACCCGTAGTCGGAAACAAAGACAAAACTTGTACCAGAGCTCTTGATTTTAAAACAGAGGTAATAATATTTTTTTTAGATCATGCATGTTTCGTCAACTAATGCTAGCAGACAACTCAATCACTTCTTGAGATGGACAAGTTTCGAGGAACGGCTCCCGAATGAGGACGATCACTGCCAAAGTTTTCTGATTTCTCATGAACAAAGCGTGAAGGAGGGTTTGTTTGTTATATTATCTTTTTGAGCCGGGCGCACTCAATGCCAGTTCCTTCTCGTATTATGGGTTTGCACATTATACATGCAATCCCGGGGTGAAGCTTGTCCAACTTAAAAAGATCATGAATTAACCACTACTTCCTCATGAACTTACAACAGAGGCACAAAATAGGAATGCTTTTTTTTCTTTGAATAATTTCGAGATGGCACATGCAAGTCTCCGTTAGGAATGGCAGGTAAATACCATGTAGGAAGGTATGGTGGACTCATATGGCATAACTGGTATAAAGGAAGTGGATGCACAAGCAGTCAGTCCGCTTAGTACAGGTAGAGGTTAGCAAAAGACTGGGAGTGACCAACTAAGAGAGCAATGACGGTCATAATCATGCAGAGCGACAAAGCAACATTGAATCAGGCATGGAAGTTATGTCGCTACTCATAAATAAAAGATCATCAAGGCTTTACAGACTTTCTTTACAGTCTTAAATATGCGTGAGCATACGCCAAGTCAATCAAAATAAATTCTTGAAGGAAGATATTACTAAACCATACCACATCATAGGTAAACAAACCATGTTGGTACTCCAATAAAACATTGGGTACCCCCCAGCTATTTGAGACTAACCATAAGAAAACATGAACTACTAAGCACCATCGTGCACGTAGCATCTTTATCATAAACATATCAACCAATGCAACGGAAGCAAACTCTCGTAATAAGATAAGCATGATGACTAAAGAGAGTTCAAGCAACCAACTAAACGAAAGCTCTTTGAAAAGATAAGCATGAATACTAAGAGCTAAGCATGATAGTAGCTATTAAAAGACAAAGAACACACACAACAAAGATAGACATGAAAATTCTATGTTATGTTCTAGGTAGAAGTGGAGCGTGTTTCTGTCACATCCCTAGCTAGCACTTGCATTAGGACCTAGCTAGAGTGTGCATCATGTCTACTTTCAAAGAAACTTGAAATGGGATTAACAGAAACCCCAGCACCCCTCTCCTAACAACTAGGGTTTGCTAAAATATTTTCCAATGTACCCAAAATGCCCTTCAAAAATGTTCAGCATTTCTGCCTTGGTCTTAAACCTCTGCCAAAAATGGTGCACAATTTTCTAGGACACTCTAGGGCTTTGGATTAAACCATATGGTATTTGACTTTGGGCATTTAGATACTTAAAAATATTTTAAATGCTCAAATAATCATGAACTATAATGTTTCCTACTGTTCATATTATATACAGTGGGCATGACAAGTTTCATGAGTTATAAAAATGTTTAGGCATTTTTATTAATTGAACAAAGCTACAAAAGAAATGAAACAGAAAGAAAAAAATAGGAAGAACACTTACCTGAGCCCACTTACCTGCTGGCCCAGCCGGCCCGGCCCACCAGGGGCATCCCCGTCTTCTTCGCCGCGCCAGCGCACGAAGCAGCTCGGTGGCGAGCGCCGCCGATGCGCCGGCCACCTCCTGCCTGCCTGGCTGGCCCTCGACCCTTTGGATGGACTAGGACGACGCCACGAAACCCCCTCGACCATTTCCCCTCTCCCCCGTGTCTCTCCCCCTCCTCTCTCCCCTCCGCCGAGCTCCCCCGAGCGAGCTCGTCGCCGACGACCGCTGACACCGTGCTCTACGCCACTCCCTCGCCTCCCCGACGCACCACTAGCTCCGCCGCATCGCCCCGAAGCTCCCCACCGACGCACACGACGCCAGGAGCCCCGCAACGTCCTCCTCGCCGTCGTCTTCAACCTTCGGCACCGGAGATCGCCGCCGCCCGTACGCCGTCGTCCGACCGTCCCCGAGCTCACTTCAATGCCCTCTGCGACCGCTGTGAGCTCACGCTTCGAACCCCTCTCTCCACGGCCTCGATTATGCCTTGTAGCCGCCGCCCCCTTGCTGACCGCCGATCACCGCTGCCGGCCAACTCACCGCCGTGGCCATAGGCACCGTACCTCGTGGCTGAGCACGCCATTAGCTTCAGTAGGTCACCAGCAAGCTAAAGCGAACCTTAGCTCCTCCTACCGTGCACTACAACTCCATCCTGACCAACTCCGTGCGAGCACCGCCGCGGACGAGCTCGTCGCCGTCGACTCCGGCGACCTCTCGACCAACCAGTGGCACCGTTGGATGCGGTGCATCACCAGGAGCACACCGAGCCCATCCGCGCGGCAAATGGCTGCCGGAATAAGGATTCCGACGAGTCACCGCCGTGCGAAATGGTCGCCGCCGGCCAAACTCCGGCGGCCTGACGTGGCCTGTTGATTAGGAGCTAACAATAATTAGATTAATCACCACAGTCACTGACAGTGGGCCTCCTTTGTTAGTCAAACCCAGTCAACCCTGGTTATGACCGGAATTAGCTCCTGAGACACTGACATGAGGGACCCACAAGTCAGGTTTGACTTGGACTGGCCCTGTTGACTGGCTGACGTCAGCATGATGTCATGCTGACGCAGTAAAGGATTTTCTAGGATTTTTAGATTTAAAATAATTCAGGAAATTCCAGAAAATATCCAAAACTTCCAAAAATCATATAAAATCAACCATAGCTCAGATGGAAAAGATTTATATATGAAAAATGATCAGAAAAATCCAATCTTTCCAATGGCACTGGTTTCATGCATGTTTGAACAATTTAACTTGCTGTATACATCAAAAATATGATAATGCACTTATTTAAATAATAGTTTGAACTTCAATTTGAATCTTTGATTCAAATAGGTTCAAACCCTTCTGGTTTTAGTTGCATTAGCCAACACACATGCATCTTGCCATGTCATGAGCATGCATCATATTGTTGCATTTGTTTGTTAATGATTGTATCGTCGGTATTCCCTGTGTTAGGTCCTGCTCCCGAGGATACTGCTGCGTATCCAGTTGAAGAGCAGTACCCGTCAACTACCTTGTCAGGCAAGCAATCATTGATCATTCCGATACAAACCCAATCTTCCCGCTCCTGCTCTCTTTTACTGCATTAAGGCAACAGCGTGTGAACTGCTACTTGCTGCGGTAGTTGAACCCTATCCCTTGCATGACCTGTCATTGCCACAGTAAATAGTTGAAACCCACTAGCATGTGTAGGAGTTGATTGAGCCATGTGATGTGTAATCCACCATGCTATTTGTTTATGTTGCCTGCTATGCCTAGAGTTGTGTCCGGTCTGGTTCATCTGGGTGATGGATCAGAGTGAAATGATCATACCGATAAAGAGAGTGAAGTGTGGAACACGCTTGGTAAAGGTATCGATGAAAGGCCATGTAGGAGTACATGGTGGGTTGTTTCATTGGAATCGTCCATAGGACCCGAGATCTGTGTGTGTGATTCAAGTTACAGTTACTACCACACATTGGGCCCTAAAATATGACCCCGCTCGACTTATTGACTGCCCTTGTACTCTGTCCAGGAGTTGCAACTAGTTTCTGGTGTTTATAGTTTACTGGAGGTCGTGCACAGCGCTGACCCTCGGGGTGGGCTGTGATGCGACAGGTACGTGGCACGATGTACCGGTTGCCCGTTTGGTGACTCGGGAACCCTGTACACATCGTTTGGGGCCGTGAGCGACACCCCGGACGGATCTCCCCACGGATGGAACCCAAATAGGCGATAAACCTGGACGAGAGACTTGAGTGGTTGGTTAGGTCGTGGTCTACACCCACGTCGGCTTTTGCTTGAAGTCTGCCGAGCACATGTCGTGTGCAGACGCTAAGTGGTGAAAACATGTGTGAAGAAGTACACCCCTGCAGGGTTATCAAACTATTCGAATAGCCGTTGTTCGCGGTACGGACTACTTGGTTGCTCTTACAGTTCATAGACAAGTTGATGGATACTACTAAAAGCCTCAAGATAAGTGTGAGTGCCGTGGATGGCCCTTCCGTAGGATGACGGAAGAGGATCCTTGGTAGTGTATTGATGTGGTGAGTAAAGGACTCGTGTTCGTAATAACATCTTGCAATCTGTTGAGAGTTGTAGTACAGGTTAGCCAAAGTCAAAGCTGGCTTTCTGCTATGAACTCCACTACCCCCCCTTTGATAATGTTGCATGTATGATAGGTTCTGTGGTAAGACTTGCTGAGTACCTTTGTACTCATGTTTGCTTCATAACTGTTGCAGAGGAGAACCCTGCCCCTGCTGATGGGTTCTACATAGACGTTGACGTCGACGAGTAGCTTGACACCCAGACGAAGATCTAGAGCTTGTGAAGGGCCTTGTAGATAGTCAGGCTACACCAAGCCTGTTTTATTTCCTAAGTTGTCTGTACTCAGACATGTAGCTTCCGCTTGTGTTTGTATGACTGTATGACTTGAGTGTTGGGTCATGTGACCCCTACCTGTATGGATATGTTATGTATTGCTCCTGGAGCCTTTTAAATAAAGTACTTTGAGTCATAGAGTTCTGTTGTGATGCAATGTTGTATTTGCACATATTGAGCATATTGCGTGTATGATTGAAATGCTTGGTATGTGTGGGATCCGACACCTAGTTGTTTTCCTTTGGTAGCCTATCTTACAGGGAAATGCCTCCTAGTGATTCCAATGAGCCTTGGTAGCTTGCTACTGCTCGGAACACGTAGGCTGGCCGGCATGTGTCCTTCTTCGTTCCTGTGTCTGTCCCTTAGGGGAAATGTCACGCGTTGTTCCTTTAAGTCCATGTAGCTTGCTACGACTTGGGTTCATACGTTGATGACCGACACGTTCATTGCTGGGTCATGGATGCCTGTCTCTGTAATTTAGTGCCACTTTTGGTTTATAACTAGCCATGTCGGCCCGGGTTCTCTGTCATATGGATGCTAGCGACACTGTCATATACGTGTGCCAAAATGCGCAAACGGTCCCGGGCCAGGTAAGGTGGCACCCGTGGGGTTACCGTGCGTGAGGCCGCAAAGTGATATGACGTGTTACAGCTAGATCGGTGTGACTTAGGATCGGGGTCCTGACAGCGTTGGTATCAGAGCTGGACTGCCTGTAGGTTTCTCAAGCCAAACTGGTCGATGTTGAGTCTAGAAAAATTCTTAGTTATATGTAGGGGAATTGATTGTGGAAGGGAACGTAAGGCTCTTTTTACTCCTTTACCTTATGACCTTCTGATCTGAGTCTGTCTATTCTTTCTACGGGGATTTAGGACTAGGCCTCTTATCCTTACTAGGTTCACGTGTTACTAATCCGTAGACTCTTAGGATTGTTGGTTTCAAGCCTTAGTTCAGTTTCTATCCTTTTAGTATGATGATTGTTGGACTGGAACCTTGATGTGGATTGTTGAGTGGCTATGCTATCATTTGTATGATGTCTCAAATCTTTGTTTGAGCATTTACAGTTGTTATGCTGCCCGATTTCTTCCAGAAACACTAATGCCTTTGCATTATATCGTGTTTCAGATGTCTGGCCGCATCCCTCACCAAGTGATTCGTTTGACTCGGTGCATTAATGTGCCCGGTCACACGGCCATGCTAGTCCGTGTGATGACTGAGACCGGTTATCGCTGGTATCCTGAATACACTGTGGAGGAACAGTACCGGGATTTCAATCAAAGTCAGTATTTCTGCACAGTCCGGATATACCCCTCATATCCCGGAGCTAATGATCCCATCCATTGGTCTTATGGACTCGGGATTACCATCGAGATGGCAGTGCAGGATGCCGCTTATTCGATGATGACCATTCTCCGTGCTAGGCATGCCCTGTTGCTGAACACTGAATTATGTTACATGCCAGCCTCACTTCCCGGAGAGGAAGGCTACTACACTGGTCTGTATACTGATGCTGCTCATGAAGAGCCACTGCTTCAGACTACTGTTCGGATGTTGGAGGATAGGGACCGTGAGGTCCGTGCCCTCCGGATGGAGCTGTATAACACTCGAGCCGCCCACTGGACTACACTGACACGGCTTGCACCTGCTGTGCACGTCGGATATCTGGATATGCGGGATTTGTACCCCGTGCGGACTCGTCTACCTGATCGCATGGATTGGCGTGACGTTGGGGGTATTACACCTCCACGTGGGCGTTGGTTACCACCAGCATCGGGACCGAGACCACATCCATGTCCTTATGGTCCTCAGCCTTCGAGTGCTCGCGAGTTCCAAGATCCGTCTGTTCCACTTCCAGGCTACGGTGGTAATCTTTACGAGGATTACTACGCGAATGTCTGAGCTAGGCCGTGGTTGTAGTAGTATTGTAGTAGTTGTATTTCCACAGTCCTGCGTGTCTTGTGGAATATGACTTAGTGTGTACTGAGTTCCGGAGGTGTAGTTAAATAATGTATAGGAGCTTGGAATGCCTCTGATGGGATGTATCGTCGTTCACCGCAGTTGTACTTTAGCCTTGGCTTGTACTAAACTTTGTATGGTGTGTATGACCACTGGTGTATATATAGCAGTTCCTATATTACCATGTCGTACGGATGAACATCCTTGCATTCCGTGTCATCCATTACATTCTGCACTTCTATGTTAAATTCTGCCATCCTTGTCTAAACTGTTGTTTTGTTTTCCTAGGATGGTCAACACTCGCAACACTCCTGCTGCTCAGGAGCAGGGTGAGGCTAGTGGGACTAGGGATGGGAATCTGCCCCAGCCACCCTCCTTGGCGGAAGTTATGCTTGAAGCAGAACGGAACAAGAGAGAGACCAACCGTCTGCTGGAATGCATAGAACAGAACACTGGGTTCCGCCAGAGGAACGACGTGGTGTCAATCAATGACTTTATCAAGATGTGTCCATCGAAGTTGCATCACTCCACTGAACCTCTGGATGCTGATGACTGGCTACGTAGTATCACCCACAAGCTACACTCTGCCCGTGTGGCCGAAGCTGACAAGGTTATCTACGCCGCCTACCATCTTGAGGGCCCTGCCAGTCTTTGGTGGGAAAACTTTGAAGCTATGCGTCCTGCTGGCCAAGTCACTACCTGGGTTGAGTTCAGTGAGGCATTTCGTGAACATCACATTCCGGAAGGTCTCATGGATCGCAAGCGGGAGGAATTCTGCAATTTCACCCAGGGCCGTTTAACTGTGGATGGCTACAGCCGCGAGTTTGGTATTCTGGCACGCTATGCACCTGAGGAAGTATCCACCGATGCCAAGAAACAGGCGAGGTTCCGCAAGGGACTCAGCCCTGAACTCCGTCGAGATCTACGTCTGCACGAGTGCACTTCCTTCCAGAAGTTGGTAAACAAGGCTATCAGTGCTGAAACAGGCCAGACCGACTTCGAGGCCACCCGCAAGCATACTCGAGACCTTGGTTCCTCATCCGGCTCTGGCTCTCACAAACGCCGTGTGTGGGTTCCTAACACTGCTCTACCACCCAAGTACACACCGAGGCCATCCTATGAGGCGCCTCGCCCAACTCAACAGTTTGCACCTGCCAAGACCTATGGAGGACCACCTTCCAACTTTGCTCCACGCACCACCACTGTGACATGTTTTAAGTGTGGAGAACCGGGACACTACATGCGTGATTGTCCCCAGAACCAGCCAGGAAAACCCGTCGGCCGTGGTAAGCCAACCGGCAAGGTGAACTATGTCAAGCCAATCCCCACTACACATGGTCATGTCAACTATGTTTCTGCCGAAGAAGCTAGTGAGGATCCTAACGTCGTCCTTGGTACGCTTCTCGTAAACTGCCATCCGGCATCTGTTCTTTTCGATACTGGAGCCTCCCATTCGTTCATATCTGAGAGCTATGCTCGATTGCACAACATGACTTTTTGTGACATGCCTACTTCCATGGTTATTCAAACTCCTGGTTCAAAGTGGCAAACCTCTAGGGTAAGCCATGGAAATGAAATCCTTGTCGATAGACTTGTTTTCCTTGCATCTTTAATCTCTCTCAAGTTCTCGGACATAAACATCATCTTGGGTATGGATTGGATGACAACTCATTATGCCAAGATTGATTGCTTTACTAGGACCGTTCAACTTACACATCCATCCGGCAAGATAGTCAATGTCTTGACTCGAATGGCTGAGCGTCAGCTCTACTCTCTTAATGCCAGCCCTCTACCAGAACTCGAAGATATCCCGGTAGTCCGTGACTTTCCGGATGTTTTTCCAGAAGAACTGCCAGGAGTTCCACCTGACAGAGATGTCAAGTTCGTGATAGATCTTATCCCAGGAACTGTCCCAATCTCTAGGAGACCTTATAAGATGGCACCACTAGAATTAGCTGAGCTAAAGAAGCAACTCGATGAGTCCTTGCAAAAAGGTTTCATCCATCCTAGTTCTTCCCCTTGGGCTTGCCCCGTCCTCTTCGTCAAGAAGAAGGATGGAACGGAGCGGATGGTTGTAGATTACCGACCTGTCAATCTGGTCACTATAAAGAATAAGTATCCGCTCCCCAGGATCAACGACCTGTATGATCAGCTCGCTGGATCCTCAGTCTTCTCTAAGATGGATTTGAGGTTGGGCTACCATCAAATCAAAATCAAGAACGGGGACATTCCTAAAACGGCTTTCGTTACTCGTTATGGCCAATATGAGTACACCGTCATGTCCTTCGGATTAACCAATGCCCCAGCTACCTTTTCTCGGTTAATGAATTCTATATTCATGGAGTATTTGGATAAATTCGTCGTGGTATACCTCGATGATATACTCATTTTCTCCAAGAACAAGGAAGATCATGCCGAGCATTTATGGCTGGTATTGACGAAACTTCGAGAGCACCGCCTTTATGCCAAATTCTCTAAGTGTGAATTTTGGTTGCCAGAAGTAACCTATCTAAGTCATGTGATCTCTGGCCAGGGTATTGTTGTCAATCCCGAGCGAGTTCAAGCTGTACTTGATTGGACTCCCCCTGAATCGGTCAAGCAAGTTAGGAGTTTTCTTGGCTTAGCGAGCTATTGTCGACGTTTTGTCGAGAATTTCTCCAAGGTTGCTAAGCCTCTAACCGAACACCTCAAGAAAGATAAAAAGTTTGAGTGGACCCCACAGTGCGAGTCCAGTTTTCAGGAACTGAAAAGACGCCTGACATCTGCACCTGTACTGGTACCACCAGACTTTTCCAAGGATTTTATAATCTATTGCGACGCCTCGCGACAAGGACTAGGTTGCATTCTCATGCAAGATCGTCAAGTGATTGCATACGCATCTCGACAGTTGCGTCCACATGAGGATAACTATCCTACTCATGATCTAGAGCTTGCAGCTGTAGTCCATGCACTCAAAACATGGCGACATTACCTCCTTGGTAATCGCTGTGAAATCTTCACTGGTCATCAAAGTTTGAAGTATATCTTCACCCAACCGGATTTAAATCTCAGGCAAAGACGTTGGGTTGAGTTGCTCACAGACTACGACTTAGGAATCACTTACACTCCTGGTAAGGCCAATGTCATGGCTGATGCACTAAGTCGTAAGTCATATTGTAACAATTTAATGTTACAACAAAGTCAACCACTTCTCCACGAGGAATTCCGCAAGCTTAACCTTCACATTGTTCCTCGAGGATTCCTTTCCACCTTGGTGGCGAAACCTACCCTTATGGATCAAGTTATAGCTGCCCAGAAGCGTGATAAAGGTATATCACGACTCCAAGAGAACATTGCTAGCGGACTCGCTAAAAGTTTCTCCATGGATGATCGAGGTGTTGTTTTCTTTGAGAACCGTGTAGTGGTTCCCAAGAACCACCATCTACGGCAATTAATCCTTAAGGAGGCTCATGAATCTCCTCTCACGATTCATCCCGGTAGTACCAAAATGTATCAGGACTTACGTCAGAGATTCTGGTGGACTAGGATGAAGAGAGAAATCGCTCAATTCATTGCTAACTGCTATGTTTGCCGTCGAGTCAAAGCAGAGCATCAACGGCCTGTTGGCACCCTTCAACCTTTAGCTATTCCTGAATGGAAATGGGACAAAGTCGGTATGGACTTCATTACCGGGTTTCCCAGGTCCAGGAAAGGGAATAATGCTATCTTCGTCGTTATCGACCGTCTCTCTAAAGTAGCTCATTTCCTGCCTGTTCGAGAGAGTATTACCGCTAGCCAGCTAGCAGACTTATATATCTCTCGAATAGTATCACTTCATGGTGTGCCGTTGGAGATTAACTCGGACCGTGGAAGTCTTTTTACTTCACGATTTTGGGAAAGTTTCCAAAATGCTATGGGAACTCATCTATCCTTCAGTACTGCCTTCCATCCGCAATCAAGTGGTCAAGTGGAACGAGTCAATCAAATTCTGGAAGACATGCTTCGAGCCTCTGTCATTTCTTTCGGTATGGAATGGGAAAAATGTCTTCCATTTGCCGAATTCGCTTATAACAATAGTTATCAAGCCAGCTTGGGTAAAGCTCCCTTCGAAGTTCTATATGGACGAAGGTGTCGAACACCTCTTAACTGGTCAGAGACCGGGGAAAGACAATTCTTTGGCCCGGATATGATTCAGGAAGCAGAGGAGCAAGTTCGCATCGTTCGTGAGAGATTGAAAACCAGTCTCGCCAAAAGAGCCAATATGATAGTCATCATAAGGCTGTGACTTTTGAAGTCGGCGATAAGGCTTACCTTCGGGTTACTCCTCTTAAGGGAACCCATCGCTTCGGAATCAAAGGCAAATTGGCCCCTCGATCCATCGGTCCTTTTCGCATTCTTGCCAAACGAGGAGAAGTTGCCTACCAATTGGAACTACCTCCGCACCTCTCCAGAGTTCATGATGTTTTCCACGTTTCTCAACTCAGGCGTTGCTTCTCGGATCCTATCCGCGGAGTGGACCACGAAACGCTTGATCTCCAGGACAATCTCACATATCGAGAATACCCCGTTGGTATTCTTGATCAAACTGAGCGCACCACTCGACGCCACAATATCAAGTTTCTCAAGGTTCAATGGTCACATCATTCCGAGAGTGAAGCTACTTGGGAAAGGGAGGATCGTCTTCGACTTGAGTACCCCACCCTCTTTCCGGAGGAACCCGAATCTCGGGACGCGATTCTTTTAAGTGGGGTGAGTTGTCACATCCCTAGCTAGCACTTGCATTAGGACCTAGCTAGAGTGTGCATCATGTCTACTTTCAAAGAAACTTGAAATGGGATTAACAGAAACCCCAACACCCCTCTCCTAACAACTAGGGTTTGCTAAAATATTTTCCAATGTACCCAAAATGCCCTTCAAAAATGTTCATCATTTCTGCCTTGGTCTTAAACCTCTGCCAAAAATGGTGCACAATTTTCTAGGACACTCTAGGGCTTTGGATTAAACCATATGGTATTTGACTTTGGGCATTTAAATACTTAAAAATATTTTAAATGCTCAAATAATCATGAACTATAATGTTTCCTACTGTTCATATTATATACAGTGGGCATGACAAGTTTCATGAGTTATAAAAATGTTTAGGCATTTTTATTATTTGAACAAAGCTACAAAAGAAATGAAACAGAAAGAAAAAAATAGGAAGAACACTTACCTGAGCCCACTTACCTGCTGGCCCAGCCGGCCCGGCCCACCAGGGGCATCCCCGTCTTCTTCGCCGCGCCAGCGCACGAAGCAGCTCGGTGGCGAGCGCCGCCGATGCGCCGGCCACCTCCTGCCTGCCTGCCTGGCCCTCGACCCTCTGGATGGACTAGGACGACGCCACGAAACCCCCTCGACCGTTTCCCCTCTCCCCCGTGTCTCTCCCCTCCGCCGAGCTCCCCCGAGCGAGCTCGTCGCCGACGACCGCTGACACCGCGCTCTACGCCACTCCCTCGCCTCCCCGACGCACCACTAGCTCCGCCGCATCGCCCCGAAGCTCCCCACCGACGCACACGACGCCAGGAGCCCCGCAACGTCCTCCTCGCCGTCGTCTTCAACCTTCGGCACCGGAGATCGCCGCCGCCCGTACGCCGTCGTCCGACCGTCCCCGAGCTCACTTCGACGCCCTCTGCGACCGCTGTGAGCTCACGCTTCGAACCCCTCTCTCCACGGCCTCGATTATGCCTTGTAGCCGCCGCCCCCTTGCTGACCGCCGATCACCGCCGCCGGCCAACTCACCGCCGTGGCCATAGGCACCGTACCTCGTGGCTGAGCACGCCATTAGCTTCAGTAGGTCACCAGCAAGCTAAAGCGAACCTTAGCTCCTCCTACCGTGCACTACAACTCCATCCCGACCAACTCCGTGCGAGCACCGCCGCAGGCGAGCTCGTCGCCGTCGACTCCGGCGACCTCTCGACCAACCAGTGGCACCGTTGGATGCGGTGCATCACCAGGAGCACACCGAGCCCATCCGCGCGGCAAATGGCTGCCGGAATAAGGATTCCGACGAGTCACCGCCGTGCGAAATGGTCGCCGCCGGCCAAACTCCGGCGGGCTGACGTGGCCTGTTGATTAGGAGCTAACAGTAATTAGATTAATCACCACAGTCACTGACAGTGGGCTCCCTTTGTTAGTCAAACCCAGTCAACCCTGGTTATGACCGGAATTAGCTCCTGAGACACTGACACGAGGGACCCACCAGTCAGGTTTGACTTGGACTGGCCCTGTTGACTGGCTGACGTCAGCATGATGTCATGCTGACGCAGTAAAGGATTTTCTGGGATTTTTAGATTTAAAATAATTCAGGAAATTCCAGGAAATACCCAAAACTTCCAAAAATCATATAAAATCAACCATAGCTCAGAAGGAAAAGATTTATATATGAAAAATGATCAGAAAAATCCAATCTTTCCAATGGCACTGGTTTCATGCATGTTTGAACAAGTTAACTTGCTGTATGCATCAAAAACATGATAATGCACTTATTTAAATAATAGTTTGAACTTCAATTTGAATCTTTGATTCAAATAGGTTCAAACCCTTCTGGTTTTAGTTGCATTAGCCAACACACATGCATCTTGCCATGTCATGAGCATGCATCATATTGTTGCATTTGTTTGTTAATGATTGTATCGTCGGTATTCGCTGTGTTAGGTCCTCCTCCCGAGGATACTGCTGCGTATCCAGTTGAAGAGCAGTACCCGACAACTACCTTGTCAGGCAAGCAATCATTGATCATTCCGATACAAACCCAATCTTCTCGCTCCTGCTCTCTTTTACTGTATTAAGGCAACAGCGTGTGAACTGCTACTTGCTGCGGTAGTTGAACCCTATCCCTTGCATGACCTGTCATTGCCACAGTAAATAGTTGAAACCCACTAGCATGTGTAGGAGTTGAATGAGCCATGTGATGTATAATCCACCATGCTATTTGTTTATGTTGCCTGCTATGCCTAGAGTTGTGTCCGGTCTGGTTCATCTGGGTGATGGATCAGAGTAAAATGATCATACCGATAAAGAGAGTGAAGTGTGGAACACGCTTGGTAAAGGTATCGATGAAAGGCCATGTAGGAGTACATGGTGGGTTGTTTCATTGGAATCGACCATAGGACCCGAGATCTGTGTGTGTGATTCAAGTTACAGTTACTACCACACATTGGGCCCTGAAATATGACCCCGCTCGACTTATTGACTGCCCTTGTACTCTGTCCAGGAGTTGCAACTAGTTTCTGGTGTTTATAGTTTACTGGAGGTCGTGCACAGCGCTGACCCTCGGGGTGGGCTGTGATGCGACAGGTACGTGGCACGGTGTACCGGTTGCCCGTTTGGTGACTCGGGAACCCTGTACACATCGTTTGGGGCCGTGAGCGACACCCCGGTCGGATCTCCCCACGGATGGAACCCAAATAGGCGATAAACCTGGACGAGAGACTTGAGTGGTTGGTTAGGTCGTGGTCTACACCCACGTCGGCTTTCGCTTGAAGTCTGCCGAGCACATGTCGTGTGCAGACGCTAAGTGGTGAAAACATATGTGAAGAAGTACACCCCTACAGGGTTATCAAACTATTCGAATAGCCGTTTTTCGCGGTACGGACTACTTGGTTGCTCTTACAGTTCATAGACAAGTTGATGGATACTACTAAAAGCCTCAAGATAAGTGTGAGTGCCGTGGATGGCCCTTCCGTAGGATGACGGAAGAGGATCCTCGGTAGTGTATTGATGTGGTGAGTAAAAGACTCGTGTTCGTAATAACATCTTGCAATCTGTTGAGAGTTGTAGTATAGGTTAGCCAAAGTCAAAGCTGGCTTTCTGCTATGAACTCCACTACCCCCCTTTGATAATGTTGCATGTATGATAGGTTCTGTGGTAAGACTTGCTGAGTACCTTTGTACTCATGTTTGCTTCATAACTGTTGCAGAGGAGAACCCTGCCCGTGCTGATGGGTTCTACATAGACGTTGACGTCGACGAGTAGCTTGACACCCAGACTGAGATCTGGAGCTTGTGAAGGGCCTTGTAGATAGTCAGGCTACACCAAGCCTCTTTTATTTCCTAAGTTGTCTGTACTCAGACATGTAGCTTCCGCTTGTGTTTGTATGACTGTATGACTTGAGTGTTGGGTCATGTGACCCCTACCTGTATGGATATGTTATGTATGGCTCCTAGAGCCTTTTAAATAAAGTACTTTGAGTCATAGAGTTCTGTTGTGATGCAATGTTGTATTTGCACATATTGAGCATATTGCGTGTATGATTGAAATGCTTGGTATGTGTGGGATCCGACACCTAGTTGTTTTCCTTTGGTAGCCTATCTTACAGGGAAATGCCTCCTAGTGATTCCAATGAGCCTTGGTAGCTTGCTACTGCTCGGAACACGTAGGCTGGCCGGCATGTGTCCTTCTTCGTTCTTGTGTCTGTCCCTTAGGGGAAATTTCACGCGTTGTTCCTTTAAGTCCATGTAGCTTGCTACGACTTGGGTTCATACGTTGATGACCGACACGTTCGTTGCTGGGTCGTGGATGCCTGTCTCTGTAATTTAGTGCCACTTTTGGTTTATAACTAGCCATGTCGGCCCGGGTTCTCTGTCATATGGATGCTAGCGACACTGTCATATACGTGTGCCAAAATGCGCAAACGGTCCCGGGCCAGGTAAGGTGGTACCCGTGGGGTTACCGTGCGTGAGGCCGCAAAGTGATATGACGTGTTACAGCTAGATCGGTGTGACTTAGGATCGGGGTCCTGACAGTTTCTCTCCCACATAAAGAAAGCTGAGTTCCGACTCATTATGAAAAGCTAAAGTAAACTAAAAGGAAAACTAAAAGCAAGACGCTCCAAGCATAGCACATAACACATGAAGTGATTAAAATATAGTGGAACGAAAGACGAACTGATAATGTTGATGGAGAAGGGGATGCACGGGGGCATCCCCAAGCTTAGACGCTTGAGTCTCCTTGAATATTTCTTGGGGGTGCATGGGGGCATCCCCAAGCTTGAGCGTTTGACACTCCTGAATCTTTTTATCATCTTCCCTCGCACACTTGAAAACTCCCTTCATACATAACTCATCATAATCTGATTAGTGAAGTTAGTACCCATAATAAAATAATTGTACCTTGCTGGAAATAAAGATATTCTTGAAGTTCTACTGTTTCTCAAGATTGCCAAAAGGTTTTTGCAAAGAAAAAGCAAGCTCTAGGTTTGCAAAATGAAAGAAAGGCAAAACAGGACAGAATCTGTGAAAAACAGAACAACAGGTAGTAAATCATTTTTCCGGGGCACTTCTGCAACTCTAATCAAAAAACTCAAAACAGACTCACGAAATACAATTATATAGAGCACGCTGTCGAAAAAATTCAGACCAAAAAGATGATCTGGTGATTTTATACGAATTTTTCTATCCAAGGACAGAATCTGTTTCCTGGACAGCACGTCACAACTTTTGAACTTTCTAGCAATCAGAGGCTACACTTGGCACAAAATTGAAAAGCAAAGATACAATGATGATGCTACAGTAGTAACAACATCAAGACACAACAAAAACAAAATAAAATTTATTCATTGGGCTGCCTCCCAAAAGCGCTTTCTTTTATGCCTTTAAGCTAGGCATAATGCATAGAGATTAAGTTGTATCAATTGAACCATCATCAAGATCATCAAAAAGCTCTTCAATAATACAAATAGTCTTAAGAGGACTTTCAAACAAAGGCCTCATAGAGATACTTCTAGGAAGAAGTCCAAAAGGATAAAAGTCAAGGGAAGATTCATTTATAAATTCATCAAAGAGAGGTGTTTCTTCCAAAGTCTTTACGATTTCAACCCCTTTGGCAATAGATGGATTACTTTTAGAACGGGAAGCCTTTGGAACGTGAACGAACTTAGGCTCCCTCTTTGCCGGAGTTTCTACCTTTTTGGTTTTGATCGAGGAGAAAGTAGTTCCTAGAGTATCAAATATTTCCTCAATCTTATCTACCCTAGAAGAGTCCAAGTCATGGGATTTGACGGTCTCCAAAGTTTTGAAAATTTTATGCATGGAGCTATCAAGCCTATTCAAATTCCCTTGGATATTACGATTCAACTCATTTATCTTATTAATGCTTGGCATCTCTAGCTCTATTTTTTCAAGTTTTTTCATAATGTGAGCTAGGGTGATGTCCTCTTGAATGCTAACAACAGGGGGATTCCCAACAAGATTTTCAATAATACTAAGAGACTCCCAAACTGGGGCTTCTAGGAAATTCCCATTGATAGCAGTATCTAGAATAAACCTATTCCAAGAAGTTATTCCAACATAAAACTTTCTAAGCAGGATAGTAGTAGGTTGCTTCTTGGTGGCTCTTTTTTGAGAATCATTAATTCTATACCAAGGATCTTTCAGACTTTCCCCACCTCTTTGTTTAAAGGTGAGAACTTCTGCCTCGTCAAAGATAAAAGGACCCGACATAATGACAACTAAAGAATAAGATAACTATTTTTGTGATTTTTGATAAAAGATACTAAAGCAAAACTGAAAGGTAAACTAACAAGACTAAAAGCAAAGGTAAAAGATAGCGTGCAACTCCCCTATCCTGAAGAGTGGAGTCCCCGGCAACGGCGCCAGAAATTGCTTTGCTAGGTGGCTTCTCACCCCTCATTGGTTACCCCAAGTGGAAGGTTTGAGATGCAGTGTAGCAGAAGTTTTCCCTTGGCAATACCAAGGATCGTTTTCCCTGAGACTCCCAGTTTCAACAAGAAGGTGTCAACTGCTAACGGCGCCAGATATTAGGAATCAACATGGACCTGCACACAGATACAAATAACTTTGCTCCCAACGAGTACAGAGAGGTTGTCAATCCCTCCGGCCTTGTAGTTTACAAAGGATCAAACACAAGTGATAATAGTGATAGGTATAATTGCAATAGTAAGTAAAAAGCGGAAAGTAAATAGCGGATGTGATCAATGATTGTAATATGGACCGGAGTCTCATGATGTTCACTAGTGATGTCTCTCTCCCAAAAGACGATAAAACTGCTATGTGAGGTAAACGAATTACAGTTGGGCAATTGACAGGACCAATGTTGACTAAGTTGCAAGAAAGGTAGAGGTTCAAAGCATGGGCGGTACGCCGAGGTAAGTAGACCGGAATCCATCTGCATCTACTACTAATCATCCACCTTGAGATATCTATCCAGAACATCTCGCTGGTATTAAGTTGCGAGTCCCACCCATAGTGTAAACTCAAAGCAACAGACAACTGCATTAAAAGAACTTTGCGTAAAGTAAACAATCCTTGCACCCGCGGGCACAAGCACCGTTGTTTTCCCCCTTGTGGCAACAGCACACCCCCTAGACTCATGTTTCTGTCACTCAAGCTAGTCATCGAGGGGCATGAACCCACAATCAAGCATAACGTCCCCTCTTGGAGTCACTACCTACTACTTGGCCAAAGCAATAAATAACAACGGAGAACATGCAAGAATTACTTACGAACATAAATATAAAAGAGGTGAATCAAATATATTACTCAAACACAATCTGAACATAATCTCATAATCCATCGGATCCCAGCAAACTCATCATAGCAACAGCATAAGGATTACATATGTGCCTCGATCATGTAGGGCAGCTCACGAGGACTAATTAGTGAAGCACAAGAACGGGAAGAGAACATCACATAGCTACTGGTCATGGACCCATGGTCCAAGGGAGACTACTCACAACTCATCCGGGAGGCGTCCATGGTGGTGGAGAAGCTCCCGGTGGTGATCCTCCCCTTCGGCAGGGTGCCGGGAAGAGTTCTCCTGGTGCTCCCGATCTTGGAAGCGGCGGCGGCGGCGGAACAGAGATGAGATCGCGAAAAAGAGTTCCCGTCTCGAGGGTTTCGGGAGACGCTTTAAATATATGCCAAAGGGGGCCATCAGCGGAGCCTCGGGGGGCCCAGGCGCCCCCCGGCGCGGCCCAGGGGGGGCGCGCCGCCAGGGCGCCTGGAGCCCTGGTGCCCCCCCGGCTGTACTTCGGGCGCACGGTAGTTTCTGGAACGCTGATTTTTTTATATAATTTTTCTGGATTTTTTCTGGCAGTTCTCGTAATGTGAAAACCTGAAATACAAAAACAGCCGAAAACAGAAACTGGCACTGGGGTGCACTGAGTTAATAGGTTAGTCCAAATATGATCAAAAGTGTATGGAAGTGTATAAATATCATAGCAATATCACCCAAAAGAGGCATGGAGCAAGCAGAAATTATAGATACGTTTTGGACGTATCAAAGATGATGCGTAAAACCCTAGTCCTGCTTGTCTGTGTATATTTGGTGTTCTTGAGCTCTCGAACTGGCCTCTATGCATGGCTGTCCAAAAAGTATGAATCCTCTCTCAGTATGCCTCGGGCCTCCTTTTATACGTCAAAGGGGTTGCCACGGTGACACACAGGAGGTGTAAAGTTACTACAGTGTACAAGGTTATCCCTGACATCTTAGGACAAATGCATTTAATGCGCCGCCTATGTCCCGCTAGCTTTATCGGGGACGACAAGGATGCTTGTCCCACCTATTACCGCCTCACCTTGCTCCAACACGCGTCCAAGCTGACAAGGCATGCGGCGCCATGCTGGATGCTAGTTGCTGTGGTGACAGAGTCTTCACGAAGATCCACATGTGATAACCCTCAACCGTAAGGGATCGAGATAGTCTTCACAGGTAAGAATAACCCAATTTATTGATTCGACACACGAGGAGCCAAAGAGTATTTATAAGCTTTGACAGTTGAGTTGTCAATTCAACCACACCTGAAATATACTTACTTGCAACAAAAGATAAGTGGTAACAGTGATATGATAGTGATAATAGTGATAGTAAAAGTAAATAGCAAAAGTAAATAGTGAAGGTAAATGGCAAGAGTAGCAACTAGTGACAAGCAGGGTTTAAAACACTGTAGGCTAGGGAGATGGATGGTTGGGCGCTGTATGGATGAGATAGATTCTAACTTGGGGCACGGCACATGGAAAAGTAATGATCATCTAGGCAAATATCAAACATTAGGCATGTATCCCATAGGTAGTTGTACGTGCTTGCCATAAGAACTTGCACAACATCTATTGTCCTACCATCCCGCTACGAACGGGGCCAAAAGGAACTTATGGATATTAAGGTGCTCCTGTCAGAGAGCACCGAAACAAAGCAATGAACTCAATGGATACATGTAATCCTCAAACTACGGACCATCCCCTTTGGTGTCCCAAGCTGTCACTTTTGGGATCGCCGGTTCCGGACCGTAACAGGTGCAAACAACTCATAGATAGGATCACGAACACAAATATATTCATGCAAACACATATGGTTCAGATCTGAAATCATGGCACTCAGGCCCTAAGTGTCAAGCATTAAGAATAACAAGTTGTAGCAAAGATGATAAACACCATAGTAGATGATAGGCAACATGCCCCCAACAATCTGATAAACTATTACATGATCTAACTCATCCAATCCCTACCACCCCCTTAGCCTACAGCGGGGGAATTACTCACACATGGAGGGAGAAGTCATGGAGGGATGATGGAGTGGTGATGATGATGACGATGGCGACGATCTCCCCTCTCCGGAGGCCAATTCAGCCTCCAGATTAGCCCTCCCGAGGAAGAACAGAGGGTGGCGGCGGCTCCGCGACGAAAAACTGCGAAAGAACTTCCGATCTGGGGTTTCTGCGTCGGGAGTAAAAATACGGGCTAAAGTAGGGCACCAGGGGGTGTGGGCCCCACCCAGGCGCCCCCCCGGCGCGGCCTAGGGGGGGCGCGCCCACAGGGCGCCTGGGCACCCCCTGGCCCCCCTCTGGCCCCACTTCTGGTTCCTGGTTCCTTCGGGTGCGTGGATTTTCTGTGATTTTTCGTGGATTTTTCTGAGGTACCTAAAAATCCGTTTTCCTGCACACAAATAAACCATACAGGCAGCTCTGCTGAAAAGAGCGTCAGTCCGGGTTAGTTTAGTCCAAATCATGCAAGAATGAGGTCAAAACAATATCAAAAGTGTTTGAAAAAGTAGATACGTTTGAGACGTATCAACTCCCCCAAGCTTAGCATATTGCTTGTCCTCAAGCAATTCAGTTCAACGAACTCGACGTGACAAAGAAAATTTTGACAAACTCTTTTGCTTCATTAGATGTATATAAGCATGTACTACGAACAGAGTTTAGCAAGTATTAAAACAGTACTATTAGGACAATGCAAAGAGCAATCCTTCTTTCAAGTGACCAGTCACAAATACTTAAAAGTAAATAATATATTACTGAAAATCAAGACAAGATTACATTGCACATAGCTTGAGCATATTAGGGTGGTATCTCGCTAGCCTCCATGACTGAAGCAAAACATAAATGCAGAGACTCCTCCAGAGTTTTAAAGGAGACTAGAACTAAGAATTTCAGAATAAATCATATCACAAGTATGCAGAAGACAATGTAATACTTTGGGACAATGCACATTACACTCAGAATGACAATTATGCTCTCCTAGTCGGTGCTTTGGAGAAAGAAGGTGAGACTCTCGAACCGTGGCTTTTATTGGCAAGGTTGAAAACCCGTGGTCGGAAACAAAAACTAAACATGTACCAGAGCTCTTGGTTTTAAAAACAGAAGTAAACATGTTTTGAGAAGTGCATATTTCGTCAACGAATGCTAGCAGATAACTCAATCACCTTTTAAGTGGACAAGTCTCGAGGAACGGCTCCCGCATGAGGATGATCACATCCTCTTAATCTCCTTTGTTTATCACTGTCAAAGTTTTCTGATTTCTCATGAACAAAGCGTGAAGGAGGGTTTGTTTGTTATATTATCTTTTTGAGCCGGGCGCACTCAATGCCAGTTCTTTGCACATTATACATGCAATCCAGGGGTGAAACTTGTCCAACTTAAAAAGATCATGAATTAACTACTACTTCCTCATGAGCTAAAGCATAGGCACAAAAAGGAGATGCTTTTGATTAGTTTCGAGATGGTACATGAAAGTCTTCGTTAGGGACGGCAGGTAAATACCATGTATAGGAAGGTATGGTGGACTCATATGGCATAACTGGTTTAAAGGGTTTGGATGCACAAGCAGTCAGTCCGCTTAGTACGGGTGGAGGTTTAGCAAAAGACTAGGAAGCGACCAACTAGAGAGCAATAACGGTCATAATCATGCAGAGCGACAAAGCAACATTGAATCGGGCATGAAAGTGATATAACTATTCTAAAACTCAAAGATCATCAAGGCAAAGTAGACCTTTTAGTCTTAAACATGTGTAAGCATGTGCCAAGTCAATCCAAAAATTCTCTAAAGGGAAATACCACCTTAGTATACCAGACTATGAACAGTGCAATGCATGTAGATCATTTCAATAACACATTATATACTCTAGTTATTCGAGACTAGCCACAAGGAAAGCATGAACCACTGGAAGAGCATTGTAAACATAGCACTATGTCGCTACAAGCTGGTCTCTAGATCATAAGTACAGGCATATGTACAAAAGTAGAAACAATAAGAGTTCATACCGGTCTTCCTTGTTGCTTCCTTTCAGTCGATCTTCGTCATTACTGCTTGTCACTTGCACGATCGAACGTAGGAAATATAATCAAATGCCATCACGGACTCGAGCTGATCTCTGAAAACAAAGCAAACTAAAGAGAGAAAGGAAATCTTTTTGGGTTTTTCAAAGGTTGAATAAAAAGCAAAAGAAAGAGAAAATCTTTTTGTTGTTTTTGCAAAGAGAGAAATAAAGAAGAACGGGCAAAAACTTCGAAAGGATAAAAGTGAATAAAACGGATAATACAATGGAAAAGTGAGAAGGGCACGTACTCCCCCAAGCTTAGGCTTTTGGCCTAAGTTGGTAGCAGCTACTGCCCCCAGGAGCCTCCTGCTCCAGGGGTATGGTGGTGAGTCCACGGGTCATAGAAGGATGCCGGCGCGTACACCGAACTCCTCGGTGTCTCCCACGAGGAAGGTTCCGAACGCCAAACAGAGGAAGACCCTTCACCAAACTCGGTGGCGGTCTCTTCCTGAAAATGTGGTATCTCACCGTGCCTCTCCTTGTCGGGCACAACCCCGTCCATAGGGTTATGAAACTGATGCTGGACCATGAACTCATCGAACTGAACAACGTCAAAGGACCATCCGTTTCTGAGGTGAGGAAATAAGATGCTGGAGATCTTCGACCGATGAATATCCCTCGTACCCATGCTGCAGAGAGAGTTGATGACGGTTTTCAGCTCGGAGGGCTGAGTGGCCATCCTAGCCGTCCTCCCAACGTTCCGCACACCTATTATTTCACAAAAATTTCCCAAAGTCATGGTGATAAGATCATTATAAATTTTAAACTCAATAGCACCTGAATCAGGATTATATCTAAAACTGTTAATGAAATTGGAGGTGAGTTTTTGATACTGAGTAACACGGCTCGTGACGAGTCGTGTCAAACCTGCATTAGCACAAAGATTATAAAACTCATCCTTGATTCCCGCAGCTTCCATGAATTCATCACATGGAAACGTCATCGCACGTGCTGGACTTGTGTCTTCCAACAACTCCAGGGGCACATGATCTTCATTATAGCTCACCCTAGCAGTCGATGGTGAAGCTGCGGCTCTAGTAACTCGATCGGAGTGTGCGGGCCTCCTCTTCTCAAGCCACCCTTTTGCCCTTCCTAATAAACTCATTTCTGAAAAAAAAATTACAATTTACAAAAACGAGGATTAAAACAAAGTGAGCTAAGGCAAACTACTCAACTCACTTGCCCAAGGCATAAACTTGCATCAAAACTTGGAAAATAACTTTCTACACATGCATGCAAGCTCATCTCTACAGCACCAAGAACTACTAAATACTCACAAATGAGGCCACCAATCAAAAATCTAATTGGAGGGGTGGAGGAGTCACATACCAGGGAGTATTTGCTCAAAATTTCAGCTCAAATGATGGGATGCAGAGAGAGATCGAAGAATCGCCTCCAAGAACAGCAAGAACACAAGAACAACAGCAGAACTTGTGTTTTTGGAGAAAGAGAGAGAGGGAGGAAGAAGAAGTACCTGGAAGGGGGTCCCGTGGGCCCCAGGCGCCCTGTGGGCGCGGCCAGGGGCTGGGCCGTGCCAGCTGGCCGCCTGGGCCACTGGTGGCCCCCCTTGGCTGGCCCCAGGACTTTCTGGGTCTCTCCTGTTGTGGAAATTTTTATTATAATTTTTCTGGAATTTTTCTGAAAACTTCACTGTTGAAATTTTTTCAAAGTTCAAAAAGCTGCGAAACTCTCTGAAAACTTGAAGGAGTTAGTAGTATTGTGAAGCTTCAAAAACATAAATACTTAGCACAGCAAGTAGGACAAAAACTAAAAACAAGTGAAAACATAACAGGCTCAACTTTTTATCCATATAAAACATATTTGTTAATAAGGTTGATCAAGTCTTACCAACAAACAGGCGATATATAGAGCAAAAATCTCACCTCTCACGAAGTAATCACTGAACCTTTACCTTGATGGACATTGTCCCTATCATGATAGTTTTGTATTTGTGAGGCACATGTAGTGGACAATCCCATTCTCCAATCTTCACGGTCTCGATATTCTCTATAGAGTTGAGGGCATGCCTCCTGTCGGTCTTCTTCGGAAAATATACCGTGTGTTCTTTATCATTCACATGAAAAGTAACCTTCCCTTTATTGCAATCAATAATAGCACCTGCGGTGTTAAGGAAAGGTCTACCAAGAATAATGGACATGCTCCCATCCTCGGGCATGTCAAGCACAACAAAATCAGTAAGAATTAAACAATTAGCAACTTCAACTGGAACATCCTCACAAATACCTATCGGAACAGCGGTTGACTTGTCAGCCATCTGAAGGGAGATATCTGTAGGAATTAGTTTCTCTAAACAAAGCCTCTCGTAAAGAGAGAGAGGCATAACACTCACTCCTGCTCCAAGATCACATAAAGCAGTTTTGACATAATTATTCTTTATGGAGCAAGGAATGGTGGGTATACCTGGATCACCGAGCTTCTCAGGAATCTTTCCACTGAAAGAATAGTTAGCAAGCATAGTAGATATTGCATCATTAGGAACTTTTCTTTTATTAGTGACAATATCTTTCATATATTTTGAATAAGGAAGTAACTTAATAGCATCAGTCAAGGGTATCTGAAGAAAAAGAGGTTTAATCCACTCACAAAACTTATTATAATGCTCTTCTTCTTTAGATTTGATGGACTTACCTGGAAAGGGCATGGGTTTCTGTACCCATGGTTCTCTTTCCTTCCCATGTTTTCTTGCGATGAAGTCTTCTTTAGTGTACCTCTTACTTTTGTCAGGTGCTTCTTCTTCTCGAACTTTAGGCGGATCATTCTTCTCATTATTATTACCTTCAGGTTCAGCACCGTCTTCTGTCTCAGCATCGGAGATAGATACACTGTTGGGATCAATAGCTGGTTCTTCATCTGCAATAGGATCATTAGAATTGTCAGTCTCCTTATGTTTCTTCTTTTTCTTTGGAGAGCCAACAATTTCTTCTTCCTGTATTTGAGAATCCTGCTCGATTCTCTTCGGATGCCCCTCTGGATAAAGAGGATCTTGAGTGCTAGTTCCTCCTCGGGTCTTAATTCCGAAAGCCTGCAAATTATCTTGTTTGGCATTGTTAGCAAGCAAATCTCTTTGCACATTAGAAATTTGATCAAGCTGAGTTTGAACCATATGAAAATGCTTCACAAGACATTGAACATCATTAACTGTCCTATCTAAAACATCAAGCAGTTTTTTGATAGCAAGGGAATTATCATGCAACTGACTTTCTATCCTCTCATTAAAATGATTTTGTTTCATAATAAAATTATCAAACTCATCTAAACATTAATCAGGAGGCTTACCATGAGGGATGTCACTTGCGTTGAAATCTAAAAGAGAGTGTACCTCTACCATAGGACGGTGAGTAGTAGGCTCACACAGCTTCTCGATAGGGGATAGATTCTTCACGTCTTCAGCTTTAATACCTTTCTCTTTAATAGACTTCTTTGCTTCTCGCATATCCTCGGGGCTCAGAACAAACATGCCCCTCTTCTTCGTTGGTGGAGGTGGTTCAGGGACGGACCAATCTTCATGGTTTTTGGCAATCCTGCCCATTAAGTCTTCCGCATCGTCCGGTGTTCTTTTCCTGAAAACACAACCAGCACAACTGTCCAAATAGGACCTGGATTCATCAGCTAGACCAGCATAGAATATATCGATTAATTCATTCTTAGGGATTTCATGTCCTGGTCTAGCCCGAATCAGACCGCAGTACCTCCCCCAAGCTTTAGGGAGGGACTCATCCTGCAACTGTTTAAAGTTATAAATTCTTTGTAAAGCAGCATGTTGCATGTGAGCAGGAAAGTACTTATCAACAAAAGAGTGAGCTAAGTCCTGAGGACTCTTAATGGAACCGCATGGAAGTGAATCATACCATGCTTTAGCACCCTCCTTCAAGGAGAAAGGAAGAAGCTTGGTCACATAAAAGTATCGTATCTTCTCATCTGTGGTAAACAGGCTACCCAACTCACCGAGTTTAGTCAGGTGTGCAATAGCATCATCATTTTCTCTGCCATAAAAGGGGTCAGCTTCAACCATAGGTATAAGTGAAAGATCAACAGAGAAATCATAATTAGGATCATCAATGCATATAGGAGATGTATCAAATTCAGGATTAGGAACGGTTTTGTTTTTCAAAGAGTGTTTTTCAAATATTTTCTTAATAACTTCAGGGTCAGAGCCAGCAAACTCTGTCAGTTCCCTGCATAAATCTTCATCAAGCATATAGTAATCATCATCAAGGAGCCTCTCTTTGAGTTTACTCAAATCAGGATATTCATAAGTTTCACCAATAGGGTAGCGAGCAACAGGAAGTTCAATTCCATATTTTTCAGCAGCAGCAGCAATTTGTTTCTCAAGAGCATAACCAAGCAAACTAATATCATCATCAAAAGTAGTAGAAGCATCATCAAGATTATCAGACATAGGAACAGATTCAGTAGGAGCATCATGTGGTGGTGGTGAGGCAAACTTACTCATAACGGAAGGTGAATCAAGTGTAGCACTAGTGCTCAGAGCAGTACCTCTTCTTGTAGTAGATAGTAAGATAGGAACCTTGGGGTCTCCTTTCTTACCCATAGTAGATAAAGTGCAGCAGGTAGGATACCTCAAGTAGACTTGTAAATATTGCTATGGTCCCCGGCAACGGCGCTAGAAAACGGTACTTGATAACCCTCAACCGTAAGGGATCGAGATAGTCTTCACGGGTAAGAATAACCCAATTTATTGATTCGACACACGGGGAGCCAAAGAGTATTTATAAGCTTTGACAGTTGAGTTGTCAATTGAACCGCACCTGAAATATTCTTACTTGCAACACAAGATAAGTGGTAACAGTGATATGATAGTGATAATAGTGATAGTAAAAGTAAACAACAAAAGTAAATAGTGAAGGTAAATGGCAAGAGTAGCAACTAGTGACAAGCAGGGTTTAAAACACTGTAGGCTAGGGAGATGGATGGTTGGGCGCTGCATGGATGAGATAGATTCTAACTTGGGGCACGGCACACGGAAAAGTAATGATCATCTAGGCAAATATCAAACATTAGGCATGTATCCCGTAGGTAGTTGTACGTGCTTGCAATAAGAACTTGCACAACATCTTTTGTCCTACCATCCCGCTACGAACGGGGCCAAAAGGAACTTATGGATATTAAGGTGCTCCTGTCAGAGAGCACCGGAACAAAGCAATGAACTCAATGGATACATGTAATCCTCAAACTACGGACCATCCCCTTTGGTGTCCCAAGCTGTCACTTTTGGGATCGCCGGTTCCGGACCGTAATAGGTGCAAACAACTCATAGATAGGATCACGAACACAAATATATTCATGCAAACACATATGGTTCAGATCTGAAATCATGGCACTCGGGCCCTAAGTGTCAAGCATTAAGAATAACAAGTTGTAGCAAAGATGATAAACACCATAGTAGATGATAGGCAACATGCTCCCAACAATCTGATAAACTATTACATGATCTAACTCATCCAATCCCTACCACCCCCTTCGCCTACAGCGGGGGAATTACTCACACATGGAGGGAGAAGTCATGGAGGGATGATGGAGTGGTGATGATGATGACGATGGTGACGATCTCCCCTCTCCGGAGGCCAATTCAGCCTCCAGATTAGCCCTCCCGAGGAAGAACAGAGGGTGGCGGCGGCTCCGCGACGAAAAACTGCGAAAGAACTTCCGATCTGGGGTTTCTACGTCGGGAGTAAAAATACGGGCTAAAGTAGGGCACCAGGGGGTGTGGGCCCCACCCAGGCGCCCCCCCCGGCGCGGCCCAGGGGGGGCGCGCCCACAGGGCGCCTGGGCACCCCCTGGCCCCCCTCTGGCCCCACTTCTGGTTCCTGGTTCCTTCGGGTGCGTGGATTTTCTGTGATTTTTTGTGGATTTTTCTGAGGTACCTAAAAATCCATTTTCCTGCACACAAATAAACCATACAGGCAGCTCTGCTGAAAACAGCGTCAGTCCGGGTTAGTTTAGTCCAAATCATGCAAGAATGAGGTCAAAACAATATCAAAAGTGTTTGAAAAAGTAGATACGTTAGAGACGTATCAACATGCTACCACACAGGTGCTTGTAGTTGGCTTAGGAGCCGCATGCTACCACGCAGGTGCTTGTCGAGTTGGTGAGTCGGTCGTCGCGTAGGAGTGGCCGCGGGGCATTGTATCCTTGGCGGGCGCGGGCCTGGCTGTGGCCTCGCAGACGCCCCCGACAAGGGGTCTTGCCCGGGTCCTGTGGCTGTCCCCGGCAAGAATCTTGCCGGGGGTGTTCGGTCGTCCCCAGCAAGGCTCTTGCCGGGGGTCTTCATCTTCTTGTCTCTTGCCTAGGTTTTCAGGCCCCTTGGCCCTACAAGAATCTGCATGCCACCACGCAGGTGCCCCCTTGAATCTTGGCCTTGACGTTGTCTATGGTGTCAGAGATCTCAGGCCCAAGGGCGGTGGTGTTTGGGAAAGCTGCCCCCGCAAGGCTCTTGTCGGGGTCACGTTGGCCGCCCCGGCAAGGGCGTTGCCGGGGGAGGAGTCCACCTTGCCCCTATGTCCTTCATGTCTCTGGCTCGAGAGCCGCCTTGGCAGCCTCGTGCTTTCCTTCCCCTGCTCCGCCAAGCGTGGTTGTAGGCGCGGCTTTTAACTGCCCGTGCACAAGTAAAGGGGTGCAAAAGGACCCCTACTTATGTACACCGACAGGAGCCCCGGGCATGGGCCACACATAAGCGCGGAGCGTTGTTGGGCCATGACCAGAATGGTGCGCGGGCACGCGTGGTAGGGTTTTTGACTGTGCTGATTCCATCGCCGGTTGCGCTTCCCCACGACTCGCATTAGTGCGTGACGTGGGGGTCGTGCACTAAGCGGTTGCAGCGTGCTTGCGTCACATCGCGGTGAATAGTAAAGAGGTGGCCCGCGCCTTCCCCATAAAAAGGGGAAACCGCAGGGGCGCTGCTCATTTACCCTCCGCGTCTATTCCAACCTCGGAACCGTCGTTCCCCTTTTCTTTTCCAAACGCAAACCGGAGTTCTTGCCCCTGCTCGTCGCCGCCGCGCCTTCGCTGCCCTTGATCCTCTGCCCTTTCTCAGCCGTCATGGCGCCCAAGACGGGCAAGGGTAAAGGGACAGCGAAGGAAGGGACGGCGACAGATGCCGGGGAAAAAGAGTCGCCGGAGAGCGTGTTGGTGGAGCTGCGGACGTGGTTCCCACTCTTTGAGCTGATGGTCGACGCGCTCACCCTCTGTAATGCCCCATATGTAACACTTTCCAATAATGGCAATAAAGCTTCTCAATTTGATCCTTGTCCTTATCCTTGGGGGTTCTTGTCATTTTATTTTTTGCATTGCCATATCATTTACTATTTTGCATTCTTGCATTGCTTCATCATCATAGCATCATGGCATCATAGTTTACTTTCTTGTTGAGTGTGTGATACGTCCAAAACGTATCTATAATTTCTGCTTGCTCCATGCCACTTTTGGGTGATATTGCTATGATATTCATACACTTCCATACACTTTTGATCATATTTGGACTAACCTACTAATCCAGTGCACCCCGGTGCCAGTTTCTGTTTTCGGCTGTTTTTGTATTTCAGGTTTTCACGTTACGAGAACTGCCAGGAAAAATCCAGAAAAATTATATAAAAAATCAGCGTTCCAGAACCTACCTTGCGCCCGAAGGACAGCCGAGGGGGGGGGGCACCAGGGCTCCAGGCGCCCTGGCGGCGCCCCCCCCCCCCTGGGCCGCGCCGGGGGGGCGCCTGGGCCCCCCGAGCCTCGTCTGGTGCCCCCCTTCGGCATATATTTAGAGCGTCCTTCGAAACCCTCGGGACGGGAACTCTTTTTCGTGATCTCATCTCTATTCCACCGCCGCCGCCGCTTCCAAGATCGGGAGCACCAGGAGAACTCTTCCCGGCACCCTGCCGGAGGGGAGGATCACCATCAGGAGCCTCTCCACCACCATGGACGCCTCCCGGATGAGTTGTGAGTAGTCTCCCTTGGACCATGAGTCCATGACCAGTAGCTATGTGATGTTCTCCTCCCGTTCTTGTGCTTCACTAATTAGTCCTCGTGAGCTGCCCTACATGATCGAGGCACATATGTAATCCTTATGCTGTTGCTATGTTGAGTTTGCTGGGATCCGATGGATTATGAGATTATGTTCAGATTGTTCTTGAGTAATATATTTGATCTACCTCTTTTATATTTATGTTCATAAGTAATTCTTGCATGTTCTCCGTTGTTATTTATTGCTTTGGCCAAGTAATACGTAGTGACTCCAAGAGGGAACGTTATGCTCGATTGTGGGTTCATGCCCCTCGATGACTAGCTTGAGTGACAGAAACATGATTCTAGGGGATGTGATGTTGCCACAAGGGGGAAAACAACGGTGCTTGTGCCCGCGGGTGCAAGGATTGTTTACTTTACGCAAAGTTCTTTTAATGCAGTTGTCTGTTGCATTGAGTTTACACTATGGGTGGGACTCGCAACTTAATACCAGCGAGATGTTCTGGATAGATATCTCAAGGTGGATGATTAGTAGTAGATATTGATGGATTTCGGTCTACTTAATTTGGCGTACCGCCCATGCTTTGAACCTCAACCTTTCTTGCAATGTAGTCAGCATTGGTTTGCGTTCGTGGTCCTGTCAATTGCCCAGCTGTAATTCGTTTACCTCACATAGCTGTTTTATCGTCTTTTGGGAGAGAGACATCACTAGTGAACATCATGAGACTCCGGTCCATATTACCATCATTGATCACATCTGCTATTTACTTTTCGCTATTATTTACTATTGCAAACATTATCTATCACTACTATCATTTGCGTTTAATCCTTTGTGAACTACAAGGCCGGAGGGATTGACAACCTCTCTGTACTCGTTGGGAGAAAAGTTATTTGTATCTGTGTGTAGGTCCACGTTGATTGCTAATCCGCGCCGTTAGCAGTTGACACCTACTTGTTGAACCTAGGAGTCTCTGGGGATTCGATCCTTGGCATCTTTGCTAAGGGAAAAACTTCCACAACACTGCATCTTACACCTTCCACTTGGGGTAACCAACGAGGGGTTAGAGGCCCATCAAGGAGTTTTTCTGGCACCGTTGCCGGGGACTCCACTCTTCAGGATAGGGGAGTTGCACGCTATCTTTTACCTTTGCTTTTTAGTCTTGTTAGTTTACCTTTCAGTTTTCTTCATGTATTTCACTAGTTGTGCTTATGGACAACCTTGCTATTGGATCGTTGCTTGCGGGAAGACGCCCCGCACCTGTGGTGGTTGCTCCTCCCCCTACTGAAATTGTGCCCTATAAAATACCAGCTGGTATTATCAATTATATCTTGGCTAATCGTTATGCAGGAGACAGGCATCCCGGTGAACACTTGCTATATCTGTCACAACTATGTTCATTATTTAAGCTTGCAGGTGTATCAAGGGAGTTTGTCATGAGGAAATTGTTCGCCGTATCACTTATAGATAAAGCTTTAGATTGGTATAAGCTTCTCGATAACTCGCACTTGCTTGATTGGCAAGAGCTTATGTCTCTCTTTTATAATAAGTTTTATCCTCTTCATGATGCTTATGTGGAGAGTAAGAGTACCTTTTTGCGTGTGGATCATGGTAACAATGCTTTATGTGATGCTTATATTGTTGAGTTCATCCATGATGCCACTGAAATTTATAATGAGAGAGGGAGACGTGGTTCTAAATATCTTAATAATATCAAGTTCCCTCTCTTTATGTTGAAGGTTTTGAAGCTGCACTTGTTTTCTCTTCCTATGCTTATTGCTTTATGCTTCCATAATTTATTTCTATACAAGATTCCAATGCATAGGAAGAGGGGTAGACTTAAATATGATTTATATGTGCTTCTTGATGCTCTCTTTTGTTCTTCAACTCTTATTCCTACGAGAGCATCATTTTTGCATTATGCCTAGCTTAAAGGCATAAAAGAAAGCACTTTTGGGAGGCAGCCCACATGAATAAATTTTTACATTTTGCTTTTGTTGTGTCTTGATGTTGTTTACTACAGTAGCATCATCATTGTATCTTTGCTCTTCATATTTGTGCCAAGTATAGCCTCTGATTGCTAGAAAGTTCAAAAGTTGTGAGGTGCTGTCCAGGAAACAGATTCTGTCCTTGGATAGAAAAATTCATATAAAATCACCAGATCATCTTTTTGGTCTGAATTTTTTCGACAGCGTTCTCTATATAATTGTCTTTCGTGCATCTGTTCTGAGTTTTTTTATTTGAGTTGCAGAAGTGCCCCGAACAAATCAATTACTACCTGCTGTTCTGTTTTTCACAGATTATGTCCTGTTTTGCCTTTCCTTCATTTTGCAAACCAAGAGCTTGCTTTTTCTTTGCAAAAACCTTTTGGCAATCTTAAGAAACAGTAGAACTTCAAGAATATATTTATTTCCAGCAAGGTATAATTATTTTATTAAGAGTACTAACCTCGCTAATCAGATTATGATGAGTTATGTATGAAGGGAGTTTTCAAGTGTGCGAGGGGAGATGATAAAAAGATTCAGGAGTGTCAAGCGCTCAAGCTTGGGGATGCCCCCATGCACCCCCAAGAAATATTCAAGGAGACTCAAGCGTCTAAGCTTGGGGATGCCCCCGTGCATCCCCTTCTCCATCAACATTATCAGTTCGTCTTTCATTCCACTATATTTTTATCACTTCATGTGTTATGTGCTATGCTTGGAGCGTCTTGCTTTTAGTTTTCTTTTTAGTTTTTCATAACGAGTCGGAACTCAGCTTTCTTTATGTGGGAGAGAAACACGCTCCACTTCTACCTAGAACATAACATAGAATTTTCATGTCTATCTTTGCTGTGTGTGTTCTTTGTCTTTTAATAGCTACTATCATGCTCTGCTCTTAGTATTCATGCTTATCTTTTCAAAGAGCTTTTGTTTAGTTGGTTGCTTGAACTCTCTTTAATTATCATGCTTATCTTATTAAGAGAGTTTGCTTCCGTTGCATTGGTTAATATGTCTATGATAAAGATGCTACGTGCATAATGGCGCTTAGTAGTTCAGTTTTCTTATGGTTATAGTCTCAAATAGTTGGGGGATTCCCAATGTGTTATTGGAGTACCAACTTGATTTGTTTGCCGATGATGTGGTATGGTTTAGTAATATCTTCCTTCAAGAATTTATTTTGATTGACTTGGCGTATGCTCACGCATATTTAAGACTGTAAAGAAAGTCTGTCAAGCCTTGATGATCTTTTATTTCTGAGTAGCGATATAACTACCATGGCTGATTCAATATTGCTTTGTCGCTCTGCATGATTATGACCGTCATCGCTCTCTTAGTTGGTCGCTCCCAGTCTTTTGCTAACCTCCACCTGTACTAAGCAGACTAACCTTGCAATACATAGCTCATGGGAAAGTAGCTTAAAAACTATTGTGGTAAAGAATATGTTGCTTATGTATCTTATTTCTTATAAGTTGCTTGCTGAGCGGTAACCATGTTTCTGGGGACGCCATCAACTGTCACACTTTTGTTGAATATCATGTGAGTTGCTATGCATGCTCGTCTTGTCTGAAGTAAGGGTGATTTACCATGGGTTGAATGAGTATGCATATTGTTAGAGAAGAACATTGGGCCGCCAACCAAAGCCATGTATCATGGTGGAAGTTTTAGCTTGGACATTAATCCTCAATCTCTTATGAGAACATGCTTATGCATTAAAGAGGAGTCCATCATCTATTTTCTATGTTGTCCCGGTATGGATGTCCTCAAGTTGAGATCTATCAAAAACGAGAAATCAAATGCGATTTATCTCCTTGGACCTTTGTACAGGTGGCATAGAGGTACCCCTTTGTGACACTTGGTTGAAACATATGTAATGCAATGATAACCCATGGAAATCCGAGCTAATTAGGACAAGATGCGAGCACTATTGGTATTCGATGCATGAGGCTTGCAACTTATAGGATGTCTTATGCATGACACATATGAAGTACTACTACCGTTGACAAAATTGCTTCTATGTTTTCAAAATAAAAAGCTCTAGCACATAACCATTCTTTTACTTTTCGAATCTCCACCTTCTTTCTTCAAGCACCAACTACTGAGAGCATGATTGTCATTCTGAGTGTAATGTGCATTGTCCCAAAGTAGCATTGTCTTTTGCATGACTGTGATATCGTTTATTTTGAAATCATTGTATCTAGTCATCACTTAAACCTTGAAGGTGCCCCTGCATTTATGTTTTGCTTCACTAAAGGGGGCAAGCTAGATATCACTTTATCATATTTGCACATCATGTTCATTGCAAATCTTTTTGATGCTTCAATGTCATGTTGTAAAACTTTCAGTCATTTGTGATTTTCTCATGAGGCAACTTAATTACTATAGAATCATGGTCTCAGTAAGCTTTTGTCATATGACTATAAAAAGTCCTATATGATTAATAGCATGTCACCACAGAAATTATTCTTGTTATCATTTACCTACTCGAGGACGAGCAGGAATTAAGCTTGGGGATGTTGATACGTCCAAAACGTATCTATAATTTCTAATTGCTCCATGCCACTTTTGGGTGATATTGCTATGATATTCATACACTTCCATACACTTTTGATCATATTTGGACTAACCTTCTAATCCAGTGCACCCCGGTGCCAGTTTCTGTTTTCGGCTGTTTTTGTATTTCAGGTTTTCACGTTACGAGAACTGCCAGGAAAAATCCAGAAAAATTATATAAAAAATCAGCGTTCCAGAACCTACCTTGCGCCCGAAGGACAGCCGGGGGGGGCACCAGGGCTCCAGGCGCCCTGGCGGCGCCCCCCCTGGGCCGCGCCGGGGGGGGGGCGCCTGGGCCCCCCGAGCCCCGTCTGGTGCCCCCCTTCGGCATATATTTAGAGCGTCCTTCGAAACCCTCGGGACGGGAACTCTTTTTCGCGATCTCATCTCTGTTCTGCCGCCGCCGCCGCTTCCAAGATCGGGAGCACCAGGAGAACTCTTCCCGGCACCCTGCCGGAGGGGAGGATCACCATCGGGAGCCTCTCCACCACCATGGACGCCTCCCGGATGAGTTGTGAGTAGTCTCCCTTGGACCATGAGTCCATGACCAGTAGCTATGTGATGTTCTCCTCCCGTTCTTGTGCTTCACTAATTAGTCCTTGTGAGCTGCCCTACATGATCGAGGCACATATGTAATCCTTATGCTGTTGCTATGTTGAGTTTGCTGGGATCCGATGGATTATGAGATTATGTTCAGATTG
>LR738714.1:99063090-99125442 GCA_902687465.1 Secale cereale | reverse complement strand
CCCCCGGCTGCCCTTCGGACGCACGGTAGTTTCCGGAACGCTGATTTTTTATATAATTTTTCTGGATTTTTCCTGGCAGTTCTTGTAACGTGAAAACCTGAAATACAAAAACAGCCGAAAACATAAACTGGCACTGGGGTGCACTGGATTAGTAAGTTAGTCCAAATATGATCAAAAGTGTATGGAAGTGTATGAATATCATAGCAATATCACCCAAAAGTGGCATGGAGCAAGCAGAAATTATAGATACGTTTTGGACGTATCAGTCGCTGTCGTTCTGTCGTTGCTCGCCGCCGGTGTTGTAGTAGTCGCTGGGTGCTGCAAGCGTGTTGGATGGATGCGGAACTCTTCCAGAAGCAATCTGCACCACTCTGCCGTCTCGTTTGGTCGCCTGAGCGGCTCCGACGAGCCTTTGGTTTCTTCAGTCATCTGCTTCTGCAGATACTTCTTCAGACATAGTGCCTGTTATCTGTCGAGAAACGTTCAGTAGCGCAGTGGTGTGTGCTCCGTCAGTTAAGCGAGAGGGCTTGGGTTCGAATCCTTGCGGGCGCAATGGCTATTCGCCCCCTTTTTGATTTTCTTGTGTGGTTGACAGGTAGGCCCCACCTGCCAGCCTCACCAGTTGCTTCCACCCTCGTGCGCACCCGTTGGCGCCAGCTCAGCGAGGCAGGGCCCCTCTGTCAGTGGCTGTGGCTAGCTGAGCCTGGGTCATTTTGACCTTGAGCATGTTTTGTTTTATTTTCTGTTTTGTGTTTTTCTTTTTCTTTTCTGTTTTTCTGGTTTATTTAATATCTGGTTAAATAGGTTTCTGATGAATATGAGTTATATATGAAAAGTGCTTAGAATTTTATGTAGATTATGAATATGCTATTTGTTGCCATGTTTAAAAACATTTAAAATCATGTTTGAATTTAAACTTGTTTTAAATATGCTTAAACTTGCAAAATTCATAACTAAATATCTACAACTCCAAATTTAACAAACTTTACATGCATTTGGGGTGGAAAAATGTGTAGAATATGTGGTGCTGTTCTTTAGCATGTTTGACAACTTGATCACAGAAGTTTTTCAGATCTGTCCCAAATGCAAATAAATTAATATGGGAGTTTCTGGATATTGTTGTTATTTATTTCCAACCCATTTAAATGTGCTAGCATGTTGTTGTGATGTTAGTTGCACCCTTGCCATGTTAACCAACCCATTTAAAATTGTTGGATGCTTGTTTGAACAACCTACTTAAACTTGCTAGTTGTTCCTTTGCTTGTTTCATTCTTGTGTATGATCTTGTTGATGTGTTGTTGTTGCACATTTTTGAGCCTAGGCCATGCATCATATCCACACTTGCCCTTGTTCATCATGTTCATGCATCATGTGGATGAGCATTGCATGTTGATTGATTTTGTTCCGTTGTTGCATTGTTGTGTTTGGTTAGAGCCCGGTGACGATATAGAGTACGAGGTTTCTACCGAGGTTGAGTGTGAGGAGCAAGGTTACATTCCCTCCGAGGAATCAACAGGCAAGATAAACTTACCCAGATATCACTACTATCTTTTCATATGCTAGATGTCTCTCTCTTTAGCTTATTGCCTTGATGCCTATGTCTGTTTGTCAGCCTCCTATTGTTTCCATGAAACTCTCTAACCACCCACCTAGTAAACCGTTGTTTGGCTACGTAAGCATCGCTCAGCCCCTCTTATAGCGTTGTTAGTTGCAGGTGAAGATTTGAAGATTCTTGCTTCATGATGAAGTTATTGTTGGGATATCACAATATATAATCTGTTAAACTAAATCATCTATATATTGGTAATGGGTGGAAGGCTAAGCCTCTTGCTTGGTGTTTTGTTCCACTCATGCCACCCTAGGAACCGTTAAACCGGTGTTATGTTCCTTGATTTTGCATCCCCAACACGGTTGGGGTTTATGGGCCCCCCTTGATAACCCGCTTAGTGCTAAAGCTTTTCCAGCAAGGCCCAACATTGGTTTTACATTTGCCTAATAAGTAAAACTTGCATAGGGCGTTGCAAACCCGAGTTCTTAATTAACAACCCTGGGCCAGTGCTCCACATGAGTGTTGGTCCAAACTGGGCAGCCTGCGGGGCCACCTCGAGGAAACTCAAGGGCTGGTAAAAACCTGTAGCTTGTCCCATCCGGTCGTGGCCTGAGACGAGATACGCCCGGCTACTATCAGGGTGTCGGCACGCCGGGAGGTCTTGCTGGATTAGTTTTACCTATGTCGGAATATCTTGAGCACGGGATTCCGAGAACACTCGGGTCTTCCCACCTTGGAGTTGCGACTCTGCAGATTGTGAGCTTGTGATGGGCTAAGTTGGGACACCCCTGCAGGGTTTGATCTTTCAGAAGCCGTGCCCGCGGTTACGTGGCAGATGGGAATTTGTTAATATCCGGTTGTAGAAAACTTGACATTATGTTCATAATACACTACCAGTGTGAGTAACCGTGACGGTCGCTTTCCGAAGGGGTTCGGGAAGTGATCACGGTGGGGTTATGTTTTGACGTGCTTAGTTAGGATCACTTCATGATCACTTTGTCGATCGTTGGCATTTTCTCTTCTCGCTCTAAACCCGTAAGTTAGTGCTAGTGCTGCTACAACCTTGTTTTAAGCCTTTTCCACACCTAAGGCTTTTATATTATTGCTACCCGGGAACGGGATTGCTGAGTCCTCTGTGGCTCACAGATTCTACACAACACCAGATGCAGGTACCGTTGAGAACTACACAGCTGGTGGTTCAGAGTTGTATTGGGAGTTCGATGAAGAACGTGGGCGATACTACGTGTCTTACCCAGAGGATCAGTAGGGCTCTTACTAGGATGATCGGGACCTTGTGTTGCTTTAATTTATGGTATCTTTCATTTGGATCTTCGTCTGTAGTAGGACTCTGATGTTATTTGGATGATGAATGTTTATGTAATGCTTTGTGTGACGTGGCGAGTGTAAGCCAACTATCTCTTTTATGTTTACATCCCCTCTTTTACATGAGTTGTGCAAAGATACCATACTTGAGATCATTCTAGTATGTGATTATGCCTTTAAGTCGTGCCTCGACACGTGGGAGGCATAGTCACATACTGGGCATTACACCCTCAAGGACAAGTTCAAGTGCCTGTGGGGGAGGGAGACAATGGGGCATCCCGCCACGCGCGTAGTCCCCGCGTCCTGCTTTGCCGCGGGCGGTCCAAATCGGTACCCTTTCTTCGTCGATTACTTCTCCTACGGGCTCAGCCCCCCCTTTCTCGGATTTCTTCAGCGACGTCATGTACACATACGGCTTCCGCCTTCTGGACCTTACGCCGAATGTTGTGGCATGCTTGGCCTACTTCGCCCATCTCTATGAGGGCTTTGCCGGAGTGCACCCTAGAACGGCGCTCTTCCGCCACTACTTTGCACCTCGCATCTAGCCGGGGGGCGCTATCTCGGGCTGCATTTCTTGGATTCTGAGGCAGCAGACCAAGGGTGCGTACCCGGAGAGCGCCACGAAGGAGAGGTGGGAGAAGTGGCGAAGCCGGTGGTGATGGATCAAGTAGACGGACTCGCCGGAGTTCTGTCGTGTCCGTTCGAAGCCGCCGGTCCGTTGTAAGGACTGGAGCGAACTCGACACCGAGGACCGGAAGCTCACGATTGCCACCACCAGGATCCATCGCCTTGCTGCGGACGGGCTCACCCTTGAGATGACCGGGGCCGATTTTATCCGCCGCCAGATCTCCCTACTACACAACAAGGGGAGGCCGGCCAGGGATTTCAGGAATGTGGCTGATAGCATGAGGCTCCGCCCTGGTTTAAACCACAACTTCACGGTGTTGCAGCACACCCATCTTTGCCAGAGGCTCTTCCAGCTCAGGGTCAACGAGGCCGGCCGGGTTGAGAGGACCGGCAAGGCTGAGAAGACCGGCAAGGCCTCCGGGGCCGCTAAGCCCGACAACCTGTTCGAGTTGCCAGCGGGGGTGGTCCTGCTGAGCAACAACTCATGCCAGAGCGCCATCATTGCCATGATGCCAGTCTTCGATGCGCACGGCCTCAATCCGACCTGGGTCGAACCAAAGGCGGAAGTGGCACAGGCATTCTTCGACAACTTGTCCGAGAAGTACGTCCGTGAGGAGTCGCGGCTCATCAGCAACACCACCGCGGAGGAACTTGCTTACATCACCGCCAGGGCGGAGGAGGCAGCTCTCACCGAGGAGGCCGGCAGCTTCGGCACCGTGGATGACGAGGACGATGCAACCGGGGAGGAGAGAGAGTTCATTGAGTGGGCAGAGCCCGCCGGGGAGGCCAGTAGCGCCGGCGCTGGAGCTCCCTCTATTGAGGAAGCGGTTGAGGAGTCGGCCGAGAAAGAGACCGATGCAGATGACCCCCCCCCCGGTCCTGGGGAAGAAGCGCGTCTTGCGGCGGGCGGGCTCTGGCGAACCAGTCCAGCCCGGCAAGTCCACGCAGCGGCAGCAGGCCCAAGCGCCGCCCGTACGCCAAACGAGGCTGCGAAGAAGGCCGCGGTTGCCGCTTCTTCTTCGTCCAGGCGTCCCTGGACGCCATCCCCTTCTCCTCCACATGTCGACGTCGCCCCAGAGGCCAATTTAGATCTGGGGTCCTTTCGCCCGAGGAGAAAGAGGAGGCCAGAGGAGGAGGAGGAGGACGAGTAAGCATTTTGTCCTCCACCATCTCTTAACCTTCTGCCTGCACTGTTCTTCCTTAACTTGGTTTAATTCTTGCAGCGACATGGAGACGCTGGCCGAGAGGGCAGCAAAGAGGGCCAAAACCTCACCGGGCGACGAGCCCCCGGCGAGCGCTCCGCGCACGCCGGCGTTAGTGGTGATCAGCCCGGAGAACAACCCCCAGCGCAGCCCCCACTCCAGCCCCCAGCGTAAGTCCATTCTCCACTCCCCACAGGCGGGTGTTGGGGTGTGTTCTCTTGATATTGACCTTGCCGGGTTTACAGGAGGAGAGCGGCAACCGGAGGAGTCATCGAGGGCTGCCCCGGACACGCCGTCCCCGGCAACTACGCCACCCACAGGGGTGTCGCCGGCATGGGCACCCACTGGCGAGCCCATGTGCACAGAGGAAGAGGGGGCAAGCATGGGCGCTGGTGGCTCTGCCCCGGCAACGGATGTTGGTGGGGAAGGAACCACCTCTCCTCGGCCCGGCAAAAGTAAGTCGCCGGCTTCTGGTCCCCTGTCATCTCCGCCATGTGATGCTCTTTCTTTTCTCTGTTCTGAACCCTTAGTCTCGGCCTCACCTAATCTTCTCTTCTGGTTTCCAGGCTCCCCCTTGGCGGACCTAATAGACGTCAACGTCGTCATCGAGAAGGTGGCCAAGGACGCTGAAGCTGAGGCCACCGAGATCGCGACCGGGGAGGCTGCTGCGTCTGCCATCGAGGAGGTTACAGAGGGGCCTGGCGGGGAGACCAGTGAGGTGCCTGCTAGGGAGGCCGGCAAGGCTGCTGCCGAGGAGGCCACCAAGGGTCCTGCCGGGGACCCTGGCAAGGCCGCTGCCGAGGAGGCCGCCAAGGGGCCTGCCGGGGAGGAGGTGGCCAACAACCAACCCTCCTCCTCCGCAGCTCCCGCCCTGAGCAAATATCTGAAGGTGGGCAACTATATGTTCGTCCTCCTCCTAGGGACGGTCAGTACAAGGGCGCTAGCCGAGGGGGAGATCTTTGACAACGAGGTCCTCATTACTGCTGGGCTTCAGGAGGTTGACAAACTGAGAGCCAGCGGCGGCGGTTCTCAAGAGGAGCAGCTCCTTCGGGCCATGAGGGCCAATTTTTAAAAGCTTCAGGCGCTCTACCGCGCCCTCCAAGACAAGGTGAACTCCAGGATGGCAGCCATGGACAAAGCAGAAGCAGACTTTGAGGACCGTGTCGCCCAGACGCATGTCTGGTTCAACGAGGCCCGGGACGAGCTGGGTGCCATCCAGGTCCAGCTGGACCAATGCAAGCGAGAGCTCGCCCTGCAGCTGGCCCACGTTGAGAAGGCCGAGGAGCTGACGAAGGAGCAGGCCGCCAAGGACGAGGCTACCCAGACACAGCAGAAAGCTCTTTTGGATACCCAAGAGGAGGACCTCGAGGCCCATGAGTGAGCGCTTGTTGCCGCGCTGCGCGACAAGGACGAGGAGATCGAGAAGCTTGACGCGTAGTGGACCCTAGCGCTGGAGCAGAAGCACAAGGATGCTCTTGACGCTCTGGCCCTGGTCCAGGCTGGCAAGGTGGAGGCGCTGGAGCGGGCACGAGAGGGGCTGAAGGAGGAAGTCTTGAAGCTGGCAGAGGAGAGGGACACGAGCAATCGCGCGCTGGCGGATCTGCAGGTCACCATCTCCGACAAGACCAACCTGCTCTCCGACGCCAACATCTCCATCAACGACTTGAAGCGGAAGCTGGATGCCTCGGAAGGGACGCTCTCGGAGGCCAGGGCCCGTGATGAGACCCTGACCAAGGCCCTTGAGAACGAGAAGCAGCAATGGCAGGATGATGCCACCGCCCACAACGACTTTGTGGGCAGGGTACAACTCTTCGACGGCCTCATCGACATTGCGGAGAGGCTCAGCAGCCAGCTATCTATCATGGGTATGACGGACTTCAGGTACTCTCAGGAGGCGAGCGTGACCCCTAGCGCCAGGCGGACCTTGTTCTTCGGGCGCGTCCTCGAGGCCATGGAGCAGCTCCGCTCCAATAGAGCAACTTATTTGGCCAGCAAAGCTCGAAGGCTCTGCGGGGGCGCCCTGACCAAGGTGCTTGCCAAGGTGGCATTCTGGAACCCCGATGTCGACTTTGCCAACGCGCTTGATAGCTTGCCGAAGGATGCGGACCTTGCGGCGCTCGCGGAGCGTATCAAACCCATCATCAGCTGCGTCGACGAAGTTAAGAGGGTGGAAGGCTAGCGCCGGGACTAGCCACCCCACTTCTTATTGTCGTTGCGAGTTCATGCCCAAGACAAATTTATCTTAAGTTAGAACCATGACAATCAATGATGTAATATAACTCTGTCGTATTTTGAAATAGTGCATGTTATCTCCCTATTTGATCTTCCCTTGTATGTACGCACCCTATGCTTAGTTGGATAGGCTTGCTGGCACGTAAACCCGTGCCACAATGCTTTGAGGATGGATCCTTAGCAGCCTGCTGGGGGGCGCTTGCTGTCGGGCAAGCCACCTTGCCGTTCTCGGCGCAGCCGCTTGAACTATTGAGCAGACGCAAAAGAGGACAAGGGTGTTGCCAATAGCGACAAGGCTCCTTTGCGTGCAGGTTCTCCATACAAGGAGCGGGATCTTTCAAGGAAATAACCCTATAAAAATGAAAAATGCTCAAGTTTCTACGTGACTTAGCTTTTTCGTCGCCATGTAGATGGCAGTTGCGGCTGCAAACAACACCGCCCGCCTGACCGATGGCACCAAAACAATGGGGATGATGCTGGCCTCCCCCCGCCGCCTTCTTCCTTGCGGCCACCACGATGGAGGAGGTGATGCGTTCATTCCCAGACTAGATTTTCACAACCTAGCGCCCCATACCTGGCGCACCAAAGATGTCGGGGAAACGACACCTATGGAATCCTGGGGATCCCTTTTGCTACGGTTGCGGGCCGTAAAGTTGTGCAAAGAGCAGGTCTAGACGATCAACGCGTGTGAATTTTTACCCAGGTTCGGGTCGCAAGATGATGCGTAAAACCCTAATCCTGCTTGTCTGTGTATATTTAGTGTTCTTGAGCTCTTGAACTGGCCTCTATGCGTAGCTGTCCAGAAAGTCTGAATCCTCTCTCGGTATGCCTCGGGCCTCCTTTTATACGTCAAAGGGGTTGCCACAGCGACACATGGGAGGTGTAAGGTTACTACAGTGTACAAGGTTATCCCCTGGCATCTTAGGAAAAACGCCTTTAATGCGCCACATATGTGTCCCCTAGCTTTATCGGGGACGGCAAGGAAGCTTTTCCTGCATATTGCCGCCTCACCTTGCTCCGACACGCGTCCAGGCTGACGAGGCATGCAGTGCCATGCTGGCTACTAGCTCCTGTGGTGGCAGGGTCTTCACGAAGATCTGCATGCCACCACACAGGTGCTTGTACTTGGCTTAGGAACCGCATGCTACCAAGCAGGTGCTTGTCTAGTTGGTGAGTCGGTCATTGCGCAGGATTGGCCGTGGGAAGACGAAACCTTGGCGGGCGCGGGCCTGGTTGTGGCCCCGCGGACGCCCCCAGCAAGGGGTCTTGCCAGGGTCATGTGGTCGTCCCCGGCAAGAATCTTGCCGGGGGTCTTTAGTCTTTCCCAGCAAGGCTCTTGCCGGGGGTCTTCGTCTTCTGGTCTCTTGCCTTGGTTTTCAGGCCCCTTGGCCCTACAAGAATCTGCATGCCACCGCGCAGGTGCCCCCTTGAATCTTGGCCGTGATGTTGTCGATGGTGTCAGAGCTCTCAGGCCCAAGGGCGGTGGTGTTTGGGCAAGCTGCCCCCGGCAAGGCTCTTACCGAGGTCACGTTGGCCACCCCGGCAAGGGCATTGCTGGGGGAGGAGTCCACCTTGCCCTTTTTTCCTTCATGTCTCTAGCTCGAGAGCCGCCTTGGCAGCCTCATGCTTTCCTCCCCCTGCTCCGCCAAGCGTGGCTGTAGGCGCGGCTTTTAACTACCCGTGCACAAGTAAAGGGGTGCAAAAGGACCCCTACTTTTGTACACCAATAGGCGGCGCTTTGGTGGGTTGGCATGCTTGGAAAAGGTGGATGTGCTACAGGCTGCACTTGGTGTCTCCGTGCGTCGCGCGCCGCCTAGGTTTATGGGCAATATCGTTGGGTGGCGCGAAACAGGTGATGAAATTGCGGGAAACGGTGGCGTGTTTATAAAATGCCATCAATTAATGGAAACTTAGCACATAAGGAACATTGAGTTAGCACAAGAAGTAGATGATGATCAGATGAACACGGACAACACTTGGGAACCCGTCGGTGATGAATTCATCAATCGCAAACAGTTGTATACTAGCAAGCATTTGCCCACAACACACACGGCTTATTCCATCACAAACAGGTCGGATGGATCAATTGTATGCCATGTATTGCACATTGTCAAAAAGTAATGCGGTAGACCTTCTTTAACATGTGTTAAAAAACAAAAAACAAAAAAAACAAGGACCTTATGGTTAATTCCACCCCACAACACACACGGCTTATTCCATCACAAATAGGTCGGATGGATCAACTGTATGCCATGTATCGCACATTGTCAAAAAGTAATGCGGTAGACCATCTTTAACATGTGTTAAAAAACAAAACAAAAAACAAAAATTCTCATCCGGTCACCCATCTTATGGCTGCTCCAGCCTGAGCACAGTTAACTTGTGAGTTCTCTTAGATGAGCTATTGGTGGAACAGCTAGTCCTTGATGATATAGGATGCCTCTTCGCATCCTTATGGCATACCCGGATGACCGTCGGTCGCCCAATATCCAATAGATGTTGTGTAGACAAAGCATATCACATACATCTTATTAGAAGCAATCGTCTATGTTATTATCGGTCTTCGCACACATTTCTATTAACAGACCTGTTTGTCGCGTATCACACACATCCTGTTAAATTGAACCGTTTATGTTCTCTTGGCTCTAAGCAAACAGTTCATCCAAGTGAACCATATGACGTATATCGCACACACCATGATCTGGCTGACCCTTTCTTTTGTGTTGCCTAGTCACAAACAGCTCATACGAGTGAACCATATGATGTATATCGCTCACACCTTCATCTGGCTGCACGTTTTTGTTCTTCTTCCTCATTGCAAACAGTTCATTGAACTGAACCGTATGCCCTGCCTCGCACACGCAACTAAATTCTGAACAGTGTTTGATGCATCCGTCATTGCAAACGTTTTGCACCTTTTTGACGGGTTTTTTACACCATCGTTTGTGATTATTGCATTGCACATAGTTTCGTCGAAGGGTCTCTGATCGTAGTGTCGCGTTAGCAGCATCCTGCAGTAGTGGTGTCTCATCCCCTTCTGTCACTTGTTGATATCACAGCAAGATTGAACCCAAAGCAAAGCACTTCTCCCATTGCAAGAAAAACCAATCTAGTTTGCTGATACATCTCCAACGTATCTATAATTTTTTATTGATCGATGCTATTATATTATCTATCTTGGATGTTTTATATGCATTTATATGCTATTTATATGATTTTTGGGACTAACCTATTAACCCAGAGCCTAGTGCCAGTTTCTGTTTTTCCTTGTTTTTGAGTTTCACAGAAAAGGAATACCAAACGGAGTCCAAACGGAACAAAATTTACGGTGATTTTTTATGGACCAAAAGAAGCCCACGGAGCGCCGGAGGTGGACCAGAAGAGCCACGAGGCCACCACAAGGGTGGCGGGTGCCCCTTCTAGGGTGTGCCCCTACCTTGTGGCCGCCTCGTGGGTCCCCTGACTTACCCCGACGCCAATTTTTTTGTAAATACTGGAAACTCCGAAAACAAACCTAGATCAGGAGTTCTGCCGCCGCAAGTCTCTGTAGCCACGAAAAACAAATCGGGAGTCCATTCCAGCACCCTGCCGGAGGGTAAACTATCACCAGTGGCCATCGTCATCATCCCGGCGGTCTCCATGACGAGAAGGGTCGGGGCTGAGGGTATGTACCAGCAGCTATGTGTTTGATCTCTCTCTCTCTCTCCCTCCCTCTCTCTCTCTCTCTTGTGTTCTTGATTTGGCACAATCTTGATGTACCGCGAGCTTTGCTATTATAGTTGGATCTTATGATGTTTCTCCCCCTCTACCTTCTTATAATGGATTGAGTTTTCCCTTTGAAGTTATCTTATCGGATTGAGTATTTAAGGATTTGAGAACACTTGATGTATGTCTTGCATGTCCTTATCTGTGGTGATAATGGGATATTCAGGTGATCCTCTTGATGTATGTTTTGGTGACCAACTTGCGGGTTTAGTTACCTTGTGAACTTATGCATGGGGATTCACACACGTTTTCGTCTTGACTCTCCAGTAGAAACTTTGGGGCACTCTTTGAAGTTTTTTGTGTTGGTTTGAATAGATGAATATGAAATTGTGTGATGCATATCGATAATAAAACCCGTGGATACTTGTGGTGACATTGGAGTATCTAGGTGACATTAGGGTTTTGGTTGATGTGTGTCTTAAGGTGTTATTTTAGTACGAACTCTAGGGCTGTTTGTGACACTTACAGGAATAGCCCAATAGATCGATCATAAATAATAACTTTCAGGTGGTTTCGTACCCTACAATAATCTCTTTGTTTGTTCTCCGCTATTAGTGACTTTGGAGTGACTCTTTGTTGCATGTTGAGGGATTGTTATATGATCTAATTATGTTATCGTTGTTGAGAGAACTTGCACTAGTGAAAGTATGAACCCTAGGCCTTGTTTCTAAGCATTGCAATATCGTTTGCGCTCACGTTTGTTACTAGTTACCTTGCTGTTTCTATATTTTCAGATTACAAAAACCTATACCTGCCATCCATATTACACTCGTATCACCATCTCTTCGCCGAACTAGTGCACCTGTACAATTTACCCTTGTATTGGGTGTGTTGGGGACACAAGAGACTCTTTGTTATTTGGTTGCAGGGTTGTTTGAGAGAGACCATCTTCATCCTACGCCTCCTACGGATTGATAAACCTTAGATCATCTACTTGAGGGAAAATTGCTACTGTCCTACAGAACTCTGCGCTTGGAGGCCCAACACGAGTCTACAAGAAGAAGGTTGTGTAGTAGACATCATTGGCCAAACCAAACCGATAGTTTGAAGAGAATTACTAAGATATCAAATCATGCATATAAGAATACAGAGAAGATTTAAATAATATTCATAGATAAGCTGATCATAAATCCACAATTCATCGGATCTCAACAAACACACCGCAAAAGAATATTACATTGAATAGATCTCCAAGAACATCAAGGAGAACATGGTATTGAGAATCAAAGAGAGAGAAGAAGCCATCTAGCTACTAGCTATGAACCCATAGTTCTGTGGTAAACTAGTCACGCTTCATCGAAAGGGCAATAGGGTTGATGTAGATGCCCTCCGTGGTCGAATCCCCCTCCGTCAGAGTATCAGAAAAGGCCTCCAGATGGGATCTCGCAGATACAGAAGGTTACGTGTCAGGAACCCCAATCCTAAGTCACACGATCTAGCTTGTAACACATCATATCACTTTGCAGCCTCACGCACGGTATCTCCACGGGTGCCACCTTACCTGGCCCGGGACCGTTTGCGCATTTTGGCACACGTATATGATAGTGTCGCTAGCATCCATATGATAGAGAACCCGGGCCGACATGGCTATTTATAATCCAAAAGTGGCACTAAATTATAGAGACAGGCATCCATGACCCAACAATGAACGTGTCGGTCATCAACGTATGAACCCAAGTCGTAGCAAGCTACATGGACTTAAGGAAACAACGCGTGACATTTCCCCTAAGGGACAGACACAGGAACGAAGAAGGACACACGCCGGCCAGCTTACGTGTTCCAGAGCAGTAGCAAGCTACCAAGGCTCAGTGGAAGCACTAGGAGGCATTTCCCTGTAAGATAGGCTACCAAAGGTAAACAACAAGGTGTCGGATCACACACATACCAACCATTTCAAACATACACACAATATGCTCAATATGTGCAAATACAACATTGCATCACAACAGAACTCTATGACTCAAAGTACTTTATTTAAGAGGCTTCGAAGATCCATACATAACATATCCATACAGATAGGGGTCACATGACCCAACACTCAAGTCATACAATCATACAAGCACAAGCGGAAGCTAACATGTCTGAGTACAGACAACTTGGAAATAAAACAGGCTTGGTGTAGCCTGACTATCTACAAGGCCCTTCACAAGCTCAGGATCTCCGTCTGGGTAGCAAGCTACTCGTCGACGTCAACGTCTATGTAAAACCCATCAGAAGGGGCAGGGTTCTCCTCCGCAACAGTTATTAAGCAAACATGAGTACAAAGGTACTCAGCAAGTCTTACAACAAAACCTATCATACATGCAAAATTATCAACAGGGGTAGTGAGGTTCATAGCAGCAAGCCAGCTTAGACTCTTGGCTAACCTACACTACAACTCTCAGCAGATTGCAAGATGAGACTACGCACACGAGTCCTCTACTCACCACAACAATACACCACCGTGGATCCTCTTCCGTCATCCTACGGAAGGGCCATCCACGGCACTCACACTTGTCTTGAGGCTTTTAGTGGTAACCGTCAACTTGTCTATGAACTGTATAAGCAACCAAGTGGTCCGTACCGCGAACAACGGCTATTTGAATAGATTGGTAACCCTGCAGGGGTGTACTTCTTCACACATGTTTCCACCACTTAGCGTCTGCACACGACATGTGCTCGGCCGACTTCAAGCGAAAGCCGACGTGGGTGTAGACCACGACCTAACCAACCACTCAAGTCTCTAGTCCAGGTTTATCGCCTATTTGGGTTCCATCCATGGGGAGATCCAGCCGGGGTGTTGCTCATGGCCCCAAACGATGTGTACAGGATTCCCGAGTCACCAAACGGGCGCTCGGTACACCCGGCCACGTACCTGCCGCATCACAGCCCACCCCGAGGGTCAGTGTTGTGCACGACCACCAGTATACTACAAACACCAGAAACTAATTGCAACTCCTGGAAAGAGGACAAGGGCAGTTAATAAGTCGAGCGGGGTCATATTTCATGGCCCAATGTGTGGTAGTAGCTGAAACTTGAACCACACATACAGATCTCAGGTCCTATGGACGGTTCCAATGAAACAACCCACCATGTACTCCTACATGGCCTTTCATCGATACCTTTACCAAGCATATTTCACACTTCACTCTCTTTACCAGACATGATAATTACACTCTGATCCATCACCCAGATGAACCAGACCTGACACAACTCTAAGCATAGCAGGCAACATAAACAAATAGCATGGTGGAACACACATCACATGGCTCAATCAACTCCTACACATGCTAGTGGGTTTCAACTATTTACTGTGGCAATGACAGGCCATGCAAAGGAATAGGGTTCAACTACCGCAGCAAGTAGCAGTTCACGTGTTGTTGCCTTAATGTAGTAAAAGAGAGCAGGAGCGAGAAGATGGGTTTGTATCGGAATGATCAATGGTTGCTTGCCTGACAGATTGGTTGTTGGGTACTGCTCTTCAGTTGGATACACAGTTGTATCCTCGGGAGAAGGACCTACCACGGAGAACACCGACGATACAATCAATATACAACAAATGCAACAATATGATGCATGCTCATGACATGGCAAGATGCATGTGTTCTGGGCTAATGCAACTATAAACAGAAAGGTTTGAGCCCATTTGAATCAAAGATTCAAATTTCTACCCAAACTATTATTTATTAAAGTGCATTATCATGTTTTTGTGTGAACAGCAAGGTTAACTTGCTCAAACATGCATGAAACCAGTGCCATTGGAAATATTGAATTTTTCTGATCAATTTTCATATATAAATCCTTTCCATCTGAGCTACTGTTGAATTTATATGATTTTTTGAAGTTTAAAGCATTTTCTGGAATTTCCTGAATCGTTTTAAATCAAATAATCCTAGAAAAGCATTTACTGCATCAGCATGACATCATGTTGACGTCAGAAGGTCAATGGAACTGGTCCAGGTCAAACCTGACTGGTGGGTCCCGCGTGTCAGTGTCATTAACTTAACTAATTAAACTAAACTGCTAATCCTAATTTAATTAGCCGTCTATGCCCACCTGTCATTGACTCCAGGGGGTCAACCTAGGCCCACCCGTGGTCAAACGGGGTCAAACAGACCGGCGTTTAGGATTCGTGCTGCGGCGACCTAATCGACGGTGGAGCACGTCTACGTGATGCGGGGGGAAGAGCCGCATCTAGTGGTGGTGGTGGTTGACCTCGGGGTCGCCGGAAAAGGCGCCGGCGATGACCTTGGCGGCTGCCAGAGCTCGGGCTAGTCGCTAGGAGGCACGGCGAGGCTCGTGGTGTGGCGTGTCAGGCTCCTGGAGTTGCGCTGGAGCTGATGGACAGGGTGGTGCAGCCGTTGGGTGGCCGGAGCCTCGTCGGCGACGAGCTCCGCGGTGGCGCGTCCAGGTGAGCTACGTGCGGTCATTAGAGAGCTCGAGGGGGGAAACAGAGAGGATGGGGAGGTAGCTAAGCTCACGGCGGTCGCGTTGGAACTAACGGTGAGGACGGGGACGAGCTGCTGCGACGGTGAGGTCGCCGGCGATCTCGACGGCCGAAAGGGAGAAGTGCTCAAGGATGGTGTGTTGGAGCTTCTGGCGATGCATGGCTCGTCGGGGAGGCATAGCAGACGGTTGCGGAGCTTGGGGACACGTCGGCGAGGCCAGGGGAGCTCGGTGGCTGCGGCTATGGCGGCAGGACGGCGGCGGCTGCGTCGGCCATGGCGCGGGTAGGGCGAGGGAGAGAGGCAGGGGAGGAGTGGATGTGTCAAGCGGCTTCGGGGCGCGACGTGGAGGTCGTCCAGGCCGTTTCCGCGGCGAGGCGGCAAGCAGGTGGCGTCGTGGCGAGCTCGGAGCTCGTCGGCGTCACCTCCATGCCTGCCTGGCGGGGACGAAGCAGCTGGCTGGCTTGGGCCAGCGCAGTGCTGGGCCGCCAGGTGGGCCGGGGTGGTCCAGGTAAGTGGGATGTGCCCTCTCTCTCTCCTTTTCTATTTTTCTTTCTGTTTTGTTTCTTTTTCAACTTTGTTGAATTAATAAAAATGCTAGAGCATTTTTATAAATCATAAAACTAGTCATGCCCACTGTATATAATATGAACAGCATGGAACATTTTAGTTTATGATTATTTGGGCACCTAAAATATTTTATAGCATTTAAATGCCCAAATGCAAATACAATATTAATTAAACCAGTGACCTTTGGATGTCCTAGAAAATTGTGCACCATTTTTGTCAGAGGTTTAAGACCAAGGCAAAGATGATGAACATTTTTGTAGGGCATTTTGGGTACATTGGAAAAGATTTTATTAAACCCTAGTTGTTAGAAGAGGGGTGCTGGGGTTTCTGTCATCCCCATTTCAAGTTTCTGTAGAAAGTAAACATGATGCACACTCTAGCTAGTCCTAATGCATGCACTGACTAGGGATGTGACATTACGGCAGTGGAAAAGTGGTTTCGTCCTCCCCTCTAGGGTTTCTGGAATATATGTGAATATATAGGTGGAAGAAATAGGTCGGTGGAGTCACGAGGGGCCCACAAGGATGGGGGCGCGCCCTCCCCCCTTTTGGACGCCTCGTGGCTCTTATGACTTGGTTCTCAAGCTTCTGGGTGTCTTCTGATCCAAGAAAAATCATCGCGAAGGTTTCGTTCCGTTTGGCTCCATTTGATATTCCTTTTCTACGAAACTCAAAAACATGGGAAAAACAGAAACTGGCACTGGGCTCTCGGTTAATAGGTTTGTCCCAAAAATAATATAAAATAGCATAATAATGCATATAAAACATCCAAAACGGATAATATAATAGCATGGAACAATCAAAAATTATAGATACATTGGAAACGTATCACCTTCCCTCGCCTCCGGCAGATCTTTCTTCTTCTTGCCCTTCTTCTCTGGCGCCTTATAAGGCGCCATGACCAGCAGCTCCTCCAGCTGAGTTGTCTGAGGATCTTTGGGCAACGGGGCCGGACAGCTAATCTTCTTGACCTTCTCAAGCCAGCCCTGTCGAGACAACAAAAAAGCTTAGGCTAAACTTTATGCAATACAAGCGTCCGAACATAAAATGGGCAAGATCTTAATTACCTTCTTTGGGGGATTTGTGGCATCGAGACCAATGTCTTCTTCCTCGGTCGGCCACTCCTCCTTGGGCTTGGACAGTAACTTCCACACTTTGTCGTGGGTAGTGCCGAAGAAGTACTGCACGGTGGCTGGGTCCTCGGACTTGTAAGACCACGTTGGAGTAGCCCTCTGTTGACAGGGGAGGAGGCGTCGACCGGCATTATCTGGACCACATTGGTCAGTTTGGCGCCGGTCTCCATCACGTTGGAGATGCGTCTTTGCAGCATCTTCACCTCGTCGGCGGATCCCGAGTCAAGACATTTCCTGGTCCACGAGGTCAATCTCGCTGGGGGTCCGGATCTGAAATCAGGGCCACCGTCCAGGCCGCATCCCATGTTCTGTGATATAGAACAATTCCTTCTGCCAAACCTTGACAGTATCAATGAAAGTGCCCTCTGGCCACTGGAGCCGAGTGAGTTTGCTGATCATCGCTTCACGGCAGTCCGCCTGGGTGCCACCGACTATCTTCGGCTTGACGTTGAACAGCTTCAACCACAGGCCAAAATGCGGTCGGACTCGCAGAAGGGCCTCGTAGATGATGATGATGAAGGCCGAAATATGGAGGAAGGAGTTTGGGTCTATATCGTGAAAGTATAGCCCATAGAAGAACATCGGCCCTCGAACAAAGGGGTGTAGCGAAAAGCCGAGCACCCGGATGAAATGGGGGATGAACACCACCCTCTCGCCTGGCTTAGGCATAGGACAACCTGGCCCTCCTCTGGGCCCCAGTGTGCGACATCGGCTGATAAGTAGCCGACGCACTTCAGATCTTTGATATCCTTGTTGGTGACAACAGAAGCCTCCCACTTGCCGTTGGCGCCCGACCTGGCCACTTTGAGAAAGGGGAGGGCTTGAATGGACTCTTTGTGGATGATTGAGGTGGGGCGTTGGAGCTCCAGAGTTTGAGAGAGCAGAAGCGAAAGGAGGAAGAAGGCGTGCGCTGATAGCGGCAACCGTTCCCGTTTTTATGGACTACACAGAGGCCAAATGTCCCTTTTTTGCACCACAAGCCTCTCCACTTCCCGATATACTCGTGACACTATGTGTGCATGGGATAGGCGAGAGCATTGATCATATCCCTTGAAAAGTGGGGCGATCTCTTCCTTGATGAGACATACCAATGGAGGGGCGGCCTCGAACCACACATCGAGAAATCTCAATAGATCGGTGTAATGACTAGATGTGACCCTCCGCCGAAGGCTGTCAAGCGAAAACACTGTTCACATCAAGGCACTTTGACCTTCAGTGCTAAGTAAAGCCGGTAATCTGGATTCTAGGTACCACTCAATTCCGAGCACACACATGACAGGATGGAGAACTTGCCTCGCAAGACGAAGACTGCAGGATATGCGGATGCCGATCGCAAACTCCGGCATTGGAGACTAGTTTGGGGGCTACTAACGGAGTCTTGGATTAAGGGGTCCTCGGGTCGCCAGCTTATTCCTTATGGGCTCGACTGATGGGCTGCTACAGAGCCGTGCTAGGGCGTGGACCTGTGACCGGATAGAAGACCTTCAGAGCCTTGGTGTATCCTCCAACTCAATATTTAGCGTGATCGTCCCTTTATTGCGACCGATCATGTGTAACCCTAGCCCTACCGGTGTCTATATAAACCGGAAGGCTTTAGTCTTTAGGGTTAGAGCAACACCCATCGCCCTATTAGCCTAGGGTTTAGCTCACCTGATCTTGGGGTAGATCAACTCTGTAATCATACCATACACATCAATATAATCAAGCAGGACGTAGGGTTTTACCTCCTAGAGAGGGCCCGAACCTGGGTAAACACCGTGTTCTACGTCCCTTATTCCTCATCGATCCTAGATCCACAGCTCGGGACCCCCTACCCGAGATCCGCCGGTTTTAACACCGACAGTCTCCTTGCAAGAAGGAAAAAAAATCACATGTCTAAGTAGAAAAGTACTCCCTCCGTCCAGGTATATAGGGTATTTAAGTAATTGCACCGCAACGAAGACACATCTTGATAGGCCAGCATTATGTTTGAGGTTATGGAAACATGCCTATCACGTGCCCTAAAAATGGCAATTAAAAGAAACATTCAATTGTGCGTGCATGTGAATTGGAGGATTGAGATGTGAATGAATGGAAAAGGGATCTAACAACATATCCAACGCGGATCCTCAAACCACCCGCATCCGTGCAGATTGTGCACTCCGGATGTGTTTTGCCATCGAACGCAGTCCCGCATCCGTCCGCGGACCAGTTCAGACGTCATTTTCCTCACAAATCGAAAGCAAACTAGGGCGGCTTTGCGGGTATTCGGACCGCAGCCACGCACATGTCCGACAACCTTGGCCCACCCAAACCATCTCCCACCACTCTCGCTCTTTCTCTCCAGCGGATGCGCCACTTCCTGCACCACATTCATGCCGGCTCAGAGGCACATCGGCTAGCATTGATGTCATGCAACATGACTAGGCTGGAGGGCGGTGCTGACCGATGCGACCTATCGGGGAAACGTCGCTTCCATGCGAACGAGTCATCCCGAGAAACCAACTCCACCTATTGTGCCACACTGAAGTTGGCTAACTGGATGTTCATCTCGTCTGGCTGCAGCAATATAAGCATGGCACCGACGCCATCCACAATGCACTCTCCACTCCACATCTCTGCGCACCTCCGTCACTCCCCTCTTCCTTTATGCATCCAGGAGTGGGCATATCTTGGGCCTTGATGACGGTAGGCGACACCAACTCCGGCACCAGATCATGGCACCACCACCCTCGCACTCCGGGATCATCTTGCTCCTTAGCAGCCGACTCCTCCATGAAGGAAGAGATCATCATGTCCTCCGGCGACGAGGAGGACTAGCCACCACCGCAAATGCATGTCCTCTCGTAGGACGTGGTGTATGCGATGATGGACGCCGAGTAAGAGGAGCGGATGGAGTTGATGCTCCATCGCTTGCTCCTTCATGACCAGGGCCTGGTGGCACCAGCGAGAAGACGCTTCTCCAAGTCGTTAAGCCGAAGCCTCCGTTCCCTCCCCACGCTCCCCCGTGCAACCATGGTGTCTAAATTGGATGTCGCGTCAAGGAGAAGCGAGTGTCACCATCTTACGGCCACGTCAAGCAGGAGCGGTTGTCATCGCCTCCCTGCCGCATCAAGGAGAAGTGGCTCTCGTCGCCGTATTATGTCATCAGACTTGAGCTCCATGCTTGATCTGATAAATATTAGGTTCCTTCCCACGCCCTATACAACACCGGTGCTCAGGTGGAAGTGCCATGTTGTTCCTCGACCGGATCCAGCGTCATGGAGAAGGGGGGCATAATAGGATCTCAGTCATCTAGCTCGATGTCTCGACATGGGGGTTCAAGCTTCAATCTTCTCCAATGGTTCGGTCAAGTAAATGTAGGACGCAGACGTTGCGCCGATGCCGATTTGTTCATCGGGTGCTAATGACATCGAGCTGCTTTGACAACACAGAGGGGCATGTATGGGCCAGCAGTGATGGAGTCGGATTCGAGTTGGTAGTCTTGGCACGATTCTAGCAGGAACACATGATTTTATCCAGGTTCGGGCTCTCTCTAAGAGATAACACCATGCGCCCTACTTTGATTGCATTGATTAATGGGCTATTGGGTACAGGTTGCTCTATCATGAGATCGTGTATGAATGAGTTGGCATCTACGGTCTACACCTCTAAGTCTTGGAGTATGCATCAAGTCTTTGGAAGATTCCTTCTTGGTTCCTCCTGGGAGGCCTGACCAATGGGGCCCATTGGTTGGTTGTTCTGGGGGCGTTGACCTGGCCCACATGTTCGGGAGCCGGCGTCGTTGGCACCCCTTATCCAAGACACCATCACCATCATAGACACAAAAAAAAAATCACTTTCTTTTTAATCTTCAACAATTGTGCGTCACCAGAGAATCTAACTCCAACCCTCAAGATTTACTTCAAAGTCTAGTAACCAGCCGGGACAGGTTACTTGTTGTGCCCACTTGCTTTCTTTTTTGCTTCTTATGTGGCAAATGTAAGTTGATGAACTTTCAAGACCTTTTTTGTGTTTTTAAACCGGGTTTTGTTCTAGTTTATTCTGGTTTTTTACCATTTGCTTTTCGTTTTTCTTCATTTTTCTTTTGTTTTTTAGATGCGTGAACTTTTTAAAATAAAAAAACAAATTTGTGAACTTTTTCTCATATTTGTGAATCTTTTTCAATTTCTCAAACCTTTTTGCAACTTTGTTAGTGCACTTTATTTGAAAATCTATGAAATTTTTGAAATATGAATATTTCTTTCAAAATTGTTTTTTTAATCAGCGAATGCATGGGCCGGCCAAACAGACGCCCGGCGGGAACGATGTCGTCGCCTAGTTGGGCCAAGGCCTATGAATTTTTTCCTTTTCTATCTTTTAGTTTTTCTTCTTCTTTTTCACTAATTCATTTTTCTCTCTTTTGAACTATATTATTATTTTTGAAGCCTGTTCAAAAATTAGAAAAAAAAATTGGTATACCAAAAAATGTTTTTGTTTTCAAGTATTCTTTAAAATTTTCAAATGTGTTCCGAAATTTCAAGGATCTCGAGAAACAACATGCTCTCTCATGGCCTTGTGGCCTACCTGAACACCCTTCGTTCAATATGGTCTATTTTTGGACATTGCATGGTCATGGTAGGCATCCATGCAAGGTTTCAATGACTTTCGACACCGTATGCAAGTTGCGACACGTCCGACCATTTATCAACCTTTTTGACCGAAAGAACTTCGGAAAATACAAAATATGTCAGAAACTAAAACAACTTGGCATTGTGTCTTGAATTTTTCATACAGTGCCATGGAAAAAATAAGGGATGTTTCAAGGATGTCAAAAAATATCGTGCTCTCAAGACAGGCCCATCTGGCCTCGAACCGAACACTATGTAGAACATAGTCTATTTTTGGACATCCCTGAAATGATCTCAACAATTGCAAGCAGGTAGGCCTGCCCATGATAGGTTTGAACGATTTCTGACACCGTATGCAAGTTGCGATACGTCCGACCATTTATGGGTCTTTTATGACCGAGAAAACTCCAGAAAAATGCAAAACTTGTTGAAACTTGGCATGGTGCCCTGAATTAATCATACAAGGCATGGAAAAAATTGGGGTCATTTGATGAATATCATAGAAAATTGCGGCCACTTTTGTACAGTTTTTTAAAATGCAAATATTTATATGTTTTGAACAAATCTTGAAAAAGTGGTAATTTTTTGAAAGTTTTTACAAATATTTAAAGGCGCAGCATTTTCTGAAAACAAAAAAGAAACAAAAAAGGAAAAAATGAAAATGAAAAAAATAGTGAGACAATGACCGCCCGACAATTTTTCATTTCTTCTTCTTTTGTTTTACGGTTTTTTTTTTTTTTACTTTACTAGCAAACATGCTCGTGCGTTGCAACAGGAAAAAAATCACATGTCCCAATCCAGTAGGCATGCTTCAAGACTTCCCTTCCCCGCGGATCCACGTTCTGTATCTTAGCACGGCGGTCCACCCGTATCCCCACTTGGTTGCTTCATTGTGTCGACTTGAAACAAATTTTTTTTACGTTTTTGTTTTGTTTTGTTTTACTTTACTAGCAAACATGCACGTGCGTTGCAACAGGAAAAAAAAATCGCATGTCCCAATCCAGTAGGCATGCTTCAAGACATCCCTTCCCCGCGGAGTCACGTTATGTATTTTAGCACGGCGGTCCACCTGTATCCTCACTTGGTTGCTTCATTGTGTCGAGTTGAAACAAAAGGTGCCCTAAAGAAGGCGTTTACCTTTTTTCAAAGTTTAGTAGAGAGGATGCAATATTTCCCTGTTTCTTCTTTGTTGCATCTTTGCAAATGTAATGCTTGATACTTCTAGATTGTTGCCTTGCGATGGATGTTATCTATTGTCAGACCATCTCTTCTCAAGTGTCAATACTGCATCATAATTCTTGCCCAGCTAGCTTCCGAGAATTTCATTCTTCTGCAACCCACCAATTATTTACCAAAGACTGGCCACTTGTGCATTGTTTCTCTTCTCTCGGTCGATCTAAGTTCAAAAGTTGGGGTCCTCATGCAGTATCTGTCTCCTTCACATTGGAACTGACATATAATTCAAATATAGAAGATGATTTAACCAATATGCACATATATCTCGAGGAATAACTATTGGATGTGGGAGATTTTTTTTTTCATGTATACCTTTCACTATTGGTGAATACATTAGTATGTGCACCAAATAATTAGATACACTTTATCAATCTTTATCAATACTTTTTGTGAAAATCATACATATTTCCATCGATATCTGAAACTGAAAATGACATGTTAATGATGCTCTTAAGTCTTAACCACCTGCATATTTTGTTCTCGGTCTTTATATATTTTCAGGTCGGCTCATATTGTGTTTCGACCGGAAGCTTGTGTTTATCAAAATGAAATTGAACTCGTTATGGTCGAACTTTTCATGAGTATGAGCTATTTTTCTCTGATGGATTTAGTCAGTCATACATACCACTATATGTACGTGTGTCCCTAAAAAAAAAGTGTACGTGTTGGCTCTCATATAATGTCAGATGTATATGGATCCATTTTATGTACCGGAGGATTATTCTTCTTTATGTACGTGAGGACACATATTATTTGACATGATTTGTTGCCTTCTTTTCGCTTTTCTCCTTCCACACTTAATGCATGGCGCCTTGATTCAGGTCGCATGAGTACAATCACACATATTACTAGACGATGCCTACGCGTTGCTGCGGGGTTTTTTGATGAGTCGTTTGAGATATGATGGTTAAGAATATCAGTTTCATGTGACAAAAACCTTACGTCGGTGCCCTGAAAGTTCATAACACATTGGGTATTCATGATACCTGAAAGTATTAATTTTCTAAAAGAACATGAAAATATAATGGTACGCGTCTCGGCGTCTGCCTACTATGGTCGGCCAAATATTCATAGGTCTAGCAACGTATGTACAGCGTATCTCAAATCCATAGAATTGTATTTGTTAAATATTGATAAGTGTTCCACTCACAGTTTTTTGATAAGAATGTACACAGACGAAGGTAACTGAATGAATAATTAAAAAAGGTGTGACTTTATTCTACCATGGAATTGTATTTGTTAAATATTGATAAGAATGTACACCAAAACTAACACAACTTCTGCAAACGGACTCTGAATTCAACGAACCAAGTTTGTTGGAAAGCTAACGACATGGCCTAACACAATCTTGATAGAAATAACAATAAGAGGCAAATGAGAAAAGGCCCATAAGAAAATGGTGAGAACCCTTCTTCGAAAGAGATCGGTAAAACCTCCAACACCGAAAACGCAATAGAAGAAGCATATGAAATCCATTTTCGATGTACTAGAGCTTGTCGCGAAGATAACCACAAGCTCTAAAACCTCAACAAGAGAAAATACAAATAAGAATCAAGAAAGATGATGCAAGGATGCAATGGTTTAAGATCTCGACGAACGATGCGATCAAGCTACTCACTTGAGAGCCCCCCTTGATAGTATGGCTATCGATCCTATAACCCGGTCTCCAAACTATCAGCATGAGACTGGTAAAATAGAAAACCTATACAGGGCAAACCTTTGCCTTGCACGAAGTCCACTTGAGCTAGATGATGACGATCTTGACTCCCTCAAGTTGGATCACCTTTCGTGATTGCGTTGGCTCGATGAAGGCTAGTTGATTGCTCCCCCATACTCCACTATGGGTGAGTCACTCTTCGGCATACCTTCACAAGGCCATTGTCACCACAATGGACGGAAAGCTACAAGCATGATTTCTTCATGATGCTCCTCTTGAACTTGCACAACACAACCTTTATTTGATGTCATCCTCTATGGGTTGTATGTGATCTTCCTCTTGACGCAAGCCCATGGAAGCAAACCTAACCCCACATAGAACTCTCACAAAGACCGTGGCTTAGTACACAAAGTGCAATGGACAATGCTTACCAAACTGTGAGATCACTTGATTTCACTCGGTGTATCTTCTACGCTTTGTGTGAAGATCAACTTGAATCACTCTCTGTACTTAGTCTTTATCAACCTTGCCTCTCTTCATTTGGATGATGTCTTGAAGATAAACATGAATGATCACACAATCTTCTTCTTCAAGACATGGTTGCAATAAGCTCAATACTCGCATGACCAATCTTTGTATAATTCCTTAATAGCACCTTGGTCAACCCATAAACTCCTTGAAACCAACACATGGACTTCAAGAAATGCCTATGGACAAATCCTTCAAATATAACTCAAGGCAACCATTAGTCCATAGAGATTGTCATCAATTACCAAAACCAAACATGGGGGCACCGCATGTTCTTTCACCTTGGCTGATCGTAATGGAAATATCATAGCTAGTATCATGTATGCCAACTAGGCAATTTTGATGAGGTGTCACAGAATTAAATGAAGAAAAAGAGAGGATTAAGTATCATATCATGATATTGTATCATAATAAATAACATACTACTATGTGTCATGCATGGCAATAAATAAAGTACTACATACTAACATATGATACCATGCATTAAGAAGGTAGTATCATACACTAGTATCATATGCATGATACTAGTATATGATACTCTCCACTACAACCAGCCTAAGGATCTGTGTTGGAGGTCGCGAGTTCACATTTTTTTTTGAGGGAAAAGGCCTTTTATTACTCAAACTCCACAGAATGTGGGATACAAATAGGGTCATGTGGCTGGCCTAACCACACATGACGCCCAGGAAGTAAAGCTAGTCAATGTTTAGCTAACTTATGAGCTTCTACATTAGCCCCACATCTTTCAAAAGTAAATCTACTGGTAGAGGGTGGTGCCCTTGATCTAATCTCTTTGATAATGACTCCATAATCTCCATGGCTGCCTTTGGAGATGTCATCGATCACCTGCTTGCAGTCGGACGCAACAATGTAGTGGTGTTGATTCAGGTCTTCCGCCAATGCAATGGCTTCGCGGCATGCTATAGCTTCCAGAGTTGCTGGATCGCTCACTCCCATTAGCACTAGAGCTGAGCTACCCAAGAAAACTCCTTGGCTATCTCTGCATATGGCTACTGCTGAACCACCTCTCATTGGTCGTACCCCAGCATCAACATGGATCTTCGAGTAACCTAATGGAGGGGCCTTCGGGCGAGTTACCGCGGCCGTATGTCTCATCGTTGCTTGATTCAGTCTCCTCGGCTTTTTCAGTACTTCCAAGTCTTGGATATAGCGTGTTATAAAGCCCCTTATCGCATGTGGTGTCTGGAATATGGACTCGTGAATGGCCTTACGCCGAGATGTCCAGATGGCCCAAAGTGTCACCACCAGCAAGGTGAATTGCTCATGCGATAATGACCCCATCATGTTGAAAAGCCAGCTCTTGGCGCAATTTTCAGTGGTAGCTAGCAGGGTACAGCAGAGATCCTCGTTAACCAGCGCCCATGTGCACCTGGAGATGGTGCATTCGAGGAGAGAGTGGCGCCATGAGTCGTGTGCGCCACGGAAACTGCAGCTGCTCGTTGTTGTCATTTTCCGATGTTCCCTGATATCTTCTGTCGGCAGCAACTGCTTCGAGAGCCTCCACAAGAACATACGTAATTTCGACGGCACTTCTGTCTTCCAGAGAGATTTCCACGAGGCCGGCTCCGATGTTGAAGACGAGGCCCCAGAACCCTCCAGCCAAGCCTCTCTCCTTTGTCTTGTCGCTACTAGCATGTTGTAGGCCGAGCGAACCGTGAACTGTCCTGTTCTTTCATGCGCCCAGCTCCAGTAATCCTGCATAGGAAATGTGCATAATGGGATGCTAAGTACAACCTTCGCGTCAAAGGCCAGAAACGTGGCATCGACCTTGTGTTTAATCCATGCGGCATTGGTATGATCTATTAGTTCCGCCACTGTGACCGGCGGATTACTTGCCAGACAGCCATATGGTCTCATCATCTCTGGACGGGGTAGCCAATTATCATTCCAAATGTCAGTGCTTTCTCCGTTTCCAATTCGCTTGATAAGGCCCAGTTTCAGAGTGTCTCTCCCTTCGACCAGTGCTCGCCAGATCTGACTAGGGTGACTCCCCAGTACAGCCTCCAGGATGTTGGTGTTTGGAAAGTAAATGATCTTCATAATGCGCGCGCTAAGAGAAGTAGGGTCCTGAAGCATGCGCCAAACCTGCCTGGCTAGCATAGCTAGGTTGAACAGTTCAAAATCTTTAAACCCCAAACCTCCCATACTCTTCGGCTGAGTCATTGCTTTCCATGATACCCAATGCGGTTTACGTTGGCCATTCTTACTACCCCACCAGAATTTCCTTATCAACATGTTCAGATGCTCGCAAAGGCCCCTTGGCAGTTTGAAGCAGGACATAGAAAAGACTGGAATGGCCTGCGCCACTGACTTTACTAGCACCTCCTTGCCTGCGGAAGACATAGTTCTTTCAACCCAACCTTGAATTTTACTCCACAATCTGTCCTTTAAATATTTGAACACCCCATTCTTTGAGGATCCCACATCTGTAGGCATTCCCAGATATTTCTCATTCAAGGTTTCATTCGGGACATTCAAAATATTTTTAATATCATTACGAACAGCCTCAGGGACACCCTTGCTAAAGAATATGGATGATTTGTCAAAGTTGATCCGCTGACCTGTTGCATTGCAGTATGTTTCCAACAGTTGGTTCGCCTCGGTAGCACCCACACTGTTTGCCTTGAAGAACAGCAGGCTGTCATCAGCAAATAGTAGGTGGTTTATCGGTGGCGCCGTAGGTGCCACTTGAATACCCCCTAGATTGGATGACTCTCTTTGTGATTTTAACAGGCACGACAGGCCCTCTGCTGCTAACAAGAACAAGTATGGAGATATCGGGTCCCCTTGTCGGATACCACGTGATGGACAAAATTCCTCTAGCTTCTTGCCAGTGAAAAGTACTGAAAATTTGACTGTGGATACCATGCTCATGACAATGTCAACCCACCTTTCCGTGAACCCCAGCTTAAGCATTATTGCCCGGAGATAAGCCCACTCAACTCTATCGTAGGCCTTCATCATGTCCAGCTTGAGGGCACATGACTGATGCTTCTTTGCCTTGTTCCTCTTCATAAAATGCAAGCACTCGTAGGCCGTTATTATGTTATCAGTAATTAATCTACCCGGAACAAAGGTTGACTGCTCTGGAGAAATAATATCTGGGAGAATTTGTTTGAGTCTGTTGGATATTACCTTGGATGCTATTTTATAAAGCACGTTGCAGAGACTAATTGGCCTGAACTGTTTGAGGAGAGTGGGGTTTTTCACCTTTGGGATGAGAACCAAGACTGTATCATTGATGCAAGCTGCTGACTCGGTTCCCTCAACAATCTTAAGGACTACACATGTGACCTCTCCTCCACATACCTCCCAATGAAGCTGGAAAAAATGAGCTGGGTATCCATCCGGTCCAGGTGCTTTGATCGGGAACATTTGGAACAAGGCAATCTTTACCTCCTCTTGAGTGTAAGGGGCATTCAGGAGGTCGTTCATCTGGGATGTTACCTTTGTTGGTACCGTCCTTAATACTTCCTCCATATTATGCACCCCTTCAGATGTGTACAGATTTTTGTAATAAGCCGTTGTCATCTCTTCCATCCCGGTTTGGTCCTCAACCACCTCTCCATGCTCATCTTGCAGCGATTTGATCTGATTTTTGCGCCGTCTCCTGCTTGCCCTCAAGTGGAAAAAATAGGTATTTTTGTCTCCGTGAACTAGCCACTCCACCCACGCCCTCTGACGCCAGAGCATTTCCTCGCGGTGAAACAATTCAACCAAACGGTCTGAGACCTTTGTTTCTTCATGTGTCGGTCCTGATCGTCCTGGGACAGCGCGCATTGTTTGAAGAAGTGTTTTTAACTGGGCAATTTCCTTCCGTACAGAGCCAAAGGTGTTCCGATCCCAAGAGGCCAGATCTCCTGCTAGGTGACCTAGTTTGGCGCGCATAGACTGCACTGTCTCCCCTCCTTGCATACTCCAGCTTTCAGCTACTGTTGTGAACAAGGAATCGTCCCGTTCCCACATGGTTTCGTATTTGAAAGGCCTTGGTCCAGCCCCGCATGGCTGCTGTTCATGCAACATGAGCTGGATTGGAATGTGGTCAGAGCCCGCAGCACTCTTGTGGAGCAATTCAGTTGCTGGTAATGCCATGAGCCACTCCGTATTCACCAGGCATCTATCTAGCCTTACACGGGTGAATGTGCCTCCCACCACACGCTTTTCAAAAGTCCAGTTTGTGCCTGTATAGCCAATATCTGCCAGACCGCAAGTGTCAACTGCCTCTCTGAAACCATCAATCTGTGCTTGGCTTCGGCTGCCTATTCCATCGTGCTCGTCTAGGTTTAGCACCTCGTTGAAATCTCCAATGACTGCCCACGGCATGTGCTGCATCTCTGCTATGTTTTGCAAAGTGTTCCAAGTATTGTATCTCTCTGGTACTTGGGCTTCTCCATAGATAAAGGTAATCCTGACCTGCATATCCACCATGTTATCTGCTAAGACATCTATATGGTACCTCAAGTAACCGATAACTTCAACCTTTATTTCATAATTCCAAAAAATACATAGGCCACCACTCCTACCAGAACTACTAACTGCAAAACTTTTATTGAATCCTAACCCTTCTACCAAATTCTCTACTCTCGAGCCCTCTAATTGTGTTTCCAAGATACAGAGAATAGAGGGGGCAAACTGCCTCGCTAGATCGCGAAGCTCCCGAACTGTCGCGGCTTTGCCAATTCCGCGGCAGTTCCAGCATAGAAGACTCATTACGCCAGGCGAACCCCTCCCTGGGGGCTCGCCAATCGTGTCTCTGAGGTCTTGTGAGAAGTTGCATTCTTAGTTGTGCTTGTCTCTGAAGAAGAGGAGCTCAGTTTGTTTCTCTTAAGACTCCTGTTTCGATGAAGGGCCTGGAGGGATCGGTGGAGGTAGCATGAGAGGAGCCTTGCTGGATTGCACCTGAGGGGGTGCGTGTGATGCTTTCTGGTCTAAGGCGCTTCTCTTTCTGTTGCGCTCTATTTCTTCCATAGTGACATCATTGCTCGTATGGTTTGCCTCTTCCTGGTTCTGAGTGCCTGCTGCATCGCGGTACGCCGCTGAGCGCCCCCCTCCTCGTCCTGTCCGTCCTCGGCCACGGCCACCTCTGGTGCTGTTATCCTCACCCCGTCCCCTTCCAGGGTTCTGGAACCAGTTTGCTTTAATGTCTTTAAAAACAAGCGCCTTTGGAGGGTGGACACCATCTCCACACTCTTTATACATATGGCCTAAATATCCACATACCGCACACCAATCCGGAAATCCTTCATATTTGATTCTGAAGATGACCCGCTCAACTGTGTCCTTCTTCTTAACCACCAACGAAACAGCGTTTTTTAAAGGTTTAGTCACATCTATTCTCACTCGTACCCTTGCAAAGTTTCCCTCGAAATCATGTGACTTCGGCTCAGCAAATATGAATTCTCCCACCGTGGATGACAAGGCCTTTATCTTCGAGAAATAACCATCTGGGAGATCATGTATTTGCAGCCATATGTCTATCTTGTTGAGCTCGATCGTTGACGGCTTTGTGAACCCGTCATAGGGCGCCAGAACCACCGCTTTCCCCTTAAAATTCCACGGGTCGTCCTCCATTAATCTCTCCCAATCGCCAAGGCACGAGAATTGGAGGGAGTAGAGATTCTCTTCGAGCGGCCTGATCTTAACCTCCTTCGCCAGATCCCATGCCACCCTCATACCTCTGTAGAACCAGTATTGGCTGTAGGTTTTGTCGGTATGAACCCTAGCAATCGCCATCCATCGAGTCTCGTCCTGCGACAGTTCTCCTTCCTCCACCACGACGTCCTGTAGCTCTTCTTCCTTGAGGCCAAGTTCCTCCATCAGCGCCTCGAGATCGGACGTGGCCGAGCCCGACGCCGATGCAGTCGAATCCATGATCCTCTCGCTCGGGGTTTTTGGTTCCGCGAGCGGTACTGTCCCAAACTCCGTCCCCACCCCGCGGCCCCCGTGCCTCACGAACACAGCGAATCCCGGCCGGCGGGCAGACGATAGGGCAGATCGGTCTCTACGGTGATGGCGATGCCGTCGCCGAGAGGAGAGAGAAACCCTAACTAGAGGGGACTTCTGGGTCGCGAGTTCACATGCATGCGATTCTTTTTGCCTCCCTCCTCCCATCGGGGTTCAGCCCCATATGGGGACCAGGCCCACTTGGGCAACTAACAATAAAAAAATCAAAACATGCACTCGGCCCATGTGGGTGACGGATTCAAAAAAAGTGAAACCTACACGCAGGGGAAAAACTTACTCATATATAACACACCTTGAGCCCAATAACAGCACGGAACATTGTTCAGAGCCCATAACAAAAACAAAGTTCTCATTAAAAGGGTTTTTATCATGTGTGCCACTGGTTACATCTCACTACTCAGTTTTGCCACTAAGAATTTCAACTGCTCAAAAATGTCATCGCTTCGTTAGGCGCATCCTCAAAAATGCCACTGGACACCTTTTCTGTCAACTCAAATCTTGTGTTTCATGTTATAATGACCAAAATACCTATATACCAACATGTCAGCTCTCCCTCGATCTATCTCACTACAATAAAGTGTGGGTCCCACTTGATCCCAACAACGTTCTTATTTTCTTCCAAAATTATTTGGTACTTACTCCTGACAAGTGGGGTTCACATTATCATTGTGAGATAGACAAAGCTGACATGTCGGTATAGAGAAATTTTTGTCATATAACATTGTCAACGAATTTGACCTCACAATAATGATGTCTAATGGCTTTTTTGAGCAAACATCTAATGAAAGGATGGCATTTTTTAGATATCTAATGACATTTTTGAGCAAGCATCTCACGAAACGATGGCATTTTTGAGCAGTTGTAATTTATAATGGCAAAATTGAGTAGTGGGACACAATTAATGGCATAAATGATAAAGACCCTTAAAATTAGTACCACCTCGCATAGTACAAAAATGTCATAAAATACCAAATAATAAAGTGGGTGAACGAATGAAAAATCCGAGAAACGCACCTTGCTTTATTAGTAGGTATAGATATAGATATATATTTCCAGATAATCTATCTTACAAAACATACTTTACGTAAAACATTTTAAAAATAATTAAGCATTTAAAAAATGTTCAATATGTATAGAAAGAGTGTTTCTCATTTATACAAAAAGGAATAAAACAAATACAATGTGTATGAGAAAAGTTGATCTCGTAATTAAAAATAATGTTAATCAAGCATTTGGAAAATGTTATCAAGAATTTGGAAAATGTTAAATGTGCATAAAAGTTTTGGCATGTATTTGAAAAATGTTAATCAAGCATTTGAAATATGATAAATGGGCATAGAAAATATGTAGATCATATATTAAAAAATGTTAATTTGAAATTTTAAAAAATTTAATCAAGCATTTAAAAATGTTAAATGGGTATAGAAAAAATATTTCTCATGCATTCAGAAAATGTTAATAAACCATTTAAAAATGTTAAATGTATCTAAAAATGTTAATCCTAGCATTTGAAGAATGTTAACTTGTATTTTTTTAAATGTTAACCAAACATTTGAAAATTGTTACATGTGTATAAAAAATGGTGACCATGTATTCAAAATTAACCTTATATTTGAAAAATGTCAAATGTACATTAGAAAAATGTATTATACATTTACCAAAATCTGTATAAAAAAGTGAACCCCAAGAGAAAAAAAGGACGGAAGATGAGAAGAAACCAAAGAAACCCAAAGGATGAGAAAGAAAGAAAGAAGGGGAAAGAAAAGAAAAAAATCGAGTGAAAATATAGAAAAGAAGAAGAAAAACCGGTGAAAATACGAAGGAAAACAAAAACAAAGAAAGCCCAGAAAAAACAAGTGAATATCGACTTTTTACCCTTAAGTCACGCTCTACTATTATATCACGAAGTTGGCGCTGGCTTGTAGCGCTAGTTAGCAACCAAGAGATCCGAGATCGATCCCTAGTTCTCCCTTTTAATTGTCCATTCTTGTAATAAAGTGTGCCATAATAGACCGGCCCGTTACTGTGTCCGCTTGAGCGAGAGATCCTTCCATGTATGTCATATACTAGTAACTGGGGCGCACCCTTGGTGCGCCACCTGAGGCGTTCCTGGGCAGTGCCAGATAGGCTGCCGCACTTTCTCTTTCTTTCTGCAACTTCTGAATAAAAAGGCAAGGTAAGGAAGTGCCCCATTCAGTGGCTTTTTTTGCGGTTAATAGGACAAGTGGATATACAACTGGTAATCAAACTCAACAAATATACAAGCAATTTTAACATTATGTCTCTACAAGATACTCCTCTTCATCATGCCGTTGTATTGCATCGCATCCGCCTTGCATCCTCACCGCTCTCCGTTGCCCCAATGAGCCGACGCTCACCTTTATCATCGCCATCGTATTTGTCCCAACACGGCCCACGTCGTGGGCATCCCAGAAGTAGCAGTCGTTGTCGTAGACGCCGGGGGTTTGCGGAACAAAGGGCACGATGCATGACATAAACTGGAGCACACACATGGAAGAGGTGCAGAACTGGAACGCTAGCATCTCAACGATGGAAAATTCCCGCTCGCTGTCGCTGTGGTGCCTGCCGCCGAGGCCAACGTGACTGTGCCACATGTAGTGTCTTAGAGCAGGCGAAGACTGTGCGCCGCGCTCCATTGCGCGCCCACGAGCAAAGAGGATCACCTTTGATCATTGAACCCTTGCCAATGTTGAAAGCAAATGGCTCCTGCCCAGGGTCTTTGGTTCTAAAAAAATAAACATAATACCAGAAGATAAATACCTGGCACAGCAAAAGAAGGCCTGGTATTATGTGTGTTGGCACCCTCCAAGAACACACCTCGTATGTCGCACGAGCAGTTAATCATCCAGTTCGTTGTTAATGGCTCCATTTATCAAACGGGCCTGATATTTGAAACTGAAGATTTGATAGGCATGTTTTTAACTGGTATTTCTAGAGAAAATTATTTATGAAGGACACCAAGAAGTAATGAGAAGAAAAATACACCAGCAATTACTAAGCAATAACAGAAGGAATCTCTGAGCAATTACTAATAAAAGCACAAGAGCAATTACTATCAATATGAACATAATCATCTATTGAAATCTACTAGCTGTAAAAAATATCATACAAAGGGCCGTCATTAGAGGACCAAGGACAAAGGCTCTTGATCTGCTTCTATTCAGTGAAAATACCTTAATGAAGGATAACTATCCACAAACTGTAGAAGAGAAAATCCAGATTGAACCAAAAATACTTAAACAATTGTACAACCATACTCATAATGGTAATGATGTAACATGTAATTCTGTGCTAGATCTGATTCACTACCAATCAGCCAAGCATCACATTTTTTCCACAAAGGACATGAACAATAATAGGGATGCAAAAACCTCCTCTTCAGGACCTGAAACAAAAAAATCACAAAAAGAAAAAATATTCTTCGAAGAGGAGGGGCTGAAGCAGGGGAATTTTGAAATGAGAAATATTCTATCAACTCACTATCAAATGGTCAAAGATAATGACTAATCAAAACTGATACTCAGTTTCAAAATAAATGAGAGAAACAAACTCAATCCTCATATACTAATATAGTGAAAAAATTGTGATTCTCCAAGCACTGAACATTTATAAAATTCAGAAGAAAATGTGAGAAACCTAATGGGTGGATAAATTAACCAACCATCAAACATTTATAGAAGTTAGGATAAATTTAATAATGCATCATGAAACAGAGTAATATAGCAAGCAAGAAAGATTGTCAGATGATCAGGATATGAAGGTGTTCCGAGCTTTACCTTGTGCAAAGTCCTGCTTCATGGCGCCTCCTGCGAATATGTTCACAACATCGACCCTCTACGTAGGACAGCCATACGGCTCCCTGTAAAGCATGAAGCAGACATACTCGCACATTTTTGATTGCTCTGGTTGCTCTTCTTCCCCGGATGATGAGTAACTTGTTAGCTACTAGAAAGCATGAATTAGACTAATCTAGCAGCCAACTGAAAATAATTGGTAAGAATATTCTATATTTCTCAAAAGGCACTCAATTACCAAATTAATTAGACTAATCTAACAGCCAGCTGCAGGTTACATGAAGCATGAGCTTACCAAATGAGGTATTGTCCTCCTACTAAAAGGAGCACATGCTCATGTAGTTGTTGAACTCATCTCAATTAATAGATCAATTATACTAATCTACAGCTAAGAGGAAGTCGTAGGAAGCATGATGAGGCCTTGTCTTCCTAATAAGAGAAGTACATGCTCATTCAGTTGTTGAATTCTTCTTCCTGCTCCTGCTTCACACATGTTTTGCTACTGCCATCCCTAAGTAAGTAGTGGCAGTTGTGTTCTAATTAAGGGCTTCTGGATTAAATAAAAATCGAGAATAAACAAATAATGCAGGGAGTGCTGTTCAAAATGTAAGTTTTGATATTCAACAGCTATTCCTCCCGGTAGTTGAGGACATAAGAACTCATTTGCTGAATAATTAATTGCTGAGACATGTCTACTAATGAACCTCCGTGACACAGTTTGAGTTTGGTAACAATATTCCAGTGAATATAGGACGAACAAACATACAACACTTTCTGAAACCTGAGCGCTAGCTACGTACATCAAATAACAAATCTTCCATCCCTATAAATCAGTGAGTACCATTCACGAAAAATAACAAGAAGAAAATCACAAGCAATACATGAGCCAAACATAAACCATGCTATCCATTTCACTGGTCCTATCTGCAAATGTAAATTTAGTGACGCTCCAGGATTAGACTATCGAATCTGGTAAGATTCCCCTAAACTAAAGATGTGTCTGTAGCTGCATAGATTTAAACTAAATGACAAAGAGCACTAAAAGTACCACCATATGACTGTTTGAGAAGAAAAAAAGATAGCTAAAACTATCTTGATGGCTACTGGGCAGATCATTTATCCCTTTCATTTTTTCTCTTCTCCTTCATTGTGTGGCAACAAGCAGATAAATAATTTGCCAATTCTTTACAAAGATACACAATAGGACATGACCATCAAAAATTAGTCAAACATGGATGAAAAGAAAATGGATTATGCAATGAACATCCATCTATTATCAGGAAAAATATTAAAATGGCACTGAACAGTCCATAGCAGGAACAAAATTATAAAGCGGTCATAGTTCCTCACAAACAGCCAAGCAAGAGATTAATCTATGCACAATTTGGTTACCCTTTTTAGAACATGGGAGCTCGACAATACCACATGCCCACCATGAGATCAGAACTACCTTTCCTCTCTTGTTTCCTGCAAAATAAAGGGGAGTTTTCATTTGGAGAAAGTATATGGTACGGGCATAAAGTATTTATTTAGGCAAGATAGCCATGTCTTTTTGACCTAACTATTTCAATCCAAATTAAATATTGATATTCTAGCTTAAGAAATCTCCGAATAACACCATCGCTGGTGCATTGAAGGCATTGCAAGTTCACTGTTTCCTCATGGTACCACCACCATTTTCAATAGCGTCAACTCCACCTCGCCGCTCAGCCAATGATGGACATGGCACACGGCACTTCCGCTATGTCAACCACCGCTCAGTAGCACCACCATTTTTAGCAATGGAAACTCTACGCTCATGGCTCAACCTCCCTGCGTTCCAGCTGGTGGGTGGCGGGTGAGGATGAATCCAAGTCTTCCATTCTACTGAACCGCAAAATAAGAAGATCGTAGGTGAGCTGGGGGAGAGGAGGGAGGGGATCCTGCAATCAAGCACACCTGCAGCAAGGATGATGATGTTGGGGACGTGGTGTCATCCTAGCAAATGGTCTCAAGGGCGTACTCCAGCCCAGCCACAACATTCGGCATCATCAGGCCACCATGAACGCGCAGGGCGAATTGAAGGCGGCTGACCTTAGCTCGTCGTCCTCACCTTCTCTGGTTCGGCCTGGGACTGTATGTATAAAGGCCAAAACAATTAGCAATACCACACTAATACCTCATGCATGATTAGAAACTGGAAACTGAGCCGTCGGGATAACCCAATTAACACCAAAAAACAACACTATGCTTCACAGAACTGCAACCACGGTAGGCATAGATCCTCCATGTTCTTTCTAAACAACCATGTGACCGATATGATCCCTATGACAAATGGCTAAGCAGGGAATGATCAAAAGAAACCAGCAATGACACTTCAGAAGAGCACTCTGATTCACAGGATTGCAAACACAATAGGCCGGCATAGAACCCCAAATACCATCTAACCAAGCTCCCTCAGATAAATAACCAAGCAGGGACTAATCAAAATAGGCCAACAATTGCACCATCTAAACTATCACAGATTGCCCCTCCTCCCGTTCAGAAGCCGCAATCCAGTACCATAAATCTAGCACTTTGGTTCAAAGGATTACAACCACAATAGGCATATAAACCCCATTATCCTCATAGCCAAACTCCCTAAGATAAATAACCAAGTAGGGACCGAGTAAAAACAAGTCAACAGTGACACCATCTAAACAAGCACAGACTGCCCCTTCCCCTCTCCTTCAGAAGCCCTAATCCAACACAAACAAATCTAGCCCTTGAGAAGCTCTTTTTGATTAACAGGACAGTACCCACAACATGCACACATCGTTCACTATATTTCCAACGAAACCGAGTAAAAACAAGTCAACAGTGACACCATCTAAACAAGCACAGACTGCCCCTTCCCCTCTCCTTCAGAAGCCCTAATCCAACACAAACAAATCTAGCCCTTGAGAAGCTCTTTTTGATTAACAGGACAGTACCCACAACATGCACACATCGTTCACTATATTTCCAACGAAACCAACACACCATGTAATCAACTCAGGTAGAAACTTTCCAAAAACACAAGGCCATACACAACCCATCTCATCCCCTCTGCTTGGAAGGTATCAATCAACCATCTAAGAACTGCAATTATGATAACATGCATCAATCAAGCATCTAAGAGCTGCAACTATGACAGACATAATCCCTAGAACTAAGCATCCATGTAATTAATCCTCAACCCAAAAAGCTAATGCAGGCATAATCCCTAGAACTAAGTATCCATGTAATTAGTCCTCAAGCCATAGAACTAAAGCAGGCACCAACCCATACCAATAGAAAAATACATTTGAATAATCAATGGTCTAATCCTGAAGCCAAACACCTAAAACGGGGACTAACCAAACTAATAGATCGTGCCAATGAAATAGTTTTGACTGACCGAATCCAACAACATCAACCCACGCCTAACCTACAGCCGCCAGACGAAATAGGACAACAAAAAACTGGTGCGAATCTAGGCATGGCGCACCATCTCCCGCATAGCAACAAAAAATCTCAAAGATCCAACCAGATCCGACCACCTAATGCATCCAAAGGAATTTAATCAGATCTGATCACATCCAAAATCTGAGCACATCTAAACACCTACTGGACCAGAGAGGAAGAAAAGGATAAGCTCACCAACCAGAATCTTGCAACCTCTAGCAGCAGCAGGAAACGACAGGCCAATCAAATCGGACACGAACGGGCACCAGCAAGAGCAGCAACCAACCCGCACGAGAAGGAGGTGTGGTAGGAGGGTGCAACGACCTAGTCCGGCTTGACCTCGTCCTCCTGCGGCTTCCTCAGACAAGAGCTCGCGGCGCCGCTCGCGCCGCACGTCTGTGGGAAGAGCAGGGCCACACCTTGCAAGGAAAAATTGGTAGGAGACGAGATGAGAGGGGTGTAGGCTGTGAGGGAAGGGGGGTGGGGGAGGCGGCATGCGGGGGAGAGGCGGAGACCAAGCGATCTGCGGCGTCGGCGACCCACGGGAGAGAAGACGAGGCCAAAGAGGAAGAGAACGAGGAGACGTGTGGGGCGACGCAAAGTATCGACAGATATTTTCACCCTGGGGAGGTGTTATCTGATGGAAGCGTTAAAAAAATCGCCGCAGTAATAAAAATCTAATTCGCCCGCACAGTACAGGCTGCCGACGTGGCTAGCGCGAGCATTCGCTCCTTCCACGCACGTTAATGCTTCTCGATGTTTCAGCAGACAACCCACCATCAAACCCATTAAGCTACGCTACAAAGGGGCCTTCTCGCGCATGCCACGTGGAACACATAGGTTGGACAGAAAAATAAAAGGGATAAAAGAAAAAGAAAATAATGTAAAATTGGTCGAGCGAAAGTGCGAAACCCTCTCGTCCCCACGCTATCCGCCTCGAGCGCCTCCTTCTCCCTCTCCAGCGCCGCCACCCCTCCTGCCTCTATTGCCATCGCCGCCTCGCCCCTCCCCCGCGCTCGTGCCATCTCCTTCTCCCACCCCGGGCTCCACCTTCTCCAGCCCCTGCCAGCGCTCCATCCGTTCCTCCTCGCCCCTCCCCTCCCTTCCCGCCGCCGGCGACCGGAGGGTCCCCGTGTAGGGCTCCACGTGCGCGTCCGCCCCGTCGTCACCTCCCCGGCCACCGGCTCCACCCCGTAGCACGTCGCCGGCGAGCCGCCGGCTGCGAAGAAGAAGGCAGGCACGGCGCTCTGCGCACCACTGGTTTGGGGCTCCTGATCTTCTTTTTGTTTTAATTTTTGCCACCGGGTGCTGGGTTCAGGATTTTTACAGTTACAGTTGGAGGCGAGTTGATAGGATTTGGATCTGCGCGGACGGGAGTTTTAGGGAGGGAGGGAGCAGATGTAGGAATCCGCAAGATTGGTTAGCTGACGGTTAAGGGAAGATAAGTAGGCCGATTACCGGAATGGTATCGAGGTCGCCCCTGTAGCTAGATCCCGTTGCTTGGGGATAGGTGGGGTGGTCCGATAGCTCCGCTGCCTTACCCTGGAGAACTGCCTCCGCTTGGGGCTATGAGAGGAAGGCAGTTGGGCTGCTTGATTCGAGTCAAATAAGCATGGGGCTGATTCTGAATCCCTAATAGCTCCTGTAGAAAGACATGTATTCAAGCTATGGTTCAAACGCTTTTCGTGCAGCCGATTAGAACATCCCACATCCCCCCTTGTACGATTTATGTGCCCTCGAGCAGCCCAAAATAGTCCGAAACGTTGTGGTTTAGCTACGCTACACTGATATGGTGACATGGATACAAGGACATGGGCTATAGCAATTTCTCGAAACAGCCACACGTCGATATGCCAAGTATATATAAATAATTAATGAAGTGCCCTTGGAATAAAAACAGACGCACAACGGGAAAGGTTGGCCATGATGATGCTGGTTCGAGCTCCGCCACCCAATCCCTGACAGTTGTTCATCGGTAGCAGATCGAGCTCCGCCTTCACACCCACCGTCCTTCCTTGTCGGCCCTTTTGTGTGTCAGAAACAGACCTCAGCGGCGTTTTCCTAGACAGGACCTCAACGGTGACCTGCAGGTCCCCACTGAGATGCCTGGATACTTATCTATATATAAGGTGCCTGCCATTATTGATTCCTTTGGATGATTCGTAAACTGATTATTAGCAGTTGCACGTGCCGATGATAAAAGGAGCACCACTCAAATGAATGGTTTGATTTTTTTGAGTCTAATGAAACACTGTTAGTTCACTTTCTTAGACTTGTTTAAAAATGGTTAGTATCTTGAATTCCAATAGTTCAAATTATCACACATATTGGAAGAGAATTCGTCAATTTTCAGCTGTTTTCCCTAAATATAAATGTGTTTATGTACTAATCCCTAGGAAACAATTCATACCATATTAGTAATTTCAGAATCACTGAGTCTTCTTCATTCTTGATCTAGAAAGTTTATGTCGTAAATTTTGCATTAGGACTATACAACTAATGATTTGTGGATGGTAAGGTGCCATTATAACAGTGATTTCACTTATATTTGTACCACTTCGACTTCTGTAAATTCGTGGACTAATTGTTATCATGAAAGAAAATGATATAATTAGTTCAAATATGAGAGCTATTTCGTGATGTGGTCTTTGGATATTTGAATTCAGATGTTAGAGCTCCTGTTGTACTCAGCTATCGATGCATCATGGAGAGAAGGTCCTTTTATGAGTGATGTCATTTTAGTACCGGATTCAAATTTGCTTCATCTTGTTTCCCCTCATTCATTAAATTATCGGATTCTAATTGTTTATATGACTAAATGCAGATATGAAATTGTTCATAACAAATGATTGTAACTAAGGTCATGTTATAGGTATAAAAAATGATCTCCTGGATTATGCTCTTGCAATAACTGATTTCGCTATCAACTCTACAATCCAATGTTTGTCTAGAAGGTAGACTCTTTAAACTTCATTGATGCTTTCCTGACCGTTTTGATCTAAAATCTCTCTGATGTGGTTAGTATAAACATATCATGGTATAATTAGCTTTTGCTTTTTTGTAGGATAATAACGTTGCAGATAGATGAAGACTGAATTAGTTCACAGTTGGTCTTGGTTATGTACGATCTTCAATGTTTAGGTCTCATTGGCCTGTCTCCCAAGAGCAACGAGAAGGAATATGTTAACACATTACTGCATTATATGTAACATATGTCCATTTTCACGGAATGAAAGGTGATTGCTAACTACTTGTGCGGAACCATTATGGTGCCCCGAACTTTCTGCCCATTTGAGTTATACTCCTGAGTCTTGATGTTGACTGAATTGAAACTTTGGAGTTGTCGAGACTCGAGCTTCGTTTTTTTGTGGATTTTCAGTTATTGAATATTTATGCCTCTAGCCCATGCTTGCAGGAACACAATTATTGAGTACAACAATGGGTGTAAATGAACGTGTACAAAGTGAATTTGATAACATAGAAGCTCAGATTAGAAGCACAAACACGGTCCTTTCTTCCCTAGTACTATACCATTTGATGATTTCCTATGGGCATTCAGAGTGCTAAGTTCAAGGTTTCCCTGAGCTCCATGGATATAAGCTTGCCCTCATACATTTGTTGATCTAGTAAGGTCTTTGAACACAGAAGATACCTACATTGTCTGATGTTACTTATCCAAATGCTCCAAGTCAATTTGCATTGTTCCAATGGGCATCCATTTAATATTGGTGATTAGGTTGTCATGCTACCCGCTCATGTATTTATTGTTAGAGATTGCTTTCATGTGCTTTCCCCCTCAATGCATGATACATCTAGAGTAGGCATACATTCTGTTGTAATCATTTTGATACTTTGCCAAATCAGGTAAACCACTACGAAGATATTACCTCCGAATAATCCTACTGGTAGATAAAAGAAAAGGGATTTTTGCGCAGGGATATGGTGTTCTCTTTGTAGATGCTAATGGATGTTAATCTGGAGAACAAGTACATATGAACTTGTATTTCTTTGTTATAACTTATAAGTAATGCATATTTGCCACGAGCTTTAATGACCAGCATGCTTAATGATCTCAATTGAGCTAGATATGAGTGCTACTAACAAATGAAAGAAAGATAAAATTTTCAAGAAGGCCATTCAACCCAAACTCCCTTATTTGGTTTCTGAAATTAAATACTCCCTCCGTTCCTAAATATAAGTCTTTTTAGAGATTTCAAATGGACTACAACATACGGATGCATATAGACATATTTTAGAGTGTAGATTCACTTATTTTGCTCCGTATGTAGTCCCTCTAAAATTACTTATATTTGGGAACGGAGGGAGTAGGTATTTATGATAGTATAGAATAAGGAGATGGGTCATATACACTAATTATATGTAAGGTAAAAGATTGGGTGATCCTAAATTAAAAGGAGGATGAACTAGAGCAGCAATTCGTCAAATAACTAGATCGTTCACAAATATAACTCCTTTTAGTTAAGGCTCAAACTGATATGAAATGCACATAGTAACTGCTTCTGAGTATGATATAAGGTCCTCGGTACATAGCAGTGCCGAAAAAGAATATTGCAACGAGAGACACCATTGATTGAAGGGAACAAATTCTTGAAAGGTCTTTGTGTCTGTGCCAGTCTGTCCCGTCTCTCCCATTATTTAAGCACACTCAGACAATTTTCTTCAACGCAGCAGGGAGATCATAAATTTCTATTGTCATGCAGCAACATCGTCTACATAAATCCCTGAGCACACCGGGTGAGGTGCTACAACCAAAACAAAACAAAAATTGGCGAGAAGAAATTTGATAATCCCTTAATGTAAAATCAAGTTGCCAAATGTAAGTCTGGCGTCTGAACAAAAACTGAAGTATTGACTATCGAAGTCTGGAGTTTCTTGGGTAACAAAACAATCATGAGATTGTAAAAGAACATATAAACGCTCCATGAGGAAATATCTAATTCATTTTATGCAACAGACTGAAACTTACACTACAGGGTTATAAACAAATTCTTGATTGACATATGTATTCTAAAACTCGGTTGAGCAACAGAGTTCATGCAAACGGAGCATTTTGCACCTATATGAAATATGTTCATTGTGGCGCTCTATCATGCATGGCTTGCAAGAGGAACGACAGAAAAAATCCTATTTCACTGATTGTTATAGTTGGCAGTCCAGTGATTCCAGTTTATTTCTCTGATTTAATGTAGGAAATGGATTGTAAGTTTTTGTCTTCCAGTACTGATTTTCCTTCTTCCCTTCATTATCTAGAATTGGCATAGTAATTCTTCAAGCATACACAGCTTATTGATAAGCAAAAAATTTATTGCCAGATGATGGAGGTGATGGATCTATTGATGATGGATTTACTGGTAGGGATACAAGTGTATGTGCAATCTTTTCAGCCCATGCATGATTGGGCTTGTGCTATTTTCCCCATTTTCGATCAGAATCGGCATCATTCATGCATCCATTCCTGTGTGCACGGGTGGTTTGACAAATGATTGCATTATGCTTTGGCAATGGCAGCTGTTCAAGATGGAGGATGCGAGCGTGGGCATGTGGGTGGGGCAGTTCAACGACGGCGGCACAGGAAAGGCCGCCATGGAGTATGTCTACGGGTCAAGGTTCTGCCAGGCTGGCTGTGCCGCCGACTACCTCACCGCCCGCTACAAGTCGTCGGGGAAAATGTTGTGCCTCCGAGAGAAGCTGGCTGCAACGCCAAATGACATGACACAGAACACAAAAAGCCACTTGATGGAACAAGCAAGCTCTTACTACCGTTGGACGATCCAAGCTCATGTTTCAGGGAAGGTTGAGTAAGTTGAGGAGCAGCCTTAATTTAGGGGAACCTGACAAGTTAAGTTACTTGCATCACCTCTCATGCATGTACATGGCCAAGCAAATAGTAGTAAACATAGAACCCGTCAGATCAAAAGGTAACATGGACCTGTCACTCATCTATAGTTCTGTACTGCCTACCTTGTTGTTAAAATAAGTTCAGTAACACTGCTATGCACATGCCATACACATTGCCAAAAAGCAACAACAAGTACGGTAGCCTAATTAGCAGCGCACCTTTGCCGCCTTAGTGTCATCCTGATGCTTTACATCTTTTAGCTATTTTTTTCTGATTTTTTGCATCCTCTAGATGAACTCTGTTTACTTAATCTTCCACCATTTTTTGTAGCTCATGTTTTGACGTCCAAGCAGTGGACGTTTTACAGATTGATATATACCCCCTGTACTGAAGAAGTGGGTGTTTCTATGCATGGATCAGGTCAAATGTATGCATATATACACACTTGAGGTCACTTGTGTTTTCTCAGGTTTATGTAGGAATGACAACTATTTTTAGAAGCAAAAAACTTGAATTGGAAATGGAACCCTTGATGGATTGATGTTTGCTGAAGAACCAGAAACAGGTTTTCTATCTTGGACAAGCATTTCCATTTGTTCCTAACTGTTGACTCTTTCCTATGGAAGCTCCGACACAAAATGAGGTGGTCTGTGTTGGGAATAAGCCGTGGCGAGCCCGGGACGCGGTGCACGTGCGTGCGCGCGGTGAATGCGTCGGGCTCGGCCCGTGGCAGCCTGGGTCGCGTGCGTATGTGGCAAGTTGTGTGTGGGTTTCTTAGACGGACGCGCGGGGTGTGGCCGTACCGGGCGCTGGAACCAGTTGCGTCCCGTTGGCGTACGTGCACGGCGGGCGCTGTAGCTGAGGAGCGCGGGGCGTGGCGCAGTGGGCGTCGGGGTTGGACGGAAGCAACGGATGAGCAGATGGCTCGTGCCGAGTCTCCAGGAGATCGTGTACGTGCGCGTGGAGCTCGGCGGGCTGGCGTTGCGTGGGCGCTGAGTCCAGCTGCATGCATGCATGAGTTTGTTAGATGGATCAGGTCAGCTAGCTTAGTGCGTGCTAGAGCGGCTATAAAAGCCCACCCTCTGTACTCCATTGTGGAACATGTGTTGTAGCGATGTAGCCAGTGTAAAGATCAAGAAGATTTGGGCGTTCGTGCGCCGGCCCGTGAAAATTTCTTGTCATGTGTCTTCCTCTTCCTCTGTCCATGTGTGAGCTGGGAGAGAGAGCAGAATGCCGCGGCAACAACATTTGGCATCAGAGCGACCGGGTTCGAGGGGCGGCCGTGGCGTGCGGCGGCGTCCGAGGTGCGCACGCTCTGCGGCGGACATGAAGGTCTTGGCAACGGTGCGCGGCGAGCGCGTGGCATCGGCAACGCGCGGCGAGTCCACAGCGGCATGGCGTGATGCCGTGCGCGCGATGAGCAGCGGCGATCGCGGAGACGAGGAGGTCGCGGAGGACCTGCGTGGTGGCGTAGAGGCCGCGGCGGCTTTGCGCGATGACCGTGGAGGCGCTGCGCTGCGGTTGAGGCTGCAGCGGTGCAGGGCAATAAGGCGCGGCGGCAAGCCGGGCACGACCGGTGCGTGTTATGGGTGCGCACTGGACGCGTCGGGCATGTCGGGACCGCGGGCGCGCGTACGGGCGTGTGGAGCACGAGCTCATCGCCGAGAAGGTGACCGCGTCGCCGCACTGAAGACGCCCGCGTCGTTCGCGTCCGAGCGCGACGGTTGCGTCGGCCGGGGAGTGCGTGGCATGGCGAATGCAGCGGGGGACTGCCCGCAGCTGAGGAAGGCGCCGGCGGTGGAGCAAGCGCTGCTGGCGAACGGCAACATCGACGACGACGGACTCCTCTAGGCCACGGCTTAGGGGGAGTGTGTTGGGAATAAGCCGTGGCGAGCCCGGGACGCGGTGCGCGTGCGTGCGCACGGTGAATGCGTCGGGCTCGGCCCGTGGCAGCCTGGGTCGCGTGCGTATGTGGCAAGTTGTGTGTGGGTTTCTTAGACGGACGCACGGGGTGTGGCCATACCGGGTGCTGGAACCAGTTGCGTCCCTTTGGCGTACGTGCGCGGCGGGCGCTGGAGCTAAGGAGCGCGGGGCGTGGCGCAGTGAGCGTCGGGGCTGGACGGAAGCAGTGGATGAGCAGACGGCTCGTGCCGAGTCTCCAGGAGATCGTGTACATGCGCGTGGAGCTCGGCGGGCTGGCGTTGCGTGGGCGCTGAGTCCAGCTGCATGCATGCATGAGTTTGTTAGATGGATCAGGCCAGCTAGCTTAGTGCGTGTTAGAGCGGCTATAAAAACCCACCCTCTGTACTCCATTGTGGCACCTGTGCTGTAGCGATGTAGCCAGTGTAAAGATCAAGAAGATTTGGGCATTCGTGCGCCCACGGCGGCGTTCGTGCGCCGGCCCGTGAAAATTTCTTGTCCTGTGTCTTCCTCTTCCTCTGTTCATGTGTGATCCATGTGTGAGCTGGGAGGGAGAGCAGAAGGCCGCGGCAACAACAGTCTAAAATTAAGGATTAATGCATTTGATATCTAATTTGAGAAAGCAGATTCACGGAATATAAGTAGAAGGTAGATTGAAGCATTGATCATCGCTATCTTGTACATAGACAATTCAACCAACTGCTCCGAGAGGAGACATTGAAGGTGACGAAGGCGACGAGCAAGTCGGCGCCTGTGAAGCTTGGCAGGAGCCATTCCAGATCTTCCAGAGCCACAAGGAGAACCTAAATATTTGTGTACCTTCGATCGAGCACACACTCGCTCCTCCAAGAATTTGTATAATCATTAGATGTTCAGAATAAGTCAAGAAAAAGATGTGAAATGGAACACATTTGCAGGCAGCCTGGCGTACCAGAAGAAGTGCGCAGCTGATGAGCCAGGACGCCAACAGTGTGGAGCCATTCACCATCGAGAGGACCAGGGCTGCCACCGTCGCCTCGGTCGACGCTGTGTCCCAGAGGGTCATTGCCGTCCATGATGAGCCCGCTGCTCGAGGAGCTCACCCGAATGTACGTGTTTCTGTTATAGTCTTCTCAATTGATATCCCCAAGAACACAGATGCTGCATGTATTTGATCGATGTTTCTCATTGTTTTCTTGTATGTATAGGCTGGCAAGGATGCGGCGAATCATTGACGATGCACACCAGGTAATGAAGATGGATGCACACCAGGTAATGAAGATGGCAGACGAGGCGAGCGCGCTCCTCTTGTTGTCGCCCACACGGTTGGCAGAAGGCATCAAGGGCCCACTGCCACCAGGGCTGATGTGCACACAATTTATATTGCTGCATCTTGTTTTTCCAAACAGCAAGATGCTCTATCTATGTGTATGGCATTTCAATTTCTTTCTCACTTCATGCGTCAATACTAGATATGTTGCATTTGACGATACAATATCAAAACTTGTATCCAAAAGTCTAACCAAGGAATAAAAAAGACAGTCGAAGCGGCGCATCGCATCTGGCACCGCCTCAACTTCTTCTTAGGCGGCGCACCAAGGGTGCGCCCCAACCACTAGTACATATAGAAGTGGGTACAACTTGTCAAAGGTCTATATGACCCACGTTTAGTGGAGGGGGTTATCCCAAAGCGGGGCTCAAAACGAAAATTCCTCGGGTGCAATAGAGAGAGTTTCCATGCATGTGCAGAAATTTACCATGCTGCAACAGGATGATTTGCCATGCTATGCAGATAAGTTGTTATACATGATTTCCAGTAATTGAATGCTTAGAGCATATCTAGCATAGTCACCATATTTGTGATCATCATCGGCCATATGAAGCGTGCCCATACGGATATGGAGGCTAAGGAGGCGATGCGCAAACTTAGAGTCTTTATATTTACCGCCTCCATAATCGTGAGACCCACTTGTCAATGGGACATCATTTTCCCTAAACCCCTGTAATCACACATGAGGTGAGGGTCACCTGAAGTTTACTTCACGCCACATGTGATTTAGATGCAACTTTCATATATGAAGTGCGCTCCAAAAGTCAGCCCCAAGTCGCCATATATGGAGGTTGGGAGGTCATATATGGAGGGCGCTCCATAAATTATGGTGATCTTGTTAGGTATGGCGACTCTGTTTGAGTGTTTTTTGGGGTCAAAATCGTCATCTTAATGGTTATTATGGTAATCGGGACGATATAACGACTCTTCTAGAGTGGCTCATGCACCATGGAAGAATGCCATGCAACATGGGGTCGTTCCCTCATAAGGGAGCATGGGAGGGAGTGGCGTGCCCATGGGGATTGCCATGTGTCACTTTTAAAATCCGCACGCTCACTACTATGGATAAGCCCCTAGCAGTAGCGCGAGTATTAGTAGCACGGGTACCCGCGCTACTGATACAATGCTACACCTAACATGTACCACTAGCGCGGGTCAGCCCACACTACTGCTATACATGGATAGCAGTAGCGAGCGCTGTAGCAGCGCGATACTGCTAATATCTGCAGTGCTTTTAATTAAGTCGTGCTGCTGGTGAGGGCGCGCTGTTGCTAACTTCATTCCCCTCGCTACTGCTAGTTTTATTAGTTTTTGTTTTTTTCTAGATATTTATTTTTTAATTTGAACAGGATTTATACAATAATCTTTAGCATATCATAGACATACAAATGTAATCATAGCATATACATACAAATAGTCTCATCAAATCGTGTCATCATCATAATCATCATCCAACACAAAGTGGTCTCTCATCATCATCTCGAAAATAGCGATACAAGTCTCGAATACTTGCAACTACATAGTCATCCATCTAAACAATGATATACGCGAGAAGAGCTATCACTATGAGTGAGAGCGGAACTATGCAGTACATGAGACGGCAGTTATGAGTCCTCTCTTGTGCTAGCGTGAACCTCTAGTAACTAGTTTCTGCTTCTTGTCTGCTTTTGAAGCCTTTATGGCTGCAGCCCGAGACCCCCTCCACTTGTGCCTGACACTCAGGCCACTCTTCGTACACTCCCGGAACCTTCCCTTTGTACACGATATAGCACTGCTTCTTTGCCATCAAGAATCTAGATACTCGTTGGAGATGCATCTTCATCAACAGAATGTACAATCATATGCAACAAAATATATTTGAGCAACCCGAAAAAGAAAGGGTCAGCAACTAGATGCAACATATAGTAAACATACAAATAATCAACGTAGTTTCATCATATGCAAACTAATTAACTAGAGGTACGCAGGTCATCATACCCAAACAAACAAGATCACCATCATCATCGTACGCAAACTAATTAACTAGAGGTATGTATATCAACATCACCGGCTTCGTAAATCACTAGAAGTTCCATCCTTCCGTATCATCGAGGATGCACCCTAGCTTCTTGAACGGTGTGAGGTCCTGACGTTGCATGCCTATGCGAGTTCGGACGTCAGCTCGCGATATAGGACCGTGGTGGAACATCTCCTTATCTTCGACGACTTCTCTCATGATGATCGTTGTTGTCCCTCTGGATGCGAAAGAAGTCATCGATGATATTCTACCCACTTGTGGATATGATTATCGTTTCTTGTCATGCGAAGCTTTTGGTGATCCCTTCTGAACTCCATCATGAGATGGAGGAGGTAGAATCCATCGTTCTTGCTTGGTTTTGGGACATGGATGCAACAAAAGTTAGTTCTATGCAAGAAACCCGTCTTCTTGTTCCTTTGTTTCCCGATCTGTAGGTGGACACCCCTCAAGCTGAAGCATTGGAGAGCATCATCTAATATATCCATTACGTGGGTGTAGTCCTTCTTCTCGTAGTTTCTGGTAGGGTCGAAATACACGGCAGGGAGACTCGTGGGTGAAGAACGATAAGGACGGCGCGACCGTTGCTACGGGGAAAAATACCTCAAATTATTCTCCATATGAGCGAGAAGGAAAGATTGAAATGTACGAAAGGGTTGTCCAGCACTGACTTACTTTGGATGATAAGGCAGGAGGACAATTTCCTTGTCCTTATTTTGTACCTTGAAGTTTTCGAGGTACTCCCTAGCAGTTTTATACTCAAAGTCGTCAAGACTCAAGAAGGACTCATGCATGTAGTATGGATCCGCCACACGGATTTGTGAATTGTGAGACTTCTTCTCTCTTCATGACGGAGCTCATATGTAGCGCAAAAAGGCGGACGATTGTACAATCGAGCCGCCTTGTCAGAAACATCTCGAAGATATGCTCGAACTGCAGGAAGAACACCTTCGCGGGTCGTGTGTCGACGTAGCACTTCCCCTCAAGCACACGAGCCACGTATGTCTGATATCATGTATCCTTCGAGGGTAGTAGTGTGATGGGCTTTTCTCAGTCGACAGCACTGTTGGAGAACGTAGTATTTTAAAAAAAAATTCCTACGATCACGCAAGATCTATCTACTAGATGCATAGCAACGAGAGGGGAGAGTGTGTCTACGTACCCTCGTAGACCGGGAGCGGAAGCGTCAAGTGACGCGGTTGATGTAGTCGAACTTCTTCGCGATCCAACCGATCAAGCACCGAACGTACGGCACCTCCGCGTTCAGCACACGTTCAGCTTGATGACGTCCCACGAGCTCTTGATCCAGTTGAGCTTCACGGGAGAGTTTCGTCAACACGACGGCGTGGTGACGGATATGATGTATCTACCGGCGCAGGGCTTCGCCTAAGCACTGCAACGGTATGACCGAGGTGTGTTTCTGTGGAGAGGGGCACCGCACACGGCTAAAACAATTCAACTTGTGTGTCCTGGGGTGCCCCCTGCCCCCGTATATAAAGGAGCAAGGGAGAGGCCGGCCCTAGAGGGGGCGCGCCAAGTGTGGGGAGTCCTACTAGGACTCCCAAGTCCTAGTAGGATTCCCCTTTCCTTTCCGGAGTAGGAGAGAAGGAAAGAGGGGGAGAGGGAGAAGGAAAAGGGGGCTGCACCCCTTGTCCAATTCGGACCAGAAGGGGGGCACGCGCCTCCTTCCTTTTGGCCTCTCTCTTCTATTCCCGTAACTCCCCGGTACTCCGAAAATAACCGAATCACTCGGAACCTTTCCGATGTCCGAATATAGTCGTCCAATATATCGATTTTTACGTCTCGACCATTTCGAGACTCCTCGTCATGTCCCCGGTCTCATCCGGGACTCCGAACTCCTTCGGTACATCAAAACTCATAAACTCATAATACCGATCGTCATCAAACGTTAAGCGTGCGGACCCTACGGGTTCGAGAACTATGTAGACATGACCGAGACTCATCTCCGGTCAATAACCAATAGCGGAACCTGGATGCTCATATTGGCTCCTACATATTCTACGAAGATCTTTATCGGTCAAACCGCATAACAACATACGTTGTTCCCTTTGTCATCGGTATGTTACTTGCCCGAGATTCGATCGTCGGTATCTCAATACCTAGTTCAATCTCGTTACCGGCAAGTCTCTTTACTCGTTCCGTAATACATCATCCTGCAACTAACTCATTAGCTGCAATGCTTGCAAGGCTTATAGTGATGTGCATTACCGAGTGGGCCCAGAGATACCTCTCCGACAATCGGAGTGACAAATCCTAATCTCGAAATACGCCAACCCAACAAGTACCTTCGGAGACACCTGTAGAGTACCTTTATAATCACCCAGTTACGTTGTGATGTTTGATAGCACACAAAGTGTTCCTCCGGTATTCGGGAGTTGCATAATCTCATAGTCATAGGAACATGTATAAGTCATGAAGAAAGCAATAGCAGTAAAAATTAAACGATCATAGTGCTAAGCTAACGGATGGGTCTTGTCCATCACATCATTCTCCTAATGATGTGATCCCATTGATCAAATGACAACTCATGTCTATGGCTAGGAAACATAACCATCTTTGATCAATGAGCTAGTCTAGTAGAGGCATACTAGGGACACTCTGTTTTGTCTATGTATTCACACATGTACTAAGTTTTCGGTTAATACAATTCTAGCATGAATAATAAACATTTATCATGATATAAGGAAATAAATAATAAATTTATTATTGCCTCTAGGGCATATTTCCTTCAGTCTCCCACTTGCACTAGAGTCAATAATCTAGCTCACATCGCCATGTGATTTAATACCGATAGTTCACATCGTTATGTGAATAACACCCATAGTTCACATCACCATGTGACCAACACCCAAAGGGTTTACTAGAGTCAATAATCTAGTTCACATCGCTATGTGATTAATACCAAAGAGTAATAAGGTGTGATCATGTTTTGCTTGTGAGAGAAGTTTAGTCAACGGGTCTGTCACATTCAGATCCGTATGTATTTCGCAAATTTCTATGTCTACAATGCTCTGCATAGAGCTACTCTAGCTAATTGCTCCCACTTTCAATACGCATCCAGATTGATACTTAGAGTCATCTGGATTTAGTGTCAAAGCTTGCATCGGCGTAACCCTTTACGACGAACTCTTTATCACCTCCATAATCGAGAAACATTTCCTTAGTCATCCAGTTACTAAGGATAATTTTGACCGTTGTACAGTGATCTACTCCTGGATCACTATTGTACCCCCTTGACAAGCTCATGGCAAGGTACACAACATGTTTGGTATACAGCATGGCATACTTTATAGAACCTATGGCTGAGGCATAGGGAATGACTTTCATTCTCTCTATATTTTTCTGCCGTGGTCTGGCTTTGAGTCTTACTCAACTTCACACCTTACAAGTCAGGCAAGAACTCCTTTGACTGATCCATTTTGAACTACTTCAAAATCTTATCAAGATATGTACTCATCAAAAGTCTTATCAAGCGTCTTGATCTATCTCTATAGATCTTCATGCCCAATATGTAAGCGGCTTCACCAAGGTCTTTCTTTGAAAAACTCCTTTCAAACACTCTTTTATGCTTTCCAGAAAATTCTACATCATTTCCGATCGACAATATGTCATTCACATATATTTATCAGAAAGGTTGTAGTGCTCCCACCCACTTCTTGTAAATACAGGCTTCACCGCAAGTCTCTATAAATCTATATGCTTTGATCAACTTATCAAAGCATATATTCCAACTCCGAGATGCTTGCACCAGTCCATAGAAGGATCGCTGGAGCTTGCACATTTTGTTAGCACTTTTAGGATTAACAAAACCTTCTGGTTGCATCATATACAATTCTTCTTTAATAAATCCATTAAAGAACGCAGTTTCGTTATCCATTTGCCAGATTTCATAAAATGTGGCAATTGCTAACATGATTCGGACAGACTTAAGCATCGCTATGGGTGAGAAAATCTCATCATAGTCAACACCTTGAACTTGTCGAAAACCTTTCGCAACAAGTCGAGCTTTGTAGACAGTAACATTACCATCGGCGTCAGTCTTCCTCTTAAAGATCCATTTATTTTCAATGGCTTGCCGACCATCGGGCAAGTCAAGCAAAGTCCATACTTTGTTCTCATACATGGATCCCATCTCAGATTTCATGGCCTCGAGCCATTTTGCGGAATCTGGGCTCATCATCGCTTCCTCATAGTTCGTAGGTTCATCATGGTCCAGTAACATGACTTCCAGAACCGGGTTGCCGTACCACTCTGGTGCGGAACGTACTCTGGTTGATCTACGAAGTTTAGCAGTAACTTGATTCGAAGTTTCATGATCATCATCATTAGCTTCCTCACTAATTGGTGTAGGAATCACTGGAACCAGTTTCTGTGATGTACTACTATCCAATTCAGGAGAAGGTACAATTACCTCATCAAGTTCCACTTTCCTCCCACTCACTTCTTTCGAGAGAAACTCCTTCTCTAGAAAGGATCCACTCTTAGCAACAAAGACCTTGCCTTCGGATCTGTGATAGAAGGTGTACCCAACAGTTTCTTCTGGGTATCCTATGAAGATTTACTTCTCCGATTTGGGTTCGAGCTTATCATGTTGAAACTTTTTCACATAAGCATCGCAGTCCCAAACTTAAAGAAATGACAGCTTAGGTTTCTCATCAAACCATAGTTCATACGGTGTCATCTCCACAGATTTAGATGGTGCCCTATTTAACGTGAATGTAGCTGTCTCTACTGCATAACCCCAAAAGCGATAGTGGTAGATCGGTAAGAGACATCATCGATCACACCATATCTAATAAAGTACGGTTACGACGTTCGGACACACCATTACGCTGTGGTGTTCCGGGTGGCGTGAGTTGTGAAACTATTCCACATTGTTTCAAATGAAGACCAAACTCGTAACTCAAATATTCTCCTCCACGATCAGATCGTAGAAACTTTATTTTCTTGTTACGATGATTCTCTACTTCACTCTGAAATTCTTTGAACTTTTCAAATGTTTCAGACTTGTGCTTCATTAAGTAGATATACCCATATCTGCTCAAATCATCAGTGAAGGTCAGGAAATAACGATACCCGCCGCGAGCTTCAACACTCATTGGCCCACATACATCAGTATGTATGATTTCCAACAAATCTGTTGCTCGCTCCATAGTTCCGGAGAACGGAGTTTTAGTCATCTTGCCCATGAGGCATGGTTCATAAGCACCAAGTGATTCATAATCAAGTGATTCCAAAAGTCCATCACTATGGAGTTTCTTCATGCGTTTTACACCAATATGACCTAAACTGCACTTATCATTATTAACCTTGCATATTTTGGCTTCAATTTTATGAATATGTGTATCACACGATCGAGATCCAACAAACCATTTTCATTGGGTGTATGACCATAGAAGGTTTTATTCATGTAAACAGTACAACAATTATTCTCTAACTTACATGAATAACCGTATTGCAATAAACATGATCAAATCATATTCATGTTCAACACAAACACCAAATAACACTTATTTAGGTTCAACACTAATCCCGAAAGTATAGGGAGTGTGCGATGATGATCATATCAATCTTGGAACTACTTCCAATACACATCGTCACTTCATCCTTTAACTAGTTTCTGTTCATTATGCAACTCCCATTTCGAGTTACTACTCTTTAGCAACTAAACCAGTATCAAATACCGAGGGGTTGCTATGAACACTAGTAAAATACACATCAATAATCTGTATATCAAATATACCTTTGTTCACTTTGCCATCCTTCTTATCCGCCAAGTATCTAGGGCAGTTCCACTTCCAGTGACCATTTCCTTTGCAGTAGAAGCACTTAGTTTTAGGCTTGAGTTTAGCTTTGGGTTTCTTCATGGGAGTGACAACTTGCTTGTCATTCTTCTTGAAGTTCCCCTTCTATCCCTTTGCCCTTTACTTGAAACAAGTGGTCTTGTTAACCATCAACACTTGATGCTCTTTCTTGATTTCTACCTTTGCCGATTTCAGCATCGCGAAGAGCTCGGGAATTACTTTCGTCATCCCTTGCATATTATAGTTCATCACGAAGTTCTACTAACTTTGGTGATAGTGACTAGAGAATTTTGTCAATTACTATCTTATCTGGAAGATTAACTCCCACTTGATTCAAGCAATTGCAGTACCCAGACAATCTGAGCACATGCTCACTGGTTGAGCTATTCTCCTCCATCTTGTAGGCAAAGTACTGTCAGAGGTCTCATACCTCTCGACACGGGCATGAGTATGAAATACTAATTTCAACTCTTGGAACATCTTATATGCTCCGTGGCGTTCAAAACGTTTTTTGAAGTCCCGGTTCTAAGCCGTAAAGCATGGTGCACTTAAACTATCAAGTAGTCATCATACCGAGCTTTTGTCTAAACATTCATAACGTCTGCATCAGCTCCTGCAATAGGTCTGTCACCTAGCGGTGCATCAAGGACATAATTCTTCTGTGCAGCAATGAGGATAATCCTCAGATCACGGAACAATTCCACATCATTGCTACTAACATCTTTCAACTTAGTTTTCTCTAGGAACATATAAAAAATAAACGGGGAGCAACATCGCGAGCTATTGACCTACAACATAGATATGCTAATACTACCAGGACTAAGTTCATGATAAATTAAAGTTCAATTTAATCATATTACTTAAAGAACTCCCACTTAGATAGACATCCCTCCGGTCATCTAAATGATCATGTGATCCAAATCAACTAAACCATGTCCGATCATCACGTGAGATGGAGTAGTTTCAATGGTGAACATCTTATGTTGATCATATCTACTATATGATTCACGCTCGGCCTTTCGGTCTCCAGTGTTCCGAGGCCATATCTGCATATGCTAGGCTCGTCAAGTTTAACCCGAGTATTCTGCATGTGCAAAACTGGCTTACACCCGTTGTATTTGAACGTATAGCTTATCACACCCGATCATCACGTGGTGTCTCGGCACGACGAACTTTCGCAACGGTGCATACTCAGGGAGAACACTTATACCTCGAAATTTAGTAAGGGATCATCTTATAATGCTACCGTCGTTCTAAGCAAAATAAGAAGCATAATAAGATAAACATCACATGTAATCAAAATATGTGACATGATATGGCCATCATCATCTTGTGCTTTTGATCTCCATCTCCAAAGCACCGTCATGATCACCTTCGTCACCGGCGCGACACCTTGATCTCCATCGTAGCATCGTTGTCGTCTCGCCAACTATTGCTTCTACGACTATCGCTACCGGTTAGTGATAAAGTAAAGCAATTACATGGCAATTGCATTTCATACAATAAAGCGACAACCATATGGCTCCTGCCAGTTGCCGATAACTTTACAAAACATGATCATCTCATACAAAACCGTATATCTCATCATGTATTGACCATATCACATCACAACATGCCCTGTAAAAACAAGTTAGACGTCCTCTACTTTGTTGTTGCAAGTTTTACGTGGCTGCTACGGGCTTAGCAAGAACCGTTCTTACCTACGCATACAAAAACCACAACGATGTTTCGTCAAGTATGTGCTGTTTTAACCTTCACATGGACCGGGCGTAGCCACACTTGATTCAGCTAAAGTGAGAGAGACAGACACCCGCCAGTCACATTTAAGCAACGAGTGCTCATAACGGTGAAACAAGTCTCGCGTAAGCGTACGCGTAATGTCGGTCCGGGCCGCTTCATCTCACAATACCGCCGAAGCAAAGTATGACATGCTGGTAAGCTGTATGACTAGTATCGCCCACAACTCATTGTGTTCTACTCGTGCATATCATCTACGCATAGACCTGGCTCATGATGCCATTGTTGGAGAACGTAGTATTTTTAAAAAAATTCCTACGATCACGCAAGATCTATCTACTAGATGCATAGCAACGAGAGGGGAGAGGGTGTCTACGTACCCTCGTAGACCGGGAGCGGAAGCGTCAAGTGACGCGGTTGATGTAGTCAAACTTCTTCGCGATCCAACCGATCAAGCACCGAACGTACGGCACCTCCGCGTTCGGCACACGTTCAGCTTGATGACGTCCCACGAGCTCTTGATCCAGTTGAGCTTCACGGGAGAGTTTCGTCAACACGACGGCGTGGTGACGGATATGATGTATCTACCGGCGCAGGGCTTCGCCTAAGCACTGCAACGGTATGACCGAGGTGTGTTTCTGTGGAGAGGGGCACCGCACACGGCTAAAACAATTCAACTTGTGTGTCCTAGGGTGCCCCTTGCCCCCGTATATAAAGGAGCAAGGGAGAGGCCGGCCCTAGAGGGGGCGCGCCAAGTGTGGGGAGTCCTACTAGGACTCCCAAGTCCTAGTAGGATTCCCCTTTCCTTTCCGGAGTAGGAGAGAAGGAAAGAGGGGGAGAGGGAGAAGGAAAAGGGGGCTGCACCCCTTGTCCAATTCGGACCAGAAGGGGGGCACGCGCCTCCTTCCTTTTGGCCTCTCTCTTCTATTTCCGTAACTCCCCGGTACTCCGAAATAACCGAATCACTCGAAATCTTTCCGATGTACGAATATAGTCGTCCAATATATCGATTTTTACGTCTCGACCATTTCGAGACTCCTCGTCATGTCCCCGGTCTCATCCGGGACTCCGAACTCCTTCGGTACATCAAAACTCATAAACTCATAATACCGATCGTCATCAAACGTTAAGCGTGCGGACCCTACGGGTTCGAGAACTATGTAGACATGACCGAGACTCATCTCCGGTCAATAACCAATAGCGGAACCTGGATGCTCATATTGGCTCCTACATATTCTACGAAGATCTTTATCGGTCAAACCGCATAACAACATACGTTGTTCCCTTTGTCATCGGTATGTTACTTGCCCGAGATTCGATCGTCGGTATCTCAATACCTAGTTCAATCTCGTTACCGGCAAGTCTCTTTACTCGTTCCGTAATACATCATCCTGCAACTAACTCATTAGCTGCAATGCTTGCAAGGCTTATAGTGATGTGCATTACCGAGTGGGCCCAGAGATACCTCTCCGACAATCGGAGTGACAAATCCTAATCTCGAAATACGCCAACCCAACAAGTACCTTCGAAGACACCTGTAGAGTACCTTTATAATCACACAGTTACGTTGTGACGTTTGGTAGCACACAAAGTGTTCCTCCAGTATTTGGGAGTTGCATAATCTCATAGTCATAGGAACATGTATAAGTCATGAAGAAAGCAATAGCAGTAAAACTTAAACGATCATAGTGCTAAGCTAACGGATGGGTCTTGTCCATCACATCATTCTCCTAATGATGTGATCCCATTGATCAAATGACAACTCATGTCTATGGCTAGGAAACATAACCATCTTTGATCAATGAGCTAGTCTAGTAGAGGCATACTAGGGACACTCTGTTTTGTCTATGTATTCACACATGTACTAAGTTTCCGATTAATACAATTCTAGCCTGAATAATAAACATTTATCATGATATAAGGAAATAAATAATAAATTTATTATTGCCTCTAGGGCATATTTCCTTCAAGCACATGGTCGTGCAGTCTCCTGAAATCCCCTGATATTGCCTCCAGCAGTTTTAGAGGTTGCATCGGCTTGCCTGTGACATGGAACATGGCCACACCTTTGATAGGTACACGCTCTTCAAATTCTGCCGTATGGCTGCTATGTGATATGGCTTGTTTGTAGGCAGTAGACCCTCTCTTCCCCGGTCTCTTCCTCTCCTTTTTCTTGGGCTGACCTTCTAGACCCTTCCTTAACCCCTGCCCAAGTGTTGTCGGGCTAAGCATTGTACGACCCTCGACTAGTTGAGCGTGTGTTGAGGCGGCATCTTCAGGCGTGTCCTATGAGGATTGCATGAAGAGAGACTTCTTGCAATCCCTGCTAGGACGTTCCTGCCCAGGCAGATCATCCATATCCTCATCAGCATGTTGATAGCCGACTCGTCATATAGCTGGCTCATCATATCTAAGTCACTATCATAGGCGCATGTATTGAGGAACCGAAGAGGGTCCTCCTCCATCTCATCATGCATACTTTGTTCTACAGGGGCGATTACATCAGCCACTATTGGACCCCCTTCATCACGTCGTCCACCGCTCTCAGCCGGCACCACATGTGCTGGTAATTGCGTAGACGGGGTGGTGGTGTTCATACTTGCTTGTTGATCTGTGGTTATTGGTGTGCTCTCGGGCGGCTCCAGACGAAGAAGATTCTTTGGCCATAGCAGCACCCAAACCTTGCAGTTTCCAATCTGCGGCGGGGTCTCGTCATCCTCTCCCCCTAGCCGTACTGGAGGAGGCAATCCACGTGCCCCGATTTCACACTCGACAAGGTAACCCTGAAGTGCCCACCAGGCATCGGTTGGCCGTGTAACGTGAGTTCCAAGGGCTTCGTTATCACCGCCTTTCCCACGTCCACCTTCTGGCCTTTGATCAAGTAGAGTACGGTGCACGGGGTTTCGTCGGCCTACAAACACATGTCTGCGGCGTAAAACATCCGAAAGGCAATGAAAATGTAATATTCTAGATATATGTTGGTGCGACATGTAATTACCATGAGGGCGTCGAGCTCAGCCAAAGACAAAGGCCCTCCTAGCGCGCCAGAGACTGAGGACGGGCTGCTATGAGTGGGCGCCGGTGCGGGTGCGGGAGCAGGTGCGGTTGCGTGAGCAGGTGATGGTGTTGTGGTGTTGTTCACCGAGTTACACCTGACGAAACTAGGCATGGGGAAATCATCTACCATCTTGTCTGGATTTTCCTTCGTCTAGTTGATGATAGTCGGGATCAAGTTAGTAGCGAAATCATTTCTGCACGCATCTATAGCTGCAGCGACTGCCTGCTGTAGCAACTCATTTTTCTCCTCGGCTGCCTTTTCCGCGTCCTCGGCTGCCTTTTTCCCAAACGCAAGCTTCACCTTCTCGTCGATGTCCGCCTGACTAAACTTTTTCTACTTCTTGGCCTTCGGGCCCTCGTTGTAAAAGACCTTCCACGTGGCGCCGTCTCCGACGTCGTGCACACGTCCATACTGCGACCGCTGGTCCAAAGGGAGTCCCTTAAATTCGTTCAAGGCCCGGTCGAGAGGGGTGTCCCACTTGGTCCTCATCGAGGAAGACTGGCTTTTGGCTGCAAGCTGGTGTTGCTTCTCCTGCAGAAGGAACATGAACCGTTTACGAATGTGTAGTCGACTTGACCAGAAACTAAATGTAAGGTGGTAAAAGAATAATTACCAGTATTCTAATCAATTTCCTCATGATCGGGTCCGTCTAAAAAACCTTCTTTTCCTTGTCCCACTTGTCGTGGGCCTGATGAAGTCACGCTCCAAGGGGTTGGTGAACTTCGCGAAGGGGTCTGGGATACCTGCGGCTCCAAGTTCTGCGTCCTCCTTATCCCATATGGGCCCTTTGCCAAGGTAGCCACGGCTTCCGAGGCGATGCTTCCCCATGCTCCTTTGCTGAAGGCTCTTGAATTTCACAGCCTTAGCCTTGGCTGCCTCGGTAGCACAAGTGTCCTTGAACTTTTGGAACTCCTCTTCCGTAAGTCATTGTTGAACATGCCAATGGCATGATTTTTAATCTTTTTCATCTCCGGATCATCCCACGATTGTTCTATACTGTCATCCCAGTCGGGGAACTTGAATCTCTTGTGCAACTTTGTCAGGAGCAACTGCCTCAAATGTTTTTAACCCCTTAAGTCATCGTCGTTGATGCACGCGCATACCTGTAGGATGCATCCGACTTGGTTCCTATAGCACTTGCGAGGTACTTACGGCTCTAATGGCTCAAACTTGCCAGGGGCCATCTTTGTGATCACCAGTCGTCCGATGTTGAGTTTGTTAGGTTTTCGTATCCTCTGTTTATTCTGCTTCTTCATTTCGGTAGCAACTTCGGTGCCGGTACCTTCCCCGCCGGTGCCAGTGTCGTCGGTGTCGATGTCGGCGTCAATACCATCATCAAAGCCGCCCTACAAACCTTGATTGTGCTTAGCAGACAAGCAGTCGAGGTACTCTAGTTCATCCTCATAATCCATCTCGTCTGCATCTTGGTCAGAAGGCCTGGTTTCTTCGTTGTTCGACATGTTTCCTACGATTAAGTCTCCTTGTTTAATTCTAAAACTATAAGAAAATGAGAAATGACATAAAAAGGTCTATGGTTTGCCCGAATGCCGTTTCATTCCCGTCGTGGCAAATCCCGACACTTGATATGCCTACTTTCTAGTACAAGTCATGCCAAAATTCACGAGAAATTTTGGCATGACCTTTGCTAAAAAGTGGACATATCGAGCGCCTGAAATTCACCGGAACGGAAATAAATCAACATTTCGGTGAAACATAGGCCACTCAGATCATTTACCCTGCACATAACCATGAGTTTCCAAATATCACATGTCCAAAATATCACATGTCCTAAATTTAGCCTACCTAAATTTGCATAGATGACCACTTCAAATTTGTATATAACAGCAAGAAAAATATAGAACTTGAAACTAAATTCAGCCTACCTAATTTTTTGTCCTTATTTGAAACCTAGCTAAATTTCAGTCCTAATCTGAAAACCTAGTTAACTTCCTACTAATTAACTAGGTTCATACTACCTAATATGTCCTAGGGTAAATACTAATTCACCTAGGGTTAATCAATTATATTTTATATTTAAATAGCAACAATTGCTTTAACTAAAAAAATACCTAGAATTATGTTAACTACACCTAAAACACCTAAAATACCTAGAATTCTGCCTAGGGTTCATACTAATTCTAATTAAATAACTACCACTAACACACACAGAGAGAGAGAGAGAGAGAGAGAGAGAGAGAGAGAGAGAGCAGAGAGCAGAGAAGAGGGGAGCGGAGAGGGCGGAGAGAGAGATGGCATCGGGGGAGGGCGAGGGCAGGGCTCCGGCAAGGGCGAGAGTAGGGCACCGGCGAGGTCGAGGAGGCAGAGACTCTGGCGAGGGCGAGGGTAGGGCTCCGGCGACGCTCGAGGCAGGGGCGCGACGAGGTCGAGGGCGAGGGAAAGACTCTGGCTAGGTCGAGGAGGAGGCAGAGACTCTGGTGAGGGCAAGAGCGGGGCTCCGGCGGCACTCGAGGCAGGGGCGCGGGGAGGTCGAGGGCGAGGGCAGGGCTTGGGGGAGGTCGAGGAGGAGGCAAAGACTTCGGCGAGGGTGAGG
>LR738714.1:98995906-99048256 GCA_902687465.1 Secale cereale | reverse complement strand
GGGGGTGCTTCATAAAATGCAGTTCTCTTCTGTATGAAAAGAAAATAAGATGAGAATGCGGTTCTCTTTTGTATGAAAAACCTGACATCGGAATGTCATTTTGAGAATGCAGTTCTCTTAGTCGTATAGAATCTGACATGAACGTGAATCAATACAGAAAAGCAGTTAGAAAAGAAAAAAATGTAGAGTCAGACTAGGATTCACATACACTGCAGTGCGTGCGTGGTGCGTTTAAAGCTTGCAGTGCAGTAACCTTCGAGTACACAGTGCAGTGCGCTTAGTGCAAAAAAATGTAAAAAAACGATTCCGCTTCTGAAGCGATGCAGTTGGCTTACGGGAAACGATTCCGCTTCTGAAGCGATGCAGTTCGCTTACGGCGGACGATTCGGTTCGCCTGCCCTAAAATAAATGCGCCCACTATCGCCCGAAGCGCCGCGCCCCGCCCCTCCTCTATCCCGCCAGTTTCACGCCGCACGAAGGCCACGATCATCACGAACCCACGATCGCCAACACGGTTGTGTGACAAGATCGTGGCCTCGGCAGAAGTTGCTGCCGCTCCCATTTAAATCCCGCGCTCCATCATCCAGACCGTCCGCACAAAACACACGACGCTGCGCCTTCCTCCTCCTCTTCCTCCTCTTTGCAGCAATGGGGTTCAGCAGGACCTACGACGACGTGCATGCGCACGGGAACACGAAGCTGAAGGTGATCTACACCACCGATGTCGCCGCCATGGCGACGTACGTCGAAGAGTTCAAGACAGTTCTCGAGCGGCGCCGCCAGAAGATCGTTGGCATCGACGTGGAGTACACACCCGACCACAAGAGGGCGGCCCTGGTTCAACTATCCATCGGCAAGTACCACCCAGTGCTTCTTTTCCAGGTATGTGGTACATTGGGCAAGAGATGCATCCCCTTCGACAGGTTCCTCGGCGACCCAAGGTAAGCAATTCTCTCTGCCGAGTACGTGTTGCAGTTCTATATGCACATGTATGCAGTTCCGAAAGGTATAACTTGCGGTTCACTTTCCTTAGGTTCGAGTTCGCTGGCTTCGCCATCACGCAGGACAAGGAGAAGCTCGCACGCTGCGACCTCCACATCCCCAACTTCGTCGACATCCAGACGAACTGGAGGGTGCCTGATGGAACGAAGCCACTGGACTCGCTTGGCGATGTAGCTGCTGCCATCATCGACGACGAGTACGCAGACATGAAGATGAAGATGACAGACCACGACCACAGCCTATGGACTTCGATTCTGAGCACCAAGCACGTCAAGTATGCTGCCAAGGACGCCTACGCTGCGTTCGAGATATGGAACCGAATCACCACGATGAAGAAAGGCCTCGCGCGCGCTGAAACAGAGAAGACCAGGAAGCACCCAAGGTCGTCCTGGAGGGGGTGGGGCAAGGGGGCATCAACTTCCACCTCCAACTCCAACGGGTGGAACTAGTGAAGCAGGACAGATGCTGAAAAGCCAAGGATTCCTGTCGGAAGTGCTCGATTAGTTTCCCTCTGCGTATGTAGATTAGTTTCCTTTCGTTGTAGTTTGCTTTGGGACAATGTTTGCTTATGTTGCGTTAGTTTGCTTGATGGTGTACTATGTTAATTATGAGCGCAGAATCGTGGTTTCTATCTATCAACTATATGCAGTTCTAAGTAGTCTGTTTTCCGTATGTATATTGCTTCAAAACTGCTGCTGTAATTAGGATACACATAAAAAACAAAACTATCAGAGCAGTTCACATAGAGTATTCTTTCACAAAACTGTTGCTATTAAGAAGGTTGATGCAGTCCTCTTTTATTAAAAAAACTCTAGTTCCGTATCTGGGTTAAAAAAAGGAAAAGCTCGGTGGGGGTTTCCAGTATGGATGTTCTTCAACTGCTGCTGCTGATAGGATGCACATGAAAACCTATATGTAAAAAAGCAGTTCACTTATACTCAGAATTCTCATAAAGAAATTACACTAGAAGCAACGCAAAAAATGTCAAATTATTACAACAAAAATGTCTCATGCTGCTGCTGCTCAAGCAAGACTGATCTAAAACAAATTTAACTTGATTTCCAAACACTTTGCATGCCTATAAAACATAGCCATCACAACATCCCCAGCCTGAAGACCAGCTTCCTCCACAAATTCCTTCCAGCCATCTTTGAGAACCAAACAATCATCAGAGCCAATAGAATACATAACATCAACATCATGATATCCATTCTTGCTGACCAACACCAAATTAACACAGCTTTCTGTTACCCTGACTAGACCAGAAGGGAATTTCTGCAAGCAAAACAACAAGAACAGAAAAAAATAAGACCAAATAAGAAAAAGATTACAATCTTTCAGAAACTAAATTGCTGCTACAATCTTCATAAAAAAATATTGATGTCAACACATAATAATATTGACTAGACAAAATTGCTGCTGCTCCTACAATGTTCATAACAAAACTTTTGTGTGAAAAAAGCAGTTCACTTATACTTAGTGAAAAAAATATTTCTTCAGAAACTAATACTACTACAAAAATTCAGATAGTGTTAACTACAAACAACACATGAAAAAGAATATGCGAGAAATACATACCCATGAAACACTGACATCATCGTCAGTCATCTGATGGACGAATGGAGCCCGAAATACAATACCTGAAGAATATAGAAGGGAACAGAGCGCGTTGTGCCGCTGCCTCTGGTTCAGAACCAAACCTTCGGAAAAAACGCATGTCTCCAGCATCGGCTCCAACCTTGCCAGGCAGCCGCACGCGCAATCCATTGCCAGGCGAAAAACAGATCTGGTTGGGAGAAAAACAGATCGAGGAGCAAGAGTGGCGCCGCCACAAATAAGGTGAGATGGGAGCCGCCAGGGATAAGGTGGGAGGGGAGCCAATTGACCCACCAGTATATATATGTAAAGGAAACAACATAATAAAACGACAAATAAAGCAGTGCGGTTACATAACAATGTGCATTTCGCATTGCGTATTACTGCAGTCCACCGCGCTTGACCAAGCAAAAAAACTTATCAAACTAGCCCCCCCCCCACACCCCCGTGGCTGTAATGCAGTTGATACAGGCTCGCATTGCATATTAATGCAGTTCGCCGCACTACAAAAATTCACCGCGCATTTGCATATTACTGCAGTCCACCGCTCTTGACCGCGATTCACAGACGAAAAACACAGCCTGCAATGCAGTTCTAACAACTATGTAATGCAAAAAAATCTCAAAAAACATCTCTGAGAAACGACCAGAGCCAGTGCCGCCGCAAAAAACATGGACAAAAAACTTAAATTCTTCAAAAATAACAACTTAAATCCGCTCCAATTCATACGGATAGATCAAAAGGCAGCCCGTAATGGCCGAAAACAACAAAATATTACATACAAAACGCAACAAATTCGATCCGAACGGGGAAGAACAGAGAACAGAGGTTTTTCCGCTAGAACAGAGATATACCCGACAAATTATACTGAAATTTCAATCCTATTAGCAGATTAATCTGTCGCGGAATAACACAAACATCAACGCGATAATGGCAACACGCTAGGACCGCGCTATAAAAATAGAATACGAACAGCCAACAGCAAGATGCGAAACACCTGAACCAGCGGAAGAACGGACGCAGATCCGCCAAAATTAAAGGATTTCAATCGTTTTCTCGCTGATTTCAGTGCTTAACCACATTTTAAATCAGCGCACGCAAAAAATAAACCAATAGAAATCGATCAAACTAGCCAGAAACGCTGCTAGATGAAGATTTCCTGCTGCACCTCTATGTGGTTCGCGACAGAATAAGGAAGCAGTGCGCATAGCTTTCCAATGCAGTTTTTCAATGCAGTTCAGAAGTGTTATGAGAATATTATTCTCATAATGTTATGAGAATAGACCGGCTGTGTATATATATATATATATATATATATATATATATATATATTACATCATTTCACCCATGCATAATGGTTAAGTGTGCATAAAAAATAGGAACATATATATTACATGACTTGACCGATAACGATTTCTCAACGTCGATGTTTTTATTTTTGAGTGAGCTTCTTTCCCTTCTTGTTCATTGACGAATAATTGAGCCCCTCATTGTGACTTTTCCTTTTCCATGGAGTACGATCTTTCTTAGATAATGTAGTATTGATTCTTCTTTTGACATATACTTCATCGTCATCGTCATCTTCCCTCATCGGGTTTCTGTACTGGTTGTAGTCTTCCTAGTTGGCGAATCGATCCATTCCAATGATGTTTATTTTGCCTCTCCTCACGACAACACGGCTGGGATTGCTCTGGTCGGTTATGAAGAAGCATTCTGTCACGTTCTTAGCGTGTACCCATGGCTCGTTTTTGCGATGGCGTTCACGGTAGCGCTCTTGGCATCGGGTATAGTCATGGAAGTGAAATACCGGTTTTCTATTTCAACATTCTTAGCCCATCTGACATAGAACATCGTCGCGTTGTGCAGTCTAGAGTAGTCAAGCTCCCAGATCTCCTCGACCCTTCCGTAAAATCTCTCAGTTGCGTCGTTGTCGCTGCCAGTCATGCATTCCATCGTCACCCCTAAGTTCTAAAAATCAATGTCCATATCTTTGGCCTTCGTGTAGAACGTGTATCCATTGATATCGTATGACTGATAGGTGACGAGGTTGGGCGAGGGTGTAATGCCCCGGATGTAATACATTCCCTTTTGGGTAATATATGTATCTCTGGCTTCATCAATTCCATTCCGGGTTCTTCGTCTTTTCGAGTTTCGTCGTTTTGTTGTGTGCGTGTGTGGCATTCATCCATATCATGTAGTCATGTGCATCGCATTGCATTTGTGTTGTCATTTGCATCCGGTCCCACTCGTTCTTTTTTGTTGTCCGTTTCGAGTTCCGGAGCTCTCTCACGTGTCTGTGGCATCCCCGAGGCCTACTTTGGTGTTTGGCCGTGTTACGTTTCCGGTTTGGCGTGAGACTTGTCGTGTGTTGTTGTTTTGGTGTGTGTAACCCGCATGTCGAATCTCGTCGCGTTTGGAGTTCGTTTGCTACCCCAACAGTTATTCTCATGGGCTGAAAGTACCCCCTCTTTGAGGCCCAAGACACCCCTCCAACAGCCCACCAAACCAACCCCAACCCCTCCCTTCATCTAGGCCATCTAATTCTGATCGTGGGCCGAAAACCTCACCTCATTTGGACAACCCTAGCTCCTTGTGCCTATATAAACATCCAACTCCCCCAATTTTCGCGTCTGAAACCCTAATGCTTCCACAGTACGCCGCCGGTGCTTCCATCGTTGATCCGCGGTGCTTCCACCATTGAAAATTCGTGCTTCCGACGTCCCAAGAATCCATGCTTCCGTAGTGCTGCGGTCGCGCTTCCGAACCGCCGCCGGTGCTTCCGTCCGACGCGCGGGCCCCGCGGGGTCGTCTCCTACCTCGCCGCCACCTCGCCGGCCGGGCCTCCAACCGCCGGCCCTGCCTCCCTCCACCACCGGGGCCGCGCCCCTCGCCCCTCGAGCCAGCGCCGCCGCTCGGGAGAGGAGCTCCCCTCGAGCCGGCCGATCCAGGCGCCTGGGTCGGATCCCCTAACGGGTCGAAGCCCGATCCACCCGATCCGCGGGCCCGTTAGGCGCCCGATCCGCCGGTCGCGCCGCCCGTTTGACTTCCAGCCCGTTTGACTGCTTTGACCGAGGTGGTTTATTTTTCTAAGTCCCTGAGATTTTGTTGTCTGATGCTATTTTGTTTTAGTGATAACTTTTTGTGTGTTGGTCCGATTTGAGCAAATGATATGTCAAAATGATCGTGGAGACTTGTACTACGTTTTGTTCCATTGTGCCATGCATGTTAGAGGTCATCTAGTTGTCTTAATCTTCATGAGAAGAGTGCTACTTGTTATAAACTGCTGTTAGTAGTTGTTTTCATGCCATCTTTGCGATGTGATAACTTGGTGCATGTTTATCCAAATGATGCAAATGAGATGTCCACGTGTTCATCATGTTATGCTCTACATGTTGATTGCTTTAGCTTGCATGATAGATATCATCTTGCCATGTTTATCTCCTTTGCAAAGTGCTATGTGGCTGTTATGTCGTTAAACTTGTTACGAGATGCCTCGTAGAGGAACTCGTTGCTATCCTTGTGTTTGTCCCCTTGATCCATGCTTAGATGTTTTGGATTTACCATCATGTGTACTTTGCTATGGTGCTTACCACTTGCCATGTTTAGCTTTGAGGTGACTTAAACTTGCTCTCAAAGATGCCATGACGAAACTGTTGTTTTAACACTTAGTGAAATTTCACAAAGTCTGGAATCTGTAATTTCCAGATGCCATGTTTGCTTGTTGTTCTAGGCCAATCCATGATAGTTTTGGGGTGACTCTTGATGATTCCTTGTTGTATAAGTTGTTGGCTATCCATTCATGCTCTCACATGCTTATTTGAGTGGCTGTAGCATATTTAACTCTTGCTCCCAAGTTGCAACACATTACTGCTGTCAGGATTTTGTTGTCAAGTTCAATATGTCATAGCTTGTCGCTATTGATCCATGGCTCCTTTGGGGATGCTCCAATGGATTTGTTTGCTGTAGGATATGTCTAGTTTATGTCCATGCTCATTGCCATGATGTTTGGGTGTTGTAGGCCATTTATCTCTTGCCCCGAAGTTGCTATGTGGCTGTTATTTTCAGCTTGTGCTTGTTTATTGTTCCGGGTGTAACTTTTAGGCCGTTGCTCCGTTTTGAGCAAGTCCTATATGTAACTTGTGTGTTTTTGCATGTAGATTCATATTATCCTATTGTTATCATGTTTTGAAGCATTTTGCTTGATGCATATTGTTGTGCTGTAACACTGTGCTTCCTAAGTAGACTTTCTGTGCTTCCATAGTGCATCTGTTTTGCTTCCATAGTGCATCAGTCATGCATCCAGTATTTTTTCTGCGCATTGCATCTTGTTTGATTCGTTGCTTTGTGTTCTTGTGTTTGAGTAGAGCCGGAAGCTGAGACCGAGTATGAGTACGAGCACGAGGTTACTACCGAGGTTGAGAACGAGGACCCCTCTTACGATCCCATCGACAACTCTTCAGGCAAGATGACCGAACCCCGATAACATTACTATATTTGCCTATTGCTAGAAGTCTCGATCTATAGTTTTGCCTCGATGCCCATGTTTTTCCTGTCAGCCTCCTATTGTAACCATGAACCTGTCTAAACACCCTACCTATGCAAACCATTGATTGGCTATACGTAGGCTTCGCTCAGCCCCTCTTATAGCATTGCTAGTTGCAGGTAGACCTGGCCAAACCTCGGGCCGGGCCGGGCTTCAGGCCGGGCCTACCAAAGCCCGGTGCAAAAAACCCAGGCCCGAGCCCGGCCCGGCCCGACCGTCGGGCCTAAAAATCGGGCCCAAGCCCGGCCCGAACATGCAAAAGCCCGACGGGCCTCGGGCCGGGCCCCTTCGCTAATGTGCAAAAACGACGGGCCCGGGCCCGGCCCGGCCTGGCCACCGGGCCTGAAATCTAGGCCCAAGCCCGGCCCGTGGACAAGGTCGGGCCGGGCCGGGTCGGGCTTTTTCGGGCCGGGCCAGGTCGGGCTTTTTCGGGCCGGGCCGGGCCGGGTCGGGCTTTTTCGGGCCGGGCCGGGTCGGGCCGACCGGGCCGGGCTGCCCATGGCCAGGTCTAGTTGCAGGTGAAGATTGAAGTTTCTTGCTTCTTGTTGAAGCTTGTTGGGATATCACACTATATTAATTATTAAATGAAATCACCTATATATTGGTAATGGGTGGAAGGCTAAGCCTTTTGCTTGGTGATTTGTTCCACTCATGCCGCTAGGAACCGTATAAACTGGTGTTATGTTCCTTGATTATGCGTTCCTCACGCGGTTGGGGTTATGGGACCCCCTTGATAAACCGCTAAGTGCTAAGTCTTTTCCAGCAAGTCCCAACATTGGTACTATTCGCCTAATAACTAAAAAAACTTGCATAGGGTCTTGCAAACCCGAGTTCTTAATCAACAACCCCCGGGCCAGTGCTCCTCATGAGTGTTGGTCCGAACTGAGCGGACTGCGGGGCCACCACGAGGAAACTCGAGGATTGGTATACACCTGTAGGATGTCTCATCCGGTCGTGGCCTGAGACTAGATACGCGCGGCTATTGTCAGGGTGTCGTCACGCCGGGAGGATTTGCTGGATTAGCCTTACCTTAGTCGGAGTATCTTGAGCACGGGATTCCGAGGATACTCGGGTCTTCCCACCTTGGAGTTGCGACTCCGCGGATCGTGGGCTTGTCATGGGCCAAGTTGGAACACCCTGCAGGGTTATGAACTTTCGAAAGCCGTGCCCGCGGTTATGTGGCAGATGGGAGCTTGTTAATATCCGGTTGTAGAAAACTTGACACCATGTTCCAATACACTACCAGCGTGTGTACCGTGACGGTCATTTTCTGAAAGGGATTCGGGAAGTGAACACGGTGGGGTTATGTTTGACTTGCTTTAGTTAGGATCACTTCGTGATCATCTCTCGACCGAGGCACCTTCTCTTCTCGCTCTCTTTTACGTAAGCTAGGCTAGTGCCGCTGCAACCTCTTGTTCTTTCTTCAGCCTTGTTCCACACCCAAGGCTTGAATACTCGTGTTACCCGGGAACGGGATTGCTGAGTCCTCTGTGGCTCACAGTTACTTCAACACCCCAGATGCAGGTACGATGGTGAGCTACACAGGCGATGGCACCGAGCTAGACTGGGAGTACGACGAGGAGCGTAGCCGTTACTATGTGAACTATCCGGTTGATTAGTAGAGCTTCTACTAGGATTCGATCTAGACATGTGGTTTAATGTTATGTTTGGTATCTTGTCATTGGATCTTTACCCTTAGATGGGCTGTGATGTTTATTTGAATGATGTTTGAACATGTAATGATTTGTGTGACATGGCGAGTGTAAGCCAACTATCTTTTCTGTTTTCCATCCCTATTTTTACATGAGATGTGCAAAGGTACCAAACTTACGATCATTCCAGAATGGGCTTATATCTTTAAGTCGTGCCTCGACACGTAGGAGATATAGTCCCATCCTGGGCATTACAAGTTGGTATCAGAGCCTTCTCTGACCTAGAAGCCCCCACTGTTTGATCGAATCGTTGACGGTCGAGTCTAGGCACACACTGAAAATGTTTTGAGTCCTATATTTATATTGGAGAGTAGGATTTCTTTGCTCCTCATCTCTTTTCACTCTGGTGAGGACTTCTGACGACTACTCTTGCCTCTTCTACTTTCAAAAATTGCACCAAATTTTTTTTAGGAATCTCGCGAGTATTGTTGGATTGTTTCGATGTCCTTGTGACGAGAATATTGTTCTCGATGCCTCCTGACATTAGGGGTTGTGGCAGTGTCCCGGGGAGTTGAGCTTCGGGGTATTGTCGTCACAAGCATATCGCGACAGTACTAGAATACTTAAGACGGCTGACATCGAAAACTCTCCTATACGGTTAGTGGCAAGATAACCCCGACATCACCTAGTACTGGGGAGGTAGTTCGGGAGTATTGCCATAGCTTTGTATAGTGGATGCTTTTCGAAGGTCCGAGGTAGACAGTTTCCGAGAACAACTGGTTATGTGTTGAAGGATGGATACAGCTGGATGTAGGTTTAGAGTTGATTGCGCGGTGCTTCCCCTGTATCCCCAACACCTGATTGCATAACTGGAAACTTTCGGAAATTAATAGGTGGGTTTATCCAGTAGATCGTAGGCATTCTTCAAACGAATGCAGGTTAGCGAGTTCGGGGTTCTACATTGAGTGAAGTGGTTTTATGGCCGATGTTCCGATCGGGAGTTGCATCTTAAAGGATCCTTGGCTATGCTGATCCGGGGATTGCAAAACCCTTTCGTAACGCGTTCCATAATCTTACAGCACAAAGATGTCGAACGAAGCTCCTATCTTGTGTTTGTTCCATCTGTACCTTGTGTTTTTCTTATTTACCTTTTGTCCCCTATGTGGCTTCTCGTGAAGATTGTTGTTATCATTAAGCTGAGAATTTCATTCGTTCCTCTTGTTCGAATGATTCTTGTGAAGACTATGTTGCATTTCAATCCGTTGTTTCATCTTATACCTTCTTTCAATCAAATTGCTGATTGGTGGTCATCTCTTTCAGGATGGCTCCGAAACGGGTTCCCAACGCTAACCCAGAGGGTGAAGAGGTTCCAGACCGTCCTCCTTCCCCTCCTCCTCCGTCTGAGGCTTGGAGAGCGATTATGCAGACTACAAATCAGAACACCCAGATGTTGATGCAGATGATGCAGCAAATGCAAGCAAATCAAGCAAATCAGGGTGCTCCAGGGAACCAAGGCAATTTCTTCAACCAACAGCACCATGCTACGCTCAACCAGTTCTTGGCCAATCAACCAAAGGCTTTCAGTTACTGTGTCAACCCTCTCGATGCTGAAGATTGGATCACTGATATCAAGAAGCATTTTGAGTGCAGCAACGTAAGGCCTGAGGACTATGTGAAATTTGCAGCCTTCCAACTCAAGGACCAAGCAGCTGACTGGTGACAGCAGTACAAAGACTCCAGAGAAGGGCGTGTGATCTCGTGGGATGATTTCTGCAAGGTCTTTCGCTCTCACCACATTCCAACAAGTGTCATCGAGGGTATGCGTGAGCAATTCCGCAACCTGAAATAGGGCTCAATGACTGTCTACCAGTATAATGTCAAGTTCCAAAACCTCGCCCGCTATGCCAAGCAAGACATACCAGATGCCAAGAGCAAGATCTATCAGTTCCGTGGAGGTCTCAAGGATGAACTTCAACTTGCTCTCACCTTGTTCGAGCCTGACGAGTTCGACAAATTCTATAACATGGCGCTTAAGCAAGAGGCAGCCCAGCTCAAGATGGAGGCTTCCAAAAAGAGGATTCGAGATGCCGTTCACTCCTCCTCATCTTCTCAAGTGGTCGCGAAGCAACATAAATTTTGGCTTCCTCCTCCTCCTGTGATCCGAGCTCCCTACAGCAACAACAACAAGAATGCTGGTGGTCGTGGTTTCTCCCACCCACCCAACCCAAGCAAGCAGTCCAAGTCGCAGTTCCAAGCTCCAAGACCAAGTGTTCCTCCTGCTCGTCCGCTTTCTGAGGTCACTTGCTACAAGTGTGGCCAGAAGGGTCATTATTCCAACAAGTGCAACAACCCAAGGCGCCTTCCGCCTCCTCCACCTGTCAGTTCAGCTATTGTCAAGCATGATTCAAAGGCAGCAAGGGTGAATCTGATGAATGCAGCGCAAGCGGAGAATTCTTCTGATGTCACATTGGGTAACCTTCCAGTGAACTCTTTTCCTGCAAAAGTGTTATTTGATTCTGGTGCATCACATTCCTTCATGTCATTCCCATTTGCATCCAAGTACAATGTGGGCACCATGGCCTTACCAAAGGAGTTGCAAATTATTTCTCCGGGCAAATGCATGACTTCAAGATTATATGCTCCGGATGTTTCTATTCGCATGGGTGATTATCGTTTTCTGGCCTCTCCGGTGGTTCTCGGCAATTCTGACATCGACCTTATCCTCGGAATGGACTGGCTTTCTCAGCATGATGCTCACATTGACTATGCACAGAAGGAAGTCAAGATTACTCATTCCGATGATGATGTGATTATCTTTGCCTCCAGGGATAACACAATCAGGCTTTTCTCTCTCAATGACAAGGGCGAAATGAATGCCATATCTCAAATTCCGGTGGTAAACGAATACGAAGACGTCTTTCCTGACGAACTTCCAGGCATGCCTCCACACCGTCAAGTGGAATTCGTCATTGAACTCGAGCCTGGTACTGAGCCAGCATGTCGGCGTCCGTACAAGCTCTCTCCTAAAGAGTTGAAGGAGTTGAAGAAGCAGCTTGATGAATAGGAGCGTATGGGTCTGATCATGCCTAGTACGTCTCCTTGGGGCTGTGGTGTCTTATTTGTCAAGAAGAAGGATGGCACGGAGCGCCTCTGCGTTGATTACCGGCAATTGAACAAGAAGACTATAAAGAACAAGTATCCGCTCCCCAACATCAACGAACTGTTCGAGCAGCTCAAAGGAGCTAAAGTGTTCTCTAAGCTCGATCTCAGAATGGGCTATCACCAGATTCACATTCGCGAGGAAGATATCCCCAAGACTGCCTTCAGAACGAGCTACGACTCCTATGAGTATACAGTCATGTCCTTTGGTCTCGCTAATGCTCCACCTACCTTCTCGAGAATGATGCACTACATTTTAAACCCCTACACCGGCGAGTTTGTGCTTGTGTATCTGGATGATATTTTGGTATTTTCCAAAAATGAAGAAGATCACGAAAAGCACCTCCGTCTCGTTCTCGACAGACTCCGTGAACATAAGTTCTATGCCAAGTTCTCCAAGTGCGAATTTTGGCTCGATAAGGTCTTGTATCTGGGTCATATCATCTCCGCTGACGGTATTGCGATGAACCCCGAGAAAGTTGAAGCAATTGTCAACTGGGAACCTCCTCAGAACGTCAAGCAACTCCGAAGCTTTCTTGGTCTTGCCAGTTATTGCAGAAGATTCATTGAGAACTTCTCCAAGATTGCCAAGCCTCTCTCCAACTTGCTGCAGAAGAATGTCAAGTACTACTGGTCTCGAGATTGTGAAGTGGCATTCAAAACTCTCAAAGAAAAGCTCGTCTATGCTCCAGTTCTTACTCCTCTAGATGAGTCCAAGCCCTATGAAGTATTCTGTGATGCTTCTCTTCAAGGACTTGGTGGTGTGCTTATGCAGGACAAGAGAATTGTGGCATACACTTCTCGTCAACTAAAGCCAAGTGAGAAGAACTACCCCACACATGATCTTGAACTAGCAGCTGTGGTACATGCTTTGATTACGTGGAGACACCTTCTGTTGGGCAGAAAAGTCGACATCTTCACCGATCACAAGAGCTTGAAGTACATCTTCACACAGCCGAATCTGAACCTCCGCCAGACTCGTTGGGTTGAAATGATCCAAGAGTATGATCCCAGCATCAAATACACACTTGGCAAGGCGAATGTGATTGCAGATGCTTTGAGCAGAAAGGCATATTGCAACAGCCTTCTTATCAAGCCGTTCCAGCCTGAGCTTTGTGAAGCATTCAGGAAACTCAACCTCCAAGTTGTTCCGCAAGGTTTTCTTGCAAATCTTCAAGTTGCTCCTACCTTGGAAGATCAGACCCGTGAGGCCCAACTCAGTGATGCTATGGTGCAGAAAGTGAAACATGGTATTGCAAAGGGTACTCCCAAATACAAGTGCTATCACGTTGATGAGAGAGATACCTTGTTCTTTGAGGACAGACTCGTGGTTCCGAAAGGTGATCTCAGGAAGCTCATAATGGAAGAAGCACACGATTCCCTACTTTCGATTCATCCTGGCAGTTCCAAGATGTACCAAGACCACAAGCAATCTTACTGGTGGACTCGCATGAAAAGGGAGATTGCCCAATTCGTGAATGAATGTGATGTCTGCAGAAGAGTGAAGGCAGAGCATCAACGTCCAGCCGGTCTTCTCCAACCTCTTCCTATTCCCGAGTGGAAATTCGACCACATTGAAATGGATTTCGTCACTGGCTTTCCTAAGTCCAAGAGAGGGAATGATTCTATCTTTGTGGTGATTGACAAGCTTACCAAAGTCGCTCACTTCCTTCCAGTCAAAGAATCCATCAATGCAGCTCAACTGGCAGAATTGTACACTTCTAGAATTGTGTCCTTACATGGCATTCCTCAAGTTATCTCCTCAGACCGTGGAAGTTTGTTCACTTCTAAGTTCTGGGACTCCTTTCAGTCTGCCATGGGCACTAAGATCAGGTTCAGCACTGCTTTTCACCCTCAGACTAGTGGTCAAGTCGAGAGAGTGAATCAGATTCTAGAAGACATGCTCAGAGCCTGTGTCATATCTTTTGGCATGAAATGGGAAGATTGCCTTCTGTTTGCCGAGTTCTCTTACAACAACAGCTTCCAAGCAAGTGCCGGCAAAGCTCCATTTGAAATCCTCTATGGCAGAAAGTGTCGTACCCCTCTCAACTGGTCCGAGACAGGTGAACGTCAACTTCTTGGCAATGACTTGATCTCAGAAGCCGAAGAAATGTGCAAAGTCATACGTGAGAATCAAAAGGCCGCTCAGTCGCGTCAGAAGAGCTACTATGACAGCAAGCATCGTGATTTGGCTTTCAACATTGGGGATCATGTCTATCTCCGTGTTTCTCCGATGAAAGGCACCCAAAGATTCGGTATCAAAGGAAATCTTGCTCCTAGATACGTCGGGCCTTTCAAGATCCTTGGTAAAAGAGGCGATCTAGCCTATCAACTTGAGCTCCCTCCCAACTTTGCCAATGTTCATGATGTGTTTCATGTGTCTCAACTCCACAAGTGCTTCAAGACTCCTGAACGCATGATTCCGTTTGAAGAGATTGATCTTCAACAAGACTTGTCCTACCGAGAGCATCCCGTTGCTATTCTCGAAGAAACCGAGCGAAAGACCCGCAACAAGTCCATCAAATTCATGAAAGTCAAGTGGTCACACCATACCGACCGAGAAGCTACGTGGGAACGAGAAGATCATCTTCGTTCCGAGTACCCTTCCTTTTTCCAGTCCTAGATCTCGGGACGAGATCTTTTTGTAGTAGAGGAGAGTTGTAATGCCCCGGATGTAATACTTTCCCTTTTGGGTAATATATGTATCTCTGGCTTCATCAATTCCATTCCGGGTTCTTCGTCTTTTCGGGTTTCGTCGTTTTGTTGTGTGTGTGTGTGGCATTCATCCATATCATGTAGTCATGTGCATCGCATTGCATTTGTGTTGTCGTTTGCATCCGGTCCCACTCGTTCTTTTCCGTTGTCCGTTTCGAGTTCCGGAGCTCTCTCACGTGTCCGTGGCATCCCCGAGGCCTACTTTGGTGTTTGGCCGTGTAACGTTTCCGGTTTGGCGTGAGACTTGTCGTGTGTTGTTGTTTTGGTGTGTGTAACCCGCCTGTCGAATCTCGTCGCGTTTGGAGTTCGTTTGCTACCCCAACAGTTATTCTCGTGGGCTGAAAGTACCCCCTCTTTGAGGCCCAAGACACCCCTCCAACAGCCCACCAAACCAACCCAAACCCCTCCCTTCATCTAGGCCATCTAATTCTGATCGTGTGGCCGAAAACCTCACCTCATTTGGACAACCCTAGCTCCTTATGCCTATATAAACGTCCTACTCCCCCAATTTTCGCGTCTGAAACCCTAATGCTTCCACAGTGCACCGCCGGTGCTTCCATCGTTGATCCGCGGTGCTTCCACCGTTGAAAATTTGTGCTTCCGACGTCCCAGGAATCCATGCTTCCGTAGTGCTGCGGTCGCGCTTCTGAACCGCCGCCGGTGCTTCCGTCCGACGCGCGGGCCCCGCGGGGTCGTCTCCTACCTCGCCGCCACCTCGCCGGCCGGGCCTCCAGCCGCCGGCCCTGCCTCCCTCCACCACCGGGGCCGCGCCCCTCGCCCCTCGAGCCAGCACCGCCGCTCGGGAGAGGAGCTCCCCTCGAGCCGGCCGATCCAGGCGCCTGGGCCGGATCCCCTAATGGGTCGAAGCCCGATCCGCCCGATCCGCGGGCCCGTTAGGCGCTCGATCCGCCGGTCGCGCCGCCCGTTTGACTTCTGGCCCGTTTGACTGCTTTGACCGAGGTGGTTTATTTTTCTAAGTCCCTGAGATTTTGTTGTCTGATGCTATTTTGTTTTAGTGATAACTTTTTGTGTGTTGGTCCGATTTGAGCAAATGATATGTCAAAATGATCGTGGAGACTTGTACTACGTTTTGTTCCATTGTGCCATGCATGTTAGAGGTCATCTAGTTGTATTAATCTTCATGAGAAGAGTGCTACTTATTATAAACTGCTGTTAGTAGTTGTTTTCATGCCATCTTTGCGATGTGATAACTTGGTGCATGTTTATCCAAATGATGCAAATGAGATGTCCACGTGTTCATCATGTTATGCTCTACATTTTGATTGCTTTAGCTTGCATGATAGATATCATCTTGCCATGTTTATCTCCTTTGCAAAGTGCTATGTGGCTGTTATGTCGTTAAACTTGTTACGAGATGCCTCGTAGAGGAACTCGTTGCTATCGTTGTGTTTGTCCCCTTGATGCATGCTTAGATGTTTTGGATTCACCATCATGTGTACTTTGTTGTGGTCCTTACCACTTGCCATGTTTAGCTTTGAGGTGACTTAAACTTGCTCTCAAAGATGCCATGACGAAACTGCTGTTTTAACACTTAGTGAAATTTCACTAAGTCTGGAATCTGTAATTTCCATATGCCATGTTTGCTTGTTGTTCTAGGCCAATCCATGATAGTTTTGGGGTGACTCTTGATGATTCCTTGTTGTATAAGTTGTTGGCTATCCATTCATGCTCTCACATGCTTATTTGAGTGGCTGTAGCATATTTAACTCTTGCTCCCAAGTTGCAACACATTACTGCTGTCAGGATTTTGTTGTCAAGTTCAATATGTCATAGCTTGTTTCTATTGATCCATGGCTCATTTGCGGATGCTCCAATGGATTTGTTTGCTGTAGGATATGTCTAGTTTATGTCCATGCTCATTGCCATGATGTTTGGGTGTTGTAGGCCATTTATCTCTTGCCCCGAAGTTGCTATGTGGCTGTTATTTTCAGCTTGTGCTTGTTTATTGTTTCGGGTGTAACTTTTAGGCCGTTGCTCCGTTTTGAGCAAGTCCTATATGTAACTTGTGTGTTTTTGCATGTAGATTCATATTATCCTACTGTTATCATGTTTTGAAGCATTTTGCTTGATGCATATTGTTGTGCTGTAACACTGTGCTTCCTAAGTAGACTTTCTGTGCTTCCATAGTGCATCTGTTTTGCTTCCATAGTACATCAGTCATGCATCCAGTATTTTTTCTGCGCATTGCATCTTGTTTGATTCGTTGCCTTGTGTTCTTGTGTTTGAGTAGAGCCGGAAGCTGAGACCGAGTACGAGTACGAGCACGAGGTTACTACCGAGGTTGAGAACGAGGACCCCTCTTACGATCCCTTCGACAACTCTTCAGGCAAGATGACCGAACCCCGATAACATTACTATCTTTGCCTATTGCTAGAAGTCTCGATCTATAGTTTTGCCTCGATGCCCATGTTTTTCCTGTCAGCCTCCTATTGTAACCATGAACCTGTCTAACCACCCTACCTATGCAAACCATTGATTGGCTATACGTAGGCTTCGCTTAGCCTCTCTTATAGCATTGCTAGTTGCAGGTGAAGATTGAAGTTTCTTGCTTCTTGTTGAAGCTTGTTGGGATATCACACTATATTAATTATTAAATGAAATCACCTATATATTGGTAATGGGTGGAAGGCTAAGCCTTTTGCTTGGTGATTTGTTCCACTCATGCCGCTAGGAACCGTATAAACCGGTGTTATGTTCCTTGATTATGCGTTCCTCACACGGTTGGGGTTATGGGACCCCCTTGATAAACCGCTAAGTGCTAAGTCTTTTCCAGCAAGTCCCAACATTGGTACTATTCGCCTAATAACTAATAAAACTTGCATAGGGTCTTGCAAACCCGAGTTCTTAATCAACAACCCCCGGGCCAGTGCTCCTCATGAGTGTTGGTCCGAACTGAGCGGACTGCGGGGCCACCACGAGGAAACTCGAGGATTGGTATACACCTGTAGGATGTCTCATCCGGTCGTGGCCTGAGACTAGATACGCGCGGCTATTGTCAGGGTGTCGGCACGCCGGGAGGATTTGCTGGATTAGCCTTACCTTAGTCGGAGTATCTTGAGCACGGGATTCCGAGGATACTCGGGTCTTCCCACCTTGGAGTTGCGACTCCCGGATCGTGGGCTTGTCATGGGCCAAGTTGGAACACCCCTGCAGGGTTATGAACTTTCGAAATGCCCGCGGTTATGTGGCAGATGGGAGCTTGTTAATATCCGGTTGTAGAAAACTTGACACCATGTTCCAATACACTACCAGCGTGTGTACCGTGAAGGTCATTTTCCGAAAGGGATTCGGGAAGTGAACACGGTGGGGTTATGTTTGACTTGCTTTAGTTAGGATCACTTCGTGATCATCTCTCGACCGAGGCACCTTCTCTTCTCGCTCTCTTTTACGTAAGCTAGGCTAGTGCTGCTGCAACCTCTTGTTCTTTCTTCAGCCTTGTTCCACACCCAAGGCTTGAATAGTCGTGTTACCCGGGAACGGGATTGCTGAGTCCTCTGTGGCTCACAGTTACTTCAACACCCCAGATGCAGGTACGATGGTGAGCTACACAGGCGATGGCACCGAGCTAGACTGGGAGTACAACGAGGAGTGTAGCCGTTACTATGTGAACTATCCGGTTGATCAGTAGAGCTTCTACTAGGATTCGATCTAGACATGTGGTTTAATGTTATGTTTGGTATCTTGTCATTGGATCTTTACCCTTAGATGGGATGTGATGTTTATTTGAATGATGTTTGAACATGTAATGATTTGTGTGACGTGGCGAGTGTAAGCCAACTATCTTTTCAGTTTTCCATCCCTATTTTTACATGAGATGTGCAAAGGTACCAAACTTGCGATCATTCCAGAATGGGCTTATATCTTTAAGTCGTGCCTCGACACGTAGGAGATATAGTCCCATCCTGGGCATTACAGAGGGGCCATGTGCTAAGGCGTATATGAGCAATCCATCCTTAGAGCCCTCTTCCGAGGGATTAGCAAGAATATGCTCTTTGAAACAATGCAGGAAAGTGGAGTTGTGCCCTTTAGTAACTTCGGTGTCCGTCCTGCATACCCCCCGGTCACGATACTTCTTTGCGATAGTTTCTTTGCGTAGTGCCACGAAAGGATCTACCTGGTCTAGGTGTTCTAGCACTACCAAGTTTGCTCTGTCAAAGTCGTTGCGTCGATATGAGTAAGCCACATGCAGTTCCCTGCGACCATTGGAGTGACCTTCTCCTTCGAGCCTCCCAACGTGCTTCTTAACGGGCAAACCAACACCAGGCGGCCGGTCTGCGCCATATAGAAAATTCTCGCGGAAAGAGATGCACTCTTGTGTCAGATAGCCCTGGACGATACTTCCATCCGGACGAGACATGTTACGAACGAATCCTTTGATGATCCCATTCATCCTCTCAAATGGCATCATGTTGTGCAGGAATGACGGCCCCAGGTCTATTATGTCATCCACAATATGGACACACAGATGCACCATGACGTCAAAGAACGCGGGCGGGAAGTACATCTCAAGCTCATTTAGTATCACAACGATCTCTTCCTGTAGCCTTCGAGCGGCTTCACATTGATCGACTTTCGAGAGATGACGTCGGAAAAGTTACAGAGACCAATAAGCGTGTCGCGGGCGTGCTTGTCCATTATCCCTCTAAGGGCAACTGGTAGTATCTGCGTCGTCATCACATGACAGTCATGGGACTTCATCCCGCTGAACCTTTTCTTCTTCGTGTCTAGAAATCTACTTATCTTCCCACAGTAATCGGAACTAACTTTGATTCCGGTAAGGCACTTGAAGAATTGATCGATCTCAGTCAGACATATGGTGAAGAAAGAAGGGGGAAATAATCCTCTTTCTTTACTTTTTTTTGCCCTTCTTCTCCTGCACCTCAGTCTCTGTCTCTCTCTCCTCTGACATTTTACGGGGCAGCATGTGCACATCTTCCCTAATATTCAAATCTTACAAGTCTTTTCTTGCCTTCGGCCCATCCTTGGTCTTATCCGGCATGTTCATCAGTGTCGCAAGCAAGCTCTCCAGGGCATTCTTACAGATATGCATTTGATCAAGGCAATGAGGTGTGTCGAGTTTGTGCTAGTACTCCAAGTCCCAGAAAATAGACCTCGTCTTCCATACCTTCAGCAGCGGCGGCGGCGCCTTTTTCATCGTCTTTCCCGGCGAGGGGCACTGTTCCTAATTTTTCAACAGCTCATCGATTTCGGTGCTGCTACGCTTACGTGGAGGTCCTCAATGCTCAGCCTCACCATTGAATAGATCTCCACGGTTTCTCCACGGGTCGTCCTTCTCGAGCCATCTTCGATGCCCCATGTACACAATTTTCCCAGACCCGCCATCTTTCCTTGACGCTAGCTGCTGAGACGTTGTATCATCCATGCACCACGTGCATCCGCAATATCCATGGCACACATGTGGCCTACGACATATCCGTAACCGAGATAGTCGTGCACCATCGTGATCAGCGTGGCTCTCATATAGAAATACTCGCCTCCGCTAGCGTCCCACGTCTTGGTCGTTGTTTTCCATAACGTGTATAACTCCTCTTGAAGTAGCCCCAGATACATATTAATATTATTTCCCGGTTGCTTCGGCCCTTGAATCAGCATTATCATGTGTATGTACTTCGACTTCATGCACAACCAGGGGGAGGTTGTACATCCATACAAACACGGGCCATGTGCTATGGTTGGTGTTCTGGTTGCCAAACAGATTCATGCCATCGGTACACACGCCGAGCACGATGTTTCTCGCATCATTTGCGAAATACTGATACTCGCCGTTGAATGCTCTCCACTGGCTTCCATCCATGAGGTGTCTTAGCTTCGGGTCATATCCATCGTCGGGATTTGTCCTCTCCGCGTGCCAACGCATGAGCTTTGCTTCCTTGGGATCTACAAAATAACATTGCAGACGGGGAGTGATCGGTAAGTACCATACAACTTTTGGGGGAGATTTCTTCCCGGCCTTCTTGTATCGAGAAGCATTGCACACCGGATAGCTGGTTTTTCCTGTGTGCTCCTTCCGATAAAATATGAAATCATAGATGCATGCATGGTATCTAATGTGCGGCATATCAAGAGGGCAGACGATCTTCTTGGCCTCATCCACACTAGTAGGACATAGATTCCCTGCGGGAAGAACATCCTTTAGGTACTTGAGAAGCTCGTCGAGGCTAGTGTCGGTCCATTTGTTTTTAGCCTTCGTCTTTAGGAGTTCGAGCGTGAAACTCAAGCAGGTCACCTCGGGATGGCAACCATGATACAATGGAGTGTTTGAGTCTACCACCAGTTGCTTCAGCTTGACTTCCTCTCTAGAAGCAGCTCTGTCAGTACTCGTCTCCTTGCGAAGCAGTGCTTGAACATGAGGGTCCCGCACGATTGAACTTAGTACCGACAAAGTCTGCGGCGTGGAGTTCACGTTTTCTCCGCCGCCATGTCCGGTCCCTTCTCCACCGCCATGTCCGGCCCCTTCTCCGCCGCCATGTCCGGCCTCTTCCCCGCCGCCATGTCCGGTCCCTTCTCCGTCGCCATTATCTATCATCTCTTCATATTTCCCCGTGTCATCATTGCCTGCCCGTCGGCGCCCTCAACATCATCATCCTCATCTTCAGTTATCCACCGAGTATAGTCATCCATGAAACCATTCATGAGCAGGTGCGCCATCACACGGCCATCGTCATAGGGGTCGAGCCAAACTCATCCTTTGCATCTTCAACACGCACATAAAATCTCTGTCAGGTTATTTTCTTTCATGTCCTGCACCGCCGACCGCAACCAGCTGTCCACTATCGTTCCACTGACCATCATGAACGCCTGCACGGTAATAATAAACAAATTGATTATAAAAATGCATGCATGCATCAAAGTCATACAAAAATTCCGCATGACCTTCCCTAAAAATAGGACATATAGAGTTTGCCCGGAATTCGCCGAAATGGAAATAAATCGTCATTTCGGCAAAACATAGGCAACTCACAAGCACAATTCCGCGGCAACTCATGCCACACTCACAATTTCCATCATATCGCCTAATTATGTCATATCGCAGACATGCACATATTTCCATTCTTGCAAAAGCATAAATTTTTAATCACTTATCTCGAGATCGAGCACGGTGATGATGATGTCGATAGGTGTCGCCACACACACCTATGGAATCATCAAAAGTGGAGAAAGCTTTTCTTGACAAGGCTAGATCTAGTTAGGGAGGTACATAGGTCACTTCACTAAATGCTAGATCTACCTAGCTAGCTAGTTTGGGAGGATACAAGTTCAACTAGTGGAGGGGGAAGGAAAAAGATAAACGAGATGCATTAATGGAGGTGGTGTAGTTAGTTAGTAGTAATAAAGAGAGAGAAATATAGGTAGAAGAAGGAGAGTAATGGAGGGGAGTAGTGAGGAAGAAGCAAAGTGAGGGAGAGAGGAGGTGGGAGCTAGGGGAAAGTGAAGGAATAGAGGATAGGGGAGGGGGGAGGTGGTATGGCTGCGGTTTAGCAATAGCGCTGGGCGTAAAACGCGCTGCTGCTAATATGATAGCAGTAGCGCACTTCTGGCAGAGGCGCTACTGCTAAGCGGGGCCTGCCATGTGGCCAGGTTCAAAATTAGCAATAGCGACCTGCAAAAAAGCGTGCTACTACTATTACATTAGCAGTAGCACGGTTGACGTGGGCGCGCTACTGCTAAACCTAGCGTGGTGGGAACGGTCTGTCAGGCCCAAGATGCGATTCTATCCTGATCACGTGACACTTACGTGATTGGGCCACAACCGAATTTCGGGTGCTTAGCAAGATGTATATCATTACATCGTACCATTACATACATACATGGCGAATACAACAATACATACAATTCACATGAATACAACAACATCAATACAAGGCATCCGACTACGGATGCAAACATGAAAAGCACAACGACATCCATCTGCTATCCCAGGCTGCCGACCCGGAACCTAACCCAAGACTGAAGAAGAAGAAGAAGAAGAAGAAGAAGAAGAAGAAGAAAGAACTCCAACACAAAGGACATCGCTCTCGCATCAAGTCATCGAAAACCTGCACCTGCAACTATTGTTGTAGTATCTGTGAGCCACGAGGACTCAGCAATCCCATAACCATGGGTAACAAGACTAACAAAGCTTAATGGGTAGGAAGAGGTAAAGTGGCGAGGTTGCAGCAGCGGCTAAGCAATATATGGTGGCTAACTTACGAGTACAAGAATAAGATGAGCATCTACGCAAGCGGTCGCAAACTAGTAATGATCGCTAAAGATCCTGAACTACCTACGAGGCAAACATAACCCCACCGTGTTCTCTTTTCAAAGTGAAAAGAGACAGTCACGGTTACTCACACAGTTGTGTGTTTTACTTCGGATCCTCTGAAAAGTTTTCTACAACCGGACATTAACAAATTCCAAGCTGCCACATAACCGCGGGCACGGCTTTTGAAAGATCATAACCCTGCAGGGGTGTCCCAACTTAGCCCATCACAAGCTCTCACGATCAGCAGAAGTAATAATAATATTACCCCTTATCTTAGGGAAGGCCCGATCAGACTCGGAATTCCCGGTGCACAAGACACTTCGGCAATGGTAAAACAAGTCCATCAAGACCTCCCGGCGTGCCGAAACCCTGATAGTAGCCGCGCGTATCTCGTCTCAGGCCACGACCGGATGGGACATCCTATGGGAGCCAGATACCTCGAGTTTCCCCGTGGCGGCCCCGCAGTCCGCCCGTTTGGGACCAACACCATCAGTACTGGCCCCCCTGCTATGTAGAAAGAATCCTCGGGTAGCGCTAACTCCCTATGCAATAATTAATTAATTAAGTTTTTATTATGAGCAAATTAAAACCAATGTTCGGCCTTGCTGGAGGAGTTTTATTCAAAGACGAACTGTCAAGGGGTCCCCATATACCCAACCGTGTAAGGAACGCAAAATCAAGGAACATAACGCCGGTTTATCGGCTCCTAAGGTGGCATGAGTGGAACAAAACACCGAGCAAAAGGCCAAGCCTTCCACCCATTGCCAAGTATATAGGTGTGTTAATATATATATAAGATATATTGTGATATACCCAAAGCATCAAGTTCCAACATGGAACAAACTTCATCTTCACCTGCAACTAACAACGCTATAAGAGGGGTTGAGCAAGCGGGTAACATAGCCAAACAACGGTTTTGTTGGGAAGGTGTCAAAGGTTAGAGGTTTCATGGCAACAAGGAAAGGGGCTGACAATAAAAGATGGGTAGCGCGACATATAACGATAGCATCGAGACATCTAGCATAGCAATGATAGTAAAGGTATCCAAGGTGATGGTCATCTTGCCTGAGATCCCGCAAGGAAGAAGAAATGAGTCCATGAAATAGACGAAGAAGAATCCTTGAAGACGAACCACGTGTAGACGAACGAATCCTCACGATCGCAACGGAAAAGAACTAGCGAGAAGAAAGCACACAACAAGGTAAACACACAACACAAGAACATGACAAGATGCTCAACCAAGTATGATGCAAGACAAGTCTATATGATGCAAAACATGGCAAGGGATGAAGCACACAAGAATAACACCAAACAACAAGTTTAAATGAGGCTGGAAACAACATATAGCAATTCCGGTAAGTCCTCATATGCACACTTTGAATTTGTTCCAGATCTGAACAAACCTTAAGTTAAAGTTGTTAAACAGCAAGTTAACATGCACCATGATGATCTACACGAATTTCTAGTCAAGTTTCATATAAAGTTTGTTTAATTCGGAGCTACGGCCTAAAAGATATGAGCAAAACAAGACAAGCATGGCAACGGTGCAAGAAGCACCCAAACATCAAGCAAACACACTCCAAACATGAAAACAACATGATATTATGCTTCTACATGCAAAGTCACACAAGTTTCATGTATAGCACGCTCAAAACGGAGCAACGGTTCAACACATACACATGAAACAAGATATAATAACAAGCTGTCCAAAATCAGCAACATAGCAACTTTGGAGCAAGGTATATATATGCTACAACACCCAAACATGATAACAAGAGGCATGGATGTGAAATAGACATGATACTTAACAAGCATGAACTTAGAACACACCCAAAAGCTTACTGGAACACAATTAACCAAGCATGGCAAGTTGCAATAAATTTATCCAGACTTAATCAAAATCTGGGATGGCAAAACATCATCACGATGCTGCCTTCGGAGGCACAAAACAACAAGCATATCAACTCTACTAAGTATATAAAGATCATGGACATGTTATAGAGATCATATACATCAAACAACTCCATTGGAGCAACTCCATACGAGGCATGGATCAATAACAACAAGCTTCACCAAATTGATCATGCTGATAAAAGTCTGACAGGTAAATTTATAGCAACTTGAGAGCAAAAAATAAATAAGCTACAGCAGACCATACATGCAAACAAGGGCATGGATGGATAGACAATAACATGGACAACAAGACAGGATCATTGGCCACTCCAAAACAAGCATGGATTTGAGTGGGGCATCAAGCAAACATAGCATTAGGTTTAACAGATTCCAGACTTAGCAGTTTTTTCACCAAGTATAAAACAGCAACATTGGCATGGCATGTTTACAAGCTTGTTTAAGTCACCTCAAGGCATATCATGGGAAAAGAATTGCACCACAGCAAAGACCATATGATTGTGCTTCTAAATCATATTGACATGTGGCATGAAGACAAACACATCAATAGCAATGAGCAAGACAAAATAGCATCTCACAACAAGTTTCAGCACTTAACAGCCACATACACTTTTGCAACAGAGATTAAAATGGCTATATGGCACCTAACATGAATGCTACAGCAACCAACATGTAGAGCACTTCACAATGAACATTTTGACATATCATATGCTTCATTTGGATAAACATGCACAAAGTTGTCACCCTCACAAGCATGCAACAAATTTACAGTTAACAGCAGTTTTAAACATATAGCACTCTTGCAACGATGATTAGGTCATCAAGATGAACTCAAACAAGCATGCCACAATGGAACAAAGTGAAGAGCATATCACCACGATCATTTTGACATATTATTCACTCAATTTGGACATACACACAACAAGGTACAACATCACAAAGTATGCAACATTTTTAAGGCAGAAAAAGACTTATTGGAAAAAGCAACCTCTCAGGGAAGGACATGTCCGGAGGAAGTCGGACACAACTGACGGCTAGGCCCACGCGTCAGTTGCACGGACAGAGGGGCCTGGACATGTCCGGACCAGGTCGGACACGTCCGACGTCTGGGGCCCACGTGGCGGTGACTCGGCGAGGGGAGGGCGGACATTGTCCATTTCGAACGGACATTTCCGTCGGCAGATGAATCTGTCCGGCGAGGAGAAGGTCAGCGTGGCTCCGGCGACCAGGGGCACCGACGAGGGCGTCTGGGGAGGCGGGGACGGCTGGATCCGCCGTGCCTGGCCGGATCTGGCCGGAGGCAGGCTCTAGGCGACCAGGCGGACGGGGACGGCGGCGAGACGGAGGCGAGTCGGCGAAGCGAGGTCCCGGCGGCGGGCGGCGCGGCGCTGGCGACGGAGACGCGCGCAGGGGCGGCGGCCGAGCTCCTGCGACGGCGGCGCGCGCAGATCGGGCCGGGCGGCGAGACAATGAGGCGGCGGCGGCAAGGCTCCGGCGGCGGGGCAGACCGAGGGAGCGGGGAGCCAGGCGCGGCTTGGGCCTGCGGGCACGGCGCTCGGGCCCGTTCGGCCCACGGCGGGCCGCGGGTGGGCCCTGAGGCTGGCAACGGTGGGAGGCTGAGGGGAAGGAGCGGGGACACGTGGCTTGCCAGGAGAGGAGAGAAGGGGCAGTTAGCGGCGGCGGTGGCCATTAGGCCGGCGACAAAAGTGGCGGCGGTGGGTGGTTGGCTGTGGAAAAACGAGGAGGGGGGCTAGGAGGTTAGGGAAGGCTAGGTTTAGCTTAGGGGTGTCCAAAAATGGACTAGGGGACTTATTTATAGGGAAATGGCTAGGGTTTTGGGGTCTATGGATGATTTTTGGACCCTCCGGTCGAATCGGACGGCTCCGGTTGCGAGGGAGGTTAGGCAGGCTTAGTGGGCTGAGATGAGAGGAGAGGAGAGAGGCCCGCGGGGGTTTTCTAAGACTGAAAACGTCCGACGTCTTAACCGGCGACTAGTGCCGCTATATTTAACCGTTGGGCTATCAAACGAGTTCTGAATGCGATGAAATTTGGCAGGCGGCCTGTCTACACTATAATAAGACCACACGCCAAGTTTCACCTCATTCCGAGAACATTTTCTCGCCACTCATAAAATAAATATTCAGAGGTGCCGCGGACGCGTGCAAGTGTGTCTGGGCTCAGAACGGACAACGGAAAGGACGAGGGGGGCTCGGACGGATGCAAGTTTTGAAAACATGATGATGCAACACACATGATGATATGGCAAGATGCAACACGCAAGCAGGTGACATGGCAAAGGTAACGAATAACTGGCTGACACCTTGCGCACCGGTCTCGGGGTATCACACGGTCAGTCAATTTTAGTAGTAGCGTATTTCTACTGAGCCGCGCTACTGCTAAATTGGCAGCAGTAGCGCATGTTTATGCCCCGCACTACTACTAATTAGCAGTAGCTCCCCTTTTTGTCCGGCGCTACTACTAAGAATCTGTGTATAAGGTTTTCCTTACTAGTGGCTGAATCAGACGCATGAGGGAGTGTTCCCTAGAATAACCACTTGTGGCAAACATCAACTCGATAAGATTTATGTTATTTTATTACGCTTATGACATATCACAAATTTGAACAGTTCTCCTTAATTGAAAAATTAATAAGCAACTACCCACTTTGAGGATGAAGGCAACACACTAAAACTGGGCAACATGTATACTAGTAGATGGTGAACGAGAAAGTTGACGCAGTTAGTTTATTGTATACTGATAGGTGGCCAAGGAGGGTGGTAGAAGAACAAATGCTCAGACGTGCATCCTCTTCACATCGCCCCGAGACGTGTGCTTGTCGGTTCCATTGCCCGATTTACAAACCAGAAATAGAAAATGCAAAGTGGCGTATCAGTGACGGTCCTAGATGATCGACGCCACATATTCTCGAACAACAGTCCTTAAGAAGAAACAAGCTCACATTCTCGTCAAGGACGATGGCAAATCGCTCTGAAGGTGAGACCCACCATCCTCATTATCATGTGGCTATCGTAGCTGCGTGCTTAGCAACCTCACTGAACGGTTGCAACACCCCGAGTTGCCCCATGATAGCACCTTTGGCGGTGTTGTGTGCTCATCCTACGCTTGTCCTGGTTCCAACAAAAACACATGCCGGTTGTAGCCTTTTTTGCCATGGATGCAGCTCCGCTGCATTGGATCTCGATCAATTCCAGCAAAAAATATGCCGGTCATAGCAATTTGGTGCACGGTTATAACATTTTATTGCCGTTGATGTCGTTCCGCCACGCCGATGCTCGTTTGCTTCCAGCAAAAATGAAAGGTGGATGTAGTAACTGATGTCACTAGATGCAGCTCCGACGGCCGATTCACATCATGTAGTCTCTGTGATGTAGCATTTTTACCCCACGGTTTAGCACACCTCATAGCCGTTTTGAACATGAACAGTCGTCGGTTGTAGGCACGATGCTAGCTGCGGCACTGCCTCACCATGGTTGTAGCACGCAACATCTCACGGCAGCGACGAGGCCGTGGTTGCAATAATAAGGAGCGGCCGCCACCAGCTCATCAGCCAAGGCAAGGAGGAGATTGGGACGAGAGCCCATTAAATCTCGTGAGAAGAATGACCGACGAGGTGGAGAAACACAGAGAGAAATGAGGGTGCAAGTCCTTTTGCAAGGGACGGGTGGGAGTGGCAGATTTTTGCTAGTGGAATCGTGAGATCGATGAGAGGGATGAGATCCATGGGAGATGGGTTCTCCTCTTTGAAACAGATAGAGATGTGGTAGGAAGATGAGTAGCGAAAGCGACGATGAAGAGATAAGGTTAGCGAGAGGTGCGTGAGGCCACCAAGTAGAGGACTGTGTCAGGCAAATCATATATGACGCACGTGTGCATCCAGAAGCTGCGGCTTCGCTGAAGCGACTTCCAACATGGGCCGGCCCACGTACGGATTCATGTGCCGTTTTCGTTTGCTGCTTCTGCCTTTTTTTTTCTTTAGCGGGTTTTTGCTTCCAGTTTTTCACTGCAATGTCCGTTTTTCAGTTGTTTGTTCTTTTTTTCCTTTTTTTGTTCCTATTTTCCTTTCATTTTATTTTAGGTTATTTGTTTTACTTTTCTGTTTCTGTTTCTGTTTCTTTTTCCGTTTTCTTCCCTTTATTTGCATATTATATAAAATGTTCACAGCTTTTTACAAAAATGTTCATTGTACTAGGAAAAATGTTCATTGTATATTATGAAAATTGTTCACCTTTGCATATAAAAATGTTCATCGTGTATTACAAAAATGTTCATCGTATATTATGAAATTGTTCAACGTTTGTTACTAAATGTTCAATGCGTATTCACAAATTGTTCAACACATATATTTTTATTTTTCATAAATGTTCATCGTATGTTAAAAACTGGCCATCGTGTATTATTTATAATGTTTAATGGATATCACAAATGTTCAGTGTATATTTTTCCGATTTTTTTCATACGATTACGATACTTATAGTATCGCGCCTCAGATTTATCACTAGAACTTGTTAGCTGTATTGCTTACTAGCACTCCTTAATCATAGGGAGGTCGTGAGTTCGAAATCTCGTGGTGGTAAGTTTTTGGTTAGTTGTTAATTTTTTGTTATTTTACTTGCCTGGAGGCTGGAGCTCGTTTACCTCCTAATGGGCCAGCCCGTTTGCTCTGCCTTCAGCGAAGGCTCCGCAATTTACCGCTGACGGGCGGCAAATAGGAGCTCTCTGTGTGTCATGCACCCGGCATAACATTGTCCTGAGGGAAACCTTTCCCAAATTGTTTTGGGTTCTCAACATGTGGATAAAAGCCCAGTTGGCCATGCAACAGAAAAAGCCTGAACCACCTTTGTAAGGCCGCGCGCCCTGCACACACAAAGCAAAAAAAAAAAAATGAAAATCCAACAATTCCAGCATGAATCTATGCGCCTGAATATATCATGAAATCTGCAAAGATCACACACACCTTTCCAGGTTGCCACAGGCGTCACTTGTCGTGACCTAATAGTTTTTTTTCATAGATTCGTTTATTTAAAATGTTTTATCTTTTAAACCATGCATCCAAATCTCAAGCCATTTTCATCATTGAATTTCTTGCGTTGAGATCTTCAAGACTAGATCTCATGTTAATAGATTTCAAGAAATTTGTTTTCCCGGGAAAAACTGAAACTCAAATAACCGAGCTTGAAGCACGATTTTCCCACTTTTTCATTTCCCCAGGGGCACAAGTGCCTCTCGTGCAAATTAGTGCCTCTATAAGAAGTGAATATGTGTCTATTAGAGTACGTAATGGGCCTAATGGGCCTAGGCTGGCGGTACAGCCCGTTCGTCTTAGGGTTAATCAGAGATAAGTGTCGTTTGCTTAGGGGTCAAGTAAGCCTTGCTTGGGAGTCAAATAAACCTCTCTGTATAACTGTTGTCGCTGCCCAGGATGGGTACCGCTTCGCTAGGTTTTGACGCCCTGGGCGACCATGAGGCGACCGCCCCGTCGCCGCCGCCACCGGACGCCAGTCCGGCCGCGTGCGGCCTTCCTCCCGTGCCCTTGCCCAGGCAGGGGGCTGGAGCAGCAGCGGCCCCGTCCGCACCGCGATCGCTTGGCTTCTCAAGCCGAGTCGGTCCTGCCGTGTCCAACATGGATTCAAAGAGGAGTTTTGAGAGACCACGCACAGAAGGGCTAGGGCTTCCTGGCCCATGCCGCAAGTTACAGGAGAGCTCTGCATACTTCAAGACGTTGGGGGCATCGGTGGAACAGCATCAGAAACCACGAAAGCCGCCAGATCATGACAACCTCCCTACCGCGAAGCCTTTGTCAGAGCGCCCGCCCGGCGAGAGGGCATCACCTGTGCACGAAGGAAAAGTGCCGCCAGCGCCTAACGAGAACCTGGTGGTCGGTGGGGGCGATTACGGGGCTCCTTCTAAGGATGCTACCCGCTCGAAGCCTTCCATTGGGGGAGCTGAAGAAGCTATGGCAACGAACCCATGGGTGCAGACGCTCATCATATGCAACGCTGGTGCACCAAACAAGCGTCGGACTATGGAGTCTTTGGAGGGGCAGCAGACTCGTGTGGAAGGAGAGATGCATGACCAGGACATGCTGGAGAGAACAAACACCATGGAGGTAGTCGGCCCAGGGGCCGCCGACCAACTGACGAGGCCCGTGGAGCCTCGTCGGGAGCAATGAACATCTTGAGCTAGAACTGCCGAGGAGGTGGGAACCCTCGGACAGTTCGTGATCTCGTGAGTCTAGTACATGCTCACTCCCCTAGTATTGTTTTTCTTTGTGAAACTAGGCAGTCGAAAAATAAAATGAAGAGATATCGTGCTCGTTTAGGTCCTAGTGGTTTTGATGCTTCTGATAGCGTAGGCTTGAGTGGTGGTCTTGCTTTGTATTGGCATGAGTCGTTGAGTCTGGATGTAAAAACTATTAATGAAAGATACATCGATGCGTATGTCACTAGTACGGCATGTGAGCCACCCTGGAGGCTCACTTGCGTCTACGGCGAACCCCGGACGGAGGACCGTCATTGCATGTGGTCTTCCCTTCGGGAACTTCATCAACAAAACGACATGCCGTGGATGGCGATTGGTGATTTTAATGAAGCCATGTGGAGTTTTGAGCACTTCTCCGAAACACCACGGTCGGCAGGTCAGATGATTGCTTTTTGTGATGTTCTTGAAGTTTGCGGCTTGGGTGATCTTGGTTTTGCAAGCCTTCCGTGTACATATGATAATCGCCGAGGAGGGCGGGCGAACGTCAAGGTCCGCCTCGACCGGGCTGTGGCAAATAATTCATGGAGGGATTTTTTCTCTCACGCCAAGGTGGAGCACCTTGTGGCGCCCAGCTCGGACCATCTTCCCATTTTGCTGCGGTGTGTGATGGAGGAGCCCGTGCAGGCAGCCGGGAGAAAATGTCGCCAATATGAGGTTATGTGGGAGAGGGATCATACTCTCCCTGAGGTAATTATAAATGCATGGACTGAGTTGGGTTCAATGCTTAATCTGGGCGATATAGCTACTGGATTGGGTAATATGATGAATACGTTGCAGCAGTGGAGTCGTAAGAAGTTTGGTAATGTAACAAGGAAATTAATAAATCTCGCTCTCGTTTAGAGGAACTTATGTCTATGAATGCAGACAGGAAGGAAATTAGAGCGGCAACGGACCGGATGAACGAGCTCCTCTATAGGGAAGAAATGCTTTGGATGCAAAGATCGCGTGTTGCTTGGCTGCGGGAAGGTGACCGGAATACCCAATTCTTTCATCGAAAAGCGGTATGGCGTGCACGGAAAAATCGTATAAAACTTCTTGTCGATGAGGCAGGAGTGACCCACAAGGACCATGCTTCTATGGCGGCTATGGCTACTGCATATTTTTCAAGTTTATTTGCTGCTGATACTACCCTGGCTCCGGAACCTGTTATTGATCTCATTAATACCCGTGTTACTGACCGCATGAATGATGACCTATGCGCACATTTTTCGGACAAGGAGATAGCTGATGCACTGTTCCAGATTGGGCCTCTGAAAGCCCCAGGACCGGATGGATTCCCCGCTCGTTTCTTCCAGCGGAATTGGGCAGTCATGAGGGAACAAGTTATTGTTGGGGTAAAGGAATTTTTTCGCACAGGTATCATGCCAGAGGGAGTGAACAACACATCCATTGTCCTTATCCCGAAGGTGGATAACCCGAAGAGGTTAACGGAGTTCCGCCCTATCAGCTTGTGCAACGTAATTTATAAGGTGGTGGCGAAATGTCTGGTAAACCGATTGAGGCCTATTCTAGATGACATTATTTCATCGGAGCAGAGCGCCTTTGTTCCTGGACGTATGATTACTGATAATGCTTTGATTGCTTTTGAGTGCATTCACTTTATTCAGCAGGAGAAAGACCCTGACAAGAGTTTCTGTGCATATAAGCTGGATCTGTCTAAGGCATATGATAGGGTGGACTGGATCTTCTTGGAGCGAATGATGCAAAAGATGGGCTTCCCTCACCGGTGGGTGGACTGGATTATGGCTTGCGTCACCTCGGTGAGATACAGAGTAAAATTTAATGGTACCCTCTTGGATTCGTTCGCACCGTCGCGTGGGCTTCGGCAAGGTGATCCCCTATCCCCGTTTCTGTTTCTGTTGGTGGCTGACGGGCTTTCTGCTTTGTTGAAAGATGGAGAGGAGAAAGGTGACTACACACCGCTGAAAATCTGCCGAAGAGCTCCGGGTGTGTCACACTTGCTTTTTGCGGATGATACTTTGTTGTTCTTTAAAGCGGAGGAGGAACAAGCAAAAAAGGTTCAGGAAGTACTTAATATTTATGAACGGGCTACTGGACAGTTTATTAACCCAGATAAGTGCAGTGCTCTCTTTGGCCCATCATGTGCCGTGGATATACAGGATAGTATTCGTGCTGTCCTTCACATTGGTGTTAGCACTTTTGAGGAAAAATACCTAGGACTTCCAACGCCAGACGGCCGTGTAACGCGAGGTAAATTTCAGAATTTGCAATCACGGCTGTTGAAGAGGATCATTGCTTGGGGTGAAACCCTTTCTCTTGCTGGCAAGAAGATTATGATTAAAGCAGTCGCACAGGCTATCCCTACTTATATTATGGGTGTCTTTAAACTGCCTATGTCAGTGTGTGATGATCTCAACAGAATGGTGCGGGATTTTTGGTGGGGATCTTCAGAGGGCAAGAGGAAAACTCATTGGTTGGCATGGCCAAAAATTCTGGCGCATAAATCTCAGGGCGGATTGGGTTTCAAGGACTTCCGGATTTTCAACCAAGCTCTACTCGCGAGGCAGGCATGGCGCTTGCTGACTAAGCCTGATAGTTTGTGTGCGCGGGTGTTAAAGGCTCGGTATTATCCAGATGGACGCCTTGAGGACACGGTGTTCGCGGGAAATGCTTCGCCTACTTGGCAGGCCATCCAGCATGGCCTCGAGCTCCTAAAGAAGGGCATCATCTGGCGTGTCGGGAATGGGCAGAGCATCCTGAAGGAAATATGCCCTAGAGGCAATAATAAAGTTATTATTTATTTCCTTATATCATGATAAATGTTTGTTATTCATGCTAGAATTGTATTAACCGGAAACTTAGTACATGTGTGAATACATAGACAAAACAGTATGTCCCTAGTATGCCTCTACTAGACTAGCTCATTGATCAAAGATGGTTATGTTTCCTAGCCATAGACATGAGTTGTCATTTGATCAACGGGATCACATCATTAGGAGAATGATGTGATGGACAAGACCCATCCGTTAGCATAGCACTATGATCGTTTAGTTTAACTGCTATTGCTTTCTTCATGACTTATACATGTTCCTATGACTATGAGATTATGCAACTCCCGAATATCGTAGGAACACCTTGTGTGCTATCAAACGTCACAACGTAACTGGGTGATCATAAAGATGCTCTACAGGTGTCTCCGAAAGTATTTGTGGTGTTGGCATAGATCAAGATTAGGATTTGTCACTCCGAGTGTCGGAGAGGTATCTCTGGGCCCTCTCGGTAACACACATCACAATAAGCCTTGCAAGCAAAAGACAAATGAGTTAGTCACGAGATGATGTGTTACGGAACGAGTAAAGAGACTTGCCGGTAACGAGATTGAACTAGGTATAGAGATACCGACGATCGAATCTCGGGCAAGTAACATATCGTTTGACAAAAGGAACAACGTATGTTGTTATGCGGTTCTGACCGATAAAAGATCTTCGTAGAATATGTAGGAGCCAATATGAACATCCAGGTTCCGCTATTGGTTATTGACCGGAGATGAGTCTCGGTCATGTCTACATAGTTCTCGAACCCGTAGGGTCCGCACGCTTAACGTTTGATGACGATCGGTATTATGAGTTTATGAGTATTGATGTACCGAAGGTAGTTCGGAGTCCCGGATGAGATCACGGACATGACGAGGAGTCTCGGAATGTCCGAGACATAAAGATTGATATATTGGACGACTATATTCGGACACCGGAAGTGTTCCGGAAAAGTTTCGGATTTATCGGGAATGCCGGAGGGGGTTACCGGAACCCCCTACGAGAGGGGATGGTCCATAGTGGGCCTAAAGGGAAAGAGAGAGGCAGCCCATAGGGCTGGCCGGCGCCCCCACCTGGGGTTCCTAGTTGGACTAGGATTGGGGGGGGGGGCGCCACCTCTCCTATTCCTTTCTCTCTTCCTTCTTTTGGTGAATCCTACTAGGAATAGGATTGCAATCCTATTCCTAGTAGGAATCCCTTCCCTAGCCGCACCAGGAGAGTTGGCCGGCCCCTCCTCCCTTGCTCCTTTATATACGGGGGCAGGGGGGCACCCAAAGACACACAAGTTGAATTGTTTTAGCCGTGTGCGGTGCCCCCCTCCACAGAATCACACCTCGGTCGTACCGTCGCGGAGCTTAGGCGAAGCCCTGCGCCGGTGAACACATCATATCCGTCACCACGCCGTCGTGCTGACGAAACTCTCCCGTGAAGCTCAACTGGATCAAGAGCTCGTGGGACGTCATCAAGCTGAACGTGTGCTGAACGCGGAGGTGCCGTACGTTCGGTGCTTGATCGGTTGGATCGTGAAGAAGTTCGACAACATCAACTGCGTCACTTGACGCTTCCGCTCCCGGTCTACGAGGGTACGTAGACACACTCTCCCCTCTCGTTGCTATGCATCTGGTAGATAGATCTTGCGTGATCGTAGGAAAATTTTAAAATACTACGTTCCCCAACACATCCGCATCTGGCGGGACCGCTGGGTGCCCCGGGAGCCCTCACGCCAGCCTATTACACAGCAAGGCACCTGCCGGCTGAGACGAGTGGCGGATCTTCTGGATGACGCCGGGGCTTGGCGGATGGACTTGCTACACCGGCACTTCCTCCCGGCGGACATTGACGCGATCACCAGCATCCCCACCTCGCCCCGCATCACCGACGACATTATCGCATGGGCGCCGGAGAAGAACGGTATCTTCACCGTTCGATCCGCCTATCGCTTCGCCATGGACGAGCGCGAACGTCCATTGGCTAGCGCCACGAGCAGGGCACCGGATGGTCGTCGCGCCATCTGGAAGATCATATGGGGGTGCCCTGCTCCCCCTAAGGTACGCGTGTTTGCATGGAGAGTAGTGACCAACTCGTTGGCTACTTGGGCCAACAAATTTTCTCGCCATCTTGAGCTTACTGACATATGCCCCTTTTGTGGTGTGGAACGAGAGGACGGTTTCCACGCATTATGCAGATGCCCACTTGCTAGAGAGCTATGGCGGAATATGGAGGCAGACTGGCCAATCCCAAAGCTTGAGGGAATTTGCAACAACGGCCCGGAGTGGCTGTTTTCCCTCCTAGAACCACTAGACGGAATACCACGTCTGGTCACCCTCATGATTATGTGGCGAAGCTGGTACGTGCACAATGAGATTACTCATGGAAAGAAGCCACCCCCAGCAGAAGCATCTCGCCGCTTCCTCAACGGGTACATTAATTCGCTTCTATGCATTCATCACTACCCAAATGGAGACGTGGAGAAAGGAAAGATGGTCCTGCATGTTACCCAGCCGGCCACAACTTTATGTACTGAGCCGAAGCAGGAGCTACGTTGGGCGCCGCCTAGCCCGGGCTGGACGAAGTTAAACACTTATGGCAGTTATGTTCCAACTACAGGAGCTGCAGGAGGGGGCATGGTCCTCCGCGATGACAGAGGAGAGATCATCTTCAGTGCGTGTAGGGAGATACGCACATGTGATAACAACATGCATGCGGAACTTGCAGCATGTAGAGAGGGCTTGGAATTGGCTTTGCATCGGACCAACCTACCCATCGTGGTGGAGCTGGATAGTGTGGAAGCGGTCACAAGGCTTACAACACACCGTGTTCTAGTCGACGAGATTCGGAGAATAGTTACGTCAGAGGATAGGGAGATTTCTTTTACTCATTGTAGACGATCTCAGAATAAAGTTAGTCATGAGTTGGCCGCGTATGGCCGTAGTACCCCCCGCACTGCAGTGTGGTTGCGATCGGGGTTGGAATTTATTGTAAACCTATCGAAGGCTGATAAGCCTCCTTGAGTAATGAAAATCTCCTTTCACCCCGCAAAAAAAAAGTAAACATCTCTGTATAAAGAGAGGAGATGTGTCAATCTAATCAAGCAAGAATTAAGAAGGAAATCCCTTCCCTCTTGACCGGTCAGCCCAGGTCCATTAGGCCCATTACGTACTCTAACACTACACCCCACCTGGACATGCAGCTTGTCCTCGAGCTGCAGCCTAACAAACTTATAACCATGACTCGACGCAACACAAACCTAACACCTAAAAATAAGCCTTTTACATCTCGGCTTGTTTTATTACTCTCAACCTGAAATGGACTGGGACACTTTAATTTGGACCCTTAACAAAAAGTGGACACCATCCGCACGTCGGACGTGCACGTGTACATCCACATGGATCCCATGAACACAATCTAAACAAAAGGAGTGCATGTGTATGGCACACCTGGAAGTGGTCGCAAGAGCGACCAGCAGAGGCGCCCTCGCGGCGGCCGGCGGCAGAATGCAGTGGTGCTACGTGGTGCGCTCATGTCGGTGGCACCATGGCTTATCCCTACCAGATGTTGTTGGTCTGCACCGCACAGAGAAGAGTGGAGGGCTTGCGATGGAGAATGACGAGGAGGGGTGCGTCCCCCTACCGCCGATGTCGCGGACTTTGAGGTCGCTGCCTGCGGGGAAAACAGCATGCCCGCCGCCCGTGGGGGAAACCACATGCCCAAGATCCCCGATGCAACGGACGAGACCGAGGTGCTTTGCGTAGCGAAGGGAAACTTGGAGGAGCGGCAGCTGCAGACCATGCATCTCCCGCACACGCCGACGTGCTAGATGGCCGCGCACAACAGCCTGCAGCCTCATCGCCGACGACACGTGGCGGGTAGCGATCCAAGACGAAAGTGGTGACGGCGACGGCAGGAACTTGATTTGCTGGATGGGGACGCCCTGGGACGGAGGCGGCGCTGATGGGAATGAGGTCGTCGCAGTCCCATCGTAGGGCATCCCATACTGGTACGAGATGACCGGCGTCGTGGTCGCGGTCGAGGGCGGTGGCGGCGGGGGTAGCTGCTGTTGGTGTGGCGGCGGAGGAGGTGGCTACTGGGGATGCGGCTGGAACGCATAGGGCTCAACGAGGAAGGCCCTGATGCCCACCACGTCCTGCCGTAATTCCAGGATTGCGGCTGTCATCTGCTCCGGGGTGAGGACGAGGGCGGACGGCGCCAGGGCAGATGGTGTAATCGCCCCTGAGGACGCCAGCACGCCCAATGCCGGCGCACCTGCTGTGTGGGGCAGCAGCGCCGATGAAGGCGCTGGTGGCGGCGGGTAGGTGTGCGGCGGCGGCGGGTGGGAAGAACTCGGTGGAGGGCTGGACATGATCGAACCCGGGAAAACTGATACCAGATTGTTATGTGGCTGCTAAAAGGAGGGTGCGAGAGGGCCGGCCGGGGGCCTTTTGCCCACGGTCGGGCAAGATACATCTTCTCTCTTTATATAAAGAGGTTTACTTGACTCCCAAGCAAGGCTTACTTGACCCCTAAGCAAGCGGTCCTTATCTATAATACATAAATAGTTCATCCCCACTAACATATTTCTCTTGACATGCAGCATGTCCACCTCACCACTATGCCACGTAAGCGTTTTTCTATTTTTAGGCCCACACATTCCCTTCCACGTCCCCTTCCTTGCCACTTAGGATATGGGTAACTGAAGCTAAAAAAAGATATGGGAAACCGAACACGCAGTGATCCATCTAAATCTGATCCCTCGACTCTCCCCTTCGATCTGTAAAAAAAGCCACGCCTTCATCATCAGTCCGCCTCCTGCACGATGAAGGAATCGCTTCTTTTCCCCGACTTGATTTCTTCCACATGGACTGTAGTAATCCTTAACGTATCATCTCTCCAATTAACTCCCCCGCCCATTGATTTCCATCACGAAATCATATTCATCTTCCCCATCAAATATATTCGGAGTAACAGATGGGGTCGTTCTTCATTTAAGCTTCCATCCTCACCACAACAATTAGAAGATTAGGATGCTGGAGACGCTTAGTTTTATGTCCCCACTGTCGACGCCCATCCCCCGCTGGGACAGGTCTCGAGGAGGAGGCATAGTGTGGAAGCTTCTAGAATCAATCGGCCATCGACGGGACAGGTCGGCTACGTCGCGCAGCCACTGCCTATGGCGCCATCTCGGCTTATCCTACCTGACCCTGTTCGGCATGGCCCAGTTCATCAAGGTTTCAGCACATATGGTATGTGTCTCTAACGCTTGCCCGACCCAACATCGGCATATGGCTTCCTTATCCTGTACGTGTGTGCACATGTACGATGATAACCGGTGGGACCAGAGGTAGCTATGGGGTCTGAGACTCCGAGGGATGCCGTTCTTGGACTCGGCCGCCGACCACCGTCACATGACTCGCTGTCTCGCTCCGCTTACAGTAAGGTTCAAACAGCTCACTCTTCACCACCTCTGAAACCTTTTGTCTATTTGGTTCGCAATGTTTGTTCTCTTCATTATTCCAGCTATTTTAAATGTTGGATTTCTTGATATTTTATCCTCGATCTGACAAATAGTTTCGTAAATACATCATTTGGTTCATTTCTTGGATCACTTTTAGGGCATCTCCAGCCGCGTCTCTAGGAAGGCCTTTCCAGGCGATTTTTTGCGCCGGCGCCGAAAAAACGGTCCAGTCGCGCCCCCAGGAGCCCGATTTTTGCCAGCCTGGGCCGAAAACAACGTCGGCGGAACCAGGCCGAACCCGGCGCGCTGGGGGGCGCCCGGGGGGCGCCGGGGAGAACTGTTTTGGCGCGAAAAAGCAGCGGGCCAGCCGGGTCAGCGACACGGCGGCTCGTCTTCCCCCAACTGCCTCGGTTCCCGCGGGGAATCAATGGCAAGGCTGCCGCCGGTCAGCCTTGCCATTGATTCCTCACGGGCGACGCGTCACGGGACTGCGCGTCGACGCCTCCCCTCCCTCGCACGCGTACACACGGGCACGGAGCGGCTATAAAGCCGGCGGTCTCTCAGTCGCCTGTGCTCACACCAGACTCGCCCCTCGCCGCCGTCTCTCCGTCTCTGTCTTCCTCTCCCGAGCGCCACCAGCAGCCCCTCTCTCTCCCTCTCTACCTCCGCCGAGCCCGTCGCCATGGCAGAGCACTTCCCCGGAGACGATGCGGTGGCCAACGGCTTCGGCCGCCGTTCGCTCCGCGAACAGGAGTCCTGACTCCTGTTCCAGGCGAACATCCCGGCGCCGCCGGACATGCGCGCCGGGCCGACAGGGTGGCGGCTCAGCGACGGGGGAGTGCCCGTTCCCCCGTTGCCCGACGCCGTGGCGAAGCCCAAGTACTTCGTCGAGGAGGTCGAGGTCGCGCGCGCCTCCCTGACCGACGTCGAGCGCTCCCTCCCCCAATACGCCGCCAACAACCACGCGGCTTGGGCGGCGTACTTCCAGCGCCGCCAGCAGCCGCGCCTGGCGTCCACCAACGGCGCGCCGGTGGTCGACGGCGTGAAGAACAGCGAGGGGCGCAACCTGTGGTGGGGCGTCCCCGGCCGCACGTTGGAGGGCGTGCTGACGTACCTCGACGGCGGCAACAACCCGCCGTTGACGTATCCTGTGACGGGGGCCGCCCCGTCGCAACACCGACGCGCATGGGCGCCAAGGAGGTTCGCCTCCTCCTCGTCTTCCTCCTATCGCTATTCTTCTCACTCCTCCGGTACTCCGGCGCTTCTCGGCGTCAAGGCCGAGCCCGCGGCGGAGACGCCACTCGGTCGGCGCACTCGCAGCGTCGGCATCGTCATCAACGAGGACGGCCGGCGCGCCTCCTCGTCGGCTCCTCCGCGCTTCGTCAAGCCAAAGACGGAGCCGGGGCTGGCGCCGGTGAAGACGGAGCCGGGGCTGGCGCCGGTGAAGGCGGAGTTCGACGACGACGACGCGGCCCTGGAATGGGCACGCCAGGACTCCATTGCGATGGAGAAGGCGCGTCGGGAGAAGGAGAAGGAGCGCCAGCGCGCCGCCCTGCGCCGCTTCGAGGAGCGCCGACACGGCCGCGATGAAGACGGGGTCGTCGTCTTATGCGACAACGACGACGCGCCGCCACCAGTCCGCCATGGCGACGCCGGGCAGGGGTCCAGCAGGGACGCCCGCGTCAAGGAGGAGAAGGCCGACGAAGACGATGGCGGCGACGACTTCAACCCGTTTATTTTTTAGATTAGGTTAATGTAATGAAAATGCGCGAATTTCACCGAAATTTGTCATGTTTGGCCGAAATTTAACTTGTTTTTATCATAACTTCGCCGAACGGTGCTACTTTCTTTTTTAATACGCGCCTGGGGGCGGCCCTGGGGGCTGACGGCTGAGGACCAACTCGCCCCAGGGTCATTTTTTGCGCCGGCTCACCCCCAAGCGGCGCTTAGACACCCCCTGGGGGGCCAACGGCTGGAGATGCTCTTAGTACTCCCTTCGCCCGGAAATACTTGTCATCAGAATGAATAAAAGATGATGTATCTAGATGTATTTTGGTTCTAGATACATCCCCTTTTGTCAATTTTGATGACAAGTATTACATGATACATGATACATGATACATGATGTGACTAAAGTCGGGTCGGCTCATTGAGTACCCGCAAGTGATTTGATGTGGGGGCTGAAAGGACAGGTGGCTCCATCCAGGTAGTGGTGGGCCTGAGTTCCTGACGGCCCCCAAGTGGATCTTTATGGCGGAGCGACAGGGGCAGGTTGAGACACCCAGTCGAGAGGTGGCCTGGCCCTGGTCGTTGTCCGCGGTTATTTCATAATAACACGCTTAACGAGTTTGGATATTTGATCTGAGTCTGGCCATTTGGTCTATACGCACTAACCAGCTACGTGGGAATAGTTATGGGTACTCGACGTCGTGGTATCAGCCGAAGCCTTCTTGACGTCAGCGACTTAGCGGCGCGCGCCGGGTTGGACCGCGTAACGCAACTTCCTTAGTAATGGAGGTTGCTAGGTCTGCTCACCGGCCGCGTACGCAACGTGCAGGTGTGCGTTGGGCGATGGGCCCGGACCCCTGCGCGCCTAGGACTTAGACCGGCGTGCTGACCTCTCTGTTGTGCTTAGGTAGGGCTGCGACGTGTTGATCTTCCGAGGCCGGGCATGACCCTGGAAAGTGTGTCCGGCCAAATGGGATCAAGCGTGCTGGGTTATGTGGTGCACCCCTGCAGGGAAGTTAATCTATTCGAATAGCCGTGTCCCTCGGTAAAAGGACGACCCGGAGTTGTACTCTGACCTCATGACAACTAGAACCGGATACTTAATAAAACACACCCTTACAAGTGTCAGATATAACTCGGTGGTTGCTCTCTCACGGGGTGGTGTGCGGGAGGATCGCCGAGTAGGATATTGCTATACGTTGTTACTTGGTGAACTTACCATCTATTCTATTCTACTGCTGCAAGACGGAGGCTGCGAGATACGAGGATACTTGTTACTTCCATCTATTCTCTTCTACTGCTACAAGATGGAGGTGGCCAGAAGCGTAGTCTTCGATTGGATTAGCTATCCCCCTCTTATTCTGCTTTCTGCAGTTCAGTCCACATATATTCCCCCTTTACACAGATATCATTGCATATGTAGTGTAGTTCCTTGCTTGCGAGTACTTTGGATGAGTACTCACGGTTGCTTTCTCCCCCTTTTCCCCTCTTGTTCCTTCTTCTCGGATGATGTAACCAGATTGATGGAGTCCAGGAGCCAGAAGATCCCGAGGATGTTTCTACATGGAGTTCGGCTTCGAGGAGTAGTTTAGGAGGTCCCAGGCAGGAGGCCTTGCCTTTTCGATCATTGTTACTTTTGTGCTAGCCTTCTTAAGGCAAACTTGTTTAACTTATGTCTGTACTCAGATATTATTGCTTCCGCTGACTCTTGTGTTTCCGAGCTTTTGTATTCGAGCCCTCGAGGCCCCTGGCTTGTAATATAAAGCTTGTATTATTTTAATTTGTGTCTAGAGTTGTGTTGTGATATCTTCCAGTGAGTCCTTGATCTTGGTCGTACACATTTGCGTGTATGATTAGTGTACGGACAAATCGGGGGCGTCACAGCCCGGAAATACTTGTCATCAGAATGAATAAAAGATGATGTATCTAGATGTATTTTGGTTCTAGATACATCCCCTTTTGTCAATTTTGATGACAAGTATTTTGGGACGGAGGAGTAGTAGTTAATTTTAACTCAAGATTGAAATCTGAAGACCACACATCTTGGTTCAGTTATTGATTAAAAAGTACAGTACCTACGAGAAGAAACTGCACGTTCCTTAAAGAACCTGCAGACATTTTTTGGTTACATATACATGGTGATGATATTGTTTTACTGCGAAGATCAGTAGCGGATAAACGATACTACAAGGTTACCATGATATACACGATATTCTCGTAAACAAGGATATGGGAGTACATTTGTTTTTGGACATGGTGAATTAATTAGGAGGAGGCGTCAACACAATGCTCCTTGAGCACCAACAAGGCATTTCATGACGTTCCGTGGTTGATGTTGTGCTGCTATCACCGACACGTCCACCATAAAGATCGTCTCTCTTGCACGCTGTATCACAGGCATTTGCCCACCCTACATACTACTATCTTCCCTTAAATAGCACCGAGGATTTGTCCGTGACTAGGTAACTACTATCTTACCTTAATACCTAATTATGTCCGTCAAATTAGCCTCGATGTGCTATTTATTTTCTCCCTTCATGCACGCCCCTCATACAAAATATGATGCTCACAATAATTTGGAGTTCCCACCACCTGCTGGTACGCTCTCTTGCTATTTATTGTGAAGTTATCCTATATGATTTGTTGATTATTATTTTCCCCGTGCCTTCTGTGATTATGTTTGCAGATGAATGCTTTTTTTTTTTGCATTATTTGCTATCCATTAGTAGATGTTTATTGGTTGTTCTTCTGGGTTATTGTCAAATTGTGCTTTCTGATTGCCTACATTAGAACAACAAAACATGTGGATGGTTATGGTACATGGAGGGCTGGCGTTTCATAATTCAATTTTTCATGCACGTCATAAAAAAAAAGATAACAACAGATTGTTGAGCAATTATTGAGCATTGCAGGTTGTTTCTCTAACTCTTGGATGTCGTACATAGTCATGTTTAAAACATAAATTCCAGTTGTGGAAGCACATGTTGTTTCACCATCGTGCCTCACTTTCCTAGGAGATCTTGCAGCTTCCACCCATCCGCAATATTATTGGAGGGAGTGTCTATGAAACAAATTATTAGGATTGAATATAAGAGTCTATTCTCCCATTTTAGTTTCTTTGAAGAATCAAGAATGCCAAGTACAACCCAGCTTTCAAGTGTTGCTTCGCTAGGAATACAAAATTATAAAATCATCTTAGTAAGGAAATATCTGGACAGGGTACAACCTACAACTATAGGACTTTCATGTGAAAAATAGCATGCCAATACAAATAAATAAATAAATTTTAGTTTTGGTTATGTATAGTATTGCTTCCTTGGCAATTTAAAGAACTATATCGAGGTATGCTATCCATGATGCATCTCTAGATGTTTGAAACATATACATGAGTTGTTGGTTTAGGTGTGTTTTACCTGTACTATCATATGCCCAAGGTTAATTCTTAGGGCGATGCTACGCGTCGGCTGGCGGATAATTATAAAACATCCGCCGGCTCACTGACCATTGGATGTTTAAGAGTTAACAGCTGTCCGATCTACCCAGTAGCAGCCACCTCTTTTGCAATAAAAGTGTTGTCGTAAAAGGCCCTCCGCAATGGTCAGCTTCTTGCAGTCGTCCGAGTATATATATTTTTTATTTTCTGCAACAGTGGACTTGTTGCAGAATTTTTTCTGCAACAAATGTCTTGTTGCAGATTTTTTTATTTTTCACAACATATCTCTTGTTGCAGAATTTTTTCGTAACAGAGGTCTTGTTGCAAAAATAAATAAATATCGATTGCAGAAATCCTTTTGCAACAATGGTCATGTTGCATATTTTTTGCAACTAAGTTCAGGAGCTTGAGGTGGTCGCGGGCACGGCCGAGGTGGTCGTTGCTACGGGAGCCTGAGATGGTCGCGGGCACAACCGAGACGGGCGTTGCTGTAGGAGCTTGAGATGGTGGAAGCCATGACGAGCGTTGCTGCGTATAGGTTGAGGAAGAAATAAGATTAGGAAGAGAAACGTGGGTAGTCTAGTAGACACGTGGCACGCAACCAAGAAGGCGGACGCAAGCGTGAGAATCCGCCGGTTGATGTTAATCATTTCCCTAATTCTTATGTCCATGCTTTATTTTTCGTGTTGATAAGATTTTGGCCACTCAAATTTAAATGTTTTTAGGTCAACATCCTCATTTGAAGTGACTATAGGCTAATAGAGTGTACTAGAATTACTTCAACGCTCAGCAAACATAGACATATTCGTTCAACATTTCAAATGTAAATATCAATATTCCATTGTATCTTGAACATAAAAAAAATGTAATTGTACTGTTGAATATTTCATGCCTTTTTTCTCCATTCATACAATATATGTTCTTTGAATCTGCTTATTAAAACTACAAAGTCCCGCAGCAACGCGCGGGGCATCATCTAGTCTCTAATTAACCCTAAGACTAACGGGCTATACCGCCAGCCCAGTCCCATTAGGCCCATTACGTAATCTAACAGTGTCTCTCGCGAAAGAAAAAAACACATTTTTTTTTTTGCTTTTTCGAGAGCCACAGCTATGCCTCTCACGGAAGCAAAATTGCGACTCCACGAGAAGCAAATCTATGCCTCTCATGGAAAAAAAATGATTTTTTTTTCTTTTTCGAGTTGTGCCTCTCGCGAAAGCAAATTGTGCCTCCACGAGAAGCAAATATGTGCCTCTCGCGTAGTAAAAACACATTTTTTTTCCTTTTTCGAGAGGCGCAACTCGCAAAAGTAAAGATGTGTCTTCACGAGAAGCAAATGTGTGCCTCTCACGGAGGAAAAAACATGAGTATTCTCTCTTTCCAAAAGGCACAATTATGCCTCTCGCGGAAGCAAATTTTTACCTCTTACAAAAGTTTTTTTTCGAGAGTCATACTCGTGGAATCAAACTTGTGCCTTTCATGGAAGAAAAAACATGCTATTTTGCGCAAAAGAAAAATTGATCTAAAACTTAGGGGGGGAATCGGGCAAAGCTAAAAATCCGGAAAAAACCATTTAAACAACGAAAATGCGTACAGAAAAAAAATCCCAAGGAAACTACCATCCCCACATGGGATACCCCTCAATTAGTTTCTCAGTATGACAACCACAAACTTGATTGAGACTTTGTTAATTCTCAGCTGAGTGAGAATTAACAAAACTGATTATTTTATTGTAGAGTACTTTTGACAAATTACCCGTATCGGGAGTTCCCTCTAACTGAAAATTTAACAAGCGGCTGCCCACCTTGGTCAATACCTTTTGAAACCGCTAGACTCTAAAGTAAATCATTAAATACATCATTACTTCAGGATGAAGACAATGCACTAAAACTGGGCACCATGTAAATGGTGAAGGAGAAAGTTGTCCAAGCTAAGCTTATTCGTATACTGAATTACTGATAGTTGGCCAGAGAGGGTGGAAGAAGGACATATGCTCAGACGCGCATCCTCTTGGCATCGCCTTCAGGCGCGTGCTTGTCAGTTCCATTGCCTGGTTTACTAACCTAGAAACAGAAAATGTGAAGTGGCGTATCAGTGACGGTGCTACGTAGTAGACGATCCACATGAAAATATTCTTTTAAAGCCACTTGCTCACATTCTCTTCAGGGACGATGGCGAATCGCTTCGAAGGAGGGACCCAGACTTTAGCTGAAAATATGATGACATGTCGTAAACTGAACATCATGAACTGCATGTGCATAGACCTTTCGGCCGAGCTTCATGTAAATGCAAACCTGTCATTGGAACAGCGTTTGATGACTCCAGCTGCTTGCAAGCAGACCCGTCCAGGCTCAGGGCATTAATCATCTTGGGTGTGTTCCTTCACAAGGTGCAATCGTTTTGTCGATTCATTTATCGTACATTATATTATAAGAAAAAGAACTGATTGACACGGTCTGGGTGGCAACTGGCAAGTACCTCGTCAAAAAGGAAGAACAACATAATGTACTCTACTTGATATATGTTTACCTGTCGATTATTTCACCATGACCAAGCTGTCCACTGGCACCCCTGCCCCATGAGAAAACATTCTTGTTTTCTGTCAGGGCAAGAGTGTGCCTCCATCCACAGGCAACCTGTACAATTTTCTGCAATCCACGTACGCATATGTAAATGACACTAAAGATCAAAACTACTTCCCCCGTCCCAAAAAAAGTGTCTCAATTTGTACTAACTTTAGTATAACGTTGTACTAAGGTTGAGACATTTATTTTGGGACGGAGGAAGTATAAATGTGGAATGCATCGTCACATGATTTAACGAAACAGATCATAAACGTTCCAGCCCCAAGCCACAACCATATCCTTTACTTAATTTTTATGAGCAAACGATTGTGCAAAAAATACTCCACCTGTTCATCGGGAAAATTCACCTCTACGGGGGAACAGTGATCTACGTTATCGCCAACACCAACTTGGCCAAACTACATAATGAAAATACAGGTCAGGGCAAGAAGAAGAGAAGTAACAACAAGTGTAACCAGAATGGTTTTGTTTCACTCTATAGATGTAATTTTTTAAGCTAAATCGGTACAGAAAACAAGACCAGCATCAGATAATGAATTGGATATATGCTGCTAGCAATGGCATATAGCATAACGCTCACGCTTTTAGTGGGTTTTCCTTATCGAACATGCTTATGTGTGTTGGCAGTTATGTTTGGTAGCGAGCTGAAGCGGTGGGTTGGTTATGTCAAGGCAAAACAATAATGGATGAATTTTCAAAGAAGTGATAACTTATAAAGATGCATAATAAGGAGACCAAGTCCTCAACTTTCATTTCTCTAAGTTTTGTGAATCGCATTATACATTAGTAGAGGTGTGTGCTCATGGAATAGAATCATGAACATCATATGTAGTGACCAAATGAATTTGATGTTCATACATAATAAATGATGTAATGAAAGCAAAATTAATGCAGATAAGGGGATCATATAATATGAAGAAAAATACAAGTATATGACTAATCACCTTGTTCCACCCCCATCCGTAGAGTTTCCCATCTGAAGCAACTGCCATTGTATGCCTCCACCCACCTGCAATCTACACCACCACATCATGGTGATACTATTCATGCATTTGATTCAAAGGAATGGACCATTGGGAAAACCGTAAGATTTTCTCCTTTGGGTTGAGTTTTATAGGAAAAACAAATGAATTGCAGTCCACTTACTCTTTTTTACATGCATGTCCACAAAGAACAAGACGAATGCCATAAGTAGAACAATATTAAATCCATCTTAACTTTGAATACGAACCTTATTTTAACCATAATTTTTAGGACTCGTGTGTTTTTCCTATTCCTACGAATCAAACACCCGCTTTTATAGATTTGTGTGTGTTCACAATCATCTGCTTTCCACATGCAATCCCATCCTATTCATGGGTATTTTCTAATCATGTGTTTTTGAAACCTTGTGAATCTAATGGGCCCTCAAACTTTTCAAAAAAAAAAAAAGAACCCTTTGGAAACCATTTTCCCAAGTTCTAGCAAGTGGACCCTGGTAAAAACCATTATGGAAGGTTAGTATGTTATATAAGGGGAACTCTAGTTGATCCTCGAAATTTAATTCACAAAAGCACGCTTCAAAAACCTAACCCTAAAAAACTCTCGTATTTTGGGGTCACATTCTAATTGATCCCCAAAACTTTAATCCCTATAACTTTTATTTCACTAGTTCTCACTTCCTTTTTCTAACTTAAAGTCCATTTTACTCACTTTTTTGTAACTTATTAATTCAGAACTTCATGTAAATCATTCAAATATTTCAATGATATTCCAACACAACACATAATCCAAGAAAGAATCACATAGTAAAAAAATCAAGAAATGGAATATACGATGATAGATGACATTGTTATTCATCCCACGCAAGTTGCCACTTGTGCTTTATGAGCTCATTTGTAGTTCCAGTAGCATCCCTCCTGAGAGTGCATTTTCCTAACCGGGTGATTTTGGTGTTGAAGACAATGAAATTTGCAGTCTAATCGTGTGCTTGAGCTACACAAATGTATTTGGAAGTGGCACAAAACGGAAGAGAGGGCCACGTTGGAAGGTATGGGTGAAATCAAACACGTACACAAAACCAAATTTGCACCCACATTTCTTTCTCAGCATTCAAGGAGTTCTCCATTCTGAAATGTTGGTTTAGGTTTTCGCTACCCGGAAGTGCCAGGGTAGTGAGCGATAGTACCGCTCCCTTCATGGGAGCAGTACTTCTTCTAACCACCAACAGGGCGGTAGTACCGTGAACAAGGCCGGTAGTACAGTTCCGTTGTTGGAGTAGCACTACCAGACCAAGTGTTAGGCCTACTAACTAGTTTATTTAGCCGATACTACCATACCGCGGAGCAGTTATACTGAAGGAAATATTCCCTAGAGGCAATAATAAAGATGTTATTTGTATTTCCTTATATCATGATAAATGTCTTTTATTCATGCTAGAATTGTATTATCCGGAAACTTAGTACAGTGTGAATACATAGACAAAACAGTATGTCCCTAGTATGCCTCTACTAGACTAGCTCATTGATCAAAGATGGTTATGTGTCCTAGCCATAGACATGAGTTGTCATTTGATCAACGAGATCACATCATTAGGAGAATGATGTGATGGACAAGACCCATCCATTAGCTTAGCACTATGATCGTTTAAGTTTTACTGCTATTGTTTTCTTCATGACTTATACATGTTCCTATGACTATGAGATTATGCAACTCCCGAATACCGGAGGAACACCTTGTGTGCTATCAAACGTCACAACGTAACTGGGTGATTATAAAGATGCTCTATAGGTGTCTCCGAAAGTGTTCGTGGTGTTGTCATAGATCAAGAATAGGATTTGTCACTCCGAGTGTCGGAGAGGTATCTCTGGGCCCTCTCGGTAATGCACATCATAATAAGCCTTGCAAGGAAATGACTAATGAGTTAGTCATGAGATGATGTATTATGGAACGAGTAAAGAGACTTACCGGTAACGAGATTGAACTAGGTATTGAGGTACCGACGATCGAATCTCGGGCAAGTAACATACCGATGACAAAGGGAACAACGTATGTCGTTATGCGGTTTGACCGATAAAGATCTTCGTATAATATGTAGGAACCAATATGAGAATCCAGGTTCCGCTGTTGGTTATTGACCGGAGATGTGTCTCGGTCATGTCTACATAGTTCTCGAAACCCGTAGGGTCCGCACGCTTAACGTTTGATGACGATCGGTATTATGAGTTTATGAGTTTTGATGTACCGAAGGTAGTTCAAAGTCCTGGATAAGATCACGAACATGACGAGGAGTCTCGGAATGTCCGAGACATAAAGATCGATATATTGGACGACTATGTTTGGACGCCGGAAAGGTTCCGAAAGGTTTCGGGCATATACCGGAGTACCGGGGGGTTACCGGAACCCCTCGGGGAGTTAAATGGGCCTTATGAGCCCTAGTGGGAGAAGAGGAGGGGCGGCCAGGGCAGCCTCGCGCCCCTTCCCCTCTAGTCCGAATTGGACAAGGAGGGGGTGCCCCCCCCCCCTTTCCTTCTCTTCTTCCCTCCTCCTTCCTTCCTCTCCTACTCCTACTAGGGAAAGAGGGGGATCCTATTCCCAATGGGAGTAGGACTCCCTAGGGCGCGCCATAGAGAGGGTCGACCCCTCCCCTCCCCTCCTCCTTTATATACGGGTGTAGAGGCACCCCATAGACACACAAGTTGATCAGTTGATCTCTCCCAACCGTGTGCGGTGCTCCTCTCCACAGAAACACACCTCGGTCATACCGTTGCAGTGCTTAGGCGAAGCCCTGCGTCGGTAGCTTCATCATCTCCGTCACCACACCGTCGTGCTGACGAAACTCTCCCGCGAAGTTCTACTGGATCAAGAGCTCGTGGGACGTCATCAAGCTGAACGTGTGCTGAACGCGGAGGCTCCGTACGTTCGGTGCTTAATCGGTTGGATCGCGAAGAAGTTCGACTACATCAACCGCGTCACTAGACGCTTCCGCTCCCGGTCTACGAGGGTACGTAGACACACTCTCCCCTCTCGTTGATATGCATCTAGTAGATAGATCTTGCCTGATCGTAGGAATTTTTTTAAAATACTACGTTCCCCAACATATACCACTCAAGCTTTGAAGTGTATCTTGACAGGGGCCACGGTATTACTGCTCTCAGGTTAGCAGTAGTACCGCTTAGTGTAATTTCCAGCATCGGTTGGATTGGGGGAGCTATATAAAGCGGATCTTATTCCTCCTTTGTACCTCTCTCTCTCTCTCTCTCTCTCTCTCTCTCTCTCTCTCCTCCTTTGTTGCCAAAAACTTTATCTTGCTCGACCTCTCTTCCTAGCCACACAAATTTGTTGACCTTCTAGGATTTGAGGGAGAAGACATAGATCTACACTTCCATCAAAGGAAATTTTATTCCCCCTACCATCCCTTATGGATCTTGTTACTCTGGGGTGTTTGGGCACTCTGGACGGAAGAGGTCACCTTGGAGCTCAAATCCATTGTGGTAAAGCTTCATGATGTTGTTCGGAACCTCCAATTAACTTGTGAAGATCACCTCAACCTTGTTTGGGGCACCGAATAGTGGAATCATGGCACCTTGCCTTGTGTGAGGGCACGAAGAGAATAAGGTGAGTCATTGTGACGCTTGGTGAGTATCGTGCCACCACACCTTTCCAACAGAGACATACCTCCCCCAAAGGAGGGAACTCCGGGAACTACATCATCGCTTCACTTGCAATTACTTCTTTACTTTACTTACTTGTTGCAAGCTAGCTTATTGTGTATTTTTTTCTATCTTGTTGTTTTTTGTGAGCTTGGCGCATTGGTTATCCATCTAGTTGTATATCTAGATAAACTATATTATTGTTATATCCCTTAAGTTTAGAATAAAAGTTGTTAGTCGCCTATTAACCTTCACCTCCTTTGAGTGAACCAAGGATCATGCATTTTGATCGCATAGCAAATGGCAGAAAGGGCCCCCTCGACATTATGAGGCATCGCCTGAATAGGTCATTCGGCAACACAACACTATCGATGAAGTAATCAATCATTAGCTTGGCATCATATATCCTATTGCGCCAAATATACCTACAGCCTCGCTGAAGACATGCTTTGATCCTTCTTCATGCATTATCAGCACCAAGTCCATTACAAAATCTTCATCATCTTCCTCCTCCTCCGACGATGATTCGTTAAAGAAATCATTAATATTGATGCTCATCTACCAATATGCCCTAGTCGATTCAAAATTGTCGCATAAAGGGGGGGG
>LR738714.1:98971022-98995722 GCA_902687465.1 Secale cereale | reverse complement strand
AGTTGGGGAAGTCTTCGCGCCGGGAGGGGGGGTGCACGGGGCAGTTCTGTGAGAGGGCTTTGATGGCTCTCCCGAACAGGGACTGAGAGCTCGTTGATGTCGGCTTCAGTAGGCGGCAGTGCTCGAGCTTGGTTTGTGAATGAGCTCGTGGTCGAGCTTGGTTGTTGTCATAGTCATCTAGACAATGGGGCGGCTTGGTGGAGGGAGGTTGCCTCGCATGGAGGCTTCGACGCTGGTGAACTCACAGAGAGGGCAGGGACGGTTAGAGGCCTTCAGGGGGAGGTGCGAGCGGTTGCGATTTGAACCAGAAAAGTCCTCCCGCCTGAATTTCCCGTATTAGGTAGGAGTGGGCTTTTTTTCTCAACACAAAAAGTTTCTATGATTTAAAAATATAAGACCCTGATAAGTGACACACGTGCGGCACGAAGCAATTTTGCCCTGACGTTTTTAATGGCAAATTTAGTTACATGAGGATGGCAACTTTAGTTTGAAGCATGAAACTTTCTATTTGTTGCCAAGTTTCAGTTTTTTTGGCCTTTTGGGGACTTGTTTTTTTTCGGATGACAATTTTAGTTGTAAAAACGTCAAGACGGTTTTATTTCATGCCACACGTGTGACACTTATTGTTTGGGACAATATACTCGATTGGTTAGAGCAGGCTAACTCGCACAATCGGCGGTTTTGGGGAGTTGATAATTCTTTTTTGGATCAGTTAGAGTGGTCCATTTTTCTTCGCGGGAGAGTAGAGTTGCCCTTAGATTTAGTACCTGAGAAATGGGAACGTCTTTGAGGGCCTCAAGCTTGCGTGGAACGAGATGGTCTTCGAAATCACCATGGCCTAGCTGGCCATACTTGCTCCACCCGTACGTGTACAAACCACCAGACGACGACACAGTGACCGAGTGGCGCCACCCACATGCAACAAGCACCATCTTTTCTCCCTGCAAGGCACTTGTTCAGAACGCAGAAACATACAGTAAAACAGTTGAATCAGCACGGCATCGGGAGAAGATTACGCGCGAAGATTACCCACCTCAACGGAAGAAACCTTTTCCGGGACTGACCGGTCGTCACGGTCGCTGAGACCTAGGTTGCCGTACCGACCCCAGCCCCATCCGTAGAGATGGCCGTCTTCTGTTATGGCCGTAGTATGCTCGGCGCCAGCAGCGATCATTTTTACGCGGACACCCTGCACACATTCTTCTGTTAACTCTCGGTGGCAGTGCCGGGTTTGGCATCCCATATGCCCGAGTGCGCTAGGAGCATGCAAATTGTCATGGTGAAATGATAATCGAGGAGCTCTACACAATAATAATAAAAGCGGACCTTCAAAGTATCTTTTTTCTAAGTTTTATTGAGAGCCATTTTTTTCTGCAGCTCCTTGAATGTTATTTCAGGGGGATTTGATGATTTGCCACACCTTATTTTGCCATTTGATGATTTGCCCCGGGTTGTCTCAATGACGGGTGGCCCCGGGCCCCACCTGTCATTCTGGGAGGGGGGAGGGGGGGTGGGCAAATTATCAAATGGCAAAGTAAGGTGTGGCAAAATATCAAATTTGCCGTTATTTCACTATGAATATTTGCACGCTTCTAGCACACGAGCAACTTGGATGTCAAAAGATAATAATTTTTAAAAATAATTTGCTATTTTTTTTCTATTTTATTGTTTATGAAGGGGTTTGGATGAGCCCGGGCTCCAAAATCGACAGTCCTCACTACCACATCATATACTGGTTAGCTATAAGATATACTTCCACTCAAGTAGAATCTAGAAATACTGACTGATACAAATATGATATTCAAAAGTTAAATTAATAACACTTCTGCTTCGGGAAGTCCCCCTAAACATATCAACAAAGGAGATCTCTCCATAACTCTTCGTAACAAAGGGTAGGATGATTTTTTTAAATACATCTCCCGCATTGAGCGTGTCCTGTGTACGTACCACCCTATTCCATTGAACAAAAAAAAATGTGTGGCCATGTCATTCCAACTCCTGACCTCCCGGTTAAGTGCAATTGTATTAACCAAGTCGAACAACTGACCCGATGTGCCTAGTTTTTTTTCCTTCTTCAAATCAATGCTAAAAACACACGACTTTCTTCTTTGGTTTTTCATTTGCATTATTGGTTTTGGTTTCAAGCTGTTTTTTCTTCTATTTTTATTTTTTTCTCTTCCTTTTTCCTTTTTAAAAATTCACGAATTTTATTTTAAAATCATAAATTTTCTTAAATTCACGAAGCTTTCAAAGTCGTGAAGATTTTTTTAATTCCTGACCATTTTTTAAAATCCATGAAAATAACGGAATGCCTGAATTTTTTTCAAATGCATGAAGGTTTTCCAAATCCACAAACTTTGTATAAAAACCTGTGAACTTTTTTCAAATTCCTGAACTTATTTCCAGATCCAATTAAAACATCAAATTCAGGAACTTTGTTTTCAAAATCAATGGACTTTTTTAGTGATTTTTTAAAAAATCTGCGAAAAATTCTAAATCAGGGAACTTCTTCAAACCCCGAATGCTTGGGTCGGCCCATCAGGCACCCGACGGGAGTGATGCTGTCGCCTAGCTGGGGCAAGGATTAAGCTTTTTTTTCCTTTTTCCTTTTTGGTTTTCTTTTATTAATTAGTTTATTAACTTTCTCCTTTTTGGAATTTATTAGTTTTTTAAACATGTTCCAAAATTGGAAATATTGTCTGGAATACCCAAAACATTGCTTGTTTTCAAATATTGTTTAATTTTTTAACAATATTCGGTATTTTCAAAAAAGTTCCCGTTTTTGAATTGTTCATTCACAAATTTAAAATAGGTTTGTGTTTCAAACAAACTTGATATTGTTTTTTAAAGTATGTATTTTCAGTGTTTTCCAGAATTTTCACCTATTGTTAGGATTTTTTTTTAATTTGGAAAAGTGTTGGAGTTCGTAAAACTTTTATACATAATTTGAAATTCGAAAAATGTTGAAAAATTTCAAGAAATGATTAGGACATAAGAAAATGTTTGTGTTCATTTATAATGATAGAAATTGAAAATAAGATAATTATTCAATCAAATTAGGAAAAGCTACATTGTCATGGACGGGCCCTTCTAGCCTACCTGAACATCCTTCATTGAACATGGTCTACTTTTGAACATGCATGAAATAAATCCAACTTTCTCAAGCAAGTGGGCATTCTCATGGAGGCATCCATGCCAAGTTTGAATGAATTCCAACATAGTATGCAAGTTGTGTCACATCCGGCCATTTATCGGGGTTTTTTCACCAAGAAAACTCTAAAAAATGCAAACTTGTCGAAAACTTAAACAACTTAGCATGGTGCTTTGAATTGGTGATACACGACTATGAACAGAATTTGGGGCCAATTCAAGGAACTCGAGAACGTGCTCTCAAACCGAGCCTTCCGACCTACCAGTACACCCTTAGTTGAACATGGTCTAGTTTTAGACATTTTTTAAATGACCCTAACTTTTGCCATTAGGTGGACATGCTCATGGTTGTCATCCATGACATGTTTAAACGAATTCTGACACCATATGCAAGTCGCGTCATGTACATTCATTTTCTCAGTCATTTTTCACCTAGAAAACTCCAGAGAATGCAAGATTTGTCAAAAAGTAAAACAACTTAGCATGGTGACTTTAATTATTCATATAAGCTCATGGGAAAAAGGGCTCATTTGACGGATACTGAAAGAAACACGCTCTCAAACGGTCCCTTCTGGCGTATCCGAAGATCCTCCGTTGAACATGTCTATTTTCAGACGTGCATGAAATAACCCTAACTTTTTCTCTCGGGTGGGCATGCCCATGATAGGCATCCGTGCTAGGTTTGAGCGAATTCTGACACCATATGCAAGTTGTGTCACATCCGACAATTTATCGGAGTTTTTCACAGAGAAAACTCCAAAAAAATGCAAAATTTCTTGAAAACACAAACAACTTGGTATGGTACCTTGAATTGATGATATAAGGCTATAAAAATGTGCTCTCAAACGGAGCCTCGACTATCCTGATACCCTCTGTTGAACATGATCTAGTTTTGCACATTTTTTAAATGACCCCAACTTTTGCTACTAGGTCGGCATGCTCATGATACGGATTCATGCCAGGTTTGAACGATTTCTGACATCGTATGCAAGTTGCGACATTCCAGCCATTTATCAGCCTTTTTTAACCAAGAAAACACTACAAAATGCAAAATTTCCCGAAAAATCAAAACAACTTGGCATGGTGCCATGAATTGGTCATGCAAGCTAACGAAAATATAGGGTCATTTGACGGATATCGAGAAACATTGTGCTCTCAAACAGAACCGTCTGCCCTACCCGGACATCCTATGTTGAGCATGGTATTTTCAGGGACATTCTTGAAATGACCACAACTTTTGCCGCATGCTCATGGTACGCATACATGCCAAGTTTGAAGGAAAAAATATATTTCAGATCATAATTGAAACATGTATTTATAACTGTTGTTTTAAGTTTTTAACATCACTAATAAATACAAAAGGATAAAATTGAAAACGGTAAATGCTTTTCTTAAAAATCATATAATAAATGTTAGACAAAAATAATAATTGACAATATTTCCTTAAAACTATTATTTTGGTGTTCCAAACAATATAATTGGTTTCAAAACAGAATAATAAAGTTTAAAAGGAGAATATGAATTACCGAAAAATAGACGAATAACACAAAAAAGATAAAATAGAAAAACGCTTAGGCCTTGGCCTAACTTGGCGACAGTATCACTCCCGTCTAGCACATGTTGGGAATTTCTAAAACTGTTTGTATTTGAAAAGATTGTTCATGATTTCGAAAAATGTTCAGAAATTCAAAAATTGTTCATGTTATAAAAAAATTATTGAGGTTTCAAAAACATTTTTCTGTTTTCAAAATTTGTTCGTACTTATAAAAATGTTTGGGAATATAAAAAAAGTTCGCACTTTTCAAAGAAAGTCAGAAGTTAAAAAATTATTATTATTTTCAATTTTTGTTCACAAATTTTAAAAAATTGGGGCTTTCAAAAAATATTCCCGCTTTAAAAAATTCTCAGAGTTTTCGATAAATGTTTTGGAATTTCGAAAATTGTTCATTTTTTCCAAAAAAGTTTGGAATGTCATAAATTATTTGCTTTTTCCAAAAAAATCGACATTTCCAAATTGTTCACATTTTCCCAAGAAAAGTTTCGATATTTTTTCAGATATGTTTCTATACATGAAGACTGCTGTGTGTTCTTATAAAATTAGCGCCATATGAAAGCACATGCAGTTGCTCGGTCAGAGGCAGCAGTTTGCGCCAATAATGTGAGGTCCCGAGTTCGAGTCCTCGTGATCTCGCTCAGACTTGTTCTTTCCTACCTGCTCTAAGTACCCAACAGCAGTGATGTCAAAGGAAAACCGTACTACACAACAGCCAGCACACAAGTCTTTTATTTGTATTTGAACTAAAACCACGATAAGAATTATGGAAACGGAGTGAGCACTTACCTCAAAAGCCTTGATCTTTTGCGGGAGCAGCGAGTCTTCATTGTTTCCGAGACCAAGCTGCCCGTTTTGATTGCGCCCCCAGCTGAAACAAATTAAGCAGTACCCCGCAAAAAAAATAAAAAAATAAAAAATTAAGCAGTAGCTGAAACACATTAATACTGTACATGGCGCAATACTGCATGGCAGCCTACCTTACCTACCTACCGATGCCTGGATGGAACATCATTAAGGTTTTGAGGATAATACCACTCCACTTATATTAAGGCTTTGAGGGTACCTACACCTACCTATGCACTTGTCCGGTGACGGTGACGGCGAGGCAGTGGCTGTCACCGCAGGCGATCTGCCTGATCTTCATCCCCTGCAGGGCCACCACCGGCTGCGGGTTGAACACATCGCTGGAGTTGCCATGCCCCAGCCTCCCGAAGTCTCCCCTGCAGCAGGCAGCACACGCAGCGCGGCCTCGTCACGTACGTAATTACTGTAGAAGAGATCCAGGAAGAGGTGGTGGCGACGTGCGGCGTACCATCCCCAACTGTAGAGCTGCATCTCGTCGTCGGAGTAGGCGGTGGTGTGGTCGGCGCCGCAGATGACGGACGTAATGCGTGGCACGTCGAAGGAGGTCAGCACCGTCGGCACCGGCCGGTCCTCGGAGTCCCCGTGGCCGAGCTGCCCGTCTTCGCCCCGGCCCCAGGAGCACACCATCTGGCCCGCTGAAACACCACGAGTACGACACGCTCCATCATCAGACCGACGAGAAGCCAAAGGCAAAAGGCGGCGGTTTGTCCCGGAGGCGCAGAGCAAGAGCCAGGAGTGGCGGCTTACAGAGCAGTGCGACGGAGTGGTTAGCGCCGGCGGAGATGAGGACGACGGACTGCTCCGGCGCCTCCGGGACAGCGTCGTCGCCGGCCGCCTCCGCCTTTGCGTCCATGTGTGAAAGAACCAAGGGTCTCGGCTACTCGCTCTGAAGTCTCGGCTCTCGACTCTCGACCAGGTGGAGTGGAACTACGGAACGGAAGCAGTGCGGTGGAGTAGTACAAGTAGAGGGGGGTCGAGCAGGACGGGATGGGACGGTTAACCGGACGTATTAATGCCACCAGGTAGCTTTTCTCAAAGCAACGTGCCTCCGCTGTTTCACTCCACTATATACGCACGACGCGCCTTGCTCCTCGGTCGACTTTGTCCGAGCGCATCAATGGCGTCGGGCCGTGGCGCCGCCGCATCCGCTGTACCAGCGTCACCCTGAGGCTGCATCTGCATGGGGCTCTCTCCGGGTCTTACTGCCTGCGTCACTGCAGATGGATCATATATCTCTTGATCTCTTCTCGGGTCGAGATCCACGTGCCTTGCCCACGGAAGGAGCTAGAGCAGGGTCAGTCCTCGGGCTGGCCTGGCCTGGCCTAATTATGATTCTGTGTGATCTTTAGTTCGGAAAATCTATAAAACACAAGCACGAGCTTGTTCTCCTGTTCCACGCGCTCCTCCTATAAAAAAACTAGGGTTCTTGAGTCTGGCCGGCGCCGCTGCAGCTCTGCCTCATCTCTGGTGGCAATAGGGCCATCGGGCACGATGGATCCTAGCAAGGGCCGACAGGAGTGCTCCGGCTTTAGTCGTTCCTTTTCGTTTTGTTACGGTTTGTGTCCTACTCGATAAGACGAGACGACAGCGGTTCCTTGAAGATAGAATAAAAGTCTCCCTGTCAAGCCTTGTTCCGGCGGTGCGTCTAGCATCATTAGTGAGTGTGTGGATGTGTGTCTCCGGCGGATCTATCTCTGGTGGATTTGCTCGGATTTCGTCGTTGTTCATCTACGTTCATGTGTCTTCGGGTTGGATCATTCCGATCTACGTTATTCTTCATCGGCGGCGGTTATTGTTCTGGTGCGCTGATCTTATGGGGCCTTAGTACGACGACTTCCCGACTGTTTACTACAACAAGTTGTGTCCGACTCCGGCGATGGTGGGACGATGATGGTGGTGCGCCTTCGACTCGCTTCACTGCTTATAGTCGTCGCTAGATGGTCTATGAATCCGTGTGTATTTTATTATTATTTCTGATGTTCGTCGTACTATCATGATTGAAAATGAATAGATCGAAAGTTTTCTCGAGGTCATTAGCCTTTGTTGATGTGCCGAGACGCTACTTTGCTCAAGGTCACATAGATCACCATGGTCGAGACATGTCTGTTAACTTTCACCGCCACCATCGTTGGGGGTGCAAATGGTGAGGTGCCGATGGTGAACCACGGACGACAACTAGCAAAAAATCATCGAGCATGGAAGAAGTAGAGGCAAGGAAAACAGATCAAGATCATGACTTAAAAATGGTTGACTCCTTAAAATATTCTGTTTTGAGAAGTTAACCGCACCTAGATCTCCTATCCGGTTAACTCCTCAAAAAATTGAGAACATAACTCACAAAACCTTGCCTTCTCTCTTTTTTAAGCGGCCACACTCATTTCTTTGGGGGAAAAAAAAAATCCCCCTCCCAACTCCCACGCGCCACCTCTCCCCGTCTTCGTCGTCCAATCTCTACTACAGATGGCTTGTTAAATACTTCATCCGTTCCATAATGTAGTGCCTATAGATTTTTTGAGAAGTCAAACTTTGCAAACTTTGACCAAGTTTGTAGAGAAAAATATTTATATCTACAATAGCAATAATATATAATGTGAAACTACATCTTATGATGAATCTAGTGATATATATTTCGCACTCTAGATGTAAATATTTTTTCCACAAACTTGATCAAAATTTGTGAGGTTTGACTTTTCAAAAAATCTATAGGCACTATATTATGGAACGAAGGGAGTAGTAGGTATCATCACATATGCGCCGGTCACTACCTTTGGGTCAATGATGAGTGTCCTTTCACAGACAGGTAACTTAACCAGCCAGAGATAAACATAACCACACTCTTATACTGTCTACAAGTTGTCGATTATCAGTTTATCACTGACTGCTCTCGACATGTGGTCGTCAATGATGTAAATATTTTGGATGGCATCTTGGGGCTGCACTGCTAGTAGTCCAACTACAAGCAGTGCAGCCCTAAGCTACACAACAATACAAAACACATTATCAACCACAAATATTTCCAATATTCCATTACATATACACATACATTGCATTGGATATCCTCACATACAAACAGTTTCATATAATGATCTTCGTATTGGTACATTTTAACTTACAAGATTGGGCGTCCTTTGTTGATTTTGAGGTAACGCACTATTAAATACATCCTTCTTATTGTTGATTGATGATCCCTGTTCCATTTTAATATCTGGGGAAATAAAAAAAATACAGCATGATGTATTTCATAGCCAGATATCTTCTCAACCATGAAGCAGCATGCTAAATTTAATATGAACAGACAAAAATTATATATATTGATTAACTAGAGCAAGGTAGTTCGTAATATCTATACCATGTCTTGCTGACTCCTAGCTGATGAGATTTCGAGTCAATAATTGATGCGACTGTAACAACTAACGACATGAAGACTCCACCTTTTTGTATAGTGCAGCAGAAATGGTGAAATGTCATTGTCGTGACATTTCTTTCTCACTGTACAAAATACTTGTAAAGCACATAGTGATATGTACGATTCCGCAAAAATGTCAGAAAAGCAACACGGTGAATAGTGTCCTCTATGCAAGAAAGAGCAGAATGTACTCAGATAAGCACAAATAAAAGTTAAAAACTCAATAATTGATCAACTAATCTATCAAAGCTATCCACCCAACGCTATTAGTTACTCCTACTTGTAATTCTAATTCGATGTATAGCACAATTCACACTGCAAACAATATATTCGCATTCATATGGGAAAAAATTGAACATAGCGGGCAAGGGAGAGGGAAGCGGCAGAGCAGTTCGTGCGCCATCGCCGCGGGATGGCGGCGGAGCCCAACGAGGACGAGCTGCTCCTCGCATGGGACTGCCGTCGGTCGCTCACGACAGCGGAGACGGACACTCGCCGCCTCCGGCGGAAGAACGCAATGGCCCTCCGACTAGCCATAGAGCTGAAGCGGAAGCAGGACAAGGCCATCCGTCGGATGAAGGGGTTGATCGTCCTGTCCTCCTCCGACTCCGACGACAGCTCCACCTCCTTCGACGACGACCAAGATCCTCCACCAGCCGCGAACGGCTATAGTTGAACCATAGTTCTACACTAGAGTATTAATGGGAGCAGATAGTTAAGTTGGCTATGATGGTTGTCAACGTGGAGTTCCGCACTCTATCTCTGAATCAGACATGTTACTTTGCTCTGAATGTTGAATTTTTCGTGTGAACATTTGAAATGGGTTGTTATTTTTTTAAGTGGGTTGTATTTCTCCGCCATGGATTTAGAGGTTGGCTTGTATGCCTACTAGGTTGACGCGTAAACAAGGCTTTGTCAATTTAGTCAACAAACTTACCCGCAAACAAAAATGTAGTCAACAAATGATTCTGTAAGCATAAGCCGTTGGATGTCAATCCAACGTCTATCGTGCTTTTTCAGTCTCTTGTCTTCTTCGTATAGGCTCCAGCCAGCCAAACAAAACTGATAAATTCATTTTGCATCATATTTTACCACTCTTATTTAGTGTTTATTCAATATAACACTTTGTGGAGCAATTCTTACGCATTTTCTCTCTTAATGTGCAAGATTCACATGAAGAGGAAGATTGCCTGTAGCTGGAATTCTGGACCTGAAAAAAGCTATGACATAGATACCTAATCTGCACATCTTCGAATAAGCTGAAATTTTGCGGAGATTTTTTTTTGGAATTAAAAAATATTGGTGGATAGAAGTACTAGAGGGGGTCACCCAGGTGCCCACGAGGCACCGGGGCGCGCCCGGCTCGTGGGCCCCCTCGCCAGCCTCCGTTGCCTATCTTCTGGTATATAAGTCCATTTTCACTAAAAAAAATGAGGAGAGGAATTTCAGGACGAAGCGCCGCCGTCTCGAGGCGGAACATGGGCAGGAGCACTTTTGCTCTCCGGCGGAGCGATTTCACCGGGGATACTTCCCTTCGGGAGGGGGAAATCGAAGCCATCTTCATCACCAACAACCCTCTCATCATGGGAGGACCAATCTTCATCCACATCTTCACCAGCACCATCTCAGCTCAGACCCTAGATCATCTCTTGTATTCAATCTTTGTATCAAGAAAAAAGTCAATTTTACTACTCTGAATAAAGTGGGTGGTTCACTTTACCCCCTAATCTATTTTTTAGCTTCTTCAACCCCCAAACAAACCAAAACGGGAGAAAAAAACCTGGGTGGTTTGTCTATACCCGAGGCTGATGTGGTAGTGGTCAACGGTGGTTTTGACCTCGGTGGGCCCCTCTTGTCAGGTCGGGCTGGATAGAGATGCGGCCGCGGGTTCGATCCGAACCAAAAAATCCCCCTTACTTCTCCACTCTTTGTCGCCGCCGATGGCACCGTCGAGCAACGGTCAGCTGAGGCGAGCAACGTTGGTCGGAGTGTTGGTGGCGGCTACGGCGGCGGTGCATTCGACGAATCTTCCCCGAGGTGTTGCTTCTCCCACGGTCGTTGTCCTGCCCCCGTCCTCAAACCCTAGTTTGACGCCTCCATCGATGGGGCGGTGGTTGATGCTGTAGGGAGGGGTCAAACTGGTTCCGCGGCGGCGCAGACGAACTGAGGTGAGTCCCATCCCCTTCCCGCTGCGGAGCATAGCGTACATCCATTGGTCTATTTGTTATCTGCTCTAGTTGTTGTAGAAAGCAAAAAAAACTCATGTCTTTAGGTTCTAATTGTTGATTACTTGTTGTTTTAATTCAGTAGGTTAAGCAAGGGATGAGCTAGATTGGTTAGGCGTTCGTTTCTTTTACAATGGCCAATTTGAGAAGTCAAGGAAGTGTCTATCATATGTTGGGGGTCATATACAACTCTCACATATTCAGAGGGACAGTATTTCCATTGCAACTGTCAGGGATCAGCTTGCAGACATAATGATGGCTTACCATGTTCAAGACCTTACTGACAATCACAGGCTTTACTGGTTGTTTCCTGGAAAAAATGTTAGAGATGGGCTGAGAAGGTTGGACATTGATGCAAATGTGCATTTCATGGATAAGTGCATTACAGATGGTGGTGTTGTGGATGTATATGTGAACTATGAAGATAATGGTGCTAAAGATGGACAGGACAATGGGTCTGAAGGTGGAGAAGAGAAAGAACAAAATGATGTTTCAAATGAAAAAGATAGGGCACAAGAGAACATCGACAATGATTGAGAGGATGAGCATGAAAATTGCTCTATTGAGGATGACCTGAAGCATGAAAGTGGAGAAGAGAAGGAACAAAATGATGTTCCTTTAGTGGATGTTGCATAAGATGAAATCAGTGATGAATGTGAAGATCTAGATTGGTGTCGGTATGAAACGGCACCTATGGGATCACTGGAATCCCTTCGACGGTTGGCGGGCGCAGAGTTGTGCAAAGAGCAGGTCTAAAAGTCAGCACAACGATCGTTTACCCAAGTTCGGGCCGCGAGGATGCGTAATACCCTAGTCCTGCTTTGGTGTATGTTTGGGTGTTCTTGAGTTCTTCAGCTAGCTACGGTGCCTATCCAGCTTTCCAGGATCCGAATCCTCCTCCAGTACGCCACGGGCCTCCTTTTATAGTCTAAAGGGGCTGCCATAGTGGCACACAGGAGGTGGAAATGTGTACAGTGTATAGGTTTATCCCATGCCATTACGGGACAAGGCGCATTCAATGTGCTACTTAGGTGTCTATTTACTTTATCGGGGACGGGAAAGAAGCTCGTCTCGTCCGTGGCCGCTCTGTCTGGTCGCGACACGCGTCCAGGCCAGCGAGGCAGACAGCTGAGGTCGCATCGCGGTAGGGTCTTCATGAAGATCTGCATGCCACCACACAGGTGCTTGGCTAGCTGGCCCAGGAACCACGTATCGCCACATGGGTGCCTGCTTGGGCCAGCGGGTCGGCCGCCGAGCTGGGGCGGTGATGCTGCGGCAAGAGCTTGCCGCAGACTTGCTTCTGTTCCCGGCAAGGGTCTTGCCGGGGCCTCCGTGAGTGCCATGCGGCAAGAGGCTTGCCGGGGCTTCGGGGTGTCTTCGGCGAGGAGCCTTGCCGGGGCCTCGTGGGCATCCTCGGCAAGGAACCTCGCGATCGCCGTGTCCTCTGGTTCTCATCTTGGGAGTCATCGATCTTTGTCTTCACAAAGATCTGCATACCGTCACGTGGGCGCTTCCCGAGCCTTGGCTCTAATGTTGTTGGTATCACTGGAGCCCATAGGCTTCAAGGGTGGCCGCGACGGAGGCGTCTGAGTGGATCGCCCCGGCAAGAGCCCTTGCCGAGTGGCGCGCAGGCCGCCCCGGCAAGAGTCCCTGCAGGGGGAGCCTGTCTCCTTGCTTGGGCTTCTCGTGCTATCTGTCTTGGCGTTTGTTTTGGTAACTCTGTGTTCCTTGCTTCCTCCTTCTGCCCTGTTATGTTTGGCTTCAGGCGTGGCTCCGACTACCCATGCACAAGTAACGAGTAAAAAAAAGCGCCCCTACTTCTGTACACCGACAGGAGCCCCCGGGCCTGGGCCACTCATAAGCGCAACGCGTTTGTTGGGCTAGGCCCAGAACGGTGCACGGGCAGTGAGACTGGATTCCTTTTACTGCAGTAACCCCTCCGATGGTTGCGCTTCCCCACGATCAGCGCTGACGTGGGGGTCATGCGTGGGATGACTGCAGCGTGCTTGCGTCCTCTTGTGGTTCCAAAAATAGTAAGAGGCGGTTTGCGCCCTCCTCAGAAAGAATAGAGGAAGTCGTGGGGGTGCGGCCTATTCACTAGGTGGACTCGGGTCACCCCACGATCACGAGGGTGCGAAACGGCCATACCACGCGTCACCCAACTCTCGATCCACTCGCCATGTATCCCTCATGCATCGGGGAGGGCGTGGGCGTTAATGCTGAGGGGGGGGGGGCAGACGCCGCTGATTGGAGCCGCGGGTCGGTCCCCTTCTCTCATTCCTTCGGTGTTTGGACTGGTTGATTCGGGCAATCGCCCTTCTACAAAGAGGGGAGGAGAGGGGCGACACTTCTCACCTCTCCACTCATCTTCTTCCTGTTTGATTCCTTCTCTCCCCAAGATATGCCAAGAGGGTGCGGTCGTGGCCGTTCCACCGCAGAGGCGACCAGGTCGTCTTCCCGTCAGAGGGCGACGGTGGTCAAAGAGGAGCCGACTGCCTCAGATGGGGGGCATGCTGGAGGCAGAAGTGCCGGCCGGAGCCGCGGCCGGCGAGGCGGTCGAGGCAGAGGCAGACGGGGTCGGGGGACACCCGCGCCGTCGTCGTCTCCGTCTTCATCTCCTTCGTCGTCTCCTCCTGCCTCCCCACGCGGCCATGCCAAGGACATGACGTTGGAGTTCATCGTACAGCTGCACGAGCCGCCGCGCAGTCGCCTCCGCCTTCCTGGAGCGTTCACGAGGGCATTGGAGGTCGACCAACCACCAAGGCTGAGGCTTCATATGAAGGGATGTTGCCATGGCACCATGTGGGTGGACACCAGGTTTCCCACCCCTCACGTGGTGCTTCTCCACCGGGGGTGGAAGACCTTCACGCGCGCCCACTGCTTGGTGAAGGGGCACGTCCTCTGCTTCAGGCTAGCGGAGAGCGATCTGCTCTCCGTCAAAGTCCTCGGGCGCTTGGGACACAGGCTAGGGTGCTGTGTGGAGAGCTCAACCGACGACGGAAACTCCTCCTCGAGTGAGAGCGATGGGGAGGACAGCGGCAACGACGACGAGGGCGGCGAGCAGGAGGATGACGGGTCCGACTAGGCGGCGGATACGCCGTCCCTGGGCGGTGCTGGCAGCACCATCATCTGCACCGCCAGCCCCTCGAACTTCTCGGGGTCGCCTCCTTGGGCGGCTGGCGTTGGGAGGCCGGAGAAGGCGAAGAAGGTGGGCGGTGGTCGTCATGTCGGAGTACGCGGGCATCAACCCGCGCATCGCCGGCCCGCTGCTCCATCTTTCGGCTCATCTCCTGGTGCCATCATCGTCAGCCTCCTTTGGGACGGCCGTTGGGATATTCTCTTGGTGCTTTCTACTGCTTGCGCTTCGCCTAGGCGCTTCTTTTGCCCTTCGCTATCTTGTTCCATTTCCTGAGGAGAGGGACAAGAAAGGGATGATGGGCATCTTATCTCTTTTTAGTTTTTAAGACTACGGGCCTTTGTAAGATTTAAATCCTGTAACCCCCTTGCTTATGTATGCATTCCGTACGGATTGTACTTGTTTACAATGTATTTATGAAGAGAAGGGTGTTTGCCGGTTTGCTTCTGCGCTGGCAAGAGCCACACCAAGGAACAGATCCTTGTTATCTTAAGATAAGCAATGCGCCCCGACAACAAGCCTTGCCGTTCCTTCCCCGCCCCATAACTGTATTCGCGCCCTTGGCGAGAATAGTAACAGGGTAGGGTCAGGCCCTTCGCTCGCTCCCTTCCTACCACGGTACTACCCAGCCCTGGTCCAAGACAAAGCTTGTTGGACACAAGGAAAGAAGGGAGCATGATGGCATAGGAGCGAACGAAGCCTCATACGTTCAAGTTCCATACGGAAGAAAGGAGCGGGGAGGGGGGGGCAAAAGACTTATCTGCATCTCGTAGCTCCCGGCAACCTGGTCTTGCCGTGGTTTGACCCTTGGTCGTGCAGCCCCCAGCAACCTTAGCCTTGCCGGGGACGGAGCGTTGGCCCGCCCCTCCCTTTCAAATGGTTCAGCAAGGACGTCCATGGGTCCTGTGAATCAAGAGGACAGAAAGGAAACATAGAGACGCAAACTCGACCTCTATGCTAGGGGTTAGTCGTCGTTTAAGCACTATCAACCCTAACAGAGAAAGAGACTCAACCTAGCATGCATGCTAAAACTTAGGGCGCCAGCGCTTCATTTATTTATGCTCAAGGTCTGCGCCTGGCTTTGTACAAAGGGTTACATGCCTTGCCGGTAAGGCTTGTACAAAAGGGTGGCTTGCGGGAGGCCCGGCAACCGCGCCTTACGGGTAAAACTTGCGAAGATGTTCGATGTTCCAGGAGTTACTCACTGGGATCCCATCTTCGGTCTCCAGGCGGACTGCGCCAGGCCTGGTGACTCGTATTAACCGATAATGGCCTTCCCACTTCGGCGTCAACTTGTTGGAATTCTTGGCCGACTGAACATGCCGAAGGACAATGTCGCCTTCCTCAAAGCTTCGGGCATGAACCTTGCGGCTGTGATAGCGGCGACAGGCTTGCTGGTAGCGTGCTGCTTGTACAATCGCCCGAAGACGATCTTCCTTGAGGAGCGTTACGTCATCTTGCTGCAGTCGCTCTTGCTCAAGCTCATCATAAGCGAGCACTCGGGGTGACCCGTATATGAGTTATGTGGGGAGAAGTGCCTCCGCCCCATAAACGAGGAAGAGGCGTGTCTGGTCGGTGGCTCGATTTGGCGTCGTTCTGATCAACCAAAGAACCGCCATCAATTCATCGATCCAGCGCTTTCTGCACTTGTGTAGCATGTCAAAAGTCCTTGTCTGGAGGCCTCGCAACACTTCAACATTTGCCCTTTCTGCCTGGCCGTTGCTTCGTGGATGTGCAACAGAAGCGAAACAGATTTTGCCGCCGAGGTCTTGCATATATTGCATGAAGGTGTTGCTTGTGAAGTGCGTACCATTGTCGGTGATAATTCTGTTTGGTACACCAAAACGGTAGACCAGGCTCTTGAAGAACTTGACGGCCGATTGTGCTGTCACCTTTCTCACTGCTTCCACCTCCGACCACTTTGTGAACTTGTCGATTGCCACGTACAAGTACTCAAAGCCCCCATCAGCATGGGGAAATGGGCCCAATATGTCGAGCCCCCAGACCGATAAGGGCTAGGAGTGAGGGATTGTTTGGAGAGCTTGAGCTGGTTGATGAAGTTTCTTCGAATGGAACTGACATGCTTCGCACTTGGTTACTAGTGTCGTTGCATCCTAGAGGGTAGTGGGCCAAAAGAAACCTTGCTGGAACGCCTTGCCAGCAAGGGCTCTTGACCCTATGTGGGAGCCACATATGCCCCCATGTATCTCTGCCAACAGCTCCAGTCCTTCCTCCCGGGCGATACACTTCAATTTCACGCCGTTCGGTCTTTTCTTGTAGAGGACGTCGTCGACGAACTAGTACATGGCGGACCGATGGGCTACTTTCTCCGCTTCTTCCTGCTCTTCAGGAAGTTCACCGGTCTGGAGGAATTGGACGGTATGTTGTGCACATGTCGGAGCCTGGGGCTCGACGGCAAGGACCAAAGGCATCTCCTCTGCTGTGGGAGTGATTGCCTCTATGTCTAGGGCTTGACGCCCCGCCGGAGTCTATTGCCCCACGGCAGGCTCAGTGTCTCCGGCAAAACTCTTGTCGGCCACCCCTGCGGGTTCGGAAGGAAAGTATTTGCCGGGGCCTGATTTCCTTCGCTTGCTCGGCTCAGTCGATGGTTCAACAGATGGGCGAAATAATCGAAGCACAAAGGTACCTGGTTCCATAGGTAGCTTGAGGGCGGCACGTTTCAAAAAGTAGTCGGCGATGTCGTTCTCCACTCGGGGGGTCGTGTTCAGCTTGTATACCATCGAAACTCTCCTCCAGTTTCCTTACTTCATCCACGTAGGCTTCCATCAACGGGCTCTGGTAATCTTTGTTTACTTGCCTAACAACGAGTTGCGAATCTCCTCTGACGATGAGCTTCTTGATCCCGAGGTTCGCCGCGATCCTGAGACCGGAAAGCAGTCCCTCGTACTCGGCAGTGTTGTTTGTGGACACCTCCCTGGGGAAGTGCATCTGGATCACATACTTGAGGTGCTCTCCGGTGGGTGCAACGAGCAGCACACCAGCACCGGCGCCTTGCGGCGAGAAAGCCCCGTCAAAGTACATAATCCAGTTGCAACTCTCACCCTTGCCGGGGAGAGTAGTCTCCTGGACCTCCTCGTCGGGCGTTGAGGTCCATTCCACAACAAACTCTGCCAAGTCTCTGCTCTGAATCGTCGAAGTGCTTTCGAATTTCAAACCGAAGCTTGACAGCTCCAGGGCCCACTCCACAATCCTCCCAGTCACATCTGGGTTATGCAATATTCATTGCAACGGGACGTTGGTGACGACGGTGATTTCATGTGCTTGGAAGTAATGACACAACTTCCTCGAGGCCATAAGGAGGCCGAAGAGCAATTTCTGCATGTCGGAGTACCTTGACCTAGCCCCCTGTAATAGGGAGCTGACAAAGTAAACCGGGTGCTGCATCATCTTCTTCTTCTGCATCACTCCATCCGGTTGCGCCTCTTTGGCCTCAGTGGCATCATGTGTTGTTGCTGCTATCGCTTCCGTATTGACCTCCCTCTGGGCCACTAGCGCGGCACTGACCACTTGGTTCGTTGCCGCTAGATACAGCAGCAACGACTCTTGTGGTTTAGGCGCGACTAGTATCGGTGTAGAGGAGATGTATTTCTTCAAATCTTGCAGTGCCGCTTCTGCTTCTGGGGTCCACTCCATCAGGCCCGACTTTTTCAAAATTTTGAAAAAGGGGAGGGCACGCTCGGCAGATTTGGAGATGAACCTGCCCATGGCGGCAACGCACCCAGCAAGCCGACGCACATCCTTGATTCACCTAGGCGCTTCGATCTGCTCGATGGCCTTGTTCTTGTCGGGATTTGCTTCAATTCCACGATGTGACACGAAGAAACCGAGAAGCTTGCCGGACGGGACCCCGAAGACACACTTTTCAGGGTTCAGATTAAGGTTGATCTTGCGCAGATTCGTGAATGTCTCTTCCAAGTCTTGCACGAGCGTTGCGTTGTCCTTGGTTTTGACCACTATATCATCCATATAAGCTTCCATATTTCTATGCAGCTGAGGCTCAAAACCAATCTGGACCGCCCTCACAAATGTTGAGCCAACACTCTTCAATCCAAAAGGCATCCACATAAAGCAATACGTACCACATGGGGTGATGAATGTTGTCTTCTCTTCATCTTCTCTCGTCATGAAGATCTGGTGGTAGCCTGAGTAAGCGTCGAGGAATGATAACAAGTCACACCCGGCTGTGGAGTCCACAATCTGGTCGATGTGTGGCAATGGGAAAGGGTCTTTTGGACAAGCCTTATTAATGTTTGTGTAGTCTATACACAGCCTCCACTTCCCATTTGCCTTACGCACTACCACCGGATTGGCCAACCACGTTGGATGGAGCACTCCCCTCACTAGGCCGGCTGCTTCTAACTTCCCTGTTTCCTCTCTGATGAACTCTTGCCACTCCAGAGCTTGCTTCCTGACCTTCTGCTTGACGGGTTGCGCATGAGGGCAGACAGCAAGATGGTGCTCAATCACCTCCATGGGAACGCCAGCGATGTCAAACGCTTGCCACGCAAATACGTCGACATTCGCCCGCAGGAAGGCGACGAGTGCGTCTTCCTATTTGCTGTCGAGGGAGGAGCTTATGGTGAAAGCCCTCCCGTGCCATCCTCCTCGACGGACACCCGCTTGGTTTCTGGTGGAGCAGCCCTGGATTTCTTGCTCTTGCCAGTGGAGCTCTCTGGTGTGTTCTCGACGGGAACGCTACACTTCGAAGAGGAGCGCTTGCCAGAGTAGGCGTGAGGTGTCTCACCGGTCTTCTTTCCTCCCGGGGCTTCAGTGGCAGGAGCAAGCACCTTAGCGGCAGTCGCTGCAAACGCCTCCCGGTAAAGCTGATCATCGCAGATCAGTGCATCTTTCTTGTTGAAGGGGACGATGATGATGGACATCGGCCCAGGCATCTTCAGCGTGTTGTAGGCGTAGTGCGCCGCCGCCATTAATTTGGCTAACGCTGGGCGGCCGAGGATCCCATTGTAAGGCAATGGGATCTCATCTACATAAAAAAATCCTCTCCGTCCTGTAATCTAGCTCGCCCCCGAATGTTATGTGCAGCGTGACTTTACCCTTAGGCTGGCTTCTTCCTGGGTTGACTCCTTGGAACGAGCCTGTCTCCTCGAGGTCTCCATCAGGGATTTGCAGCCTTTTGACCACGATGGGCGAAATCAAGTTCAGGCCGGCCCCACCATCAACCAACATATTTGTCACCTTGAGGTTGCGTATCGTTGGTGAGACCAACAATGGCAAACACCCAACCGCATTCATGCAGTTAGGGTGATCCTCGGTGTCAAAGATGATATGAGTGCTGGACTACCTGAGTGGCTTCTGGGCGTCAAATGATGGCTCCGCTCCTGGGATCTCACGCGCCCACTGTTTAAGTTGGCGGTGGGAGGAATGCAGGGAGGCACCGCCGTCGACGCACATGGCCTCTGTGGCCTTCTGGAACTCTTGCTCGCCGGACTCGTCGTCCTCTTCGCGATCATCATCTTCTCGCATCTTGTCATGGCCCCGGGCGGGTCGTTCTTGTTGGTTATCTTTACCGCGGCGGCCAGGCTGGCCACCACGCTTCTTGCCAGATCCTTCTGCACCATCTTGGCCCTTCTCCTTGTCTCTCCTCTCGTACTCGATTTTTTGCTTCTCCGTGAGCTACTCAACTTGTCGGCAGTTCTGGAGGTCATGGCCTTTGGCACGGTGCATCTTGCAATACTGTTTGTCGGAGCTTCCCGGCTTGTCGACGGCCGCAATGGCTCGACAGGCGACACACCCGGCGATTTCCTTGCCGGGGTCTTCCGCTTTGGTTTTCTTGGCGGCGCCGGCGTCGTCGAATAGCTCAACGGCGAGCACAGCTTTGCCCTTGCGCTTCCTATTACGGCGTCGACCCTTTTTTGTTGGGGCGACGACGTCTTCGTCCGAGGAACTGGTTTCTGCTTCGGCATCTTCGCAAGGGTACTTCCTTCCCTCTTCAGCCCGGGCGCATCTGTCGACCAGAACGTAAAGTTTGGCTACATCCTTGACTTTGTTCATCGCCAGCTCTTCACCCATCTTGCGGTTGCGCACGTTCTGGTGGAACGCACTGACGACGGCGGCATGATGAACGTCTGGGATGTTATACTGCACTCGGCTGAACCTCTGTATGTACTTGCGCAGGCTTTCACCTTCCTTCTGGGGGATGACAGGCAAATCGCTTGCCTGGCCCTGGGCTTGGTGGCCACCCGTAAAAGCGCCAACAGACTCATGGAACAAATCCGACTAGGAAGAAATGGAATCCGCCGGCAAGTGCATCAACCATGACATGACGTTGGGTTTGAGTGCCAACTGGAAATAATTGGCAAGCACCTTGTCATCGCGCGTCCCAGCAGCCTGCATCGCGATGGTGTAGATGCTGAGGAACTCTGATGGATGAGTTTTTCCATTATACTTCTTGCCGACGTCGGGCTTGAAGGTGCGGTGGGTGGGCCACTGGAAATGCCGCAGCTCACGAGTAAAGGCTGGACAGCCTACCTCGTAAGTTAAGCCTCCAGATCCTCCCGGTGCTGGGTTGTCCACAACAGGCCCCGCCCGTCTGTCCGACTGGTGGTGCGCCTCGCGTCGGCGCTCGATGGTGGTTTGAGCGTCCTCGTGGGCACGCTCTCGAAGGACTTGGCACTAATCACGGTGGGTCCGTGGGTCGGTCAACGCTATGGATACGTCGTCGCAGGCGTCGTCCTGACGGGCCGGTACGCGTGATAGCTGGCGAGGAGGAGGAGAGTGCACCGTAGCCGCTGCGCCCCCAGTCCTTCCACCCCTGGCGTGTGGTGGCTCGGGAGAGCGTCGGCCTGAAGGCCCCGTCGGCCAAGATTTGTCCTTGTTGGCGATGGTGACAAGGCTACGAATGGTAGCTCTCCACTCGTCGAGCTTCTCCGCAGCAGGAGGGAAGTCGAGGAGCAACTGCGCGCGTGCTAAGGCTTCCGCCGGCGTGGGTGGCGGGGAGAGCTGCGCGGATCGAGGCATGCTACAACTTCTAACCATGTTAGAAGGAGCTCTATCACGGTCCCACAGCTGCACGTCGCCCTCGCCGGCGCCTCGGCGAGCATGCTGATCTTCTGCATCTCGTGACTGATGCGCGAGGCTCTTTCCACGGCGGCGCCCGGGGTCCTCTGTGCGGCGATGCTGCCCATCGCACGCGACCTGGGAGGAACGCGTCGTGGGCGCTGCCGTGGGCGTCTTGGAAGTCACCGCGTCGCCCGTGCGGGGTACGACGCCGCTCTTGGAGGGCCCCGCGCCGCCTGCGGGGGGCCTGGCTCCACCCTTGGACTTGGTGGCGTGTGGCTCATCGTCTCGCACACGAGCGATGCCGTTTGCCATGCTTCGGCTACTGGAACGACGCGGGTGTTCGCGGGTCGCGCCTCGGCTCCCATCTGTGACCACCCCGTCGCCAGCCTGCGCCGGCATGGGCCGTTCGACTGTGGACGAAGCGACCGCCGCAATCGTCTTCTTCTTAGGAGCCATGGTGATGAGGAATCTCTACCCTAACTACTAGACCATATTTTCACAACCGCGCCCCTACCTGGCGCGCCAAAGATGTCGGTACTAAACGACACCTATGGGATCACTAGAATCCCTTCTACGGTCGGCGGGCGCGGAGTTGTGCAAAGAGCAGGTCTAAAAGTCAGCACAACGATCGTTTACCCAGGTTCGGGCCACGAGGATGCGTAATACCCTAGTCCTGCTTTGGTGTATATTTGGGTGTTCTTGAGTTCTTCAGCTAGCTACGGTGCCTATCCAGCTTTCCAGGATCCGAATCCTCCTCCAATACGCCGCGGGCCTCCTTTTATAGTCTAAAGGGGCTGCCACAGTGGCACACAGGAGGTGGAAAGGTGTACAGTGTATAGGAGTATCCCATGCCATTACGGGACAAGGCGCGTTCAATGCGCTGCTTAGGTGTCTATTTACTTTATCGGGGACAGGAAAGAAGCCTGTACCGTCCGTGGCTGCTCTGTCTGGTCGCGACACGCGTCCAGGCCAGCGAGGCAGGCAGCTGAGGTGGCGTCGCGGTAGGGTCTTCACGAAGATCTGCATGCCACCACGCAAGTGCTTGGCTAGCTGGCCCAGGAACCACGTATCGCCACGTGGGTGCCTGCCTGGGCCAGCGGGTCGGCCGCCGAGCTGGGGCGGCGATGCTGCGTTAAGATCTTGCCGCATACTTGCTTCTGTTCCCGACAAGGGTCTTGCCCGGGCCTCTGTGAGTGCCCTGCGGCAAGAGGCTTGCCGAGGCTTCAGGGTGTCTTCGGCGAGGAGCCTTCCCGGGGCCTCGTGGGCATCCTCGGCAAGGAACCTCGCGATCGACATGTCCTCTGGTTCTCATCTTGGGAGTCATCGATCTTTGTCTTCACAAAGATCTGCATGCCGTCACGTGGGAGCTTCCCGAGCCTTGGCTCTAATGTTGTTGGTATCACTGGAGCCCATAGGCTTCAAGGGTGGCCGCGACGGAGGCGTCTGAGTGGATCGCCCCGGCAAGAGCCCTTGTCGGGTGGCGCGCAGGCCGCCCCGGCAAGAGTCCCTGCCAGCGGAGCCTGTCTCCTTGCTTGGTCTTCTCGTGCTGTCTGTCTTGACGTTTGTTCTGGTAACTCTCTGTTCCTTGCTTCCTCCTTCTGCCCTGTTATGTTTGGCCTCAGGTGTGGCTCTGACTGCCCGTGCACAAGTAAGGGGTAAAAAAGCGCCCCTACTTTTGTACACCAGCAATTGGTTCCCTAGAGATGAAGACAACTCAGGGAAAGATGATGAGGCAGAGGAGCCCAGAAAGCATGCTAAGGAAGTGCACAGAAAGCTCATAATGAAGTTTCCACTAGATGAAGAGAAGGAAGTGAAAGAAAGTACAACACAGATAATTCATGTAGATGAAATGTATGAAGGAAATGACAATCCATACATGGATTCAAGTGAGGAGCACAGTTATGATGAGGATGAGCAAGTAAATTCTGTTAGGAAGAATTCAAGATTTCCCATATTTGATAGTGATGTCTACTATGCAACCTTCTTCTTGTAGACGCTGTTGGGCCTCCAAGTGCAGAGGTTTGTAGGACAGTAGCAAATTTCCCTCAAGTGGATGACCTAAGGTTTATCAATCCGTGGGAGGCGTAGGATGAAGATGGTCTCTCTCAAGCAACCGTACAACCAAATAACAAAGAGTCTCTTGTGTCCCCAACATACCCAATACAATGGTAAATTGTATATGTGCACTACTTCGGCGAAGAGAATGTGATACAAGTGCAATATGTATGGTAGATATAGGTTTTGGTAATAAGAAAATATAAAAACAGCAAGGTAACTAAAGATAAAAGTGGGCATAAACGGTGTTGCACTGATAGGAAACAAGGCCTAGGTTTCATACTTTCACTAGTGCAAGTTCTCTCAACAAGGATAACATAATTGGATCATATTACTAGCCCTCAACATGCAACAAGAGTCACTCCAAAGTCACTAATAGCGGAGAACAAACGAAGAGATTATGGTAGGGTACGAAACCACCTCAAAGTTATTCTTTCTGATCAATCTCTTCAAGAGTCCGTAGTAACGTTCAATCTATCATAGAGTTCGTACTAGAATAACACATTAAGACACAAATCAACCAAAACCCTAATGTCACCTAGATAATCAATTGTCACCTCAAGTATCCGTGGGCATGATTATACGATATGCATCACATAATCTCAGGTTCATCTATTCAACCAACACATAGAACTTCAAAGAGTGCCCCAAAGTTTCTACCGGAAAGTCAAGACGAAACCGTGTGCCAACCCCTATGCATAGATTCCCAAGGTCACGGAACCCGCAAGTTGATCACCAAAACATACATCAAGTAGATCACATGATATCCCATTGTCACCACAGATAAGCACATGCAAGACATACATCAAGTGTTCTCAAATCCTTAAAGACTCAATCCGATAAGATAACTTCAAAGGGAAAACTCAATCCATTACAAGAGAGTAGAGGGGGAGAAGCATCATAAGATCCAACTATAATAGCAAAGCTCGCGATACATCAAGATCGTGCCATCTGAAGAACAAGAGAGAGAAAGATCAAACACATAGCTACTAGTACATACCCTCAGCCCCGAGGGTGGACTACTCCCTCCTCGTCATGGAGAGCGTCGGGATGATGAAGATAGCCACCAAAGAAGGATTCCCCCTCCGGCAGGGCGCCGGAACGGGGTCTAGATTGGTTTTTGGTGGCTACAGAGGCTTTCGTCGGCGGAACTCCCGATCTAGGTTATTTTCCGGAGGTTTCAGTATATATAGGAGGTGTTGGAGTCGGGGCCAAGCAAAGGGGGGCTACGGGCTGTCCACGAGGCAGGGGGCGCGCCCAGTAGGGGG
>LR738714.1:98900119-98970983 GCA_902687465.1 Secale cereale | reverse complement strand
GGGGGGCGCCCCCCACCCTCGTGGGCAGCCCGTGGGTCCTCTCGTCCCCCTCCGGCACTCCGTGGGCTTCTTCTGGTCCAAAAATGATCTCCATTGATTTTCAAGTCAATTGGGCTCCGTTTGATATTCCTTTTCTGCGAAACCCTAAAACAGGAACTGGCACTGAGCTGTGGGTTAATAGGTTAGTCCCAAAAATAATATAAAAGTGTATAATAAAGCCCATAAATCATCCTAGAAGGGTAATATAATAGCATGGAACAATAAAAAATTATAGATACGTTGGAGACGTATCAGCATCCCCAAGCTTAATTCCTGCTCGTCCTCGAGTAGGTAAATGATAAAACATATTTTTTATGTGGAATGCTAACCAACATAATTTTCAATGTATTTCTCTTAATCGTGGCATGAATGTTCAGATCTGAAAGATTCAAGACAAAGGTCTATATTGACATAAGAAATAATAATACTTCAAGCATACTAATAACGCAATCATGTCTTCTCAAAATACTATGGCTAAAGAAAGTTATCCCTACAAAATCATATAGTCTGGCTATGCTCCCTCTTCATCACACAAAATATTCATATCATGCACAACCCCGGTTTCAGCCAAGCACTTGTTTTCATACTCTATTCTTTCAAACCTTTCAACTTTCACGCAATACATGAGCGTGAGCCATGGACATAGCACTATGTGGAATAGGGATGTGGTTGTGGAGAAGACAAAAAGGAGGGAGATAGTCTCACACCGACTAGGCATATCAACGGGCTATGGAGATGCCCATCAATAGATATCAATGTGAGTGAGTAGGGATTGCCATGCAACTGATGCACTAGAGCTAAAAATGTATGAAAGCTCAACAAAAGAAACTAAGTGGGTGTGCATCCAACTTGCTTGCTCACGAAGACCTAGGGCATTTGAGGAAGCCCATCGTTGGAATATACAAGCCAAGTTCTATAACGAAAATTCCCACTAGTATATGAAAGTGACTAAACATGAGACTCTCTATCATGAAAAACATGGTGCTACTTTGAAGCACAAGTGTGGAAAAGGATAGTAGCATTGTCCCTTTTTTTTGGGCCTTAGTTTTTTCTTTGGCCTTTCCTTCTTTTTTTATTTTTTTGGATGGGCTTTCTTTATTTAGCCTTTCCTCACATGGGACAATGCTCTAATAATGATGATCATCACACTTATATTGATTTACAACTCGATATTACAACTCGATACTAGAACAAAGTATGACTCTATATGAATGCCTCCGGCGGTGTACCGGGATGTGCAACGAATCAAGAGTGACATGTATGAAAAATTATGAATGGTGGCCTAGCCACAAATACTGTGTCAACTACATGATCATGCATGGAAATATGACAATGATGAAGCGTGCCATATGAACGGAACGGTGAAAAGTTGAATGGCAATATATCTCGGAATGGCTATGGAAATGCCATGATAGGTAGATATGGTGGCTGTTTTGAGGAAGATATATGGTGGGTGTATGGTATCGGCGAAAGTTGCGCGGTACAAGAGAGGCTAGCAATGGTGGAAGGGTGAGAGTGCGTATAATCCCTGGGCTCAAAATTAGTCATAAGAACTCATATACTTGTTGCAAAAATCTGCGAGTCATCAAAACAAAGCAATCAATGCATGCTCCTAGGGGGGAGGTTGGTAGGAGTTAACCATCGCGCGCCCCCGACCTCCACACAAAGGATGACACTCTACAAATACCTCATGCTCTAACTTCGTCACATAGTGGTTCACCATACGTGCATGCTGTAAGTGCATCTAGTGCCACCCCTAGTTGGTTTTGGAGTATTGACGACAAACCTGGTTGAGGGACTAATGTGTTTGTGAGAATTGCAGGATAACACAGGTAGTAGTCCCTCATTGATTCGGTTTACCTACCGGAGATGACCCCTAACAATGTATGAAGACATTGACGACAATGGTGGTATATGAAGATATTCATATTGAAGACTATGACGAGAGAAGACATTGTGTGAAGACTATGGAGCGCGAAGACTTAGATGTTTCGTTGTTTCCTTTTCTTCTTTATTGAGTCATAGGAACCACCGTACTATTAAGTGGGGTCCAAGTGAACAAAGTCAGAGTGACTGAAGTGATGCTCAACCAAATCCTATGTCTTCGAGCGAAGACAATGAGAGCAAATCTTATCCAGAGCTGGATGAGTCAGCTTTACTTGTAGCCCAAGTAAAGTTGCCGCGTGTGTTTGAAATCTGACCGTTGGAACACGTGTCAGTTCCTAAGTGACCCAGGGTCACTTCGGACAAATCAGGTCGGGTTGCCTTGTGGCTATAAATAGTCCACCCCTACACCATAAATTGGTGGCTGCTCAGAGTTAGTACACGGCTTTTGTCGTTTGAGAGCAACCCACCTCCGAAGCATTTGAGAGAGAGATCGTTGCGAGGACAAAGCCCAAACACCCAGAGCCAAAGAGTGTTAGGCATCACTGAAGTCTTTCTGTCTGCGTGATCAGAAGACTTGTTACACTTGAGGACTCTGAATCCTCCAGCCGGTTAGGCGCCGCGTTCTGAGCATCCAAGAGTCATTGTGGATTGACGGTGAACGAAGTCTTTGAAGGTTTGGAAGTCTACCTTGATGACTTACCACAGTGATTGGGCGAGGACTAGGTGTCCTTAGCTCAAGGGGGATAAGGTGAAGAAGCGGTCTTCTGAGTTAAATCTCAGCCTCCCTAACCAGACATACAGTTGTCACAGCAACTGGAACTGGTCTAACAAATCACTGTCTTCCCCAAGCTACTGGTTCTATCCCTTCCTTCTCTTTACTTACTGTCTGTCTTTGTGAAGTCATTGCCTGCTTGCCTTATCTGTTTGACTTCACTGTGTGACTAATTGTTCTGACTGGCTTCATACAATCTTCCATCCTGATCCATACTGCCTAGCTGCTATTAGTCTTCATGCTTTCACTTCATTGAATACTTGACTATGGCTTGTCTACTGTAGTCTACCTTCCGCTGCATATAAATAGGATCGATTCTATCGTTTGTCTTCGAAACTTCCATGTTTTGAAGACTTTCACAAAAATCTCCTATTCACCCCCTCTAGTCGATATACAACTCTTCCAATTGGTATCAGAGCAAGGTACTCCTTTGTTCTATGTGATTCGGTTTAACCACCTGGAGTTTTAGCTATGTCGACAGCAGGGATGATCAAAGTCTCCGTTGCATGCCCTGTCTTCGATGGCACTGAATACCCCTACTGGAAGAACAAGATGTGCATGCATCTTAAAGCCATTGATGTGGACCTCTGGTTTGTCGTCAAGAACGGCGTTCCCAAGACTGGTGAAGGTCTCACCCCTGCTGATGTCAAGAAGCTCGTTCAACTGGATTCCATGGCCAAGAACATCATCTGTGGTCATCTGACCAAAGGACAGTATGGTCGTGTGAGTGCTCTGGAAATGTCGAAGCAAGTCTGGGACTGGCTCTCTAAGGTCAACGAAGGCGTCTCAACCCAGAGAGATCAACGGATCAGTGTCCTTCGCAACCTCTTCAATCGCTTTAAGAGACACGACAATGATGATGTCCAGCTCACGTTCGATCGCCTCACTGACATCACAAATGAGCTTCAAGCACTTGGCGCCACTGAGATCACCAAGCATGAAATTGTCAAGACACTCCTGAGATCTCTTGACAGCTCATTTGACATCCTTGCCCTGATGATTCAAGAATGCCCTGACTTCAAGACTCTCGACCCGTCTGACATACTTGAGAGGCTCAACACACATGAGTTCCAGCTATCTGAGAAACATGACATCTATGGCCCCAACTATGGCCGAACTCGCGCTTTGAAGGCAAAGGATGTTTCCTCATCTGAAGAAGAATCTGATTGTAGTTCTGGTGATCCTGAAGACATTAGAAATGAGCTTGCTATGCTTGTGAAGAAGTTCCAGAAATTCACTAAGAAGAAAGGCTTCAGAAAGTCTTCACGATCCAGCTCAAGAAATGATGAACCTTCTACCAATGACCACAAGAAGAGAACATGCCACAAGTGCAAGAAACCTGGTCACTACATCTCTGAGTGTCCTCAATGGGACAATGAGAAGAAGAAGAAGAAGAGCAAGGAATATGATTCTGATGACAAGAAAAGGAAGAAATACTCAAAGTCTTCTTCCAAGTCTTCATCAAAGTATTCATCACACAAGAAGAATTCATCTGGCAAGGCTCGTGCGTTTGTTGGCAAGGAGATGGATTCAGAGGAGGAGTCTGCTTCAGAAGAAGCGAAGGTGGAGTCTAAGGAGGAGTCCAATTCTGGTGTTGGAAGTCTGGCTCTAGCCACAGCCTACGTTGCCAAGTCCATCTTCAACACTGAAGACAATGGCTCCGTCACCAACACTGATGATGATGATGAGAACGACGACTCTGCTCCCACCTACTGCTTCATGGCACGCGGTGCCAAGGTAAAATCACGCGATGCTTAATTTCAAACATCCAATGAAGATGACTTAGATTGTGAAACCAAACCTAGCTACAAAACACTTGCTAAAATTGCCACTGAACAACAGAAAGCTATGGAACATATTCAAAAACTGTTAGACAAAAGCGATGACCTGTTGGACGCGGAAATGACCCGTTCTCAGTCATTAATCGAAGACATAAAAAATCTTCATGTTAAGTACGAGGAACTTGAGAGTCTTCATGAATCGCTCTCAAAAACTCATGAAAAGCTTTCCTACGATTATCTTCAAAGGAAGCAAGAACTTGAGAAACTGAAAGCGGCTCATAAAGATCTTCAAAAAGAAAATGAGTCACTCCACGCTCAACAGATCAGCTCCGCTCTGGAAGGATTTGAACCACCATGTCTAAAATGCATTGAGCGTGATAACGCTACATCTGTTGCTGAATGTTCTACTGCTGCTACTGTTGCAATATCTTCAACTACTGATGTGGTAACTAACCCCTCTGCTGAGGATACCACTACTATTGCTGACGAAAATGCTAGGTTGAAGACTTTGCTTGAAACAGGGATGTACAAAAGCCTCAAAGGGCATCAGATGTTATGTGATGTCCTCAAAAAGAAGATTCTGAACCGAAACCCAAGGAAAGAGGGTGTAGGGTTTGAGAGGAAAAAGAATGTTGATGGTTCATACTGGAAGCCTGAGCAGTACCCCAAAACCACATGGGTTGCTGCAAAGGAACCTTCAGTGGATCCGTCTACCTTATCTGGATTCACTTGTGCTAATCCCATTATCATTGATGAATCCTTTGATGCAAACTATAAACTGTTTAAGAATCAGAATGGTGAAGTGTTTGCCAGGTATATTGGTACTAACTACAGGAACGGGCCACCTATGAAGAAGATCTGGGTTCCCAAAGGTTGTCTTGAGAAGCTTCCAGTAAATGTCATCATGACACCACCTAGGAAGAAGACAAACCCCAGACCAAAGGCTTCATGCAGTCCTAAGGTTTCATATAGACAGAGGACTCATCTGAGTCACCCTAATGCCAATGTTTTGCAGGGAAATTGTACTCAGACCCATGAATATGAGCGTGTTTCCTCAAACCGCTATATTCACAAAACGAAGAACTTTTCTGCCTATTCTTATGAGTATTATTCTCCTCCTGCAAGGCTATTTGCTAGGGCTCCAAAGCCAAAATTCTCAGATGCTGCACTTAGACTCATTGCTTCTAAGCCACCCCTAAAGATGTGGGTGGTTAAGAAGAATTAACTTTCTCTTGCAGGGAAAGGTCTCCACGCGAAAATCAAATGAGTCTGATGCTATTGCTGGGGACCTAAAACATATTGTAGGGCGCAAGATCAAATGCCAAATGGTCTTACTATGTATTTTGTTCCTGAATCGCTTGCCAATCATCCTATCAGTCCCAACTTGGATCTACGATTTCATAATCCGCTTGCATGTCAAATGTTTATGCTTCACAATGACTATTCGTGAAGCCTATCCCCCTAACTGCACTGTAGGGTATGACACCAAAGACTTCAGAATGGATTATGGATAGCGGATGCACTAATCATATGACTGGTGATCGAAGTCTTCTTATGGACTCAACCTTACGTCCATCTGACAAGAGTCACATCACATTTGCTGATACTGGTAAAAGCAAGGTATTGGGTCTAGGTAGAGTTGCAATCTCAAAGGATCAGCACATGGATACAGTCATGCTTGTTGAAACCCTTGGTTTCAACTTAATGTCTGTCTCAATGCTTTGTGACTTAAACATGAGTGTGATATTTGGAAAATATCGTTGCCTTGTACTAATGGAATCTGACAAGTCTCTAGTCTTTGAAGGATATCGGAAAGATGATCTGTATATGGTAGATTTCTTAGCAGGACCACAGATGGCCGTATGTCTTCTAGCAAAAGCTTCAGAGTGCTGGCTCTGGCATCAGAGGCTAGGACATGCCAGCATGAGGAACTTGCACACTCTCGCGAAGAAGAAGCACGTCGTAGGCATCGAGGGCGTCAAGTCCAAGAAAGATCATTTGTGTGGTGCCTGCGAAGCTGGGAAGATGACTAGAGCCAAGCATCCCTCGAAGACAATCATGACGACTTCCCAACCCTTCGAGCTGCTTCACATGGACTTATTTGGCCCTACTCACTACTCCATGTTCACTACTACAACTTGTCTCTATGGCTTCGTCATTGTTGATGATTATTCAAGATACACATGGGTGCACATAATTCTCTAGAAGACTGAAGTGCAGGATGTCTTCAGACGCTTCGCCAACCGTGCCATGAACAACTATGGCATCAAGATCAAGCATATCAGAAGTGACAATGGAACTGAGTTCAAGAATACCGGCCTTGACCTTTATTTGGATACAATGGGAATCACTCATGAGTTCTCAGCTCCGTACACACCTCAGCAGAATGGCATCGTAGAGCGCAAGAACATAACCCTAATTGAGATGGCTCAAACGATGCTCGATGAATACAAGACACCAAGAAAGTTCTGGCCCAAAGCTATTGATACAACATGCCATGTCATCAACAATGTTTATCTTCACAAGCTTCTGAAGAAAACTTCATATGAACTCCTTACTGGCAAGAAGGCAAATGTCAGTTACTTCAGGGTATTTGGAGCTAGGTGCTGGATCAAGGATCCACATCACAAATCAAAATTTGCACCAAAAGCACATGAAGGTTTCATGCTCGGCTACGGAAAGGACTCGCACTCCTACAGAGTCTTCAACCTCTTTCTCTATAAAGTGGTTGAAACTGTGGATGTGCGGTTTGATGAAACAAATGGCTCACAAAGAGAGATCCTGCCAAATGTGCTGGATGAAGCTCCACCCAGTGAATCTATCAAGCTAATGGGAACAGGTGAAATCATGCCTTCTGAAGCACAGCCTGACGATGAACTCATCATTTCTGCTCCCAATCAACCTGGAGACAATGTTTAGCCTGAAGACAATCCTCCTGATGATGACAATGACCAGCAAGAGCAAAATCTTCATCCAGTTCATCCTCGTGTTGCAAATGAAGTACAAGTTGAGAAGATAATTGACAACATCAATGCACCTGGTCCACTCACTCATTCAAGAGCAACACAACTAGCAAATTTCTGTGGGCACCATGCATTTGTCTCGATATCTGAACCCAAGAAAGTTGCTGAAGCCTTCATGGAACCTGAATGGATTCAAGCTATGCAAGAAGAGCTTCAACAGTTTGAGGTGAACAACGTATGGGAACTTGTCAAGCGTCCTGACCCCCCGCAAGCACAACATAATAGGCACAAAATGGATATATCGCAACAAGCAAGATGAGCATGGTCAAGTTGTCAGAAACAAAGCTCGTCTTGTTGCTCAAGGATACACTTAGATTGAAGGGATTGACTTCGATGAAACATTTGCTCCTGTGGCTAGGCTTGAAGCTATTCGCATACTGCTAGCCTATGCAAACCATCACAACATCCTTCTGCATCAAATGGATGTGAAGAGTGCTTTTCTCAATGGCAAGATTGAAGAAGTGTATGTTGCACAACCACCTGGCTTTGAAGATCCAAAACATCCTGATATGGTATACAAGCTCAACAAGGCACTATATGGCCTCAAACAAGCCCCTCGTGCTTGGTATGACACACTCAAAGACTTCCTGCAGAGCAACGACTTCAAACCTGGTTCCCTAGATCCCACACTCTTCACGAAGACTTATGATGGTGAACTGTTTATTTGCCAAATCTATGTGGATGACATTATCTTTGGCTGCACTAACAAAAGATACAGTGATGAGTTCGCTCACATGATGCAAGAGCAATATTAGATGTCCATGATGGGTGAGCTAAAGTTCTTCCTTGGTCTTCAAATTCATTAGCAAAGCAACGACATCTTCATATCTCAAGAGAAATACCTCAAAAATTGCCTGAAGAAGTTTGGAATGCAAGACTGCAAAGGATACACGACGCCTATGCCAACTAAAAGTCATCTGAGTCCCGACGCCAATGGTAAAGATTTCGATCAAAAGGTATACCTCTCCATGATTGGTTCTTTACTTTATTTATGTGCATCTAGGCCAGATATTATGCTTAGTGTTTGCATGTGTGCTCGATTCCAAGCGGCACCAAAGGAATCGCATCACTTAGCTGTGAAGCGAATTCTTCGATATTTGGCTTACACCCCAACACTAGGATTATGGTATCCAAAGGGCTCAGATTTTGATCTAGTTGGATTCTCAAATGCTGATTATGCTGGTGACAAAGTTGATCGCAAGTCTACATCAGGCACATGTCACTTTCTGGGACGATCACTTGTCTGTTGGTCTTCAAAGAAGCAGAACTGTGTATCACTCTCCACTGCTGAATCTAAATACATTGCTGCTGGATCTTGCTGCGCTCAGCTTCTCTGGATGAAGCAAACTCTCAAGGACTATGGTGTCCATCTGAAGCATGTGCCACTCTATTGCGACAATGAAAGCGCCATCAAGATTGCCAACAACCCAGTTCAGCACTCGAAGACAAATCACATTGAAATTCGTCATCACTTTCTCAGAGATCATGTCATGAAGGAAGATATTGATATCATACACGTCAACACTGAAGAGCAATTGGCAGATATCTTCACAAAGCCCTTGGATGATAAAAGGTTTTGCAAGTTGCGGTGTGAGCTAAATATCTTGGAATCCTCAAATGTCCTGTAATCAGGCACACATTCTAACACTTATGCATGTTGATGACTTAGATGTGCAACACACGAAGTAAAGTATATCTTCAATCAATGAAGACTTACATTCGGAGTGTGAATACATTAATGTGGAATTTGACTTTGGAGCGCCACGATAATTGTGCGCCGTGTCTGGGTCTAATACTTCCTATACGGTGGGTAACGCCACCACCAAATCATTGCTTGAAGTGTTTCTCTTGGCGTTACATTTGCAAAATCTTCGCATTTGATTTATCTTCATATAGGACATATATAGACTTGTGTTCTGTCCTCTACAGCATTCACTTATAGCTATGTCTTCTTATTTGAATCTTTTGAACTAAGTGAATGTGATCGGACCCTAACCTCTCTATGCTTTCTCACCTCAAACTCTATCTATCCAAATCATATGCATTATGTTGGAACCGTCGAATGTCTTCTCTGCGTCCTTGTCAGCAGAAGATACAGAGACAAACATTAAATCTGTTTTTAATGCTCAATCCTTATTGCCTGAAACCCGGAGAAGCCGGAACGACCACCACGATAGTCCAGGCGTGTGTGGGATCATGGAACAACTCCCTATGTGTTACATGTCCGCCACGTGTCCCTCAGATGTGAACCGCCAGGGGCACCTGCGTAATTGCGCTGTGCCGTCTCCCATCCTTATAAATACCCGTCCCATCACGGTCAAAACTCTTCTACCACCTATCCACCTCGACCAACCCTAGCGCCTCCGCTAGCTCTCGACGACGCCGGCGACGAAGCACTTAGGTGCCGCGACCTCGTCGACGCCATCTTCACGCCGGCCGCGAACATCGTCTTCTCCGCCGCCGCCGTAGGTGTCCTCCATCGCCAAGTTAGGGCACGGAAGATCGAACTGCTCGGCCTCCACTTCGTCTTCGTCTAGCAGTTCATCGTGTGGTAAATTAAAACCCTTCTTTTTACCGTATTTTTGATCCGATAGATTCATCCTTTCTACCAAAAGAAGTTTTGCCTCCACATATTTGGATCTATCCTGTCTGCATCTCATACTTTGCCTTGTATATTCACTTATGCTTCACACATAGTTAGATTCCTCACTTGTACCTATTCTTGGATTCGTACAAATCTGGAAGCAACTCTCTACATATAAGTGAATGTCTTCGTGCTATGAGGTCAATGCCTTCTAAACTGATCTATCTTCAAAATCTTCTGAGAATGCATATGACCTCTTCCCCTTCCCTCGCATCTCTAATGCTGTCACAGGTACATGTCCATGGGAGAATCCCTTGGTTCTCATAGTCTGCATTCATTTAAAAAATTCTTGCAGCGTCACATTCACTCTCCCGAAGCCAGTTCCTGTCCGACCAGCAGAAGGAAACCTTTGACAGCGTTGAAGCCTTTCAGTTTGAATCTCATGGCAACTGAGAAATCTGTTCGGAAGGGTGGCAGACAGCACCGTGGAAACACCTCCAGAGATTTGTCTCCTGACCTCTATGAAATGTACAAGACTGATCCAGAGGAGGACTACAATCAGAGAAAGACTCGAATCCAATGGATTCGAAGATATTGGGCAGAACAGTGGTTCAAGTACAGGTTAGTGACCCAGGAGTATGCCGAGAAGAACGCCATCAAGCGACCATGGGGAGACATTTTGTACAAAAATCTTCCACCCAGGTCCAGAGCTGAAGCCATTGCGCAAGGCTTCTATCCTTGCATGGTCCGAGGGCCACAACCAGCTGATGCCGACCCATCATCATTGCTATGGTGTCGTGACGACAATCTGTTCAAGCGCAACCTCCAGTATGCCAAGAACTCGGCCAAGGAGAACAAGAAAACTTGGGGATTAGACTTCAACCCTGGCCCCTCTATGCCTCGTGCCGATGGCACACGCGAAGCTGAACCAAATCTTGTTGGACCCTTCTACAACTTAGAAGGTCTCATCTCTCACATAAGGGTTCAAGGGGCGGATGTAGATCAACCTGCAGACGATGATGACTCTAATGAAGCGCCTGCACCTCCGAAGCCTAAGAAGAATAAGAAATCCAAGGCTTCAAAGACTTCCACTCCACCAAAAGCTTCAAGAGTGAAGCCTTTGGCCACTGCTCCACCTGCACCAAGTGTGCAGTCTGAAGATCACTCTCGCATCTCCAAGCCGAAGTAGCTAAAGAAGAAGCCCATGCACAACCCCAGTCCTGCTCTGACTCCTGTTGCAGTTATCAGGAATGAGAATGACTCCATTGATCTGTCAAGTGATGAAGATCTTGCTCATGACGCTCTTGAACAATTGATAAAGAGCAAGCAAGATGCAGAAATCTTCAATGACTTGCCTCTCTTTGATGTGGCTGTCATCAACAACTTCATTGATGAGTGGTTTGACACCCCAAATCTCAGCTTCGATGATCTGCAACTTCCAATTGGCCTAAGCGTCTCATTCAATGGCGCCATTGCTTCTGAGCTAGCTCTTGCTCAGAACATTGTTGAGCTGAAATACAAGATTGATTAAGAAAAGGCTCAGTTCAAGAAGCATATGGCCAAGCTCAGTGTCAAAGAAGTCCAAAATTTTAAAGTCATGATGCATCAGCTCAAGGAAGCCTTTCACAAGAAGCATGAACAAGCTAAAGGTTCTCGTGAGCGCATAAAGGCTTTGGCTGGCAAGTGTGTTCAAGCATACAATGAAGCTAAGAAGCGCAAGGCACTTGGGCGTCCTGGCATCGACCCCAGGATGGCTGCCAAGAAAAAGAAGCCAACTGTGGCCCCAGCTGAAGCATCAAGGCAGGAAGAACCTCGCATTGTCTTCCCTCCCAGCATGACAAGATCGAAGCCTAAGGTCCCCACAGTTGCTTCAGAACTCAAGAAGACAAAGGTGGCTGAAGCTGAGGCCCGCAAGCGCAAGAACACCACTGATGATGCTCCACCCACCAAGAAGCGCAAGATCAAGAAGGTCCGGGCTGCTCCCACAGAGCCCCTTGTCGTCGAGCCAATTTCTGTTGCTCGTCGTGCATCTGCACAACAAGAACGTCGCCTGACTATTCATGAGCCTGCTACCACAGAGGCTCCTGAAGACATTCCAGCTGTTGACCCCATCGCAACTGAAGACATTGGTCCTCACAACAATGTTGAAGATGATGAAGTCCTTCCTCAGATCGAATACAATGTGGTATCATCGCCTGTTCTCACGAACAGCGAACGCATCCGCATTGGTCGTCCTTTGATGCCAATTGCTCAGGATGACTCATGGGCTGATCACCCACAAGAATCCCCACGTGTTGAAGACACACCAGTTACTCCCCCAACACAGGTCACAACTCCAGTGGTTGACGATGAAGACTTTGAGGCCCAACCAACTCCATCTCCACAAGCGTCGCCAGTGTTTCACAGGCTTCGCAAAGGACCAAGGCCACAAGTCAATCAGTCAAGTGTTCCAGAAGGAGATGAGCGCCAATCTGTTTCACGCCAAGTGTTTCCTAAAGCTTCTTCTACTGTGAACATCCCTGAGTCTGAAGCCAAAGCGGCTGAAGATGTTCCGACTGCATCAGCCGATGAAGAAGCAACAAGAGAAGAAGAAGCACGTGTTGCCACACCCCCTGCCGACCAAGTTGTTCTCGAGGAGAACGTGTCCGACCCTCCAGCTCCTGAAGTGGAGGTTACACACTCTGAGGCTGCCACAAACACCACCACTGAAGCCAATGACGTTGTCATGGCTGAAGCTAATGTGGCGCATGAATTCAATGTGGTGCCTGAAGTGATAGCACCTGAAGCCAATGCTGCACCTGACGCAAACCAGCAGCCTGAAGTCAATGCCACTGCTCATGTTCCGCCTCCAAGGCCACATACTATCGAGCAAGCATACGACAACGATGACCAGCCCATCTCTGTCAAATGGCCTCTTCTGGTTCCTCCACCTGCTGCTGGTCCTTAATTTGATTACCACGTCTAGCATAGGCCTCAGGTTCAGAAGGCAAAGCCAAGACTGCCCAGGTTTCCAGGTACTGCCACTTTGCCAGGGTCCTTCAATGCTAGTGGCTTCATTGCGCATAACACCTTCTTTGATAGCGCCAAGAACCCCTATTCCCAACCAAGGATTTCATCAGATAGGTTCTGGAGCCATCAATAGCGCATCTATTATTCACGTGTTCTCTATGATTAAGGGCGCATCTTCCCACATATGTGTCTTGACACTGAAGCCATTACTGGGTTGCCTTGCCTTGAAGAAACCCTTGATCGCTTCCGTGATGCTGGATTACTCAACTTCGTGACTGATAAAGAGCATTGGGTGAACAGCTGCTTCTGCATTTCTATGCAACCCTCCACATTCGCGGCTACAACAGGGATCCGAAGACATGGGTCCTTGAGTGGATGACAGGAAATGTCCATCATGAAGCCAAAGCCTTTGACATCATTGAGCTAACTAGCCTGCCCACTCCAGGAGAACTATATGAACCTGGTTGTCAATGACACTGCGAAGCTTTGGAGAGTATCTTTCAGAAGCCAAAGCCCAACATGAGCCAAATGCTGAGCATGATGAAGCCCTTGCCACTCGATGCTGAGTACCCAAAAGAGTTCTTTGTTGAAGACCTTGAGTATCTGCCACGCACTATATATCATATCATCAGGCGAACTCTATGGCCTGTCAAAGGACACTCTTCATCAGCCAAACTTGAAGGAACAATGAAGATATTGGTCTTCTATATCTTCAATGGCATCAGCTTCAACGCTCAAGACTTCTTTATCAGGCAGTTGGCTGTATCAGGCTGTGATCTCTTTGGACTTAAGTTCTACGCTCCATGGGTCATGCGCCTCATCAAGCTTCATTCTTCCATCAACTATCAGCCTTCTGCTCGCAACCATCTCATATTCTTGCCACAGGTTGATATGTTAGTTGAAGACATATACCAAAAGCCTGCCAAAGAGCTTGTTTGTCTTCACAATGCTGATCACCAAAGCTTCACTCGGCCCATTGAAGGAGTTCCAGCAGTCACTGGTGTTTATCCTCTGGCTGGACATACTCGTTTACCTCACCATGCAGAGACTGAAGCTACTGAGAGCACCATTGCCCAAAGGCCTCGGAAGCGATCTCGTGTTCTCAATGACCGAGAGCTTCTCATTGCCTTACATCAGAAACAGGATAAGAATCACTACTGGCTGAAGTGCCAGATGCAAAGCCTCTTGGTGGACGTCAATCGTATTCGCAACCTTTCCACCAAGAATGCCTTTGTTGCACATGAAACCTGTCGGAGGTCATGGAAGAGTTTGACATTGCTGAGTGCTGAAGCAGATCTTCAAGACGATGGCTTCACTGAAAGATTCAAGTTTGACAACACTCCCCCAAGGAATGTTGTTTTGCATCGAACTCCGTCTCTTGAAGACTCTGACTATTCCTCCTCCACTGCAACGGTGGATGCCAGAGTGATCGATGATCAAGATGATGCTACCTCACCACCTCCTCCTTCAGCGTGTGTCGACACTGCACCAACTACTTCTGCACCGCCAAACACCAACGCCGACCCTGCATGAACGAGTAGAGGCTCTGTGTCTTCAAACCTTTTTGGTCCTTACTGACAAAAGGGGGAGAAGCATATGAGTTGATAGTCTTCAAGCGGGTCCATATGGGCGGGTGCTTTATATTTTGCCTAGTGTTTACAACTCTCGCTTTTGTTACATTTGGTTCTTTGAGTTGTAACACTTGAACTTGATGGTCGTCTGCTACATTTTCTGGTACTCTGTAATGCGACGATAAATTCCGCACTTATTCATTCTGCAGACGTCCATTTCTCATTATGCATATCATTATATTCCACATATCAATTGTGCATGATGAATTGTCTTCATAAGTTGAAGAGGATATCCACAAGTACAACCTGCCATGTGCATTTGCATTCAAAAGAAAATTAATTATATGCACATCTTCAGGGGGAGCCTTTTGCTACTTATGATGACAATACCTTTATCCTTTACAATTTCACATACTTTTATCCCCGTTGAAAACTTCAACCAGCTTGTCATCAATCACCAAAAAGGGGGAGATTGTAAGTGCATCTAGTGCCACCCCTAGTTAGTTTTGGAGTATTGACGACAAACCTAGTTGAGGGACTAATGTGTTTGTGAGAATTGCAGGATATCATTGATTCGGTTTACCTACCGGAGATGACCGCTAAAGATGTATGAAGACATTGATGACAATGGTGGTATATGAAGATATTCATATTGAAGACTATGACGAGAGAAGACATTGTGTGAAGACTATGGAGTGCGAAGACTTAGATGTTTCGTTGTTTCCTTTTATTCTTTGTTGAGTCATAGGAACCAACGTACTGTTAAGTGGGGTCCAAGTGAACAAAGTCAGAGTGACTGAAGTGATGCTCAACCAAATCCTATGCCTTCGAGCGAAGACAATGAGAGAAAATCTTATCCAGAGCTGGATGAGTCAGCTTTACTTGTAGCCCAAGTAAAGTTTCCGCGTGTGTTTGAAATCTGACCATTGGAACACGTGTCAGTTCCTTAGTGACCCAGGGTCACTTCGGACAAATCAGGCCGGGTTGCCTAGTGGCTATAAATAGCACACCCCCTACACCATAAATTGGTGGCTGCTCAGAGTTAGTACACGACTTTTGTCGTTTGAGACCAACCCACCTCCGAAACATTTGAGAGAGAGATCCTTGAGAGTACAAAGCCCAAACACCCAGAGCCAAAGAGTGTTAGGCATCACTGAAGTCTTTCTGTCTGCGTGATCAGAAGACTTGTTACACTTGAGGACTGTGAATCCTCCAGCCGGTTAGGCGTCACGTTCTGAGCATCCAAGAGTCATTGTGGATTGCCGGTGAACGAAGTCTGTGAAGGTTTGGAAGTCTACCTTGAAGACTTACCAGAGTGATTGGGCGAGGACTAAGTGTCCTTAGCTCAAGGGGAATAAGGTGAAGACGCGGTCTTCTGAGTTAAATCTCAGCCTCCCTAACCAGACGTACAGTTGTCACAGCAACTGGAACTGGTCTAACAAATCATTGTCTTCCCCAAGCTACTGGTTCTATCCCTTCCTTCTCTTTACTTACTGTCTGTCTTTGTGAAGTCATTGCCTGCTTGCCTTATCTGTTTGACTTCACTGTGTGACTACTTGATCTGACTGGCTTCATACAATCTTCCATCCTGATCCATACTGCCTAGCTGCTATTAGTCTTCATGCTTTCACTTCATTGAATACTTGACTATGGCTTGTCTAGTGTAGTCTACCTTCCGCTGCATATAAATAGGATCGGTTCTATCGTTTGTCTTCGAAACTTCCATGTTTTGAAGACTTTCATAAAAATCGCCTATTCACCCCCCTCTAGTCGAAATACAGCTCTTTCACATGCTACGGGAATCACTAACCTTAACACAAGTATTTCTCAAATTCATAATTACTCCACTAGCATGACTCTAATATCACCATCCTCATATCTCAAAACAATCATCAAGTATCAAACTTCTCATAGTATTCAATGCACTTTATGTGAAAGTTTTTACTATACTCATCTTGGGTGCCTATCATATTAGGACTAGTTTTATAACCAAAGCCAATTACCATGTTGTTCTAAAAGACTCTCAAAAAGATATAAGTGAAGCACGAGAGATCAATAATTTCTTCAAAATAAAACCACTGCCGTGCTCTAAAAGATATAAGTGAATCACTAGAGCAAACAACAAACTACTCCACAAGATATAAGTGAAGATCAATGAGTAGTTGAATAATTATGTAACTATGTGAAGACTCTCTAACATTTAAGAATTTCAGATCTTGGGATATTATTCAAACAACAAGCAAAACAAAATAAAACAAATTGACGCTCCAAGCAAAACACATATCATGTGGTGAATAAAAATATAGTCCCGAGTATAGTTACCGATAGATGAAGACGAAAGAGGGGATGCCTTCCCGGGGCATCCCCAAGCTTAGGCTTTTGGTTGTCCTTGAATTTTACCTTGGGGTGCCTTGGGCATACCCAAGCTTAGGATCTTGCCACTCTTTGTTCCATAGTCCATCAATGCAATACTCAAAACTTGAAAACTTCACAACACAAAACTTAGACAAAAATCTCGTGAGCTCCGTTAGTATAAGAAAACAAACCACTACTCAAAGGTACATTAATGAATGCATTATTTGTTTATATTGGTGTTAAACCTACTGTATTCCAACTTCTCTATGATTCATACTTCCCGGCCCAAGATGCGATTCTATCCCGATCACGTGACACTTACGTGATTGGGGCACAACCGCATTTTGGGTGCTTAGCAAGATGTATATCATTATATCGTACCATTACATACATACATGTGGGATACAACAATACATACAAGTCACATGAATACAACATCATCCATACAAGGCATCTGACTACGGATGCAAATAAGAAAAGCACAATGACATCCATCTGCTATCCCAGGCTGCCGACCCGGAACCAAACCCAAGACTGAAGAAGAAGAAGAAGAAGAAGAAGAAGAAGAAGAAGAAGAAGAAGAAGAAGAAGAAGAAGAAGAAGAAGAAGAAGAAAGAACTCCAACACAACGATCATCGCTCTCACGTCAAGACATCGATAACCTGCACCTGCAACTGTTGTTGTAGTATCTGTGAGCCACGAGGACTCAGCAATCCCATAACCATGGGTAACAAGACTATCAAAGCTTAATGGGTAGGAAGAGATAAAGTGGTGAGGTTGCAGCAGCGGCTAAGCAATATATGGTGGCTAACTTACGAGTACAAGAATAAGATGAGCATCTACGCAAGCGGTCGCAAACTAGTAGTGATCGCTAAAGATCTTGAACTACCTACGAGTCAAACATAACCCCACCGTGTTCTCTTCTCAAAGTGAAAAGAGACAGTCACGGTTACTCACACAGTTGTGTGTTTTACTTCGGATCCTTTGTCAAGTTTTCTACAACCGGACATTAACAAATTCCAATCTGCCACATAACCACTGGCACGGCTTTCGAAAGATCATAACCCTGCAGGGGTGTCCCAACTTAGCCCATCACAAGCTCTCACGATCAGCTGAAGTAATAATAATAATTACCCCTTATCTTAGGGTAATCCGATTAGGCTCGGCATCCCGGTGCACAAGACATTTCGACAATGGTAAAACAAGTCCAGCAAGACCTCCCGGCGTGCCGACACCCTGATAGTAGCCGTGCGTATCTCGTCTCAGGCCAAGTCCGGATGAGCAGTACCGAAGACCCCAGATAACTGGGTGGCACCGCAAGTGGCTCTAGTTTGGGACCAACACCATCAGCATTGGCCCCCCTGCTATGTGGAAGAATACTCGGGGACGCGACCCCCTATGAAAATTTAATTAATTAATTAAGTTATTATTATGAGGCAAATTAAAACCAATGTTGGGCCTTGCTGGAGGAGTTTTATTCAAAGACGAAGTGTCAAGGGGTCCCCATATACCCAACCGTGAAAGGAACGCAAAATCAAGGAACATAATGCCGGTTTATCGGCTCCTAAGGTGGCATGAGTGGAGCAAAACACCGAGCAAAAGGCCAAGCCTTCCACCCATGCCCAGTATATAGGTGTGTTAATATTAATAATAGATATTGTGATATTCCAACAACAAGTTCCAACATGGAACGATCTTCACCTTCACCTGCAACTAACAATGCTATAAGAGGGGTTGAGCAAGCGGGTAACATAGCCAAACAACGGTTTGCTAGGAAGGTGTCAAAGGTTAGAGGTTTCATGGCAACAAGGAGAGGGGCTGGCAATAAAAGATGGGTAGCGCGACATGTAACGATAGCATCGAGACATCTAAGCATGGCAATGATAGTAAAGGTATCCAAGGGTATGGTCATCTTGCCTGAGATCCCGCAAGGAAGAAGAACGGATCCATGAAGAAGATGAAGAAGAAGCCTTGAAGACGAACCACGAGTAGATGAACGAATCCTCACGATCGCAATGGAACAAGCACTAACGAGAAGAAGCAAGCAATACAGTAAACACACAACACAAGAACATCACAATATGCTCAAGCAAGTATGATGCAAGACAAGTCTATATATGATGCAATACATGGCAAGGTTGGAAGCACAGAAAAACAACAGAAGAACATGACAATATGCTCAAGCAAGTATGATGCAGTCTATATATGATGCAATACATGGCAAGGTAGGAAGCACAGAAAAACAACACAAGTCAACAAGTTTAAATTAGGCCGGAAACTACATATAATAAAACCGGTAAGTCCTGATATGCATAGTTTGAAATTAGTCCAGATCTGAACAAACCTTAAGTTAAAGTTGTTAAACAGCAAGTTAACATGCACCATGATGATCTACACGAAATTCTAGTCAAGTTTCATATAAGGTTTGCTTAATTTGGAGCTACGGCCTAGAAGATATGAGCAAAACAAGACAAGCATGTCAACGGTGCAAGATGCACCAAAACATCAAGCAAACACATTCCAAACATGAAAACAACATGATAATATGATTCTACATGCAAAATCACACAAGTTTCATGTAGGACACACTCAAAACGGAGCAACGGGCTAAAAGATACATATGAAACAAGATATAACAACAGGCTGAAGTTAACAGCCACATAGCAACTTTGGAGCAAGGTAAATATGAGCTACAACACCTAAACATGATAACAAGAAGCATTGATGTGAAGTAGACATTATACTCTACAAGTAGGAACTTAGAACACACACAAAAGCTTGCTGGAACACATTTAAATAAGCATGGCAAGTTGCAATAAAATTATCCAGACTTAGCCAAAATCTGGGTAGGCAAAAACATCATCATGATGCTGCCTTCGGAGGCACAAAACAACATGCATATCAACTCTAATAAGATCATAAAGAGCATGTACATGTATTAGACATATCCTACAGCAAACAACTCCATTGGAGCAATTCCATAGGAGGCATGGATCAATAGCAACAAGCTACACCAAATTGAACATGCTGATAAAATCCTGACAGTTATATTTTATAGCAACTTGAGAGCAAGAAATAAATATGCTACAGCAGGTCATATGAGCAAGTAATGGCATGAATGGATAGACAATAACATGGACAACAAGACATGATCATTGGCCACTCCAAAACAAGTATGGATTTGAGTAGGGCATCAAGCAAACATAGCATCAGGTTATAACAGATTCCAGACTTAGCAGAATTTTCACTAAGTATAAAACAGTTATGTTGGCATGGCATGTTTAGAAGCATGTTTAAGTCAACACAAGGCATATCATGGAAAGATGATGGCACCACATCAAAGACCATATAATGGTGCTTCTAAAACATCTAGACATGTGGCATGAGGACAAACACATCAATAGCAATGGGCAATTGAAATCAGCATCTCATAACAAGTTTCAGAACTTAACAGCCAAATGCACTTTTGCAACAGAGTTTAACATGGCAATATGAACTCAAACAAGCATGCTACATCAACCATCATGTAGTACACTTCATATTGAACATTTTGACATATCATATGCATCATTTGGATAAACATGCACCAAGTTATCATATCTCAAACATGGCATCAAAATAACAAGTAACAGCAGTTTATAACAAGTAGCACTCTTACAACAGAGATTAAAGCATCTAGATGAAGTCAAACATGCATGGCACAATGGAATAAAGTGTAGAGCATATCACCACGATCATTTTGACATATCATTCACTCAATTTGGATCACCACACAAAAAGATACAGGCATGCAAAGTAGGCATCAGAATAACAGTTAACAGGGAATTGGCAATTTTAAGACTTAGAAAAAAAACACATCGAGCGCAAGTTATTAAAAAAATGCCCAGGGCGAGGGATTGGGTTAGCTCACCCATTGGGCTCGGCCCAAATCTGAGGAGGAGGCGAAGCGGGCCGGTGCGGTGGGCCTCGGGGCCCACGTGGCCTGGAGCGGCCCATGCAGAGAGTGGAGAGAGGCGGGGCAGTCGGGCCGAGGCGCTGGGCCTGGGAACTGGGCCCGGACGGGGTCGGCTCGCGGGCCGAGGCGAGGCCGGCCCACACCAGGCGCGAGCGGGAGAGGCTGGATCGGCTTCTTCGACGAAGTGCTCCTGATCCGATCGGGAGCAAGGCAGGCGGCGGCGGCGCGCCTCGCCGGCGGCGGGCTCCAGAGCGGCGGGGAGGAGACGGTCCGGGCCGACCGACGGAGCTGCGGGGCGCGGCCGGCGGCGGGGCCGGACGCGACGGCGAGGGCCTGGCGCGGCGGGGCTCGGGCGGCGGAAGGCGGAGCTCGGCGGTGAGGGCGAACGGGATGAGGCAGGGCGGCGCCGGAGCTGGTGGCGGAGGTGGCGTCCGCGGCGGCGGGGGCAGAGCCGGCGCGCGGGATGCGGTGGCGGGCGGCTCGGGTCCGGATGGGCTCGGGCGAGCCCGATCTGGGCGCTGCGGGCCTGGCGCGGTGGGAGGATAGAGGAGGCGGGGTGCGGGCGACGTGGCGCCGTCCCGTTGGCTGTGGGCGGCGGGGCCGATGACGTGTCACCTTGTGATTGGACGGAGTGAGGTGGAGGGGCGCTGGACATGTCCGGCGGCGGGACGGACATGTCCGGCTGCGCGGAGGGAGGATTTTTAGGGTTTCATCTGCGCGAAAATGGACGGAGAGGCACATATTTATAGGTAGAGGGAGCTAGGAGTGTCCAAATGAGGAGCCGTTCGCGGCCACGCGATCGTGATCGAACGACCAAGATAATGGAGGGGTTAGAATGGGCTTGGTGGGCTGTGAGAAAGGGGAGCTGGGCCAAAAGGAAAAAGGCTTTCGGCGGTTAACACGGTTAACCGTTGGGCTATCAAACGAGCTCTGAACGCGACGAAACTTGATAGGCGGTCTACCTATGCTATAATAAGACCACACGCCAAGTTTCAACCCATTCCGAGAACATTTTTGGCCACTCACAAAATAAATATTCGGAGGCGCCGCGGGCGCGTGCAAGTGTGTCTGGGCTCAGAACGGACAACGGAGAGGACGAGGGAACTCAGACGGATGCAAGTTTTGAAAACATGCTGATGCAACACACATGATGACATGGCAAGATGCAACATGCAAGCAGATGACATGGCAAAGGCAACGAATAACTGGATGACACCTGGTGCACCGGTCTCGGGGTGTCATAACGCTCCCCTACTAACAAAAGATCTCGTCCCGAGATCTTAGGAACGAGACGGGAGGGAAAAAGGATGAACAAAGTTCTTCGAGGACAAAAGAGTAAAACCAAAGAATATTGAGAGGTTGAATAACTTGAAAGAAAGGATACAACAAAGAAGAACGAAGTTGCAAGACTTCATTAGACAAGAGGAACAAGGAATACGACGACAATCAAGGAGGTTGAAAGGCACGAAACATGAGCTGAAGGAACGAGAATGAATTCGAAACCACTCCGGTTAATAAGAGATAGATAGGAATTCGAACTAAGTAATTTGGGCAACACTCCGGGTGAAACTGGAAGAAATAGCACACCGGTTGAACATGAATGGAATCTGACAAGAACTGAGAAGATGAAACGAAAACATGACGAGATGAACAAGAAATTCCTCCGGAAGAATTGAAATGATGGAATTAAAAGAATGGAGAAGAATATGACAATTAACACCACGAATGAATTCGAAAGAGCATCTTCTCAAAAAGGTTTGAACGGAGTTGTTGAGAAAATCAACAACAAAAGAATAAGCTTGTTGTGGACTTATGAAAACATCTCAAAACTTGAGGTGAATTATGCTGCAGCCAAAATATTGAACATATGAGATGAGGGAAGGAATGCAACACTCCAGTGAAAAGAATACGGAGAATTATTTGCATCTCAAGACGCAAAAGAATAAAGCTTGCGCTTGATCCAAAAGAATTAGCTGAATGTTTGAAGAATGAATCACTCATGATGACCACCATAAAGAACTCCGGTAGCGAAAAGGATGATGATAGAAATGACAGACGAAAGAATACGATTACAGCCTTGCGATGGTTAAGACGGGGTTTCGACGAGATAGTCGAGAAAACTTGAACTCCGGAAAGAAAATATGAAAGCACTTGGGACTAAAATTTATTCATCATGAATAAACTTGAAGGAAAAGATAAATCAACTTGATAAAAGAATAAGAATTATGTTATGCTTATCCTCCACCAATAAATTGGTGCGAAGCAATGGATTAGCATATCACTTATTCTCGTTGAAATTATTAGAGAGGGATATATCGCGAACTTGCGAAAATCTTCTTGAACCACCGGTAGGATTGGAATAAAAATGAATGGATTGATATGATAGCACCGGAAAATAATTCTTGAGCAAACCACCGTAAGAATTAAAGCCGAGTGAAGAAAAGGGACGAACCGCCGTGAAGAATTAAAATCGAGTGATGAAAAGGAACAGCCACTGTAAGGAATTGAAATTGAGTGAATATGTGAGAATGAATCGCCGGGAAGAATAAAGCACTTGGGGAATTTAGATACAAGAGTACGAAGAGATCGCAGACTAATTAAAGAATACTTGAACTAAGCACCGGACAAAAGTGAGACGAACGAAGAGGCATCAATAAAGAATATTTGGAGGACAAAGTTAAAAACTGAGAACGAAGAAATCTTCTGAAATGATGGCCTTTGGAGGAACACAAAAAAAAGAATTCATGAAATACTCCGGAAGAATGACAAGAAGAAAGGTTGAACCAACGATGAAAAGAATTTGAAAACTATCTTGGAGAAGGCACATGATTGATGGAATCCATACTTATGTCACACTTTGAAAAGAATTTTGGAATACTCTGGGAAATAGAATAGTCAGGTAAGATCCTGGGAAAGACCTATGGGTTATGAGCCCTCCGAAGAGAAACACCGTTTAAAAGGATCGAAAGGAGATGATGCACCGAAACGATTAAAAGAGTCGAATGAGGTGACAACCTCGAATTTATTAGAACGGAAACGAATCTCCTGAGATGTCTTGGGAACTCCGAAATAGTTAAATAGCGAGAGACGAACGAGCAATTGGAAACATCTGAGCCAAGGGAAAAGAATATGACAGACATCGACAATTTGAATTGAATCCGCTGGAAAGAAAAGAGATGAAGAATGATGAACTAGAAGAGGAATCACCGGTTGAAAATAATTGTGGAAAGGAAGCAAAGATTTCACACGAGTAGGATGGATACTCGATTACGGACTCCGGCTCCGAGAAGCAAAAGGGTGGGCGGGTGGGAAAAGAAAGACAACTTCGGAAGGGGAAACAACACCGGTTGAAAGAACTGAGGATTGAACTTGCAAAGAAGAAGAGGGTTGAATCCACTTGACGAGAGATGCACCAGATGAAAGAACTAACGACGCAACGAACGAAAACTAACCACGTGACCCTAAAAAAATTGAAGGGTGAGAGGGGTAATTCCAAAACACCTACGTCAAGATTCCTCACCAGAGCGACGAAGGGACTGAGGAGTAAAAGAATTCCTACTCTCCGATATAACCAGACTCCGAAAAAGTTTTCTGCTAGACTCGATAACGACCATACTATGATCAATCAAGGGGGCTCCTATGGTCGGTCGAGGCTCTGATACCAACTTGTCAGGCCCAAGATGTGATTCTATCCCGATCACGTGACACTTACGTGATTGGGGCACAACCGCATTTCGGGCGCTTAGCAAGATGGATATCATTACATCGTACCATTACATACATACATGGGGGATACACAATACATACAAATCACATGAATACAACATCATCCATACAAGGCATCCGACTACGGATGCAAACAAGAAAAGCACAATGACATCCATCTGCTATCCCAGGCCGCCGACCCGGAACCTAACCCAAGACTAAAGAAGAAGAAGAAGAAGAAGAAGAAGAAGAAGAAGAAGAAGAAGAAGAAGAAGAAGAAGAAGAAAGAACTCCAACACAACGATCATCGCTCTCACGTCAAGACATCGGTAACCTACACCTCCAACTGTTGTTGTAGTATCTGTGAGCCACGAGGACTCAACAATCCCATAACCATGGGTAACAAGACTATCAAAGCTTAATGGGTAGGAAGAGGTAAAGTGGTGAGGTTGCAGCAGCGGCTAAGCAATATATGGTGGCTAACTTACGAGTACAAGAATAAGATGAGCATCTACGCAAGCGGTCGCAAACTAGTAGTGATCGCTAAAGATCCTGAACTACCTATGAGTCAAACATAACCCCACCGTGTTCTCTTCTCAAAGTGAAAAGAGACAGTCACGGTTACTCACACAGTTGTGTGTTTTACTTCGGATCCTCTGTCAAGTTTTCTACAACCGGACATTAACAAATTCCAATCTGCCACATAACCGCGGGCACGGCTTTCGAAAGATCATTACCCTGCAGGGATGTCCCAACTTAGCCCATCACAAGCTCTCACGATCAGCTGAAGTAATAATAATTATTACCCCTTATCTTAGGGAAATCCGATCAGGCTCGGCATCCCGGTGCACAAGACATTTCGACAATGGTAAAACAAGTCCAGCAAGACCTCCCGGCGTGCCGACACCCTGATAGTAGCCACTCATATCTCGTCTCAGGCCACGTCCGGATGAGCAATACATATAGTAACCGAAGACCCCATATAACTGGGTGGCACCGCAAGTGGCTCTAGTTTGGGACCAACACCATCAGCACTGGCCCCCCTGCTATGTAGAAGAATACTCGGGGACGCGACCCCCTATGAAAATTTAATTAATTAATTAAGTTATTATTATGAGGCAAATTAAAACCAATGTTGGGCCTTGCTGGAGGAGTTTTATTCAAAGACGAAGTGTCAAGGGGTCCCCATATACCCAACCGTGTAAGGAACGCAAAATCAAGGAACATAATGCCGGTTTATCGACGCCTAAGGTGGCATGAGTGGAACAAAACACCGAGAAAAAGGCCAAGCCTTCCACCCATGCCCAATATATAGGTGTGTTAATAAATAATAATTGATATTGTGATATTCCAACAACAAGTTCCAACATGGAACGATCTTCATCTTCACCTGCAACTAACAACGCTATAAGAGGGGCTGAGCAAGCGGGTAACATAGCCAAACAACGGTTTGTTAGGAAGGTGTCAAAGGTTAGAGGTTTCATGGCAACAAGGAGAGGGGCTGACAATTAAAGATGGGTAGCGCGACATGTAACGATAGCATCGATACATCTAAGCATGGCAATGATAGTAAAGGTATCCAAGGGCATGGTCATCTTGCCTGAGTTCCTGCAAGGAAGAAGAACGGATCCATGAAGAAGACGAAGAAGAAGCCTTGAAGACGAACCACGAGTAGACGAACGAATCCTAACGATCGCAACGGAACAAGCACTAATGAGAAGACCCAAGCAATACGGTAAACATACAACACAAGAACATGACAATATGCTTAAGCAAGTATGATGCAAGACAAGTCTATATATGATGCAATACATGGCAAGGTACGAAGCACAAAAAAACAGCACAAGAACATGACAATATGCTCAAGCAAGTATGATGCAAGACAAGTCAATATATGATGCAATACATGGCAAGGTAGGAAGCAAAGAAAAACAACACAAGTTAACAAGTTTAAATGAGGCCGGAAACTACATATAATAAAACCGGTAAGTCCTCATATGCATAGTTTGAAATTAGTCCAGATCCGAACAAACCTTAAATAAAAGTTGTTAAACATCAAGTTAACATGCACCATGATGATCTACACAAAATTCTAGTCAAGTTTCATATAAGGTTTGTTTAATTCGGAGCTACGGCCTAGAAGATATGAGCAAAACAAGATAAGCATGTCAACGGTGCAAGATGCACCCAAACATGAAGCAGACACACTCCAAACATGAAAACAACATGATAATATGATTCTACATGCAAAATCACACAAGTTTCATGTAGGACACACTCAAAACGGAGCAACAGGCTAAAAGATACACATGAAACAAGATATAACAACAGGCTGAAGTTTTTTTTTTTGAGGGGACAGGCTGAAGTTAACAGCCACATAGCAACTTTGGAGCAAGGTAAATATGAGCTACAACACCCAAACATGATAACAAGAAGCATGGATGTGAAGTAGACATTATACTCTACAAGTATGAACTTAGAACACACCCAAAAGCTTGCTGGAACACATTTAAATAAGCATGGCAAGTTGCAATAAAATTATCCAGACTTGACCAAAATCTGGGAAGGCAAAAATAACATCATGATGCTGCCTTCGGAGGCACAAAACAACATGCATATCAACCCTAATAAGATCCTAAAGAGCATGGACATGTAGTAGACATATCCTACAGCAAACAACTCCATTGGAGCAATTCCATAGGATGCATGGATCAATAGCAACAAGCTACACCAAATTGAACATGCTGATAAAATCCTGACAGTTATATTTTATAGCAACTTGAGAGCAAGAAATAAATATGCTACAGCAGGTCATATAAGCAAGTAAGGGCATGAATGGATAGACAATAACATGGACAACAATACATGATCATTGGCCACTCCAAAACAAGCATGTATTTGTGTAGGGCATCAAGCAAACATAGCATCAGGTTATAACAGATTCCAGACTTAGCAGAATTTTCACTAAGTATAAAACAGTTATGTTGGCATGGCATGTTTACAAGCATGTTTAAGTCAACACAAGGCATATCATGGAAATATGATTGCACCACATCAAAGAACATATAATGGTGCTTCTAAAACATCTAGACATGTGGCATGAGGACAAACACATCAATAGCAATGGGCAATTGAAATCAGCATCTCATAACAAGTTTCAGAACTTAATAGCCAAATGCACTTTTGCAACAGAGTTTAACATGGCAATATGGACTCAAACAAGCATGCTACAACAACCATCATGTAGTACACTTCATAATGAACATTTTGACATATCATATGCATCATTTGGATAAACATGCACCAAGTTATCATATCTCAAACATGGCATCAAAATAACAAGTAACAACAGTTTATAACAAGTAGCACTCTTGCAACAGAGATTAAAGCATCTAGATGAAGTCAAACATGCATGGCACGATGGAATAAAGTTTAGAGCATATCACCACGATCATTTTGACATATCATTCACTCAATTTGGATCATCACACAAAAAGATACAGGCATGCAAAGTAGGCATCAGAATTACAGTTAACGGGGACTTAGCAGTTTTAAGACTTAGGAAAAAAAACACATCGAGCGCAAGTTATTAAAAAAACGCCCAGGGCGAGGGATTGGGTTAGCTCACCCATTGGGCTCGGCCCAAATATGAGGAGGAGGCGAACCGGGCCGGTGCGGTGGGCCTCGGGGCCCACGTGGCCTGGAGCGGCCCATGCAAAGAGTGGAGGAAGGCGGGGCAGTCGGGCCGAGGCGCTGGGCCTGGGAACTGGGCCCGGACGGGGTCGGCTCATGGGCCGGGGCAAGGCCGGCCCACACGAGGCGCGAGCAGGAGAGGCTGGATCGGCTTCTTTGACGAAGTGCTCCCGATCCAATCGGGAGCAAGGCAGGCGGCGACGCGCCTCGCCGGCGGCGGGCTCCAGGGCGGCGGGGAGGAGACGGTCCGGGGCGACCGACGGAGCTGCGGGACGCGGCGGCCGGCGGCGGGGCCGGACGCGACGGCGAGGGCCTGGCGCGGCGGGGCTCGGGCGGCGGAAGGCGGAGCTCGGCGGCGGTGAGGGCGAACGGGATGAGGCGGGGTGGCACCGGAGCTGGTGGCGGAGGTGGCGTCCGCGGCGGCGGGGGCAGAGCCGGCGCGCGGGATGCGGCGACAGGCGGCTCGGGTCCGGATGGGCTCGGGCGGGCCCGATCCGGGCGCTGCGGGCCTGGCGCGGTGGGAGGAGAGAGGAGGCGGGGCGCGGGTGACGTGGCGCCGCCCCGTTGGCTGCGGGCGGCGGGGCCGATGACGTGTCACCTTGTGATGGGACGGAGTGAGGTGGAGGGGCGCTGGACATGTCCGGCGGCGGGACGGACATGTCCGGCTGCGCGGAGGGAGGATTTTTAGGGTTTCATCTACGCGAAAATGGAGGGAGAGGCACATATTTATAGGTAGAGGGAGCTAGGAGTGTCCAAATGAGTCGTTCGCGGCCGCGCGATCGTGATTGAACGGCCAAGAGCATGGAGGGGTTAGAATGGGCTTGGTGGGATGTGAGAAAGGGGAGCTGGGCCAAAAGGAAAAAGGCTTCCGGCGGTTAACACAGTTAACCATTGGGCTATCAAACGAGCTCCGAACGCGACGAAACTTGACAGGCGGTCTACCTATGCTATAATAAGACCACACACGAAGTTTCAACCCATTCCGAGAACGTTTTTCGGCCACTCACAAAATAAATATTCGGAGGCGCCGCGGGCGCGTGCAAGTGTGTCTGGGCTTAGAACGGACAACGGAGAGGACGAGGGAACTCAGATGGATGCTAGTTTTGAAAACATGGTGATGCAACACACATGATGACATGGCAAGATGCAACACGCAAGCAGATGACATGGCAAAGGCAACGAATAACTGGCTGACACCTGGTGCACCGGTCTCGGGGTGTCACACCAATACTACTCATAGATGCATTGAAATAAGCAAACAACACATGAAAAACAGAATCTGTCAAAAACAGAACAGTCTGTAGTAATCTGTAACTTTCACATACTTCTGTAACTCCAAAAAAATTGAAATAAATTGGTAAACGTGAGGAATTTATCTATTAATCATCTGCAAAATGAATCAACTATATTGTACTCTCCAGTAAAATCTGATGACTGTTCTCATGAGCGCTAACGTTTCTGTTTTTTACAGCAAGATCATATAAACTTCACACAAGTATTCCCAAAGGTTCTACTTGACACAAACACTAATTAAAACACAAAACCACATCTAAACAGAAGCTAGATGCAATATTTATTCCTAAACAGAAGCAAAAGCAAATAAAATAAAATAAAGTTGGGTTGCCTCCCAACAAGCGCTATCGTTTAACGCCCCTAGCTAGGCACGATGATTTCAATGATGCTCGCATAAAAGATAAGAATTGAAACAAAAAAGGGAGCATCATAAAGAATATGACTAGAACATTTAAGTCTAACCCAGTTACTATGCATAGGGATTTTGTGAGCAAACAACTTATGGGAACAATAATCAACTAGAATAGGAAGGGAAAACGAGCATAACTTCAAGATTTTAAGCACAAAGAGAGGATACTTGATATTATTGCAATATGTAGAAGCATATGATCCTCTTTCATAATAATTTTCAGTAGCATCATGAATGAAGTCAACAATATAACCATCATGTAAAGCATTCTTTTCATGATCTACTTGCATAGAAATTTTACTACTCTCCACATAAGCAAAATTCTTCTCATTCATAGTAGTGGGAGCAAACTCAACAAAATAACTATCATGTGAAGCATAATCCAATTGAAAACTAAAATTATGATGACAATTTTCATGGTTATCATTATTCTTAATAGCATACAAGTCATCACAATAATCATCATAGATAGCAACTTTGTTCTCATAATCAATTGAACCTCTTCCGAAATAGTGGATTCATCACTAAATAAAGTCATGACCTCTCCAAATCCACTTTCATCAATATAATCATCATAAATAGGAGGCATGCTTTCATCATAATAAATTTTCTCATCAAAACTTGGGGGACTAAAAATATCATCTTCTTCAAACATAGTTTCCCCAAGCTTGTGGCTTTGCATATCATTAGCATCATGGATATTTAAAGGATTCACATTAACAACATTGCAATCATGCTCATCATGCACATATTTTATGCCAAGCATTCTATGTAATTCTTCTTCTAGTACTTGAGCACAATTTTCCTTCCCAACGTTTTCACGAAAGATATTAAATAGATGAAGCGTATGAGGTAACCTTAATTCCATTTTTTTGTAATTTTCTTTTATAAACTAAACAAGTGATAAAACAAGAAACTAAAAGATTCGATTGCAAGATCTAAAGATATACCTTCAAGCACTCACCTCCCCGGCAACGGCACCAGAAAAGAGCTTGATGTCTACTACACAACCTTCTTCTTGTAGACGTTGTTGGGCCTCCAAGTGCAGAGGTTTGTAGGACAGTAGCAAATTTCCCTCAAGTGGATGACCTAAGGTTTATCAATCAGTGGGAGGTGTAGGATGAAGATGGTCTCTCTCAAGCAACCCTGCAACCAAATAACAAAGAGTCTCTTGTGTCCCCAACACACCCAATACAATCATAAATTGTATAGGTGCACTAGTGCCATATGGATGGTAGATATAGGTTTTTGTAATAATAAAATATAAAAACAGCAAGGTAACTAAAGATAAAAGTGGGCATAAAAGGTGTTGCAATGATAGGAAACAAGGCCTAGGGTTCATACTTTCACTAGTGCAAGTTCTCTCAACAAGGATAACATAATTGGATCATATTACTAGCCCTCAACAAGCAACAAGAGTCACTCCAAAGTCACTAATGGCAGAGAACAAACGAAGAGATTACGGTAGGGTACAAAACCACCTCAAAGTTATTCTTTCTGATCAATCTATTTAAGAGTCCGTAGTAATGTTCAATCTATCACAGAGTTCGTACTAGAATAACACCTTAAGACACAAATCAACCAAAACCCTAATGTCACCTAGATACTCCATTGTCACCTCAAGTATCCGTGGGCATGATTATACGATATGCATCACACAATCTCAGATTCATCTATTCAACCAACACATAGAACTTCAAAGAGTGCCCCAAAGTTTCTACCAGAAAGTCAAGTCGAAAACGTGTGCCAACCCCTATGCATAGATTCCCAGGGTCACGGAACCCGCAAGTTGATCACCAAAACATACATCAAGTAGATCACATGATATCCCATTGTCACCATAGATAAGCATGTGCAAGACATACATCAAGTGTTCTCAAATCCTTAAAGACTCAATCTGATAAGATAACTTCAAAGGGAAAACTCAATCCATTACAAGAGAGTAGAGGGGGGAAGCATCATAAGATCCAACTATAATAGAAAAGCTCGCGATACATCAAGAACGTGCCATCTGAAGAACACGAGAGAGAAAGATCAAACACATAGCTACTGGTACATACCCTCAGCCCCGAGGGTGGACTACTCCCTCCTCATCATGGAGAGCGCCGGGATGATGAAGATAGCCACCGGAGAGGGATTACCCCTCCAGCAGGGCGTCGGAACGGGGTCTAGATTGGTTTTTGGTGTCTACAGAGGCTTTCGGTGGCGGAACTCCCGATCTAGGTTATTTTCCAGAGGTTTCGGTATATATAGGAGGTGTTGGAGTCGGGGCCAAGCAAAGGGGGGCTACGGGTTGTCCATGAGGCAGGGGGCGTGCCCAGTAGGGGGGGGGCGCCCCCCACCCTCGTGGGCAGCCCGTGGGTCCTCTCGTCCCCCTCCGGCACTCCGTGGGCTTCTTCTGGTCCAAAAATGATCTCCGTTGATTTTCAAGTCAATTGGGCTCCGTTTGATATTCCTTTTCCGCGAAACCCTAAAACAGGAGAAAAACAGGAACCGGCACTGGGCTCTGGGTTAATAGGTTAGTCCCAAAAATAATATAAAATTGTATAATAAAGCCCATAAAACATCCTAGAAGGGTAATATAATAGCATGGAACAATCAAAAATTATAGATACGTTGGAGACGTATCAGATAGCAAGGCTGCAATTCCTATCTTCAGCCTAGGCATGACATTTAGGGGAAGAGGTCAGTTCAAGAGGGATGTTGTGAAGTATGGTCTAGCTATGAGGAGGCATATTTCCTTTGTAAAAGAGGAGGCTTGTAGGATTAGGGGAAAGTGTTCTTGGCCAAAGTGTCCATGGTTGATTTATGCTGCAAAGAGGAGCTCAAATGAATGGTTTTAGGTCATTACACTTATAGACAACCACATATGCCCACAGAGGAGAGACAACAGATTGGTAACTGCCCCTAGAATTGCAGACAAGTATGAGAGAGTCATGAAGGAAAATCCAGGATGGAAAGTGAAATCTATTAAGGCCACTATCAGATTGGAGATGTTTGCAGATGTGGATGTTTCCAAGATAAAGAAATCAAAAGCAATAGTTAGAATCAGAGTTAGAGAAGCAATGCATGAAGAATATGCTAGGGTGTTTGATTACCAGCTAGATATAATGAGGAGCAATCCAGGCAGCACTATTGTAGTAGTGCTTAATCCAAAAGAAATTGCCCCTGTTTTTCAAAGGTTGTATGTGTGCTTTCAGGCCTGCAAGAGAGGTTTCATAGAAGGGTGCATGAAAGTAGTGGGATTGGATGGTTGCTTCTTTAAGGGGGCTCAAAGTGGAGAACTATTGTGTGCTCTTGGAAAAGATGCAAATGGGCAAATGTATCCCATTGCTTGGGTTGTTGTTGAAGTTGAAAATAAGGACTCCTGCTTCTGGTTTAAGGCATTGTTAAATAAATACTTGGAGATTGCAAATCAAGGTGAAGGATGGGTGTTCATATTTGATCAATAGAAAGGTCTTATCAATGCTATCTCCAAGGTTGTACCAAATGCTGAACATGGAAATTGTGCTAGGCACATTTATGCTAACTGGAAGAAAAAGCATAGGGGTCAATCATACCCGAAGATCTTGTGCAAAATCCTCAAACCGAGTACAATCCAACTTAAACAAAGCAAAGCTTGCTCAAGTCACACTAGATGGAGCAAGAGATATGATGTAGTCAGGGCCAGAGCATTGGTGTAGAGCATGGTTCAGATAAGGATCATGATGTTATTCAGTAGACAACAATATGTGTGAAAGCTTTAACAACTAGATACTAGAATACATAGGGCTTCATATTATCAGCATGTTTGAAGCAGTCAGAGCAAAGGTGATAGAAAGGATTCAAGTGAACAGAGCGATGCATGGTAAATTGAATGGAACAATTTGTCCAAAGATCCTAAAAAGGGTGAACAAGTTGATACAACTAATTGAGAAGTGTGAGACAATATGGAATGGGAAAGATGGGTATGAAGTGAAGTTAGGACAGCACGCATGCAAAGTTGGCATGCAAGCAAGAACATGCTCTTGTAGATATTCGCAATTGCCATGAATTCCATGTGTTCATGCTCTTGCAGCTTCACAATGTGGTTCTGATGAAATTGAATCACATATTGCACCTTGCTACAACATTGAGGCCTACAACAGGACCAATGAACACTGCATGATGCCAATGGAGGGCATGCCCAGCTGGCCAATAGCTGACAGACCAAGGCCTTTAGTTCCAGACTATGTGCAAATGCCTGGGAGGCCTAGGACAAAGAGAAGGAGGGGAAGTGATGAGTGTGACGCCCCCGATTTTACCGTACACTAATCATGCACGCAAATGTGTACGACCAAGATCAGGGACTCACGAGAAGATATCACAACACAACTCTAGACACAAATAAAATAATACAAGCTTTATATTACAAGCCAGGGGCCTCATGGGCTCGAATACATAAGCTCGAATACACAAGAGTCAGCGGAAGCAACAATATCTGAGTATAGACATAAGTTAGACAAGTTTGCCTTAAGAAGGCTAGCACAAAAGCAACACGATCGGAAAGGCAAGGCCTCCCGCCTGGGATCCTCCAAACTACTCCTGGTCGTCGGCGGCTGTCACGTAGTAGTAGGCACCCTCGGGGTAGTAGCAGTCGTCAAAGGTGGCATCTGGCTCCTGGACTCCACCATCTGGTTGCAACAACCAGAAAGAAGAAAGAAGGGGGGAAAGGGGGTAGCAAAGCAACAGTGAGTACTCATCCAAAGTACTCACAAGCAAGGATCTATACTACATATGCATCGGTATCAATGAAAAGGGGTAGTATCTGTGGACTAACTGCAGAATGCCAGAATAAGAGGGGGAGAAGCTAGCCCTATCGAAGACTAGCATCTTCTGGAAACCATCGTCTTGCAGCAACAGGAGGGAGTATAGTGGTATAACATAAGTCATTTTAAGTTGTTGTAACAACGCTCTGGGATCCTTTCTCGACTCCCGAAGCCACATAGCCAAATCATGCCTCATTATCCAGTTCTAGTTGTATCGATTGGGATACAACGCCGAATGTCCGTTACCATAGGACAGGCTATCGATAGATGTTTTCTTCCCTGCAGGGGTGCACCAACTTACCCACCACACTCGCTTAACTCCGACCGAACACACCATCAGGTCATGCCCGGCCTCGGCCAAACAATACGCCGCAACCCAACCTAGTATTAATAGAGAGGTCAGCATGCCAGACTAAACCTATGCCCCCAGGGGTCTTGGCCATCACCCCTGGATTTCCTGCACGTTGCGTATGTGCTACTTCTTGAGCTTGCGTTGTATTCCCTCGAAGAGTAAAGGGAGATGCATCACAGTAGCGTAAGTATTTCCCTCAGTTTTTGAGAACCAATGTATCAATCCAGTAGGAGACCACGCGCGAGTCCCTCGCACCTGCCCAAACAAATAAGAACTTCGCAGCCAACGCGATAAGGGGTTGTCAATCCCTTTACGGTCACTTATGAAAGTGAGATCTGATAGAGATGATAGTTTATTTTTTGGTATTTTTAGTTTATAAGAACAACAAATAAAATCAATAAAAGTAAAGTAGATGTAGATTGATATGTTGAGAATAGACCCGGGGGCTATAGTGTTCTCTAGTGGCTTCTCTCATGATAGCGATATTCTACGGCGGGTAAACAAATTACTGTCGAGCAATTGATAGAAAAGCGAATAATTATGAGACTATCTAGGCATGATCATTGTATATAGGCATCACGTCTGAGACAAGTAGACCGACTCTTGCCTACATCTACTACTATTACTCCACACATCGACCGTTATCCAGCATGCATCTAGTGTATTGAGTTCATAAGAACAGAGTAACGCCTTAAGCAAGATGGCATGATGTAGAGGGATAAACTCAAGCAATATGATATAAACTCCATCTTTTTATCCTCGATGGCAACAATACAATACGTGCCTTGCTGCCCCTACTGTCACTGGGAAAGGACACCGCAAGATTGAACCCAAAGCCAAGCACTTCTCCCATTGCAAGAACTATAGATCTAGTAGGCCAAACCAAACCAATAATTCGAAGATACTTGCAAGGATATTATGAGGAGACATAAAAAGTTCAGAGAAGAACCAAATATCTTTCATAGATAACCTTGATCATAAATTCACAATTCATCGGATCTCGACAAACACACCACAAAAAGAGGTTACATCGAATAGATCTCCTCGAAGACCGAGGAGAACTTTGTATTGAGATCCAAAAAGAGAGAAGAAGCCATCTAGATAATAGCTATGGACCCGAAGGTCTGTGGTAAACTACTCACAACTGATGGTGAGGGCGATGATGATGATGAAGAACTCCGTGATGGATCCCCCTCCGGTGGAGCTCCGAAACAGGCTCCAAGATGGGATCTCACGGGAACAGAAGGTTGCGGCAGTTTAATTAGGGTTTTCTCTCTGTTGTCGAAGGTTTTGGGGTACGTAGACTTATATAGGAAGAAGGAGGACACCGGGGGGGGGGTGCTCGAGGGCCCCACAAGGCAGGGGGCGCGCCCCCCACCCTCGTCGGCCACCTCTTGATCCCCTGACGTGGTTCTCAAGCTCCGTGTGCGTGATTTTCTCCAAAAATATCTCTTGCGAAGGTTTTATTCCGTTTGGACTTTGTTTGATATTCTTTTTCTGCAAAACCGTGAAACAGGCAAAAAACAACAATCTGGACTGGGCCTTTGGGTTAGTAGGTTAGTCCCAAAAATGATATAAAAGTATATGATAAAGCCCATTAAACATCCAAGACTTCATAAATAATAGCATGGAATAATAAAAAATTATAGATACGTTGGAGACGTATCAAGCATCCCCAAGCTTAATTCCTGCTCGTCCTCGAGTAGGTAAATGATAAAGAAAGAATTTTTGATGTGGAATGCTAACCAATATAGTTTTTCAATGTAATTCTCTTAATTGTGGCATGAATGTTCAGATCTGAAAGATTCAAGATAAAAGTCTATATTGACATAAGAAATAACAATACTTCAAGCATACTAACAATGCAATCATGTCTTCTCAAAATACTATGGCTAAAGAAAGTTATCCCTACAAAATCATATAGTCTGGCTATGCTCCCTCTTCATCACACAAAATATTCATATCATGCACAACCCCGATTTCAGCCAAGCACTTGTTTCCATACTATATTCTTTCAAACCTTTCAACTTTCACGCAATACATGAGCGTGAGCCACGGACATAGCACTATGGGTGGAATAGAGGTGGTTGTGGAGAAGACAAAAATGAGGGATATAGTCTCACATCGACTAGGCGTATCAACGGGCTATGGAGATGCCCATCAATAGATATCAATGTGAGTGAGTAGGGATTGCCATGCAACGGATGCACTAGAGCTAAATATGAATGAAAGATCAACAAAAGAAACTAGTGGGTGTGCATCCAACTTGCTTGCTCACGAAGACCTAGGGCATTTGAGGAAGCCCATTGTTGGAATATACAAGCCAAGTTCTATAACGAAAATTCCCACTAGTATATGAAAGTGACTAAACATGAGACTCTCTACAATGAAGAACATGGTGCTACTTTGAAGCACAAGTGTGGAAAAAAGATAGTAGCAATTGTCCCTTTTTTTGGGACTTTCTTTTTTCTTTGGCCTTTCCTTTTTTTGCGGAGGGCTTTATAGATTTAGCCTTTCCTCCCAAGGGACAATTCTCTAATTATGATGATCATCACACTTTCATTACAACTTGATATTACAACTCGATACTACAACAACAAGGTATGTCTCTATATGAATGCCTCCGGCGGTATACCGGCATGTGCAATGAAACAAGAGCGACATGTATAAAAATTATGCATGGTGGCCTTGCCACAAATACGATGTCAACTATATGATCATGCATGGCAATATGACAATATGATGTGTGTCATATGAACGGAACGGTGGAAAGTTGCATGGCAATATATCTCGGAATGGCTATGGACATGCCATGATAGGTAGGTATGGTGGCTGTTTTGAGGAATAATATGGTGGCTGTTTTGAGGAAGGATATATAGTGGGTTTATGGCACCGGCGAAAGTTGCGCGGTACAAGAGAGGCTAGCAATGGTGGAAGGGTGAGAGTGCGTATAATCCATGGACTCAACATTAGTCATAAGAACTCATATACTTATTGCAAAAATCTACGAGTCATCAAAACAAAGCAAACGATGCATGCTCCTAGGGGGGAGGTTGGTATGAGTTAACCATCGCGTGCCCCCGACCTCCACACAAAGGTTGGCACTTTACAAATACCTCATGCTCTAATTTCGTCACATGGCGGTTCACCATATGTGCATGCTACGGGAATCACTAATCTTAACACAAGTATTTCTCAATTTCATAATAACTCCACTAGCATCACTCTAATATCACTATCCTCATATCTCAAAACAATTATCAAGCATCCAACATCTCATTCTATTCAATGCACTTGGTGTGGAATTTTTTACTACATTGACATTGGATGTCTATCATGTGAAGACTAGTTTCTTTAGCCTAAACACATTACCATGCTGTTTTTATAGACTCTCAAATAGATATAAGTGAAGCATGATAGTTCAACAATTTCTACAAAATATTACCACCACCGTGCTCTAAAAAATATAAGTGAAGCACTAGAGCAAAAACTATTCAACTCAAAAGATATAGTGAAGCACATAGAGTGTTCTAACAATTCCTAGGCCATATTTAACTCTCTAAAATAGGTGTGTCCAGCAAGGATTATTGTGACAAACTAACAAGCAAAGACTCAAGTTATACAAGACGCTCCAAGGAAAACACATAACATGTTGCGAATAAAAATATAGCTCCAAGTATAGTTACCGATGGATGAAGACGAAAGAGGGGATGCCTTCCCGGGGCATCCCCAAGCTTAGGCTTTTGATTATCTTGAATTTACTTGGGTTGCCATGGGCATACCCAAGATTAGGCCTTTGCTACTCCTTGTTCCATAGTCCATCAAAGCAATACTCAATACTTGAAAACTTCACAACACAAAACTTAGACAAAAATTCTCGTGAGCTCCGTTAGTATAAGAAAGCAAACCACTACTCAAAAGTGCAGCAATGAATTCATTATTTGTTTATATTGGTGTTAAACCTACTGTATTCCAACTTCTCTATGGTTCATATCCTCCAATACTACTCATAGATTCATTGAAATAAGCAAACAACACACGAAAAACAGAATCTGTCAAAAACAGAACAGTCTGTAGCAATCTGCAGGTTTCACCTACTTATGAACTCCAAAAATTTCAAACTAAATTGGTAAATTTGCGTAATTTGTCTACCAATCATCTGCAAAAATAATCAACTAAAAAGCACACTCCAGTAAAATCTGAAGACCACTTTAGCGAGCGCTAACAATTATGTTTTTCATAGCAAGATCACATAAACTTCACACAAGTCTTCCCAAAGGTTCTACTTGGCACAAACATTAAAAAAACATGAAACCACATCTAATCAGAGGCTAGATGCAATATTTATTCCCTAACAGAAGCAAAAACAAAAAAATAAAATTGGGTTGCCTCCCAACAAGCGCTATTGTTTTACGCCCCTAGCTAGGCACGATACAAGATAAATCTAGGTATTGCCATCTTTGGAAGGCAATTCTTTGATTAAGCACATATGATTCTTAGGCACTTCCTTGCCCCTTTTAATAATCAAACTCTTCGGCAAGAAATCAAGAAATTCTAAAGTATCAAAAGAGTCTCTTGCAAAAGTAAGAAAATTAGGATGAACACTTATGGATTTGAGATCCGCAATTCTGGAGCTTTCACCCTTGTCTTTAGGGACATACATGAACTTGGATAATTTAGTGGTAGAGGTATTTGGAGTAGTTTTTATAGTGGAAAGAGCAGAACCCACATTATTGATAACATCCTCAAGCTTATTGATTCTAGTAGAATCCTGATTTAGCTTTTCTTTAACAAAGGGCTCCTTTTCCTTAAGATTTTTCAGAACAACTCCTACCTTAGATCCATATTGGGTGATTTCATTATGGATTTTTCTATCCAAGTTCTTTACCAATTCTACCGTAGCAACTTTGTTTTCAATGATTTCTAACCTTTGCATAACATGCTCCAAAGTTAAAACGGTCCCATTAACCAAAAGAGGTGGTGAGCCAAATAATTCAGTCATAGCATTATAAGAATCAACGGTGTGGCTACCTAAGAAATTCCCTCCGGTAATGGTGTCAAAGATAATTCTATTCCACGGAGTTATGCCAACATAAAAATTGCAAAGAAGCACGGAAGTGAAAAGCTTCCTATTGGATCTATTTTGAGCATGGCAAATTCTATACCAGGCATCTTTTAAATTTTCTTTCTCCCTTTGTTTAAAGTTGAGGACCTCACTCTCGGGAGTGTCGATAATGATAGGTGTGCTAGACATGATGACAAGCAAGCAAGCACCACACAGGCAAACAAGAAGCAAGCGAACAATAAACACACGACGGAAGAAGGGCAAATGAAACGGCAAGGGTGAAGTGGGGGAGAGGAAAACGAGAGGTAAATAAATGTAATGCGAAGGATAAGGGTTTGTGATAGGTACTTGGTATATGACTTTTGCGTAAGCCTCCCCGGCAACGGCGCCATAAATTCTTCTTGCTACTTATTGAGCTTGCGTTGTATTCCCTCGAAGAGAAAAGGGAGATGCAGCACAGTAGCATAAGTATTTCCCTCATTTTTTGAGAACCAAGGTATCAATCCAGTAGGAGACCATGCACGAGTCCCTCGCACCTGCACAAACAAATAAGAACTTCGCAGCCAACGCGATAAGGGGTTTTCAATCGCTTTACGGTCACTTAGAAAGTGAGATCTGATAGAGATGATAGTTTATATTTTTGGTATTTTTAGTTTATAAGAACAGTAAATAAAAGCAATAAAAGTAAAGTAGATGTAGATTGATATGTTGAGAATAGACCCGGGGGCCATAGTGTTCTCTAGTGGCTTCTCTCATGATAGCGATATTCTACGGCGGGTAAACAAATTACTGTCGAGCAATTGATAGAAAAGAGAATAATTATGAGACTATCTAGGCATGATCATTGTATATAGGCATCACGTCCGAGACAAGTAGACCGACTCCTGCCTGTATCTACTACTATTACTCCACACATCGACCGCTATCCAGCATGCATCTAGTGTATTGAGTTCATAAGAACATAGTAACGCCTTAAGCAAGATGACATGATGTAGAGGGATAAACTCAAGCAATATGATATAAACCCCATCTTTTTATCCTCGATGGCAACAATACAATACGTGCCTTGCTGCCCCTACTGTCACTGGGAAAGGACACCGCAAGATTGAACCCAAAGCCAAGCACTTCTCCCATTGCAAGAACTATAGATCTAGTAGGCCAAACCAAACCAATAATTCGAAGAGACTTGCAAGGATATTATGAGCACACATAAAAAGTTCAGAGAAGAACCAAATATCTTTCATAGATAACCTTGATCATAAACTCACAATTCATCGGATCTCGACAAACACACCGCAAAAAGAGATTACATCGAATGGATCTCCTCGGAGACCGAGGAGAACTTTGTATTGAGATCCAAAGAGAGAGAAGAAGCCATCTAGATACTGGCTATGGACCCGAAGGTCTGTGGTAAACTACTCACAACTCATGGTGAGGGCGATGATGATGATGATGAAGAAGAAGAACTTCGTGATGGATCCCCCTCCGGTGGAGCTCCGGAACAGGCTCCAAGATGGGATCTCACGGGAACAGAAGGTTACGGCGGTGGAATTAGGGTTTTCTCTCTGTTGTCGAAGGTTTCGGGGTACGTAGACTTATATAGGAAGAAGGAGGACACCGAGGAGTGCTCGGGGGGCCCATGAGGCAGCGGGCGCGCCCTGGGAAGGGGGGCGCGCCCCCCACCCTGTGGGCCACCTCTTGATCCCCTGACGTGGTTCTCAAGCTCCGTGTGCGTGATTTTCTCCAAAAATATCTCTCGCAAAGGTTTCATTCCATTTGGACTCCGTTTGATATTCTTTTTCTGCAAAACCCTGAAAGAGGCAAAAAACAGCAATCTGGACTGGGCCTTTGGGTTAGTAGGTTAGTCCCAAAAATATATAAAAGTGTATGATAAAGCCCACTAAACATCCAAGACTTCATAAATAATAACATGGAACAATAAAAAAATTATAGATACGTTGGAGATGTATCAGTATGCGGCCGGTGAGCAGACCTAGCTACCTCCTTAAAAAGAGCTTACGCAGTCCAACCCGGCGCGCGCCGCTTAGTCGCATGACGTCTAATAAGCTTCGGCTGATGCATACGACGCAAAACGCCCATACTATGCCCACGTGATGGTTAGTGCTATCAGGCCAAAGGCCCATCGGATCAAATATCCAACCCGTTTAGTGTCTTGGGAACGCGCGGTAACGAGTGGAGACTCATGATCATGTGACCCCATCGCCCCATCCCGAGGATGCCCGACCATGCCTCGTAATTATCTCACAAGCACCTTCCAGGTCAACCCGACTCCACATCACTTGCAAATAAGCTCGCGCGGATACCCCTCAGGGCCGACCCGTCTTTAGTAACATGGTTCAGTGTAAATTCATAGTAACCGTGTGTCTAAAACCAAGGAGAACCCTGAGAAATCACCCTCGATGGAATTCCACCTGATGTTATCATCAAGGTGAATGAATGAGGAATCACTCTCGAGGTCCACTCTTGAGGAGTTGCACGACAATGTCGCTATTGGGAGTGGAGAAGGAGGAATCACCCTCGATGACCATAACCGATGAACTAACCTACAACGTTAACATCAGAAGTGCTGACAAGGTATCACCCTCGGCAGTCGATAGTAACCCGGTAGTGTCGGACAACTAAGGGGAAAGTGTTTGTGCAGTGCCGAGGCCTGGTCTTCGATCCCGTTGATCGGGTCTTCTGATAATCCAGCGGGGCAATAGGGACAAGGTGGGGGTCACTGGTGGGTCATCAACCAACCTATACTAAGCAGTTTAGGATAACAGGTAAGGTATGAAAGCATGTAACAAGAAAAGGTTATGCCTCAGAATAGGATCATACGAAAACAGTAGCAGTTCTAATGCAAGCATACGAGAGAAGGGAATGGGCGATATCGGAATGATGAAAGGGGGTTGGCTTGCCTGGTTGCTCACACGAGAAGGAGAGGTCGTCATTGATGCAGTCGATCACTGAGGCAGCATCAGTCTTGAGGTCTACCGGAGAGAAGAGGGGGAAGAAACAATAAATACAAAGCATACAGATGTAACAAAGAAGCACGACATGTTAACACGCAGTGCTAGGGTGCTCTAACGCGGTGCTATACTATACCGACGAAGGGGGAAAACATCCGGGGAAGTATCCCCGGTGTTTCGTGTTTTCAGACAAATGAATCGGAGGGGGAAGTTGCACGTTCTCTGTGATAGGGATGTGTCGCGGATGAACGAACCGCGTATTCAGATTCGTCTCGTCGTTCTGAGCAAATTTCATGTATAAAACTTTTTCATCCGAGTTATGGTTTATTTTATATGATTTTCTAAAGTTTATAACATTTTCTAGAATTATTTTTAATAACATAAATGGAATATGACGTCAGCATGACGTGGGGATGACGTCAGCAGGTCAACAAGTTGACCGAGTCAACTAGGCAGTGGGGCCCACTGTCATAAACTGTTAGCTAATTAACCTAGTTAGTTAGTCTAATTAGACAGGTTAATTAAGTTAAGTTAATTAACCTAAATTGATTAAGTTAATTAATTAATTAATCTATTTAATTATTATTTTTACTATTATTTTTTGGAATATTTTGTAACCAGGGGCGTGGGCCCCTGCGGTCATTGGCCACAAGGCCTTAGCGGGGTTGGGCTAACGGGCGGGCGCCCGTGCCCGAGGGGCACGACGCCCAGGCGCGGGGCGAGGCCAGCGGGGAGCCAGCGCGGCGAGGTCTAGGCCTGGCGCGTGGCCAGGCGGCACAGCTGGCGGGCGTTGAGGGGCACCGACGTAGGGGGGCGAGGGGGCGGCCGGGGGCCACGGCCGGCCGAAGCAGGCGCGGTCGGCGAAGGGCGACGGGTGGTGTTGGGGATATAAGTATTTCATATGACCCGCCGAGGAGGGGCCGGCTTACCCAACGGCGATTCATGGGCCTAGCCCAGAAGCACATTAAAGACGGCGGTTTAGTTAAGGGCCCAAGGCCCACGGCGGCTTAAGGCCTGTATGTATCAACCGCCATATATGTGACTTGTGTTGTAAGGCATGTAATATGAGTCACCGGGCCGGACACGATCGTATGAGCCGGCCGGGACTCCGTAGGCCGCAGGGCGTCAACACGTGTATATAAGGGGACGACCCGGCAGCGGCTTAGGGCAAGAAACAACAGATCGAGGGCTTGGCAAGCGCATCCGCACCCTAGCAATCGACACCCCAGCAATTCCACCTCAAACTGGATTAGGTTTTACCCTCACCGCAAGGGGCCGAACCAGTATAAACTCCCTGTGTCCTTTGTCTTGTTCTTAACCTTAGGACATCTGCCATGACACTTCCACGACAAGATCGGCGAACCAGTATAAACTTGCTATGGCTCTGCAATCAAGTCCTTACCTTAGGACATCTATCGTGACACTTCCACGACAGTTGGCGCCCACCGTGGGGCCTGCGGCCTGTGGTTTCGAGTTCTTGAAGGGCAAATTCGAAGGGCTTAAGGGATACGTTGTGGGCCGGATGACCAAGAGTCGTCGCGGCAACTCCACATCGATGACGAAGGCTGGGTTCCCGAGGCCGGCTCAATTGAGTACGGGAACCGGGTCCCCTTTGGCGGAATTCACATCTTCATCGGCAAGATCGGCGAGCCGGGCCCTGAGTCGGACACCTACACCGACATCGTCGAGCCGGCTCAGCGTGCGCAACCCGCCCGGGTTCGGCCCGCGAAGAAGCGTTCCTTCGTTGGATACATCCAGGGCACTAGAGGCTCCAGATCTTATGAAGAAACAACCGTTCTCTCCAACGGTGAGTCATCCACATGTGAGACTAACTCCATGTATTGGATGCAGAGCAGACAGCTTGGGGGCTCGTTCGACAGTAATAGTATTCCGGACCTCAGTGAGCCGCCAAGCAGGGTAGCGATTTTCATGACTGGCACCCAGCTGGCTCTCAGATCAACAATCGTCGGGACCATAACACCCGACGCGATAGCGACTGCGGCAGGTGCAGAAGGCTCAACACTCCCGCCGACTCAAGCTTTGTCAGACCTGTTGGAGAATCTGGCCACTCTAATGGGAACAAAGATAACCCCAGGAAACCAGGATCAACACAAGACAGCTGTGGAGATGTTGCGGCAGGAGATAGCACAAGCTAAGGAAGACCTGGCAGCAGAGAACACCAGGATGACCGAAGAATGGGCCGTTTTGGACGCTCGGGCCCAGTGGATTCAAGCAAAAGCTTTCCGGCTCTCGGTAGGTCAGAACGCTACTAATGAAGCCATGAGGAGAAAGCAATAGAGTAATCTCCCCTTTGTTTATGAGCCAAGGAATATTTTTTCGGATGGGGCAGGGGGCGGTGGTCCACCGGTGTTAAACCGGACGGCAGAGGCACCCAGGACTGGCGGTCCGGTTCATCAACGTACAACCGGATCTCTGTATGCAGATCAGAACCACCCGGCCCCTCGTTACCCTCCTGCACTGGCGGGTCACTATTCCAACCCTTTGGATAACATGATAGCAGTGGCATCAAGGCTGGCGGCTTTGCCAGTTGAGGGCGAAACTCCAGTAGCAGTTGAAACCCGGAGAGCTCAGGAATTGCTTCAGACAGCACTACAGCAGCAGCATGCTTATTCTTATAGTCGAGACCGGATTCACTCAACCCCCCGTCCAAGTGCCAGCTACAGCAGACACATTGACTCGCCAGAGGTTTCAAGCGCAGAACGACGTCGTAACTCGCCTCGTGGACATAACCCGATGCGGCATGACGCTAGGGCATAGGACTTGCTGGTTCAGGCGGCCGATCATCATCCGGCGCCACACTAACCGGCAACGTTAGTGGATACATGTAGGACTTCCCGGGCTTGGGGTGTGCCGTGTCTAACGGCGGCCATAAGGAACGAGCGGTTGCCTAAGGATTTTAAGGGCCCTCATAAGGTGCCGAACTACACAGCAAATCATCCCCCTGAGGCTTGGATAGAGAGCTACGAGATGGCGATGGAGATGTTGGACGTTAGCGAAGCTGCATGTGCTAAATACTTCCCCATGATGCTAGAAGGCACGGCTCGTAACTGGTTAAAGGGGTTACCCGTCAATTCCATCGGGTCATGGGCAGAATTGAAGGCCAAGTTCATCAAGCACTTCAAGGACACGTGCAAACAGCCCATGTCGATCGTGGATCTAGACTCTTGTGTTCGGAACGAGGGTGAATCAACAACTAGTTGGGTGCGTCGGGTTTCGACCATCATGCACTCCTCACATAAGATCAACACTGAATTGGCGATAATAACGTTGGAGAAGAATTGCCGTTTCCCTCCACTCAAGCTGAAGCTAGGGCGGCTTAAGCGCCATTGTAATGATGTGGGGGAGCTCATGGCGGCTCTCGTCAACTATGCCGACTCTGATAGTACCAAGGACCCCGAGTCTGAAGCGGAAAGACCGAGAAAGGGGAAAAGGGGTAATGACCTGGGAGGACAGCAGTATAACCCGGCCAATCGGCACAGTGGCAATAAACGGAAGGCTGATGCTTTCATAGCTAATATGAGGGCATGTAATTTTAACCAGCGACGCAAGGGGAGGCCACCTCCAAGGTACAATATCGATGAGGTGATGAATCAGTCGTGTCCAAAGCATGGGTCGGATGAAAAACCGGCCACCCATGCGTCGAAAGATTGCAGCATCATGCGATCTTACAGAGAGTTTATCTAGAATGATCATGGACCAAACGGCGGCTCAGGATCTGGTTTTCAGGGTCTGGGTCATGGTGGCGGCGGCTCTAGCTCCGGTTTTCAGGGCCAAGGCAGTCAAGGCGGCAACAATCAGCAGAACAGCCAAGGGAACCAGCAGCAGTCCGGTTATCAGAGTAACCTAAAGCAGCTGAGCAATGGGCAATACCACGTGTTCACCACAAGTCTATGCAAACGAGACTAGAAGCTCCATAAGAGGGCGGTGAATACTGTTGAGCCGGTAGTGCCCCGTTACTTAAGATGGTCTGAGCAGCCCATTATGTGGAGCCGCGAAGGTCACTCGCCCCAAATTGATAAGGCGGGTCACCTGGCCCTAGTGGTGGCCCCTCAGGTCGGAGGGTACAAGTTCACCAAGGTACTCATGGATGGAGGTAGCAGCATCAACATTCCATATTACAATACCTTCCGTCGTATGGGGTTAACTGATAAGAAGCTTAAGCCATTGAACACTGTTTTTCATGGAGTTGTGCCTGGTAAGTCGGCGTATCCGGTTGGTAAGATTGATTTGGAAGTAACCTTTGGAGATGAACATGATTCCAGGACAGAAACTTTGACGTTCGAAGTTGTGAGGATCCACAACCCGTACCATGCTTTATTTGGCACGCAGGCTTATGCTAAGTTTATGGCAAGGCCATGTTACGTTTATTTGCAGCTCAAGATGCCGGGTCACAAGGGGAATATCACAGTGCATGGGAGTCGCAGCATAGCTTTGGAATGTGAAGAAGGCGTGCGGCTTACGCAGAGTCGGTTTGTGCCACAGAGGAGCTCAAGTTTTACAAAGATAATGTTGACTCGACAGATATGACATCTTTAAAGAAGCCAACTACAACGCATGACCCGTTGCTAAAGTTTAAGTCGGTAGTTGACACCAAGATGGTTGACTTTGTTCCTGGTGACTCATCTAAGCAGTTCAGTATCAGTGCAAATCTAGATCCGAAATAGGAAAGTGCACTCATCGAGTTCATCCGTGAGAACCGAGACATGTTTGCATGGAAGCCTTCAGACATGCCAGGTGTACCGAGAGAACTCGCTGAGCACACTCTTAATATTGATCCGAAGTATAAGTCGATCAGACAGTTTCTTCGTTGTTTTAATGAAGAGAGACGGAAGGCCATTGGTGAAGAGGTGGCCCGGCTCTTGGCGGTTGTGTTCATCGTAGAAGTTTTTCATCCTGAGTGGTTGGCTAACCCGGTTTTGGTGCTTAAAAAGAATGGCACGTGGCGCATGTGTGTGGACTACACAGACTTAAACAAGGCTTGTCCAGCTGACCCGTTCGCCCGCTCTCGTATTGATCAGATCATTGATGCTACGGCGGGTTGTGAGCGCTTGAGTTTTTTGGATGCATATTCTGGATATCACCAGATCAAAATGGCGGTTAAGGACCAGGAGAAGACGACTTTCATCACTCCGTTTGGAGCCTTCTGCTACGTATCTATGCCTTTCGGGCTTAAGAGTGCCCAATATTTGAACTTTCGGTCTGACCGAGATTTCACTTCGGTCTCACCGAGATTACTCAAATATGTGTTTAACGGTTGGATTTTGTGTGGAGGCTATATATACCCCTCCACCCCCTCTTCATTCGTGGAGAGAGCCATCAGAAAGTACTACCACTCCTACCTTACACTTTCTGAGAAGAGAACCACCTACCCTTGTGTTGAGATCAAGTTGCTCCATTCCTACCATATGAAACTTGATTTCTAACCTTCCCAAGTTGCTTTCCACTCAATCCTTTCTTCCACCACAGCCATATCAGTGAGGAGAGTTGAGTGTTGGGGAGATTATCACTTGAAGCACAAGAGCAAGGAGTTCATCATCATCAACCACATCTATTACCTTTTGGAGGGTGGTGCCTCCTAGATTGGTTAGGTGTCGCTTGGGAGCCTCCGTCTTCGAGATGTGGAGTTGAACCAAGAAGTTTGTAAGGGCAAGGAGATCGCCTACTTCGTGAAGATCTACCCCGAGTAAGGCTAGTCCTCCGTGGGCGTAGGCCATGATGGAATAGACAAGGTTGCTTCTTCGTGGACCCTTCGTGGGTGGAGCCCTCCGTGGACTCGCGCAGCCGTTACCCTCCGTGGGTTGAAGTCTCCATCAACGTGGATGTACGATAGCACCACCTATCGGAACCACGACAAAAATCTCCGTGTCTCCAAATTGCGTTTGATCTTCTCCACCTCTCTTTACTACATGTGCAATTTACTTTCCGCTGCTTATACTCTAGAATTGCATGTGTAGGGTGATACTTGAATTGATCATAATTGTGAAACTGCCAAAAACTGTTCATGAACTAAAGGCAGAATTTTTATATTGTCAAGTAGTCTAATCACCCCCCCCCTCTAGACATACTTTCGATCCTATAGCCGGTCTTCTGCCGGCTTAGATGGGGCGGGTGGTTCAGTAGGGGCAAAATCAGCCGGGGCAGGAGAAGTGGCGGCATCAGGTATCTCAGGAGGAGCATCATGGGTGGCTTCTTCAGTTGGCCTATGAACATCTTTTGCTGACGCCTGCAGCGCCGGCTCAATAACCTTGGGGTCAGCTACCGGCTTATTTGCCCTGGCTCTCTTGACAGGTTTGGCTTGACCTCTGCATGAATTAAAGTAAGTCGCAGCAAGGTTATAAAGATTTAAGGATAAGTTGAACAAGGAATAAGTCATTTACCCAGGAGCAGTCTTGAAAGCCGGAAGTTGACTCTGAGATGAGTCGCCGGAGGATGAACGAGAAGTTTCCTATTAATTTGAATCGGACGAGTTCAGTGGTTGCTGTATAAGACCTGTTAGCTGATAATGAGAGTTTATGAATGGAAATACCTCATTCCGGCATTTTCGTTGAGGCGGAGTGTTGGGTAAGCCGGAGGATAATTCCTCTTCTCCGGAGTTTCGAGTTCGACGCCGACTCTCGTGTTGCTGTTGCTTCAAAAGAAAGTGAGGATCTAAATGAGCTGAAGGTTGTGAAAATCTTACTTTCCGGATAACCCGTCAAACTTTTTGTCTTGGCAAGGATTCTGAGCCGGAGGAAATAGTAATTACCTCTTCATCCGCGGCCTGACTGGCCTCCGTGTCATCCTGGCAATAATCAGTGTCAATAAGATAGTTGAAGTAAGAACCAAGAGAGTCAAGGACTACCTCCGACTCAGTGCCGTAGTTTAGTTCAAACAGTTCGGAAGCACTGGTTTTCTTCTTGGTCTTCTTAACAACTTTTTTGGCGGCTTTCTTGGCGGCTCTGGCTCTCTTGGCAGATTCATGGTCATAAGATTTCTTCCAGAAGGCTGACTTAGCCTGTGAGAAGTGGAGAATTCAAGATTGGCAAGGGAACTGTAATTATAAAATGGCAACAGTTAAGGTTAAGATTTACCTCTGGTGCCGGGTTAGATTTGCAGAAAGGCAACAAGCCCACTTTGCTGCAGTCAGACAAGGATTCATTTAAAACATTTTTTGTCATATCTGCGATGACATTCTCCTCCAGATCCTCAGAGCTATGTAGCAAATGATCATTCTTTTCTCCAGTATATTCACACATTAAACCGGACCTGCGGCTTAAAGGAATAATCCGACAAGCGAGCCAGCACCAGGCTAAGTCAATTCCAGTTAAAGCGTTTCCCAGAAGGGCCTTCACCTTTGAAAGAGTGGGGGCAATTGACTTGCGTTCTGCAGCAGTAAGCTTTTCAGAAAGAGGATGATTGGTGTCTAAATGTTGAACACGGAGACCCGACAAAGGATGCTCGTTAGCCAGAGAAGTATCTATACAATAAAACCAAGTTTTGTTCCAATCTTTCGGATGACTCGGCAGACAGGCATAAGGAAAAATAGAGTCTCTCCTTCTTTGGATGGAGACATCCCCAAGCTCCAAGCTAGGGCCATTGGTAAATTCATTCTGGCGGTTTAAGTAAAATAACTCCCTAAAAAGCAAGATGTTGGGCTCCTCTTGAAGATATACTTCACAAAAAACCTGAAAGTTGCAGATATTTGACACGGAATTGGGTTCGATGTCTTGGGGATGGAGCTGGAAGAAGTGCAGAACATCTCTGAAGAATTTAGAGCCGGGCGGTGAGAAACCCCGGTTCATATGGTCAGTAAAAACAATCACTTCATCATCTGTGGGTGCAGGTCTCTCTTCGCCCGGGTTAGGAGCACGATAAGGCATAACTGGAGCATTTAGCAGATATCCGACTCTGACAAAGTCGGCCAGTGTGGCTTCAGTAACAATGGAAGGGACCCAGTTCCACGTAGTGATTGTCTTTGGTGGCATTGTGAACAAGCAAACCTAAAGAAATAAAGATTATTGCTGGTTTAGAATCAGTTCGTTAACACCGGAAACAAATTATTACTACAAGTTCAGCATGGCGGCTTAAATGGGGCCTAATGGCATAAGAATAATCATAAGTCGTAAAATTAAGCCGCCATGTCAGATGCGAGTGTTCAGAAAATCAAATTTCACTAAGTCTGGGAAAACAGTTTTCACACGTTGCGGCGGTAATTTTGGATCTACAGTTGTTCAAAAATCAAGATTAAAATGACGAACAGGCAAAACAAAAGATCAATATGATACAATTCTTGGAGATGAATCTATTTCTTGCAGAGATGAAATATTACAGTATTGACTAAAGGGATACTATCAACACCAGCATATGAAGGGACATCAAGTTCAGAAGAAAAACCATAGTTGCAGAGGAAGAAGAAGATGAACTCTGGCGAACTTCACGGGAACCCTAATGGATCTAGGAGGAGAAGAACAAGAATGCACCTGAGCGAGTAAGACGGTGGCGGCACGCGGAAGAGACCTGGTCGCGTTGAGTTGACGCGGCGGCTGTTGTTGAAGACGAAGTAGAGGGCATTGGCGCTGGTGGAGCTTGGTTGCAGGAACGTCGCGAGGAAGGAGACGAAGAGAAAGAGACGAAGGAGAGAATGGAAGGGAACTTTCGGCCCTATTTATAAGCTAAGTGGATAAAGGTCAGGTGAGAGAATCGTGGAGGTGGAAAATTAGGTAAGTAACTGTGCATGCACCTCGATTCTTGGAATCCCAATAAATGTGGAAGATTTGTTAAGATCTGGACCGTTTGCAAGTGACATCATGGCGAGTTACCGTTACTTCAAAAACTGACGTCATGGCGGATCACTATCGTTTCAAAAGCGAAGGTTACAGCGATTTATAGTCTCTCGCAAGAGGATGAAGAAAGATTGACATGAACAAGTTCAAGATCAACCTGGGGCCTAATGTTGGGGATATAAATATTTCATATGACCCGCCCAGGAGGGGTTGGGTTACCCAACAGTGGTTCATGGGCCTAGCCGAGAAGCACATTAAAGACATCGGTTTAGTTAAGGGCCCAAGGCCTGCGGCGGCTTAAGGCCTGTAAGTATCAACCGCCATATATTTGACTTGTGTTGTAAGGCATGTAATAAGAGTCACCGGGCCGGACACGATTGTATGAGCCGGCCAGGACTCCGTAGGCCGCAGGGCGTCAACCCGTGTATATAAGGGGACGACCCGGTAGCGGCTTAGGGCAAAACAATAGATCGAGGGCTAAGCAAGCGCATCCGCACCCTAGCAATCAACACCCCAGCAATTCCACCTCAACCCAGATTAGGTTTTACCCTCACCGCAAGGGGCCGAACCAGTATAAACTCCATGTGTCCTTTGTCTTGTTCTTAACCCTTTTAAGCTAACCACGTCGCTATGGCTCTGCAATCAAGTCCTTACGTTAGGACATCTGCCGTGACACTTCCACGACAGGCGGCATCAGGGCGGCAGCGCGCGGGCGCAGCAGCAGTGAAGCAGCATCGGAGAGGCGGGGTTGGTGGGGCCACGGAGGGCGGTGGCAGCATAGTAGGCAGCGGGCAGCAGGCGCGCGCGCCGTGGCAGTGACACTGTGGCGGCTACGCTGCAGGCGAGCGGGTCAGAGGGGAGCGTGTAAGCGCGCGATGTAGAGGGCGTCGGGCGCGAGTGCGCGACCATGACGCGACAGGAGAAGGGGAGGCCGGAGGCGGGCAGCGACAAGCCGCGACGGCAGTGGTGTTCGGGCGTGGGCGTAAATGGCGTTAGAGGGCTCGGAGAAGCACGCGTGTGTGTGTGTTGGGCCCCTGGGAACCTTAGGAGCTTGACTACGAGCTCGGACGCGACCTATGGCAATGGTGGCCACTGCGATGAGCTTCACCACGGTGGCGGGGCAGCACCAATTGTGACGCCAACTATGGGGCGAGGACACGGAGGAACATGAGGGGGGATGGCGCAGTGTTCACTGGGAGAGCACACAGAGGCTCGCTGGTGACCGAGAGCGTTGGACGGCGGCGAATTTTGAAGCGGGTCGTCGGCAGGTTGCAGAGGACGACGACGATGTTCCCCGGCGACGCAGAGGCATTGGGCTCGATCCACAGCTCGGAGTCGAGGGAGGTGGACCAGCGGGACCTCGTGGACCACCAGGCGTCGCTCGGGGTGGCGCCGGAGCGCGGCAAATGGCAAGCGGCGGCAATGTTCGCGCTCGGCCATGCTGGATCTGGAGAGCGAGGCCAGGGGTGGGGCGTTAGGGTTAGCAGGGGGTCGAGGAGGGCCTTAACCATGCGGGGGCACGACGGATGGCCGCCACGTGGCTCATCCGCGGCCTGGACGTCAGTTGCGCGACCACCGAGCCATGGTGAACAGAGGGAAGGGGAAGACCCCCCCTGTTGGGCTGGGTCGGCACTATGCTGCGGCTGGGCTGTGACACAGTGCCACTTTTCCCTCTTCCGACTTTTCTTTCTAATTAGCTTCTGTTTTATTTTTATTTTCCTATCTTCCATTTATTTTCAATAGTAAATGAGTTTTATAAATTATGGAACTTGGCCCATTATTTACATTGCAATATTAGGCACTGCCACCAGGAGTTTGGTAGATATATAAAATAGTTTGTATTTTCATAAAATAGAGAAGGCATTTTAAATAAAGATTTGGCCCATGTTTTATTCATTTTAGGGCACTTAACCACTGTATAAAATGTTGGTCCCACCAAGACATTTATCCAGTGATTATTTGCAACACATTGAACATTTTAGTTTTCTTGTTTGAAGAAATAACTTATTTGACTTCATTATAAATTTGAATTTGGCTTTGATTTAACAAGGGGTAATTTGGCTTAGACAAACCTAATGACCTGGCACCATTAGTAGGAAATTACTCTAGCATGGTCCTCGGGGTGTTACAAATCTCCTCCACTACAAGAAATCTCATCCCGAGATTAAGAGGTGGAGTAAGGGGGAAGAGTTGGTTACGAAATTCTAACGAATCTACTCGGTCTTGGATGCTCTTCTCAAAGAGGTTGATCCCTTTCGTTGATGTCTTCATTTCTCCGCATCAGGGCATCATGATGAAGTCATCGTCCTCCTTACAGGATCTTCACCGTACTTACGAAAGGATGAGAGGGGAAATTCTATAAGGACGAGTTTTAACAAGATTGAGAATCGGACGATTAATTCAGGGGAAGAAGCATAAAGTGTCTCCCGAGTTGATTACGTGAAACACCTCAAGAGCATTATAGGGGGGTACGAAAGTTTCAAACAGGTAAGCAATCGTTCGATGCCTGAAGTAGAGTGTGAAGGGGGTTCATAGCAATGGAATAAGTATTGTGTCTGATACCAGAATAGATCGTCTCTAGGACGGTGGCTCGTCAGTTACATATGAAGCCAATGCGAGGAATAACTTTGGCAACAAGGGTGTACAGGAGAGTCAGGTTTTGATCATGTGGAACTGTGGGTTATAGGCCCACTATGTGGGTTAAAAGTAGAAATAGTTGTGACATGTTGCAAGGTCATGATAGTCAAGCAGGTCAGAGCATAGCATGCCAGTTATGTTGGCAACAACGAGGTACCAAGGGCGAGGGATGAAGAGAACCATTTTCCTGCTCGTTAAGATGGGGCGGACCAATAGGCAAAGTTCTCGTCCATCGGTGGTTACCGGAAGGTCATAAACAACAGTAACAGGGTTTTACTGACACGGTTGTACATCGAGGTGTTTGCATAAGCAAGAAAACATTACCACTTAGATCATATAGATCACAATGAAGGTTAAACAAACCATTGGAAAGGAAAACATAATTATCAGTTTAAACAGACCAATGGAAAGGAAAATTTGTTTGAACAAAAATAATAGGAGCATATCCCAAGTCGGATAACAAGGAACTCAAGGTATAACATATTATAAAAACAAGTTTTGTGTTGGAGGTAATGCAAGAATGTTGGCGATGTTATAACAAACCATCAAAGGGAATGGGTGGTATTTCCCATCATGAATTCGATTCACAACTTGGAAGAAAGCAAATCATTGTTGATGCTGATCACGACACATTTGTTGAGAGATTTCATTAAGATGTAATAGATCGACGACGACATCAAGTCAAATGAATGACGGAGCGAATGGTTATTGAAACCACTAGTACACTACAAACTTGAAATTAAGCTTGTTGTTCAAGGCAAAAAATGATATGACGAGGAAGATCAATGTAAGCTTAGCTCATCGTCGCAAATTGTGCTCCATGAAGAAGGATCAGGTAGCACAGTTAAAATTCAGCACGATAATGATATAGCCGATCGGGCTAGGAATGACTTGAAGGATTATTAAACTTCCTAGCAACAAAGTACTAGAAGTATTGAACCACAGTGCGGATTCGAGTCACTTGTCAGAGTCCTAGAGTGACAGAAATGTAAACCTGCGGAGTGACTAAACAGTCAGAGTATTATTCCAACAAGAATACATAAGAGATAGAGCAATGGGATGATATGCTCGAGATAACAGGGGGAAATACTGAAGGTAGATCAAACGAACTCATGTATTGATCTATAGAAGTCATATGTTTTGACTTGTCTAAGAAATGGAATCAAAGGGGAACATTATGGTTGGAACCATGATTGCCATTAACCAGATCGAAGATACAAGATGAACTTATATCAAGGGGATAACAATTTTTACGAGATTTTTCCCATGATAAGATCTACATCATTTCCATGGGCATGAACACAAAGTTCAAGGTGGAGTCCTACTTCTTCAATGCACAACTTTTCATCCACTTCTCACTTTCGAAGAAGTTGTAATGTCAAAATTTATCTGACGAATAGCTAGTAGAGTATAGCTCGCATAACCTTAGAGTTCTCACATATTAGGGAAGGAATATGTTCAACCCATCGGGGCATCTTAGGAACATATAACAAAAACTTCGCAAGTGAATTATACAAGCTCAAAAGTAGGGCATGGTTGAGAAAGCAGACGATACAATTTACCGAAGGCATTAATTATGTACCCGAGGAAAGGCTCACAATGTTATTGTATATGAAGGATGTTGTCGGATATAATCCAGCCAAGGATCTGGTGATCCACAAGGGATCTGATGTGAGCATCAGTACTCAACCAGAAGAAGAAAGAATGTGAGGAGATCAGACTATGGAAACAACCGACTAATCCAAAACTTAAATGCAAAGGAATTATGACTTCCAAATCAAGCGATCAGAAGCAACCACTCTGATTAAGGATTGAAATGACTTAGGGGTACAATCGATGGCAATTTGATTGGTCGAGAACTAGCTCATATTCGGAATGACGTCTGAGCTGGATGAACGAATTCTAGTTTGACTAATGATTGAGAGTATTTCCAACCTATTGAATCAATAAGATCAGAAAGCCAATCACAAAGAATTTTAATGAATATTGATATACATATGGAATTAACCATAATGAAAGCAGGTAAAACTTCCCAGAGCAATAGGTTGCTGAGGATGTTGGAAGATTGAGTAGCCTTTCGAAGACATTTGTGAAACGCATGAACAGCTGGGGATGAACGAATTCTCAGTAAGTGTGAGGAATTATTCACACATGTAATCATGCGGAAAAGGAGCTGCAAGGCAGCAGGCACCAAGGATTCTCGAAATATCCGAACCATTTCAGGGTATCTTGCAATAACAAGAGCAATTGAAATGAAGGTATGGACGACAAGTGTATGCAGCTATCCTTAGGGATTTATCGGTGATATGGAATTGTAACGGTGAAGGGCACAAAGTCTGGAGAGAACATCGTAGAGTATCTTCGAAATCTTATGGTGCAGCAGGCCATCATCTTCAATGAAGGTCTCTCGGAGAGCAAGTTATTACGAGAACGTAAAGTCGAAGTTAGCAAAATCTTTAACCCGAATAGGAGAGAGATCAGAGTCCCAGAGTAAAGATGAGGAATAAAATATCCTAATACCACCCAATGGCGATGTGGGATCGTAAGACACACTGCCATGTTAGTAAAACGGGTTTTCAAAGGCTAGACTCAACTTCAACCAAGGAGTTGGAAAGGGGGGTTCCTACAGGCAATCAGCTCTGATACCAACTTGTGACGCCCCCGATTTGACCGTACACTAATCATGCACGCAAATGTGTACGACCAAGATTAGGGACTCACGGGAAGATATCACAACACAACTCTAGACACAAATAAAATAATACAAGCTTTATATTACAAGCCAGGGGCCTCGAGGGCTCGAATACACAAGAGTCAGCGGAAGCAACAATATCTGGGTATAGACATAAGTTAGACAAGTTTGCCTTAAGAAGGCTAGCACAAAAGCAACACAGTCGAAAAGGCACGGCCTCCTGCCTGGGATCCTCCTGACTACTCCTGGTCATCGGCGGCCGTCACGTAGTAGTAGGCACCCTCGGGGTAGTGGCAGTCGTCAAAGGTGGCATCTGGCTCCTGGACTCCACCATCTGGTGGCAACAACCAGGAAGAAGAAAGAAGGGGGAAAAGGGGTAGCAAAGCAACCGTGAGTACTCATCCAAAGTACTCGCAAGTAAGGATCTATACTACATATGCATCGGTATCAATGAAAAGGGGTAGGATCTATGGACAAACTGCAGAATGCCAGAATAGGAGGGGGGAAGCTAGTCCTATCGAAGACTAGCATCTTCTAGAAACCACCGTCTTGCAGCAACAGGAGGGAGTAGAGTAGTATAACATTAGTCATTTTTAAGTTGTTGTAACAACGCTCCAGAATCCTTTCTCGACTCCCGAAGCCACATAGCCAAAGCATGCCTCAGCATCCAGTTCTAGTTGTATTGATCGGGATACAACTCCGAGTGTCCGTTCCCGTAGGACAGGCTATCGATAGATGTATTCTTCCCTGCAGGGGTGCACCAACTTAACCACCACGCTCGCTTAACTCCGGCCGGACAAACCATCAGGTCATGCCCGACCTCGGCCAAACAATACGCCGCAACCCGACCTAGGCTTAATAGAGTGGTCAGCACGTCGGACTAAACCTATGCCCCCACGAGTCTTGGGCCATTACCCCGAGAATTCCTGCACGTTGCGTACGCGGCCGGTGAGCAGACCTAGCTACCTCCTTAAAAAGGCAAGAGCTTATGTAGTCCAACCCAATGTGTGCCGCTCAGTCGCATGACGTCTAATAAGCTTCGGCTGATGCATACAACACAGAACGCCCATACTATGCCCACGTGATGGTTAGTGCTATCAGGCCAGAGGCCCCTCGGATCAAATATCCAAACCGTTTAGTGTCTTGGGAACGCGCGGTAACAAGCTGAGACTCACGATCATGTGACACCATCGCCCTGTCTCGTGGACTTGCGGCAAGGGCTAAGAATGCCCGGCCATGCCTCGTAATTATCTCGCGGGCACCTTCCAGGTCAACCCGACTCCACATCACTCGCAAGTAAGCTCGCATGGGTACCCCTCAGGGCCGACCCGTCTTTAATAACATGGTTCAGTTTAAAGTCATAGTAACCGTGTGTCTAACACCAAGGGAAACCCTGAGGAATCACCCTCAATGGAATTCCACCTGATGTTATCTTGAAGGTGAATGAAGGAGGAATCACCCTCGAGGTCCACTCTTGAGGAGTTGCACGGCAGTGGCGTTATCGGGAGTGGAGAAGGAGGAATCACCGTCGATGACCATAACCGATGAACTAACCTACAAGGTTAACATCAGAAGTGTTGAGGAGGTATCACCCTCAGCACTCGATAGTAACCTAATAGAGTCAGACAACTAAGGGGAAAGTGTTGTGCAGTGCCGGGGCCTGGTCTTCGATCCCGGTTATTGGATCGTCTAATAATCCAGCGGGGCAACAGGGACAAGGTGGGGGTCACTGGTGGGTCATCAACCAACCTATACTAAGCAGTTTAGGATAACAGGTTATGAAAGCAGGTAACAAGAACATGCTATGTCAGAATAGGATCATACAAAAACAGTAGCAGTTCTAATGTAAGCATAAGAGAGAAGGGAATGGGCGATATCGGAATGATCGAAGGGGTTGGCTTGCCTGGTTGCTCAAACAAGAAGGAGGGGTCATCGTTGATGCAGTCGATCACCTAGGTAGCATTAGTCTCGAGGTCTACCATAGAGAAGAGGGGGAAGTAATAATAAGTACAGAGCATACATATGCAACAAGGAAGCATGACATGTCAACACGTAGTGCTAGGGTGCTCTAACGCAGTGCTATACGATACCGGCGAAGGGGAAAACATCCGGGGAAGTATCCCCGGTGTTTCGTGTTTTCAGGCAGATGAATCAGAGGGGGAAGTTGCACGTTCGCTATGATAGGGCTGTGTCGCGGGCGAATGGACCTGGTTTTTGGATTCGTCTCGTCGTTCTGAGCAACTTTCATGTATAAAACTTTTTCATCCGAGTTACGGTTTATTTTATATGATTTTTTAGAATTATTTTTATTAACATAAAAGGAATATGACGATTTAGAATTATTTTATCTATTTAATTGTTATTATTTCTATTATTTTTAAAATATATTTGTTAACCAGGGGCGTGGGCCCCTCTAGTCATTGGCCCACAAGGCATTATCAGGGCGTGGGCTAAGGGGTGGGCGCCCGTACCCGAGGGGCGCGACGCCAGGGCGCGGGGCGAGGCCAGCGGGGTGCCGGCGTGGCGCAGCCTAGGCCTGGTGCACGGCCAGGGGCACGTCCGGCGAGCGGCGGGGCACCGGCGCAGGGGGGCCGAGCGGGCGGCCGTCGGCCACGGCTGGTCAAAGCAGGCGCGGTCGACGGCGGGCGACGGGCGGCGTAGGGGCGGCGGTGCGCGGTAGCAGCAGCAGCGAAGCTGCATCGGAGAGGCGGGGCTGCTGGGGCCATGGTAGGCGGTTGCGGCATAGCCCGCAGCGTGCAGCAGGCATGCGCGCTGTGGCGGCTGATACGTCCAAAACGTATCTATAATTTCTGCTTGCTCCATGCCTCTTTTGGGTGATATTGCTATGATATTTATACACTTCCATACAATTTTGATCATATTTGGACTAACCTATTAACTCAATGCACCCCAGTGCCAGTTTCTGTTTTCGGCTGTTTTTGTATTTCAGGTTTTCACGTTACGAGAACTGCCAGGAAAAATCCAGAAAAAATATATAAAAAATCAGCGTTCCAGAAACTACCGTGCACCCGAAGGACAGCCGGAGGGGGGGCACCAGGGCTCCAGGCGCCCTGGCGGTGCGCCCCCCCCCCCTAGGCCGCGCCGGGGGGCGCCTGGGCCCCCCGAGGTTCCTCCGATGCCCCCCTTTGGCATATATTTAAAGCGTCTCCCGAAACCCTCGAGGGAGGAACCCTTTTCGCGATCTCATCTCTGTTCCGCCGCCGCCGCCACTTCCAAGATCGGGAGCACCAGGAGAACTCTTCCCGGCACCCTGCCGGAGGGGAGGATCACCACCGGGAGCCTCTCCACCACCATGGATGCCTCCCGGATGAGTAGTGAGTAGTCTCCCTTGGACCATGGGTCCATGACCAGTAGCTGTGATGTTCTCCTCCCGTTCTTGTGCTTCACTAATTAGTCCTAGTGAGCTGCCCTACATGATCGAGGCACATATGTAATCCTTATGCTGTTGCTATGATGAGTTTGCTGGGATCCGATGGATTATGAGATTATGCTCAGATTGTGCTTGAGTAATATATTTGATCTACCTCTTTTATATTTATGTTCGTAAGTAATTCTTGCATGTTCTCCGTTGTTATTTATTGCTTTGGCCAAGTAGTAGGTAGTGACTCCAAGAGGGAACGTTATGCTTTACTGTGGGTTCATGCCCCTCGATGACTAGCTTGAGTGACAGAAACATGAGTCTAGGGGATGTGTTGTTGCCACAAGAGGGAAAACAACGGTGCTTGTGCCTGCGGGTGCAAGGATTGTTTACTTTACGCAAAGTTCTTTTAATGCAGTTGTTTGTTGCATTGAGTTTACACTATGGGTGGGACTCGCAACTTAATACCAGCGAGATGTTCTGGATAGATATCTCAAGGTGGATGATTAGTAGTAGATATTGATGGATTTCGGTCTACTTACTTTGGCGTACCGCCCATGCTTTGAACCTCAACCTTTCTTGCAATGTAGTCAGCATTGGTTTGCGCACATGGTCCTGTCAATTGCCCAGCTGTAATTCGTTTACCTCACATAGCTGTTTTATCGTCTTTTGGGAGAGAGACATCACTAGTGAACATCATGAGACTCCGGTCCATATTACCATCATTGATCACATCCGCTATTTACTTTTCGCTTTTATTTACTATTGCAATTATATCTATCACTACTATCACTTGCGTTTAATCCTTTGTGAACTACAAGGCCGGAGGGATTGACAACCTCTCTGGACTCGTTGGGAGCAAAGTTATTTGTATCTGTGTGCAGGTCCACGTTGATTGCTAATATCTGGCGCAGTAGCAGTTGACACCTCCTTGTTGAACCTAGGAGTCTCTGGGGATTCGATCCTTGGTATCTTTGCCAAGGGAAAAACTTCCGCAACACTACATCTCACACCTTCCACTTGGGGTAACCAACGAGGGGCGAGAAGCCTAGCAAGAGTTTTTCTGGCGCCGTTGCCGGGGACTCCACTCTTCAAGATAGGGGAGTTGCACGCTATCTTTTACCTTTGCTTTTAGTCTTGTTAGTTTACCTTTCAGTTTTTGCTTTAGTATCTTTTATCGAAAATCACAAAAATAGTTATCTTGCTTGCTTGCTACTATGGGTTCCACCGAGAACACCAAGTTGTGTGACTTCACTAGTCACAACAACGATGACTTTATCAGCACACCTATCACTACACCTGCCACTTCAGCACCTTCATATGAAATTAAACCTGCTTTACTGAACTTAGTCATGAAAGATCAATTCTCCGGTGCTGGAGATGATGCTGCTTTACACTTGAACAACTTTGTTGAACTTTGTGATATGCAAAAGTACCAAGAAATAGATGGTAATATTGTTAAGCTTAAGCTTTTTCCTTTCTCCTTGAGAGGAGGAGCTAAAATTTGGTTTCAGTCTTTGCCTAGAAATAGCATAGATTCATGGGACAAGTGCAAATATGCTTTTATTGGAAAATACTATCCACCTGCTAAAATTATCCAACTAAGAAGTAACATAATGAATTTTAAACAATTGGATAATGAACACGTTGCCCAAGCTTGGGAACGTATGAAATCTCTTATCAAGAACTGCCCTACTCATGGTTTGACTACTTGGATGGTTATCCAAACTTTTTATGCAGGCTTGAACTTTACCTCGCGGAACTTGTTAGATTCGGCCGCGGGAGGAACCCTTATGTCAACTACACTTGGTGCTGCCACAAAACTTCTCGATGAGATGATGACCAACTATTCCCAATGGCACACCGAACGCGCTCCATCAGGTAGGAAGGTAAACTCTGTCGAGGAAATTTCCTCCCTTAATGAAAAAGTTGACTTGATCATGTCTCTACTTTCGAAGCAATCTTCTATTGATCCTCGTGATGTTCCTTTAAATTCTTTGATTGCTCAAGAACAAGTAGATGTGAACTTTATCTCTAGAAACAATTTCAACAACAATTCTTATAGGAGTAACTTTGGTAGCAATCCTAGACTATTCCCCTCTAATTCTTATGGGAACAACAATGCTTATCCTAGCACTAGGAACTCCACTACTGAACTAGAGATTATGCTTAAAGATTTCATCACTACCCAAAAAAGCTTTTAATAATAGTGTAGAAGAAAAACTACATAAACTAGATGATCTCTCTTCAAAGGTAGACAATTTAGCCAATGAGGTAAAATTGCTTAAAATTAGAACTTCTCCTCTTGAGGAGAGGAAGGTCACTCCTATGAATGCTATTCAAGTGCAAATTAATGAAAATATTAGGATGATGGCTAAACTTAAAGAGAGATGGGCTAGAGAAAGGGAGGAAGAAGATAGAATTAAGAGCCTTCCTACCCACCACACTGTTGCTACTATCCAAGTTGTTGAGGATATCCAAACTCTTAGCACCCAATGTACTCCTGGTCCCATTGGACCTATTAATGGTGATGCTATGACTATAGAAACTACCAAACATGTGAACCTAAAGGACACCACTACCACTTTACTTGATGCTAGTGACCTTGATTTTGATAATTGCGCTCTTACCGAAGTTATTGATTTCCTTCACAAGATGTCTAGAGATCCCCGCACTAGCACGCTTAACCTTGCCTTCACAGAGCATATCACTAATGCTCTCATCAAAGCTAGGGAGGAGAAACTTAGAGTAGAAGCCTCCATACCTAGAAAGCTAGAAGATGGTTGGGATCCTATGATAAAAATTAAATTGAATGACTTCTCTTGCTATGCATTATGTGATGTTGGAGCTAGTACCTCTGTTATGCCCAAAAGACTATATGATATGCTTAAATTGAAACCTTATGATTCTTGTTCTTTTGGTGTTCGTCTCGTTGATTCTTCCATAAAGAAACCTTTGGGGAGGATCGACGATGTTCTTATCGTTGTCAATGATAATTATGTTCCCGTTGATTTTACTATTATTGATATTGAATGTGATCCTTCTTGTCCAATTATTTTGGGACGTCCCTTTTTACGCACCGTTGGTGCTATCATTGACATGAAAGAGGGGAATATAAAATTTCAGTTTCCTCTCAAGAAAGGGATGGAACACTTCCCTCGAAAGAAGATCAAGTTACCTTTTGAGTCCGTTGTACGGGCTAGCTATTCTTTTACTCTTGATAAGACTTGATCTATATGCATTATGCCTAGCTTAAAGGCATAAAAGAAAGCGCTTTTGGGAGGCAGCCCACATGAATAAATTTATTTTGCTTTTGTTGTGTCTTGATGTTGTTACTACTGTAGCATCATCATTGTATCTTTGCTTTTTCAATTTTGTGCCAAGTGTAGCCTCTGATTGCTAGAAAGTTCAAAAGTTGTGAGGTGCTGTCCAGGAAACAGATTCTGTCCTTGGATAGAAAAATTCGTATAAAATCACCAGATCATCTTTTTGGTCTGAATTGTTTCGACAGCATGCTCTATATAATTGTCTTTCGTGCGTCTGTTCTGAGTTTTTTGATTAGAGTTGCAGAAGTTCCCCGAACAAATCATTTACTACCTGCTGTTCTGTTTTTCACAGTTTCTGTCCTGTTTTGCCTTTCTTTCATTTTGCAAACCAAGAGCTTGCTTTTTCTTTGCAAAAACCTTTTGGCAATCTTGAGAAACAGTAGACCTTCAAAAATATCTTTATTTCCAGCAAGGTACAATTATTTTATTATGGGTACTAACCTCGCTAATCAGATTATGATGAGTTATGTATGAAGGGAGTTTTCAAGTGTGCGAGGGAAGATGATAAAAAGATCCAGGAGTGTCAAACGCTTAAGCTTGGGGATGCCCCCGTGCACCCCCAAGAAATATTCAAGGAGACTCAAGCGTCTAAGCTTGGGGATGCCCCCGTGCATCCCCTTCTCCATCAACATTATCAGTTTGTCTTTCGTTCCACTATATTTTAATCACTTCATGTGTTATGTGCTATGCTTGGAGCGTCTTGCTTCTAGTTTTCTTTAGTTTTTCATAACGAGTCGGAACTCAGCTTTCTTTATCTGGGAGAGAAACACGCTCCACTTCTACCTAGAACATAACATAGCATTTTCATGTCTATCCTTGCTGTGTGTGTTCTTTGCCTTTTAATAGCTACTATCATGTTCAGCTCTTAGCTTTCATGCTTATCTTTTCAAAGAGCTTTTGTTTAGTTGGTTGCTTGAACTCTCTTTAATTATCATGCTTATCTTATTAAGAGAGTTTGCTTCCGTTGCATTGGTTAATATGTCTATGATAAAGATGCTACGTGCATAATGGCGCTTAGTAGTTCAGGTTTTCTTATGGTTAGTCTCAAATAGCTGGGGGATTCCCAATATGTTATTGGAGTACCAACATGATTTGTTTGCCAATGATGTGGTATGGTTTAGTAATATCTTCCCTCAAGAATTTATTTTGATTGACTTGGCGTATGCCCACGCATATTTAAGACTGTAAAGAAAGTCTATCAAGCCTTGATGATCTTTTGTTTCTGAGTAGCGATATAACTTCCATGCCTGATTCAATGTTGCTTTGTCGCTCTGCATGATTATGACCGTCATTGCTCTCTTAGTTGGTCGCTCCCAGTCTTTTGCTAACCTCCACCTGTACTAAGCGGACTGACTGCTTGTGCATCCACATCCTTTTAAACCAGTTATGCCATATGAGTCCACCATACCTACCTATATGTGGTATTTCACCGCCACTCCAAGTAAATTTATATGTGCTACCTTTAAAACCTTCAGTTTTTGCAATACATAGCTCATGGGAAAGTAGCTTAAAAACTATTGTGGTAAAGAATATGTTGCTTATATATCTTATTTCTTATAAGTTGCTTGCTGAGCGGTAACCATGTTTCTGGGGACGCCATCAACTGTTACACTTTTGTTGAATATCATGTGAGTTGCTATGCATGTTCGTCTTGTCTAAAGTAAGGGTGATTTGCCATGGGTTGAATGGTTTGAGTATGCATATTGTTAGAGAAGAACATTGGGCCGCCAACCAAAGCCATGTATCATGGTGGAAGTTTTAGCTTGGACATTAATCCTCAATCTCTTATGAGAATATGCTTAAGCATTAAAGAGGAGTCCATTATCTATTTTCTATGTTGTCCCGGTATGGATGTCCTCAAGTTGAGATCTATCAAAAACGAGAAATCAAATGCGATCTATCTCCTTGGACCTTTGTACAGGTGACATAGAGGTACCCCTTTGTGACACTTGGTTGAAACATATGTAATGCAATGACAATCCATGGAAATCTGAGCTAATTAGGACAAGGTGCGAGCACTATTGGTATTCGATGCATGAGGCTTGCAACTTATAGGATGTCTTATGCATAACACATATGAAGTACTACTACCGTTGAAAAAATTGTTTCTATGTTTTCAAAATAAAAAGCTCTAGCACATGAGTAATCCCTGCTTCCCTCTGCGAAGGGCCATTCTTTTACTTTTATGTTGAGTCTCCACCTTCTTTTAAAAGCACCAACTACTGAGAGCATGATTGTCATTCTGAGTGTAATGTGCATTGTCCCAAAGTAGCATTGTCTTTTGCATGATTGTGATATCGTTTATTCTGAAATCATTGTATCTAGTCATCACTTAAACCTTGGAGGTGCCCCTGCATTTATGTTTTGCTTCACTAAAGGGGGCAAGCTAGATATCACTTTATCATATTTGCACATCATGTTCATTGCAAATATATTTGATGTTTCAGTATCATATTGCAAAACTTTCAGTTCTTTGTGATTTTCTCATGAGGCAACTTAATTACTATAGATTCATTGTCTCAGTAAGCTTTTGTCATATGACTATGAAAAAGTCCTATATGGTTAATAGCATGTCACCACAGAAATTATTCTTGTTATCATTTACCTACTCGAGGACGAGCAGGAATTAAACTTGGGGATGTTGATACGTCCAAAACATATCTATAATTTCTGCTTGCTCCATGCCTCTTTTGGGTGATATTGCTATGATATTTATACACTTCCATACACTTTTGATCATATTTGGACTAACCTATTAACTCAGTGCACCCTAGTGCCAGTTTCTGTTTTCGGCTGTTTTTGTATTTCAGGTTTTTCACGTTACGAGAACTGCCAGGAAAAATCCAGAAAAATTATATAAAAAATCAGCGTTCCAGAAACTACCGTGCGCCCGAAGGACAGCCGGGGGGGCCACCAGGGCTCCAGGTGCCCTAGCGGCGCCCCCCCCCCCTGGGCCGCGCCGGGGGGGCGCCTGGGCCCCCCGAGGCTCCTCCGATGCCCCCCTTTGGCATATATTTAAAGCGTCTCCCGAAACCCTCGAGGGAGGAACCCTTTTCGCGATCTCATCTCTGTTCTGCCGCCGCCGCCGCTTCCAAGATCGGGAGCACCAGGAGAACTCTTCCCAGCACCCTGCTGGAGGGGAGGATCACCACCGGGAGCCTCTCCACCACCATGGACGCCTCCCGGATGAGTTGTGAGTAGTCTCCCTTCGACCATGGGTCCATGACCAGTAGCTATGTGATGTTCTCCTCCCGTTCTTGTGCTTCACTAATTAGTCCTCGTGAGCTGCCCTACATGATCGAGGCACATATGTAATCCTTATGCTGTTGCTATGATGAGTTTGCTGGGATCCGATGGATTATGAGATTATGTTCAGATTGTGCTTGAGTAATATATTTGATCTACCTCTTTTATATTTATGTTCGTAAGTAATTCTTGCATGTTCTCCGTTGTTATTTATTGCTTTGGCCAAGTAGTAGGTAGTGACTCCAAGAGGGAACGTTATGCTTGATTGTGGGTTCATGCCCCTCGATGACTAGCTTGAGTGACAGAAACATGAGTCTAGGGGATGTGCTGTTGCCACAAGGGGGAAAACAACGGTGCTTGTGCCCGCGGGTGCAAGGATTTTTTACTTTACGCAAAGTTCTTTTAATGCAGTTGTCTGTTGCATTGAGTTTACACTATGGGTGGGACTCGCAACTTAATACCAGCGAGATGTTCTGGATAGATATCTCAAGGTGGATGATTAGTAGTAGATATTGATGGATTTCGGTCTACTTACTTTGGCGTACCGCCCATGCTTTGAACCTCAACCTTTCTTGCAATGTAGTCAGCATTGGTTTGCGCACATGGTCCTGTCAATTGCCCAGCTGTAATTCGTTTACCTCACATAGCTGTTTTATCGTCTTTTGGGAGAGAGACATCACTAGTGAACATCATGAGACTTCGGTCCATATTACCATCATTGATCACATCCGCTATTTACTTTTCGCTTTTATTTACTATTGCAATTATATCTATCACTACTATCACTTGCGTTTAATCCTTTGTGAACTACAAGGCCGGAGGGATTAACAACCTCTCTGTACTCGTTGGGAGCAAAGTTATTTGTATCTGTGTGCAGGTCCACGTTGATTGCTAATATCTGGCGCCGTAGCAGTTGACACCTCCTTGTTGAACCTAGGAGTCTCTAGGGATTCGATCCTTGGTATCTTTGCCAAGGGAAAAACTTCTGCAACACTACATCTCACACCTTCCACTTGGGGTAACCAACGAGGGGAGAGAAGCCTAGCAGCGGCGACGCCGCTGGTGAGCGGGTAAGAGGGGGGCGTGCGAGCGCGTGATGTAGAGGTTGGCCGGGCGCAAGTGCGCGACCACGACGCGACAGGAGGAGGGGAGGCCGGAGGCAGGCGGTGACAAGCCGCGGCGATGGTGTTTTCGGGTGTGGGTGTAAACGGCGTTAGCGGGCTCGGGGAAACATGTACGTATGTGCGTTGGGCCCTTGGGAATCTCAGGAGCTTGACTACGAGCTCGGACGCGACCTGCGGCAATGGTGGCCACTGCGACGAGCTTCATGTTGGGGAACATAGTAATAATTCAAAATTTTCCTACGTGTCACCAAGATCCATCTAGGAGATGCTAGCAACGAGAGAGAGAGAGAGAGAGAGAGAGAGAGAGAGAGAGAGAGAGAGAGCATCTTCATACCCTTGAAGGTTGGTAAGCGGGAGCGTTGAAAGAACGCGGTTGATGGAGTCGTACTTGTGGTGATTCAAATCGCGGAAGATCCGATCCAAGTGTCGAACGGACGACACCTCCGTGTTCAACACACGTACAGCCCGGGGACGTCTCCTCCTTCTTGATCCAGCAAGGGGGAGAGAAGTTGGGGAAGAGCTCCGGCAGCACGACGGCGTCGTGGTGGAGCTTGCAATTCTCCAGTAGGGCTTCACCAAGCTCTACGGAGGAGGAGGAGGAGTTGGGAGGGGGAAGGGCTGCGCCAGGTGAAAGGTGCGGCTACCCTCCCACCCCCTCACTATTTATAGGGGAAGGGGAGAGGGGGCCGACCCCGCTAGATGGGATCTAGAGGGGGCGGCGGCCAGGTGGAGGACTTCCCCCCCAAGCAGATGGGGCGCCCCCACTCCCTAGGGTTTCCAACCCTAGGCACCCCTGGGCCCTTGGGGGCGCACCAGCCCAATAAGGGGCTGGTCCCCTCCCACGTTCAGCCCAATAAGTCCTCCGGGGTAGGTGGCCCCACCCGGTGGGCCCCGGAACCCTTCCGGTGGTCCAGGTACAATACCGGTGACCCCCGAAACTCTTCCGGTGGCTGAAACTGGACTTCCCGTATATGAATCTTTACCTCCGGACCATTCTGGAACTCCTCGTGACATCCGGGATCTCATTCGGGACTCCGAACAACCTTCGGTAACCACATACTAATTCTCGTTACAACTCTAGCGTTACCGAACCTGAAGTGTGTAGACCCTACGGGTTTGGGAACTATGCAGACATGACCGAGACACCTCTCCGGCCAATAACCAATAGCGGCATTTGGATACCCATATCGTCTCCCACATGTTCCACGATGATCTCATCGGCTGAACCATGATGTCGGGGATTCAAACAATCCCGTATGCAATTCCCTTCGTCCATCGGTATGTTACTTGCCCGAGATTCGATCGTCGGTATCCCTATACCTTGTTCAATCTCGTTACCGGCAAGTCTCTTAACTCGTTCCGTAACACATGATCCCGTGACTAACTCCTTAGTCACATTGAGCTCATTATGATGATGCATTACCAGTGGGCCCAGAGATACCTCTCCTTCATACGGAGTGACAAATCCCAGTCTCAATTCGTGCCAACCCAACAAACACTTTCGGAGATACTTGTAGTGCACCTTTATACTCACCCAGTTACGTTGTGACGTTTGATACACCCAAAGCATTCCTATGGTATCCGGGAGTTGCACAATCTCATGGTCTAAGGAAATGATACTTGACATTAGAAAAGCTTTAGCAAACGAACTACGCAATCTGGTGCTATGCTTAGGATTGGGTCTTGTCCATCACATCATTATACTAATGATGTGATCCCATTATCAACGACATCCAATGTCCATGGTCAGGAATGTTGGGGATCGTTGCAGAAATTCAAAAACATTCTATGAATCACCAAGATCTATCTATGGAGTTTACTAGCAACGAGAGGGGAGTGCATCTTCATACCTTTGAAGATCGCGATGCGTAAGCGTTGCAAGAACACGGTCGGTGGAGTCGTACACGAAGCGGTTCAGATCGCAGCTGAATCATATATAAGCACCGAACAACGATGCATCCGCGTTCAACACACGTGCAGCCCGGTGACGTCTCCCACGCCTTGATCCAGCAAGGAGAGAGGGAGAGGTTGGGGAAGACTCCATCCAGCAGCAGCAAGACGGCGTGGTGGTGATGGAGGAGTGTGGCAATCCATCAGGGCTTCGCCAAGCACCACGGGAGAGGAGGAGGAGTTGGGAGTGGGGGAGGGCTGCGCTAGGGCTTGGGTAAGGCTGCCCTCCCACCCCCCACATATATATAGGGGCAAGGGAGAGGGGGGCCGGCCCCCTCAGATCTGATCTGAGGAGGGGGCGGCAGCCAGAGGGTGTGGCTTGCCCCCCAAGCCAAGGGGGGCGCCCCCCTTAGGGTTTCCCCCCAACCCTAGGCGCATGGGCCCTAGGGGGAGGCGCCCAGTCCACTTAGGACCATAGGGTCCTCCGGGGCAGGTGGACCCCTAGAACACCTTCGGTGGTCCCGGTACAATATCG
>LR738714.1:98884275-98899970 GCA_902687465.1 Secale cereale | reverse complement strand
TTCCGGTGACCGTATAGTGACTTCCCATATATAGATCTTTACCTACGGACCATTCCAGAACTCCTTGTGATGTCCGGGATCTCATCCAGGACTCCGAACAACATTCGGTAACCACGTACATACATTCCCTATAACCCTAGTGTCATCGAACCTTAAGTGTGTAGACCCTACGGGTTCGGGAACCATGCAGACATGACCGAGACATCTCTCCGGCCAATAACCAACAGGGGGATCTAGATACCCATGTTGGCTCCCACATGTTCCATGATGATCTCATCGGATGAACCACGATGTCAAGGATTCAATCAATTCCGCATACGATTCCCTTTGTCTACCGGTATAGCACTTGCCCGAGATTCGATCGTCGGTATGTCGATACCTTGTTCAATATCATTACGGCAAGTCTCTTTACTCATTCCTTAATACATCATCCCGTGACCAACTCCTTAGTCACACAGAGCTCATTATGATGATGTCTTATGGAGTGGGCCCAGAGATACCTCTCTGTCATACGGAGTGACAAATCCCAGTCTCGATTCGTACCAACCCAACAGATACTTTCGGGGATACCCATAGTGTACCTTTATAGCCACCCAGTTACGTTGTGATGTTTGGCACACCCAAAGTACTCCTACGACATTCGGGAGTTGCACAATCTCATGGTCTAAGTAACAGATACTTGACATTGGAAAATCTTTAGCATACGAACTACACGATCTTGTGCTAGGCGTAGGATTGGGTCTTGTCCATCACATCATTCTCCTAATGATGTGACCCTGTTATCAATGACATCCAATGTCCATGGTCAGGAAACCGTAAGCATCTATTGATCAACGAGCTAGTCAACTAGAGGCTCACTAGGGACATGTTGTGATCTATGTATTCACACATGCATTACGGTTTCCGGATAATACAATTATAGCATGAACACTAGACAATTATCATGAACAGGGAAATATAATAATAACCATTTTATTATTGTCTCTAGGGCATATTTCCAACAGTCTCCCACTTGCACTAGAGTCAGTAATCTAGTTACATTGTGATGAATCGAACACCCATAGAGTTCTGGTGTTGATCATGTTTTCCTCGTGGAAGAGGTTTAGTCAATGGATGTGCGACATTCAGATCCGTATGCACTTTATAAATATCTACGTGTCCATCTTGAATATAATTTCGGATGGAGTTGAAACGGCGCTTGATGTGCTTGGTCTTCTTGTGAAACCTGGGCTCCTTGGCAATGGCAATGGCAATGGCTCCATTGTTGTCACAGAAGAGAGTCATCGGGCCCGACGCGCTTGGAATAACTCCTAGGTCGGTGATGAACTCCTTCCTCCAGACTTCTTCCTGCGCTGCTTCGAAATCAGCTATGTACTCCGCTTCACATGTAGATGCCGCCACGACGCTTTGCTTGCAACTGCACCAGCTGACTGCCCCACCATTCAAAATATACACGTATCCGGTTTGTGACTTTGAGTCATCCGGATCTGTGTCGAAGCTAGCAATGACGTAACCCTTTACGACGAGTTCTTCGTCACCTCCATAAACGAGAAACATATCCTTAGTCCTTTTCGGGTACTTCAGGATGTTCTTGACCACTGTATAGTGTTCCATTCCGGGATCACTTTGGTACCTCCCCACCAAACTTATGGCGAGGTTCGCATCAGGTCTGGTACACAGCATGGCATACATAATAGAACCTATGGCTGAGGCATAGGGGATGACACTCATCTTTTCTCTATCTTCTGCTGAGGTCGGGCATTGAGCTGTGCTCAATCTCATACCTTGCAATACAGGCAAGAACCCTTTCTTGGACTGATCCATATTGAACTTCTTCAATATCTTGTCAAGGTGTGTGCTTTGTGAAAGACCAATGAGGCGTCTCGATCTATCTCTATAGATCTTGATGCCTAATATGTAAGCAACTTCTCCAAGGTTCTTCATTCAAAAACACTTATTCAAGTAGGCCTTTATGCTTTCCAAGAGTTCTACATCATTTCCCATTAGCAATATGTCATCCACATATAATATGAGAAATGCTACAGAGGTCCCACTCACTTTCTTGTAAATACAGGCTTCTCCGTAAGTCTGTATCAACCCAAACGCTTTGATCACCTCATCAAAGCGAATGTTCCAAGTCCGAGATGCTTGCACCAGCCCATAGATGGAGCGCTGGAGCTTGCATACCTTGTTAGCATTCTTAGGATCGACAAAACCTTCCGGCTGCATCATATATAGTTCTTTCTTAAGGAAGCCGTTAAGGAATGCCGTTTTGACGTCCATTTGCCATATCTCATAATCATAGAATGCGGCAATTGCTAACATGATTCAGACGGACTTCAGCATCGCTACGGGAGAGAAACTCTCATCGTAGTCAATCCCTTGAACTTGTCGATAACCCTTAGCGACAAGCCGAGCCTTATAGATGGTCACATTTCCATCCGCGCTAGTCTTCTTCTTAAAGTTCCATTTTTTTCATATGGCTCGCCGATCATCGGGCAAGTCAACCAAAGTCCATACTTTGTTTTTATACATGGATCCTATCTCGGATTTCATGGCTTCAAGCCATTTGTTGGAATCCGGGCCCGCCATCCCTTCTTCATAGTTCGATGGTTCACCGTTGTCTAACAACATGATTTCCAGGATAGGGTTGCCGTACCACTCTGGTGCGGAACGTGTCCTCGTGGACCTACGAAGTTCAGTAGTAACTTGATCCGAAGCTTCATGATCATTATTGTTAACTTCCTCTCTAGTCGGTGCAGGCACCACAGAAACATCTTCCTGCGCTGCGCTACTTTTCGATTCGAGAGGGGTGACAATCACCTCATCGAGTTCGACTTTCCTCCCACTTACTTCTTTCAAGAGAAACTCTTTCTCCAGAAAGGATCCATTCTTGGCAACAAAGACCTTGCCTTCGGATCTGAGGTAGAAGGTATACCCAATAGTTTCCTTAGGGTATCGTATGAAGACACATTTTTCCGATTTGGGTTCGAGCTTTTCAGGTTGAAGTTTCTTGACATAAGCATCGCATCCCCAAACTTTTAGAAACGACAACTTAGGTTTCTTCCCAAACCATAGTTCATACGATGTCGTCTCAATGGATTTAGACGGTGCCCTATTTAAAGTGAATGCGGCAGTCTCTAAATCATAACCCCAAAATGATAGCGGTAAGGAGGTAAGGGACATCATAGATCGCACCATGTCCAACAGAGTGCGATTACGACGTTCGGACACACCGTTATGCTGAGGTGTTCCAGGCGGCGTCAATTGTGAAACAATTCCACATTTCCTTAGGTGCATGCCAAATTTGTGACTTCAATATTCTCCTCCACGATCTGATCGTAAGAACTTTATTTATCTGTCACGTTGATTCTCAACCTCATTTTGAAATTCCTTGAACTTTTCAAAGGTCTGAGACTTGTGTTTCATCAAGTAGACATACCCATGTCTACATAAGTCATTAGTGAGGGTGAGAACATAATGATAGCCACCGCGAGCTTCAACACTCATTGGACCGCTCACATCAGTATGTATGATTTCCAACAAGTTGGTTGCTCGCTCCATTGTTCCGGAGAACGGAGTCTTGGTCATCTTGCCCAAAAGGCATGGTTCGCATGTGTCAAATGATTCATAATCAAGAGACTCCAAAAGTCCATCTGCATGGAGCTTCTCCATACGTTTGACACCAATATGACCAAGGAGGCAGTGCCACAAGTATGTGGGACTATCATTATCAACCTTACATATTTTGGCATTCACACTATGAATATGTGTAACATCACGTTCGAGATTTAGTAAAAATAAACCATTGACCAGCGGGGCATGACCATAAAACATTTCTCTCATATAAATAGAACAACCATTATTCTCAGATTGAAATGAGTAGCCATCTCGCATTAAACGAGATCCAGATACAATGTTCATGCTCAAAGCTAGTACTAAATAACAATTATTGAGGTTTAAAACTAATCCCGAAGGTAGATGTAGAGGTAGCGTGCCGACGGCAATCACATCGACCTTGGAACCATTCCCGACGCGCATCGTCACCTCGTCCTTCACCAGTCTCCGCTTATTCCGCAGCTCCTGCTTTGAGTTACAAATGTGAGCAACTGCACCGGTATCAAATACCAAGGAGCTACTACGAGCGCTGGTAAGTTACACATCAATAACATGTATATCACATATACCTTTGACGTTGCCGGCCTTCTTATCCGCTAAGTATTTGGGGCAATTCCACTTCCAGTGGCCCGTTCCCTTGCAATAAAAGCACTCAGTCTCAGGCTTGGGTCCATTCTTTGGCTTCTTCCCGGCAACTGGCTTACCGGGCGCGGCAACTCCTTTGTCATCCTTCTTGAAGGTCTTCTTAACCTTGCCTTTCTTGAACTTAGTGGTTTTCACCATCAACACTTGATGTTCTTTCTTGATCTCCACCTCCGCTGATTTCAGCATTGAATATACCTCGGGAATGGACTTCTCCATCCCTTGCATGTTCAAGTTCATCACAAAGCTCTTGTAGCTATGTGGGAGCGACTGAAGGATTCTGTCAAAGACCGCGTCATCTGGGAGATTAACTCCCAACTCAGACAAGCGATTGTGCAACCCAGACATTTTGAGTATATGCCCGCTGACAGAACTATTCTCCTCCATCTTACAACTATAGAACTTGTCGAAGACTTCATATCTCTCGACTCGGGCATGAGCTTGGAAAACCATTTTCAGCTCTTGGAACATCTCATATGGCCTGTGTTGCTCAAATCGCTTTTGGAGCCCCGATTCTAAGCTGTAAAGCATGCCGCACTGAACCAGGGAGTAATCATCACTACGCGACTGCCAGGCATTCATAACGTCTTGAGTTGCTGGGAAAACGCGTGCATCACCTAGCGATGCTTCAAGGACATATGCTTTCTTGGCAGCTATGAGGATGATCCTCAAATACAGACCCAATCCTTATAGTTGCTACCATCGTCTTTCAGCTTGGTTTTCTCTAGGAACGCGTTGAAGTTGAGGGCAACATTAGCGTGGGCCATTGGATCTACAAGACATATTGTAAATATTTTAGACTATGTTCATGATAATTAAGTTCATCTAAACAAATTTAATGAACTCCCACTCAGATAGACATCTCTCTAGTCACCTAAGTGATACATGATCCGAATCGACTAGGCCGTGTCCGATCATCACATGAGACGGACTAGTCATCAACGGTGAACATCTTCATGTTCATCGTATCTTCTATACGACTCATGTTCGACCTTTCGGTCTTCCGTGTTCCGAGGCCATGTATGTACATGCTAGGCTCGTCAAGTCAACCCTAAGTGTATTGCGTGTGTAAATCTGGCTTACACCCGTTGTATGAGAACGTTAGAACCTATCACACCCGATCATCACGTTGTGCTTCGGAACAACGAACCTTAGAAACGGTGCACAATTAGGGGGAACACAATTCTTGAAATTTTAGTGAGAGATCATTTTATTTATGCTACCGTCGTTCTAAGCAAATAAGATGTAAAACATGATAAAATAGTGACATGATATGGCCAATATCATTTTGCTCCTTTTGATCTCCATCTTCAGGGCTCCATGATCATCATCGTCACTGGCATGACATCATGATCTCCATCATCATGATCTCCATCATCGTGTCTTCATGAAGTTGTCTCGCCAAACGTTACTTATACTACTATGGCTAATGGTTAGCAATAAAGTAAAGTAATTACATGGTGTTTTCAATGACACGCAGGTCATACAATAAAATAAGACCACTCCTATGGCTCTTGCCAGTTGTCATACTCATCGACATGCATGTCGTGATTCCTATTACAAGAACATGATCAATCTCATACATCACGTATATATATATATATCATTCATCACATCCTTTTGGTCATATCACATCCCACGACACATGATGCAAGAACAAGTTAGACGTCCTCTAATTGTTGTTGCAAGTTTTTACGTGGCTGCCATAGGTTTCTAGCAAGAACGTTTCTTACCTACGCCAAAACCACAACGTGATATGCCAATTACTATTTACTCTTCATAAGGATCCTTTTAATCGAATCCGATCTGACTAAAGTGGGAGAGACAGACACCCGCTAGCCACCTTATGCAACTAGTGCATGTCAGTCGGTGGAACCTGTCTCACGTAAGCGTACGTGTAAGGTCGGTCCGGGCCGCTTCATCCCACGATGCCGCTGAATCAAGATAAGACTATTAGTGGCAAGTAAATTGACATAATCTATGCCCACAACAACTTGTGTTCTACTCGTGCAAAGTAACTACACATAGACCTAGCTCATGATGCCACTATTGGGGATCATTGTAGAAATTCAAAAAAACTCTACGCATCACTAAGATCTATCTATGGAGTTTACTAGCAACGAGAGGGGAGTGCATCTTCCTACCTTTGAAGATCGCGATGCGGAAGCGTCGCAAGAACCCGGTCGGTGGAGTCGTACACGAAGCCATTCAGATCACGGCCGAATCCGATCTAAGCACCGAACAACGGTGCATCCGTGTTCAACACACGTGCAGCCCGGTGACGTCTCCCTCACCTTGATCCAGCAAGGAGAGAGGGAGAGGTTGGGGAAGACTCTGTCCAGCAGCAGCACGACGGCGTGGTAGTGATGGAGGAGCATGGCAATCCAGCAGGGCTTCGCCAAGCACCACGGGAGAGGAGGAGGAGTTGGGAAAGGGGGAGGGCTTCGCCAGGGCTTGGGTACGGCTGCCCTCCCACCACCCACATATATATAGGGGCAAGGGAGAGGGGGGCCGGCCCCCTCAGATCTGATCCGAGGAGGGGGCGGTGGCCAGAGGGGGTGGCTTGCCCCCCAAGCCAAGGGGGGGCGCCCCACTTAGGGTTCCCCCCCCCCCCAACCCTAGGCGCATGGGCCCTAGGGGGGAGGCGCCCAGCACACTTACGGGCTGGTCCCTCTCTATATACAGCCCATAGGGCCCTCCGGGGCAAGTGGACCCTCCCGGTGGACCCCCGGAACCCCTTCGGTGGTCCCGGTACAATACCGGTACCCCCCTAAACTATTTCGGTGACCGTATAGTGACTTCCCATATATAAATATTTACCTCCGGACCATTCAGAAACTCCTCGTGACGTCCGGGATCTCATCCAGGAGTCCTAACAACATTCGGTCACCACGTACATACATTCCCTATAACCCTGGCGTCATCGAACCTTAAGTGTGTAGACCCTACGGGTTCGGGAACCATGCAGACATGACCGAGACATCTCTCCGGCCAATAACCAATAGCGAGATCTGGATACCCATGTTGGCTCCCACATGTTCCACGATGATCTCATCGGATGAACCATGATGTCAAGGATTCAATCAATCCCGCATACGATTCCCTTTGTCTACCGGTATAGCACTTGCCCGAGATTCGATCATCGGTATGTCGATACCTTGTTCAATCTCGTTACGGCAAGTCTCTTTACTCGTTTCGTAATACATCATCCCGTGACCACCTCCTTGGTCACGTAGAGCTCATTACGATGATGTCTTACCGAGTGGGCCCAGAGATACCTCTTCGTCATACAGAGTGACAAATCCCAGTCTCGATTCGTGCCAACCCAACATATACTTTCAAGGATGCCCGTAGTGTACCTTTATAGCCACCCAGTTATGTTGTGACGTTTGGCGCACCCAAAGTACTCCTACGGCATCCGGGAGTTGCACAATCTCATGGTCTAAGGAACAGATACTTGACATTGGAAAAGCTTTAGCATACGAACTACACGATCTTGTGCTAGGCTTGGGATTGGGTCTTGTCCATCACATAATTCTCCTAATGATGTGATCCCGCTATCAATGACATCCAACTCCATGGTCAGGAAACCGTAAGCATCTATTGATCAACGAGCTAGTCAACTAGAGGCTCACTAGGGACATGTTGTGGTCTATGTATTCACACATGCATTACAATTTTGGGATAATACCATTATAGCATGAACACTAGGCAATTATCATGAACAGGGAAACATAATAATAACCATTTTATTATTGTCTCTAGGGCATATTTCCAACAAGGAAACCCTAACCATCTATTGATCAACGAGCTAGTTAACTAGAGGCTCACTAGGGACATGTTGTGCTCTATGTATTCACACATGTATTACGTTTTCCGGATAATACAATTATAGCATGAATAATAGAGAATTATCATGAATAAGGAAATATAATAATAACCATTTTATTATTTCCTCTAGGGCATATTTCCAATAGTCTCCCGCTTGCGCTAGAGTCAATAATCTAGTTACATTGTGATGAATCGAACAACCATAGAGTTCTGGTGTTGATCATGTTTTGCTCGTGGAAGAGGTTTAGTCAACGACGCTTGATGTGCTTGGTCTTCTTGTGAAACCTAGGCTCCTTGTCAATGGCAATAGCTCTAGTGTTTTCACAGAAGAGAGTCCTCGGGCCTGACGCATTTGGAATAACTCCTAGGTCGGTGATGTAATTTTTCATCCAGACTCCTTCATGCACTGCTTCGGAAGCAACTATGTACTCCGCTTCACATGTAGATGCCGCCACGACGCTTTGCTTTCAACGGCACCAGCTGACTGCCCCACCATTCAAAATATACACGTATCCGGTTTGTGACTTTGAGTCATCCGGATCGGTGTCGAAGCTAGCATCGACGTAACCCTTTACAACGAGCTCTTCGTCACCTCCATAAACAAGAAACATATCCTTAGTCCTTTTCAGGCACTTCAGAATATTCTTGACCGTTGTCCAGTGTTCCATTCCAAGATCACTTTGGTACCTACCCACCAAACTTATGGAAAGGTACACATCAGGTCTAGTACACAACATGTCATACATAATAGAACCTATGGGTGAGGCATAGGGGATGACACTCATCTTTTCTCTATCTTCTACCGAGGTCGGGCATTGAGTTGTGCTCAATCTCACACCTTGCAATACAGGCAAGAACCCCTTCTTGGACTGATCCATATTGAACCTCTTCAATATCTTGTCAATGTATGTGCTTTGTGAATGACCAATGAGGCGTCTCGATCTATCTCTATAGATCTTGATGCCTAATATGTAAGTAGCTTCTCCAAGGTCCTTCATTGAAAAACACTTATTCAAGTAGGCCTTTATGCTTTCCAAAAGTTCTATATTATTTCCCATCAATAATATGTCATTCACATATTGAGAAATGCTACAGAGCTCCCACTAACTTTCTTGTAAATGCAGGCTTCTCCATAAGTCTATATGAACCCAAATGTTTTGATCACTTCATCAAAGTGATTGTTCCAACTCCGAGATGCTTGCACCAGCCCATAGATGGAGCGCTTGAGCTTGCATACCTTGTCAACATTCTTAGGATTGACAAAACTTTCCGGCTGCATCATATACAATTCTTCCTTAAGGAAACCATTAAGGAATGTTGTTTTGACGTCCATTTGCCAGATCTCATAATCATAGAATGCAGAAATTGCTAACATGATTCGGACGGACTTCAGCATCGCTATGGGTGAGAAAGTGTCATTGTAGTCAATTCCTTGAATTTGTCGATAACCCTTAGCGACAAGCCGAGGCTTATAGATGGTCACATTTCCATCCGCGTCAGTCTTCTTCTTAAAGTTCCACTTATTCTCTATGGCTTTCCGATCATTGGGCAAGTCCACCAAAGTCCATACTTTTTATCATACATGGATTCTATCTCAGATTTCATGGCTTCAAGCCAACTGTTGGAATCCGGTCTCGCCATCGCTTCTTCATAGTTCAAAGGTTCACCGTTATCTAACAACATAATTTCCAGGACACGGTTGCCATACCACTCTGGTGCGGAATGTGTCCTCGTGGACCTACGAAGTTCAGTAGCAACTTGATCCGAAGTTTCATGATCATCGTCATTAACTTCCTCTCTAGTTGGTGCAGGCACCACAGAAACATCTTCCCGCGCTACGCTACTTTCTGGTTCAAGAGGGGAAACTAACTCATCATCAAGTTCTACTTTCCTCCCACTTACTTCTTTCGAGAGAAACTCTTTCTCCAGAAAGGATACATTCTTGGCAACGAAGATCTTGCTTTCGGATCTGAGGTAGAAGGTATACCCAATAGTTTCCTTAGGGTACCCTATGAAGATGTAGTTTTCCGATTTGGGTACGAGCTTTTCAGGTTGAAGTTTCTTGACATAAGCATCGCATCCCCAAACTTTTAGAAACGGCAACTGACATTTCTTCCCAAACCATAATTCATATGCTGTCATCTCAACGGATTTAGACGGTGCCTTATTTAAAGTGAATGCGGCAGTCTCTAAAGCATAGCCCCAAAATGATAGCGGTAGATCGGTAAGAGACATCATAGATTGCACCATATCTAACAGAGTGCGATTACGACGTTCGGATACACCATTACGCTGGGGTGTTCCAGGCGGCGTGAAATGTGAAACAATTCCACATTTCCTTAAGTGTGTGCCAAACTCATGACTCAAATAGTCTCCTCCATGATCGGATCATAAGAACTTTATTTTCCTGTCACGTTGATTCTCTATCTCATTCTGAAATTCCTTGAACTTTTCAAAGGTCTCAGACTTGTGTTTCATCAAGTAGACATGCCCATATCTACTTAAGTCATCAGTGAGGGTGAGAACATAACGATAGCCACTGCGAGCCTCAACGCTCATTGGACCGCATACATCAGTATGTATGATTTCCAACAAGTTGGCTGCTCGCTCCATCGTTCTGGATAACGGAGTCTTGGTCATCTTGCCCAAGAGGCATGGTTCGCACATGTCAAATGATTCATAATCAAGAGACTCCAAAAGTCCATCTGCATGGAGTTTCTTCATGCGTTTTAAGGCGGCAGTGCCACAAGTATGTGGGACTATCATTATCAACCTTACATCTTTTGGCATTCACACTATGAATATGTGTAACATCACGTTCGAGATTCAATAAAAATAAACCATTGACCAGCGGGGCATGACCATAAAACATATCTCTCATATAAATAGAACAACCATTATCCTCGGATCTAAATGAGTAGCCATCCCGCATTAAACGAGATCCAGATACAATGTTCATGCTCAAAGCTGGTACTAAATAACAATTATTAAGGTTTAAAACTAATCCTGAAGGTGGATGTAGAGGTAGCATGCCGACGGCGATCACATCGACCTTGGAACCATTCCCGATGCACATCGTCACCTCGCCATCGCCAGTCTCCGCTTATTCTGCAGCTCCTGCTTTGAGTTACAAATGTGAGCAACTGCACCGTATCAAATACCCAGGAGCTACTTGGAGCGCTGGTAAGGTACACATCAATAACATGTATATCATATATACCTTTGACGTTGCCAGCCTTCTTATTTGCTAAGTATTTGGGGTAGTTCCGCTTCCAGTGACTCGTTCCCTTGCAATAAAAGCACTCAGTCTCAGACTTGGGTCCATTCTTTGGCTTCTTCCCGGCCACTGGCTTACCGGGCGTGGCAATTCCCTTGCCATCATTTTTGAATTTCTTCTTACCCTTGCCTTTCTTGAACTTAGTGGTCTTATTCACCATCAACACATGATGTTCCTTTTTGATCTCCACCTCCGCTGATTTCAGCATGGAATACAACTCAGGAATGGACTTCTCCATCCCTTGCATATTGTAGTTCATCACAAAGCTCTTGTAGCTAGGTGGGAGAAACTGGAGGATTCTTTCAATGACCGAGTCATCTGGAAGATTAGCTCCCAGCTGAGATAAGCGGTTTTGCAACCCAGACATTTTGAGTATATGCTCGCTGACAGAACTATTTTCCTCCATCTTACAACTGTAGAACTTGTCGGAGACTTCATATCTCTCGACCCGAGAATGATCTTGGAAAACCATTTTCAGCTCTTGGAACATCTCATATGCTTTGTGTTGCTCAAAACGCTTTTGGAGCCCCGATTCTAAGCTGTAAAGCATGCCGCACTGAACCAGGGATTAATCATCACTACGCGACTGTCAGGCATTCATAATGTCTTGAGTTGCTGGGAAAATGGGTGCGTCACCTAGCGGTGCTTCAAGGACATATGCTTTCTTGGAGGCTATGAGGATGATTCTCAAGTTACGGACCGAGTCTGTATAGTTGCTTCCATCGTCTTTCAGTTTGGTTTTCTCTAGGAACGCGTTGAAGTTGAGGGCAACATTAGCGTGCGCCATTGGATCTACAAGATCGATTGTAAAGACAAATTTAGACTAAGTTCATGATAATTAAGTTCATCTAATCAAATTATTAATGAACTCCCACTCAGATAGACATCCCTCTAGTCATCTAAGTGCTACATGATCCGAATCGACTAGGCCATGTCCGACCATCACGTCAGATGGACTAGTCATCAACGGTGAACATCTCCATGTTGATCGCATCTACCATACGACTCATGTTCGACCTTTCGGTCTCTCGTGTTCCGAGGCCTCTGTACATGCTAGGCTCGTCAAGTCAACCTAAGTGTTTTGCGTGTGTAAATCTGGCTTACACCCATTGTATGCGAACGTTAGGATCTATCACACCCGATCATCACGTGGTGCTTCGAAACAACGAACCTTCGCAATGGTGCACACTTAGGGGAAACACATTTCTCGAAATTTTAGTGAGGGATCATCTTATTTAAGCTATTGTCGTTCTAAGCAAATAAGATGTAAACATGATAAACATCACATGCAAATCATAAAGTGACATGATATGGCCAATATCATCTTGCGCATTTGATCTCCATCTTCGAAGCGCGGCATCATCACCATCGTCACCGGCAGGACACCATGATCTTCATCATCATGATCTCCATCATCGTGTCTTCATGAAGTTGTCTCGCCAACTATTACTTCTACTATTATGGCTAACGATTAATAAAGTAAAGTAATTACATGGCGTTTTCATTGACACGCAGGTCAGACAATAAAATTAAGCCAACTCCTATGGCTCCTGCCGGTTGTCATACTCATCGACATGCAAGTCGTGATTCTTATTACAAGAACATGATTAACCTCATACATCACATATATAATTCATCACATCCTTTTGGCCATATCACATCACATAGCATACCCTGCAAAAACAAGTTAGACGTCCTCTAATTGTTGTTGCATGTTTTACGTGGCTGCTATGGGTTTCTAGCAAGAACGTTTCTTACCTATGCAAAACCACAATAGTGATTTGTCAATTGCTATTTACCCTTCATAAGAACCCTGTTCATCGAATCCGATCCGACTAAAGTGGGAGAGACAGACACCCGCTAGCTTCCTTATGCAACTAGTGCATGTCAGTCAGTGGAACCTGTCTCACGTAAGCATACGTGTAAGGTCAGTCCGGGCCGCTTCATCCCACAATGCCGCTGAATCAAGATAAGACTAGTAACGGTAAGCAAATTGACCAAATCATCACCCACAACTACTTGTGTTCTACTTGTGCATAGAATCTACGCATAGACCTGGCTCATGATGTCACTGTTGGGGAACGTAGTAATTATTCAAAATTTCCCTACGTGTCACCAAGATCAATCTAGGAGATGCTAGAATGAGAGAGAGAGAGAGTGCATCTTCATACCCTTGAAGATTGGTAAGTGGAAGCATTACAAGAACGCGGTTGATGGAGTCGTACTCGCGGCGATTCAAATCACGGAAGATCCGATCCAAGTGCCGAACGGACGGCACCTCCGCGTTCAACACACGTATAGCCCGGGGACGTCTCCTCCTTCTTGATCCAGAAAGGGAGGAGAAGTCGGGGAAGAGCTCCGGCAGCACGACGGCGTGGTGGTGGAGCTTGCAGTTCTCTAGCAGGGCTTCACCAAGTTCTACGGAGGAGGAGGAGGAGGAGTTGGGAGGGGGGAGGGCTATGACACGTGAAAGGTACGGCTGCCCTCCCACCCCCTCACTATTTATAGGGGAAGGGGAGAGGGGGTCGGCCCCTCTAGATGGGATCTAGAGGGGGCGGCGGCCAGGTGGGGGACTTGCCCCCCAAGCAGGTGGGGCGCCCCCACCCCCTAGGTTTTCCAACCCTAGGCGCCCCTGGGCCCTTGGGGTGCACCATCCCACTAAGGGGCTGGTCCCCTCCCACATTCAGCCCAATAAGCCCTCCGGGGCAGGCGGCCCTACCCGGTGGGCCCCGGAACCCTTCTGGTGGTCCCGGTACAATACCGGTGACCCCCAAAACTCTTCCGGTGGCTGAAACTGGACTTCCCATATTTTAATATTTACCTTCGGACCATTCTGGAACTCCTCGTGACATCCGGGATCTCATCCGGGACTCCGAACAACCTTCGGTAACCACATACTAATTCCCGTTTCAACTCTAGCGTCACTGAACCCTAAGTGTGTAGACCCTACGGGTTCGGGAACTATGCAGACATGACTGAGACACATCTCCGGCCAATAACCAATAGCGTGATCTGGATACCCATATTGGCTCTCACATGTTCCACGATGATCTCATCGGGTGAACCACGATGTCGGGGATTCAAACAATCTCGTATGCAATTCCCTTCGTCCATTGATATGTTACTTGCCGAGATTCGATCGTCGGTATCCCTATACCTTGTTCAATCTCATTACCGGCAAGTCTCTTTACTCGTTTCGTAAGACATGATCCTGTGACTAACTCCTTAGTCACATTGAGCTCTCTTACTTCTCGAGGTTGCGTTGTATTCCCTCGAAGAGGAAAGGGTGATGCAGCACAGTAGCGTAAGTATTTCCCTCGGTTTTTGAGAACCAAGGTATCAATCCAGTAGGAGACCACGCGCGAGTCCCTCGCACCTGCACAAACAAATAAGAACTTCGCAGCCGCGATAAGGGGTTCTCAATCCCTTTACAGTCACTTACGAAAGTAAGATCTGATAGATAGGATAGTATAATATTTTTGGTATTTTTGATATAAGAACAGAAAGTAAAGAAAGCAAATAAGCAACGGCAACAGAAATTGAAGTAAAGTAATATGATAAAGATAGACCCGGGGGCCATAGGTTTCACTAGTGGCTTCTCTCATGATAGCAGAATTCAATGGTGGGTTAACAAATTACTGTCGAGCAATTGATAGAAAAGCGCATAGTTATGAGAATATCTTGGCATGATCATTATATATAGGCATCACGTCTGTGACAAGTAGACCGAGACGATTCTGTATCTACTACTATTATTCCACACATCGACCGCTATCCAGCATGCATCTAGAGTATTAAGTTCATAAGAACAGAGTAATGCTTTAAGCAATATGACATGATGTAGAGGGATAAACTCAAGAAATATGATATAAACCCCATCTTTTTATCCTCGACGGCAACAATACAATAAGTGCCTTGCTGCCCCTGCTGTCACTGGGAAAGGACACTACAAGATTGAACCCAAAGCCAAGCACTTCTCCCATTGCAAGAACTATAGATCTAGTAGGCCAAACCAAACCAATAATTCGAAGAGACTAGCAAGGATATTATCATGCATAAAAGATTTCAGAAAAGAATCAAATATTGTTCATGGATAATCTTGATCATAAACCCACAATTCATCGGATCTCGACAAACACACCGCAAAAAGATTACATCGAATAGATCTCCTCGAAGATCGAGGAGAACTTTGTATTGAGATCCAAAAAGAGAGAGGAAGCCATCTAGCTAATAACTATGGACCCGAAGGTCTGTGGTAAACTATTCACAACTCATTGGTGAGGCTATGATGTTGATGTAGAAGCACTCCGTGGTAGACCCCCCCCCC
>LR738714.1:98872540-98884217 GCA_902687465.1 Secale cereale | reverse complement strand
CGCCGGCGGAGCTCCGGAACAGGCCCCAAGATGGGATCTCATGGGAACAGAAGGTTCCGGCGGTGGAATTAGGGTTTTCTATGTTGCCTCGATGTTTTCAGGGTATATGGATATATATATAGGAGGAAGGAGGGCACCGCAGGAGCCAGAGGGGGGCCATGAGGGTGGGGGCGCGCCCAGGGGGAGGGGGCGCGCCCTGGACCCTCGTGGCCACCTCCTTCGTTCCCTCGCGTGTACTCCAAGTCTTCTGGGTAGATATGGTTCCAAAAATAACTCTCCCGAAGGTTTCATTCTGTTTGGACTCCGTTTGATATTCCTTTCTGCGAAACTCTGAAATAGGAAAAAAAAATAGCAATTTGCACGGGGCCTTGGGTTAGTAGGTTAGTCCCAAAAAATAATTTAAAAGTGTATAATAAAGCCCATTAAACATCCAAAACAGAATATATAATAGCATGGAACAATAAAAAATTATAGATACGTTGGAGACGTATCAAGCATCCCCAAGCTTAATTCATGCTCGTCCTCGAGTAGGTAAATGATAAAAATAGAATTTTTGATGTGGAATGCTAACCAACATAATTCTCAATGTAATTTCTTTATTGTGGCATGAATGTTCAGATCCGAAATATTCAAGACAAAAGTCTATGTCGACATAAGGAATAATAATACTTCAAGCATACTAACAAAGTAATCATGTCTTCTCAAAATAACATGGCCAAAGAAAGTTATCCCTACAAAACCATATAGTCTCGCTATGTTCCCTCTTCATCACACAAAATATTCATATCATGCACAACCCCGGTTTCAGCCAAGCAATTGTTTTCATACTCAATTTTTTTCAAACCTTTCAACTTTCACGCAATACATGAGCATGAGCCATGGATATGGCACTATAGGTGGAACAGAGTGGTGGTTGTGGAGAAGACAAAAAGGAGGAAGATGGTCTCACATCAACTAGGTGTATCAATGGGCTATGGAGATGCCCATCAACAGATATCAATGTGAGTGAGTAGGGATTGCCATGCAACAGATGCACTAGAGCTATAAGTGTATGAAATCCCATCAAAAGAAACTAAGTGGGTGTGCATCCAACTTGCTTTCTCATCAAGACCTAGGGCATTGAGGAAGCCCATCGTTGGAATATACAAGCCAAGTTCTATAATGAAAATTCCCACTAGTATATGAAAGTGACAAAACAAGAGACTCTCTTTCATGAAGATCATAGTGCTACTTTGAAGCACAAGTGTGGAAAAGGATAGTAGCATTGTCCCTTCTCTCTTTTCTCTCATTTTTTGGAGGGGCTTTTTTAGCCCCTCTCTATATATTTTTTGGGCCATCTCTTTTTTTTGGCCTTTCCTCACATGGGAAAATGCTCTAATAATGAAGATCATCACACTTTTATTGACTTACAACTCAAAGATTACAACTCGAAGCTAGAACAAAATATGACTCTATGTGAATGATGATGAAGCATGTCATATGAACGGAACGGTGGAAGGTTTCATGGGAATATATCTCGGAATGGCTACGGAAATGCCATGATAGGTAGGTATGGTGGCTGTTTTGAGGAAGGTATATGGTGGGTGTATGGTACCGGCGAGAGTTGCGCGGTACAAGATAGGTTAGAAAAGGTGGAAGGGTGAGAGTGTGTATAATCCATGGACTCAACATTAGTCATAAAGAACTCATATACTTATTGCCAAAATTTACGAGTCATCAAAACAAAGTAATCAAGACATGCTCCTAAGGGAAGGGTTGGTAGGAGTTAACCATCGCACGATCCCGACCTCCACACAAAGGATGACACTCAATAAATACCTCATGCTCTAACTTCGTCACATAGCGGTTCACCATACGTGCATGCTGCGGGAATCACAAACTTTAACACAAGTATTTCTCAAATTCATAATTACTCTAGTAGCATGACTCTAATATCACCATCCTCATATCTCAAAACAATCATCAAGTATCAAACTTCTCATCATATTCAATGCACTTTATATGAAAGTTTTTACTATATTATTGTTGGATGCCTATCATATTAGGACTAGTTTTATAACCAAATCACATTACCATGCAGTTCTAAAAGACTCTCAAAAGGATATAAGTGAAGCATGAGAGATCAACAATTTCTACAAAATAAAACCACCACCATGCTCTAAAAGATATAAGTGAAGCACTAGAGCAAAACTATCTAACTCAAAAGATATAAGTGAAGCACATAGAGTATTCTAACAAATTCTAAATCATATTTATCTCTCTCAAAAGGTGTGTCCAGCAAGGATGATTGTGGCAAACTAAAAAGCAAAGACAGAAATCATACATGACGCTCCAAGCAAAACACATATCATGTGGTGAATAAAAATATAGTCCCGAGTATAGTTACCGGTAGATGAAGACGAAAGAGGGGATGCCTTCCTGGGGCATCCCCAAGCTTAGGCTTTTGGTTGTCCTTGAATTTTACCTTGGGGTGCCTTGGGCATCCCCAAGCTTAGGCTCTTGCCACTCTTTGTTCCATAGTCCATCAAAGCCACACTCAAAACTTGAAAACTTCACAACACAAAACTTAGCCAAAAATCTCGTGAGCTCTGTTAGTATAAGAAAACAGACCACCACTCTAAGGTACTGTAGTGAACTAATTCTTTGTTTATATTGGTGTTAAACCTACTGTATTCCAACTTCTCTATGATTTTTATTCCCCAATACTACTCATAGACTCATCAAAATAAGCAAACAACACATGAAAAACAGAATCTGTCAAAAACAGAACAGTCTGTAGTAATCTGTAACTTTCGAATACTTCTGTAACTCCAAAAAACTAGAAATAAATTGGTAAACGTGAGGAATGTGTCTATTAATCATCTAAAAAAAGAATCAACTAAATAGCACTCTCCAGTAAAATATGGTAGTCAATCTCGTGAGCGCTAAAGTTTATGTTTTTACAGCATGATCGTATAAACTTAACACAAGTCTTCCCAAAGGTTCTACTTGGCACAAACACTAATTAAAACACAAAACCACATCTAAACAGAAGCTAGATGCAATATTTATTCCTAAACATAAGCAAAAACAAAGAAAATAAAATTGGGTTGCCTCCCAACAAGCGCTATCGTTTAACGCCCCTAGTTAGGCACGATACAAGAATAGATCTAGGTATTGCCATCTTTGGTAGGCAATCCATAAGTGGCTCTCATAATAGACTCATAAGGTAATTTGATTTTCTTTCTAGGAAAGTGTTCCATACCTTTCCTTAACGGAAATTGGAATCTAATATTTCCTTCCTTCATATCAATAATTGCACCAATCGTTCTAAGGAAAGGTCTACCAAAAATAATAGGACATGAAGGATTGCAATCTATATCAAGAACGATGAAATCTACGGGCACATAATTCCTATTGGCAACAATAAGAACACCATTAATCCTTCCTATAGGTTTCTTAATGGTACAATCCGCAAGATGCAAATTTAAAGAACAATCATCAAGCTCATGGAAACCTAACAAATCACACAAAGTTTTTGGGATTGTAGAAACACTTGCACCCAAATCACACAAAGCAAAGCATTCATGATCTTTAATTTTAATTTTAATAGTAGGTTCCCACTCATCATAAAGCTTTCTAGGGATAGAAACTTCTAATTCAAGTTTTTATTCATAAGATTGCATCAAAGCATCAACTATGTGTTTGGTAAAAGCCTTATTTTGACTATAAGCATGCGGAGAATTTAGTACGGATTGCAACAAAGAAATACAATCTATTAAAGAGCAATTATCATAATCGAATCCCTTGAAATCCAAGATAGTGGGCTCATCACTATGCAAAGTTTTAATCTCTTCAATCCCACTTTTAACAATTTTAGCATCAAGATCTAAAAACTGAATCATTGGGACACCTTTTAACTAAAGTAGACTCATCTCCAGTCCCATCTTTATCATGATTCATACTAGAAAACAAGGATCTAACAGGAGACACATCAATAACTTTCAGATCTTCAACTTTATTTTCATGATAACTAGAAGAACACGCTTTCATAAAGCAATCTTTTTAGCACGCAACCTAGCGGTTCTTTCTTTGCACTCATCAATGGAAATTCTCATGGCCTTGAGAGACTCATTGATATCATGCTTAGGTGGAATAGATCTAAGTTTCGAAGAATCGACATCAAGAGTAATTCTATCCATGTTTCTAGCCAACTCATCAATCTTAAGCAATTTTTCTTCAAGCAAAGCATTGAAATTCTTTTCCGAATTCATGAACTCTTTAACACTAGTTTCAAATTCAGAGGGCATCTTACCAAAATTTTCATAAGATTTGTTGTAGGAATTACCATAATTATTAGAGGAATTACTAGGAAAAGGCCTAGGATTAAAGTTTCCTCTATAAGCATTGTTACCAAAATTATTCCTACCAACAAAATTCACATCCAAAGATTCATTATTTTTTCAATCAACATGGATAAAGGTATATCATTAGGATCAGAAGAAGCACTCTTAGTAGCAAAAAAATTCATAAGTTCATCCATCTTTCCACTCAAAACACTAATCTCTTCAATAGCATGCACTTTTTTACTAGTAGATCTTTCGGTGTGCCATTGAGAGTAGTTAACCATAATATTATCTAGGAGTTTGGTAGCTTCTCCTAAGGTAGTTTCCATGAAAGTGCCCCCGCGGCCGAATCTAAAAGATTTCTAGAAGCAAAATTCAAGCCAGCATAAAAAATTGTATAATCATCCATAAGTTCAAACCATGAGTAGGGCAATTACGAATCATTAGTTTCATTCTCTCCCAAGCTTGGGCAACATGCTCCTGATCTAGTTGCTTAAAATTCATAATATCGTTTCTAAGAGAGATGATCTTAGCGGGAGGAAAATACTTAGAGATAAAAGCATCTTTGCACTTATTCCATGAATCAATACTATTTCTAGGCAAAGAGGAATACCAAGTTTTAGCACGATCTCTAAGTGAAAACGGAAATAGCTTCAATTTAACAATATCATTATCCATACCCCTCTTCTTTTGCATATCACACAAATCAACAAAGTTGTTTAGATGGGTAGCGGCATCTTCACTAGGAAGGCCAGAAAATTGATTTTCATGACAACATTCAACAATGCAGCATTGATCTCACAAGATTCAGCATCGGTAATAGGAGAAATCGGAGTGCTAATAAAATCATTATTGTTGGTATTGGAGAAGTCACACAATTTGGTATTGTTTTGAACCATAGTGACAAGCAAGCAATCCAACACACAAGCAAACAAGAAGCAAGCGAACGGTAAATACACGGCAAAAAGAAGGGCAAATAAAACAGCAAGGGTGAAGTGGGGGAGAGGAAAATGAGAGGCAAAAAATGTAATGCAAAGGATAAGGGTTTGTGATAGGTACTTGGTATATGAATTTTGCGTAAGCCTCCTCGGTAACGGCACCAGAAATTCTTCTTGCTACTTCTCGAGCTTGCGTTGTATTCCCTCGAAGAGGAAAGGGTGATGCAGCACAGTAGCATAAGTATTTCCCTCAGTTTTTGAGAACCAAGGTATCAATCCAGTAGGAGACCACGCGCGAGTCCCTCGCACCTGGACAAACAAATAAGAACTTCGCACCCAACGCGATAAGGGGTTGTCAATCCCTTTATGGTCACTTACGAAAGTGAGATCTGATAGATAGGGTAGTATAATATTTTTGGTATTTTTGATATAAGAACAAAAAGTAAATAAATCAAATAAGCAACGGCAGCTGAAATTGAAGTAAAGTAATATGGTAAAGATAGACCCGGGATACATATGTTTCACTAGTGGCTTCTCTCATGATAGCAGAATTCTACGGTGGGTGAACAAATTACTGTCGAGCAATTGATAGAAAAGCGCATAGTTATGAGAATATCTAGGCATGATCATTATATATAGGCATCACGTCTGTGACAAGTAGACCGAAACGATTCTGCATCTACTACTATTACTCCACACATCGACCGCTATCCAGCATGCATCTAGAGTATTAAGTTCATAAGAACAGAGTAATGCTTTAAGCAAGATGACATGATGTAGAGGGATAAACTCAAGCAATATGATATAAACCCCATCTTTTTATCCTCGATGGCAACAATACAATACAATATATATAGGAGGAAGGAGGGCACCGCGGGAGCCAGAGGGGCCCCATGAGGGTGGGGGCGTGCCTAGGGGGGCTGGGCGCGCCATGGACTCTCGTGGCCACCTCCTTTGTTCCCTCGCGTGTACTCCAAGTCTTCTGGGTAGATACGGTTCCAAAAATAACTCTCCTGAAGGTTTCAATCCGTTTGGACTCCGTTTGATATTCCTTTTCTGCGAAACTCTGAAATAGGCAAAAAACAGCAATTTGCACTGGGCCTTGGGTTAGTAGGTTAGTCCCAAAAACAATGTCAAAGTGTATAATAAAGCCCATTAAACATCCAAAACAGAATATATAATAGCATGGAACAATCAAAAATTATAGATACGTTGTAAACGTATCAAGCTCATTATGATGATGCATTACCGAGTGGGCCCAGAGATACCTCTTCGTCATACAGAGTGACAAATCGTAGTCTCGATTCATGCCAACCCAATAGACACTTTCAGAGATGCCTGTAGTGCACCTTTATAGTCACTCAGTTACGTTGTGACGTTTGATACACTCAAACCATTCCTACGGTATCTGAGAGTTGTACAATCTCATGGTCTAAGAAAATGATACTTGACATTAGAAAAGCTTTAGCAAAGGAACTACGCGATCTGGTGCTATGCTTAGGATTGGGTCTTGTCCATCACATCACTAAAATAATGATGTGATCCCGTTATCAACGACATCCAATGTCCATGGTCAGGAAACCGTAACCATCTATTGATCAACGAGCTAGTTAACTAGAGGCTCACTAGGGACATGTTGTGCTCTATGTATTCACACATGGATTACGATTTTTGGATAATACAATTATAACATGAACAATAGACAACTATCATGAACAAGGAAATATAATAATAACCATTTTATTATTGCCTCTAGGGCATATTTCCAACACTTCACCATGGTGGCGGGGCATCACCAATGGCGACGGCAACTAGGGGCGAGGACGCGGAGGAAAACGAGGGGGAATGGCGCAGTGCTTACCGGGGAGCACACAGAGGCTCGCTGGTGACCGGGAGCGTTGGACGGCGACGAATTTTGAAGCGGGTCACCGGCAGGTTGCAGAGGACGACGACGACATTCCCTAGAGATGTAGAGGCATTGGGCTTGATCCACAGCTCAGAGTCGACAGAGGCAGACTAGCAGGAGCTCCTGGAACATCAGGTGTCACTCGGGTGGCGCCGGAGCGCGGCAAATGGCAAGCGGCGGCGACGTTCGCGCTCGGCCATGCTGGATCTGGAGAGCGAGGGGGGCGAGGCCAGGGGAAGGGTGGGGCATTAGGGTTAGCAGGGGGTCGAGGAGGGCCTTAACTGTGCGAGGGCATGTCGGATGGCCGCCGTGTGGCTCATCCGCGGCCTAGACATCGGGCGCGCGACCATCGAGCCATGGTGAACAGAGGGAAGGGGAAGACCCCCCCCCTGTTGGGATGGGCCGGCACTGTGTTGCGGCTGGGCCGTGGCACAATGCCACTTTTCCCTCTTCCGACTTTTCTTTTTAATTAGCTTCTATTTTATTTTTATTTTCCTATCTTGCATTTATTTTCAATAGCAAATAAGTTTTATAAATTATGGAACTTGGCCCATTATTTACATTGCAATATTAGGACTGCCACCAGGAGTTTGGTAGATATTTCAAATAGTTTGTATTTTCATAAAATAGAAAAGGCATGTTAAATAAAGATTTGGCCCATGTTTTATTCATTTTAGAGCACTTAACCACTGTATAAAATGTTGGTCCCACCAAGACATTTATCCAGTGATTATTTGCAGCACATTGAACATTTTAGTTTTCATGTTTGAAGAAATAACTTATTTGACTTCATTATAAATTTGAATTTGGCTTTGATTTAACAAGGGGTAATTTGGCTTAGAAAAACTTGATGACCTGGCACCATTAGTGGGAAATTACTGTAGCATGATCCTCAGGGTGTTACAATGAGCCTCCTAAACATGCACACAAACTATCTAAGATTGGGACAAAGAGCAATTGTGGTCTATGTGGGCAACCTGGGCATAACATGAGGAAATGCAATAAAAACCCCAACAAAGGAAAGTACAAGAACAAGAAGAGGAAAAAGGAAACAAAAGTGTGTAAATGATTTTTTTTTAGTTGTTTCTTCTTGAAAATTATTGAAATTTCAAGTTTCTTTTGTCTTTGAGAAATTTCAGTTATGTGAAACAACTAACAATTAGCATGCCTTTCTATTTGTTTTGTAGGAAAATCCTCCAAGAACATCTAAAAGAGTGGCAAAAGAAAAAGAAACTGCTACAAGGGGGAGGGCCCAATCTTCACAGCAAGCAACTCAAACATGAACCTCACAGCAAGCTTCACAAAACCATGCTACACAACAGCCTACAAGGGGAAGGCCTCCAAAACAAGCCAGCAGAAGACCTGGAGCTAGTACTAGTCAGAGAAGGAGGAGATCTACAAGGAATGTTAGCATGTTTGATGAACTCAGGAGTTAAACATGTATCTGTTCTTGTTGTTTGCAGACCTGGAATGTTCAGTATGCTTGATCACTATAACTATTGTTGTTCGCAGACCTGGAGTTAAACATGTTTTCTTAGTTGCATGAACATGTAGTGCTAAGTTTGGTTTGTCACATTTCCTTCGGGTGAAATGCTGGAATTGGCTCACTGTTAATTAAGTTGGAATGTTCATTATTGTTGCTCACTGTGAATTAAGTTGGAAGGTATTTGCAAGTTGTGATGATATTGTGCGGTTTCTATTGTCAGTTCTTTTAGCAATATCATATTGCTTTGAAAAGGCTAATGGTAACAGTAGTTACAAAGAAGAGGAGCTGGATAGAAGTAGCATGAACATTTCACACACAAACAGTACTCACGTACCATCTCATCACACAACATTTGAGACTAATTTGGCACAAATTTGGCACACAACAACCAGTACACATCAGCTTAAAGTACAACAGAAACTAGCTCAAAGTTTCTTAACATAAGGTAGCTCACTGTTTCACACACAAAACAACTGCCAAAGTGCCATATAGCTAACACAAACTAACGCAAACTGCTCCAGCTTCGTCACTGCCATCAATCTTGCCCAGCATAGTCTTGTAATGTGCTTGCGAGTCGGGTCCTCGCCTTCCGCTTGTAGCCACTCAACTGGCAAGTCTTCAGGCAGAGGACCACGATCGACAACCTCCTTCATATGACACAACACTGGATACATTAGCGTTTTCTTCTTCCTCAGTGATGGTGGTCCGTAGTCACCCAATTCAAATTGCATTGCTTCATACTCATCCCTGGACTCGGGTGGCTTTTTTATCATCTTTGGCTCAGGTATCTCAACTGTCACCATCTGGCCAACAAAGAATGGGTCACGAAGCCAAGCCATTACCTCGAGATCACGGTGGCTTGCCGGCGACAGGATCTTGATCAGCTCGCCACCAAGTTCCATCAGAACATGTTGCACCGAAGCCATCATCCAGGCCTACTTCGGGAGGCCTTAGAAGCTGAGCTTACTCTTGTACTCCAGAGCCCCCGGTTGAGCATGAATCATTCTGCTCTAGCGTGAAAACTGCATCCAGCGTCGGCAACACTTGATCTTCATCGACGAGAAGAGCACATAAGTTCACTTCTCCTCCGTCGAGAGGGTTAACCACAAGTCGTGTGGTGGGCACGCGACCTCAATGACCACCTCCAACGGCAGCATGGCGCACCATTGATCCACGGTCGCTAATAGAGCTGCCGGCGTCACTTTCTCCTCGCCATCTCCGACCGTCGTCGCTAGAAGCACGTAAAGGTTGTATCGCACCTCAAGTGCATCCATGGCCGAAGTGCGCAAGATTAGCACATGACTCCTCTCCCGACAAAGATACGGCTCTCCTCGACGCCACATCTCCTACGAGAAAGACCGATCCAGCAAGCTACGGCTCGGTGGGATTGCGACGACGACCGGGGCCGCGCGGCCACCGCCGTCAGCTCTCACGCCATCCTCCGACACGGTGCTGGAGCTCACGCTGTCACCGCCCATGGCAACTAGGGTTAAAGATTTAGGCGACAGAGAGTGGAGAAGAAAGGGGGATCTTTTTGGTTCGGATCGAACCCGCGGCCGCATCTCTATCCAGCCCGACCTGGCAAGAGGAGCCCACCAGGGTCAAAACCATCGTTGACCACTGCCACATCAGCCGCGGGTGTAGACAAACCAGTCGGGGGGGGTTTGTCCAGTTTTGGTTTGTTTGGGGGTGGAAGAAGCTGAAAATAGATCAGGGGTAAAGTGAACCACCCACTTTTTTCAGGGTAGTAAAATGGACTTTTTTTCTTGTATCAAAACCTCAGATTAGTACATGTGGGTTGCTAGTAGTGTTGATTACATCTTGTAGTTGATGCTAGTGAAGGAAATATGCCCTAGAGACAATAATAAAGTTGTTATTTATATTTCCTTATATCATGATAAATGTTTATTATTCATGCTAGAATTGTATTAACCGAAAACTTAGTACATGTGTGAATACATAGACAAAACAGAGTGTCCCTAGTATGCCTCTACTTGACTAGCTCGTTGATCAAAGATGACTATGTTTCCAAACCATAGACATATGTTGTCATTTGATGAACGGGATCACATCATTAGAGAATGATGTGATGGACAAGACCCATCTGTTAGCTTAGCATAATGATCGTTTAGTTTTATTGCTATTGCTTTCTTCATGACTTATACATGTTCCTCTGACTATGAGATTATGCAACTCCCGAATACCATAAGAACACCTTGTGTGCTATCAAATGTCACAACGTAACTGGGTGATTATAAAGATGCTCTACAGGTGTTTCCGAAGGTGTTTGTGGTGTTGGCATAGATCGAGAATAGGATTTGTCACTCCGAATGTCGGAGCGGTATCTCTGGGCCCTCTCGGTAATACACATCATAATAAGCCTTGCAAACAAATGACTAATGAGTTAGTCAAGGGATGATGTATTACAGAACGAGTAAAGAGACTTTCCGGTAACGGGGTTGAACTAGGTATGATGATACCGACGATCGAATCTCGGACAAGTAACATACCGATGACAGGGAACAACGTATGACGTTATGCGGTTTGACCGATAAAGATCTTCGTAGAATATGTAGGAGCCAATATGAGCATCCAGGTTCCGCTATTGGTTATTGACCGGAGATGTGTCTCGGTCATGTCAACATAGTTCTCGAACCCGTAGGGTCCGCACGCTTAACGTTCGATGATGATTTGCATTATGAGTTATGTGTTTTTGATGACCGGAGATTGTTCGGAGTCCCGGATGAGATCACGGACGTGATGAGGAGTCTCGAAATGTTTGAGACATAAAGATTGATATATTGGAAGGTTATATTCAGACACCAGAAGGGTTCCGAAGTGTATCGGGTATTTTTCGGAGTACCGGGAGGTTACCGGAACCCCCCAGGGAGTCAATGGGCCTTAATGGGCCCTAGTGGAGAAAGAGGGCAGCAAGCAAGGTGTGGGGCGCGCGCCCCCTAGGTCCAAACCGAATTGGTTTAGGGTTTGGGGGGCGCCCCCCCCCCCACCGAATTGGTTTTGG
>LR738714.1:98850943-98872460 GCA_902687465.1 Secale cereale | reverse complement strand
GGGGCCCCCCCCCCCCCCTCTCCTTCTCCTCTCCTCCTCTTTCCTCCTTCTCCTAGTAGGAATAGGAAAGGGCGGCCAAACCTACTTGGAGTAGGATTGCCCCCCCCCCCCTTGGTGCGTGCCTCCTCCTAGGCCGGCCTCCTCCTCCCTCCCTCCTTTATAAATGTGGGGAGGGGTCACCCTAAAGGGACACCAAAGTTTCTCTTAGCCGTGTGTGGTGCCCCCCTCCACAGTTACACACCTCGGTCATATCGTTCTAGTGCTTAGGCGAAGCTCTGCGACGGTAACTTCATCATCACCGTCACCACGCCGTCGTGCTGACGAAACTCTCCCTCGTCCTCAACTGGATCAAGAGCTCGAGCGACGTCATCGAGATGAACGTGTGCTGAACGCGGAGGTGCCGTACATTTGGTGCTTGGATCGGTTGGATCGCGAAGACGTTCGGCTACATCAATCGCGTTACTAAACGCTTGCGCTTTCTGTCTACGAGGGTACGTGGACACACTCTCCCCGCTTGTTTCTATGCTTCTCCTAGATAGATCTTATGTGATCATGAGCCAGGTCTATGTGTCGATGATATGCACGAGTAGAACACAAAGAGTTGTGGGCGATAATAGTCATACTACTTACTAGCATGTCATACTTTGATTCGGCGGTATTGTTGGATGAAGCGGCCCGAACTGACATTACATGACCGCGTTCATGAGACTGGTTCTACCGACGTGCTTTGTGCATAGGTGGCTGGCGGGTGTCAGTTTCTCCAACTTTAGTTGAATCGAGTGTGACTACACCTGGTCATTGTTGAAGGTTAAAATAGCACACTTGACGAAAAGTCATTGTGGTTTTGATGCTTGGGTAAAAACGTTTTTGCTAGAAGCATGTACCAGCCACGTAAAACTTGCAACAACAAAGTAGGGGACGTCTAACTTGTTTTTGCAGGGCATGTTGTGATGTGATATGGTCAAGACGTGATGAGTTATATGTTATTGTATGAGATGATCATGTTTTGTAAATTATCGGCAACCGGCGGGAGCCTTATGGTTGTCTCTTTATTGTATGAATTGTGAAAGCCATGTAATTACTTTACTTTATCACTATGAGTTAGCGATAGTAGTAGTAGCAATAGTTGGCGAGACGACCACGACGCTACGATGAAGATCATGGTGTTAAGTCGGTGACGATGGAGATCATGACGATGCTTTGGAGATGGAGATCAAAAGCACAAGATGATGATGGCCATATCATGTCACATATTTTGATTGCATGTGATGTTTATATTTTTATGCATCTTATTTTTCTTAGAACGACGGTAGCATTTTAAGATTGTCCCTCACTAAAATTTCAAGGTACAAATGTTCTCTCGGAGTATGCACCGTTGCGAGAATTCGTCGTGACGAGACACCACGTGATGATCAGGTGTGATAAGCTCTACATTCAAATACAACGGGTGTAAGACAGTTTTGCACGTGCAGAATACTCGGGTTAAACTTGACGAGCCTATCATGTACAGACATGGCCTTGGAACACTGGAGACCGAAAGGTCGAGTGTGAATCATATAGTATATATGATCAACATAAGATGTTCACCTTGAAAAGTACTCCATCTCACGTGATGATCGGACATGGTTTAGTTGATATGGATCAGGTGATCATTTAGATAACTTGAGGGATGTCTATCTAAGTGGGAGTTCTTAAGTAATATGATTAATTGAACTTTAATTTATCATGAAATTAGTCCTGATAGTATTTGCAAATTATGTTGTAGATCAATAGCTCGCGTTATAGCTCCCCTATGTTTTTGATATGTTCCTAGAGAAAACTAAGTTGAAAGATGTTAGTAGCAATGATGCGGACAAGGTCCTTGATCTGAGGATTATCCTCATTGCTGCACAGAAGTATTATGTTCTTGATGCACCGCTAGGTGACAAACCTATTGCAGGAGCAGATGCAGACGTTATGAATGTTTGACAAAGCTCGGTATGATGACTACTTGATAGTTTAGTGCGCCATGCTTTACGGCTTATAATCAGGACTTCAAAAATGTTTTGAACGCCACGGAGCATATGAGATGTTCCAAGAGTTGAAAATAGTATTTCAGACTCATGCCCATGTTGAGAGGTATGAGACCTCTGACAAGTACTTCGCCTACAAGATGGAGGAGAATAGCTCAACCAATGAGCATGTGCTCAGAATGTCTGAGTACTACAATCACTTGAATCAAGTGGGAGTTAATCTTCTAGATAAGATAGTGATTGACAGAGTTCTCTAGTCACTATCACCAAGTTACTAGAACTTCGTGATGAACTATAATATGCAAGGGATGACGAAAATGATTCCCGATCTCTTCATGATGCTGAAATCAACGAAGGTAGAAATCAAGAAAGAGCATCAATTGTTGATGGTTATCAAGACCACTAGTTTCAAGAAAAGGGGAAGGGGAAGAAAGGGAACTTCAAGAAGAATGGCAAGCAAGTTGTCACTCCCGTGAAGAAGCCCAAAGCTGGATCTAAGCCTGAAACTGAGTGCTTCTAACTGCAAAGGAAATGGTCACTGGAAGTGGAAGTTCCCCGAATATTTGGCGGATAAGAAGAATGGCGAAGTGAACAAAGGTATACTTGATATACATATTGATAATGTGTACCTCACTAGTGTTCATAGTAGCCCCTGGGTATTTGATACTTGTTCGGTTGCTAAGATTAGTAACTTGAAATAGGAGTTGCAAAATAAACAGAGACTAGTTGAGGGTGAGGTGATGATGTGTGTTGGAAGTAGTTCCAATATTGATATTGTTGGGGATATAAGTATTTCATATGACCCGCCCAGGAGGGGCCGGGTTACCCAACGGCGGTTCATAAGACCAGCCCAGAAGTACATTATGAAGGAAATATGCCCTAGAGGCAATAATAAAGTTGTTATTTATATTTCCTTATACATGATAAATGTTTATTATTCATGCTAGAATTGTATTAACCGGAAACTTAGTACATGTGTGAATACATAGACAAAACAGAGTGTCCCTAGTATGCCTCTACTAGACTAGCTCATTGATCAAAGATGGTTATGTTTCCTAACCATAGACATGAGTTGTCATTTGATCAACGGGAACACATCATTAGGAGAATGATGTGATGGACAAGACCCATCTGTTAGCTTAGCACTATGATCGTTTAGTTTTACTGCTATTGCTTTCTTCATGACTTATACATGTTCCTATGACTATGAGATTATGCAACTCCCGAATACCGGAGGAACACCTTATGTGCTATCAAACGTCACAACGTAACTAGGTGATTATAAAGATGCTCTACAGGTGTTTCCGAAGGTGTTTGTGGTGTTGGCATAGATCAAGATTAGGATTTGTCACTCCGAGTGTCGGAGAGGTATCTCTGGGCCCTCTCGGTAATGCACATCATAATAAGCCTTGCAAGCAAATGACTAATGAGTTAGTCACGAGATGATGTATTACAGAACGAGTAAAGAGATTTGCCGGTAACGAGATTGAACTAGGTATTGAGATACCGACGATCGAATCTCGGGCAAGTAACATACCGATGACAAAGGGAACAACGTATGTTGTTATGCGGTTCGACCGTTAAAGATCTTCGTAGAATATGTAAGAGCCAATATGGGCATCCAGGTTCCGCTATTGGTTATTGACCAGAGAAGTGTCTCGGTCATGTCTACATAGTTCTCGAACCCGTAGGGTCCGCACGCTTAATGTTTCGTTGACGATATAGGATTGAATGAGTTATGTATGTTGGTGACTGAATGTTGTTCGGAGTCCCGGATGAGATCACGGACATGACGAGGAGCTCCGGAATGGTCCGAAGGTAAAATTTGATATATATAGGATGATATGGTTAGGCCAAGGGGTCAAGCCCACAGGGCATTAAGTCGGTGCAAAAGGTGTTTTGCGAAGGCCAGGGGGCCAAACGCCGGAGACCCTGGCGTCTGGCCCAGGCCAGACGCCGAGGCCGATGGCGTCTGGGCCAGACACCAAGGATTGTGGTGTTTTGGTCCTGGAGTCCGAGTGGGACTCTTGCCTTTCGGGCAAAACCGACTTTGAGGAGGCTTTTGCTCCAAGTTTCGACCCCAGGGCTAAACATATAAATAGAGGGGCGGGGCTAGCACCTGGAACACATCAAGATACACCAAGCCGTGTGCCGGCAACCCCGACCCTCTAGTTTATCCTCCGTCTAGTTTCTGTAGTGCTTGGCGAAGCCCTGCAGAGATTGTTCTTCATCAACAACCGTCACCACGCCGTCGTGTTGCCAGAACTCATCTACTACTTCGCCCGTCTTGCTGGATCAAGAAGGCGATGACGTTATCGAGCTGAACGTGTGCTGAACGCGGAGGTGCCGTACGTTCGGTACTAGATCGAGATGGATCGTGAAGGTGCACGACTACATCAACCGCGTTGATAAACGCTTCCGCTTTCGGTCTACGAGGGTACGTAGACACACTCTCCCCCCTCGTTGCTATGCATCTAGTAGATAGATCTTGCGTGATCGTAGGAAAATTTTGAAATACTACGTTCCCCAACAGTGGCATCATGAGCCAGGTCTATGCATAGATGATATGCACGAGTAGAACACAATGAGTTGTGGACGATACTAGTCATACTGCTTACCAGCATGTCATACTTTGCTTCGGCGGTATTATGAGATGAAGCGGCCCGGACCGACATTACGCGTACACTTACACGAGACTGGTTTCACCGTTATGAGCACTCGTTGCTTAAAGGTGACTGGCGGGTGTCTGTCTCTCTCACTTTAGCTGAATCGAGTGTGCCTATGACCGGTCCTTGTGAAGGTTAAAACAACACATACTTGACGAAACATCGTTGTGGTTTTGTATGCGTAGGTAAGAACGGTTCTTGCTAAAGCCCGTAGCAGCCACGTAAAACTTGCAACAACAAAGTAGAGGACGTCTAACTTGTTTTTGCAGGGCATGTTGTGATGTGATATGGTCAAGATATGATGAGTTATACGTTTTTGTACGAGATGAACATGTTTTGTAAAGTTATCGGCAACTGGCATGAGCCATATGGTTGTCGCTTTATTGTATGAAATGCAATCGTCATGTAATTGCTTTACTTTATCACTAAGTGGTAGCGATAGTCGTAGAAGCAATAGTTGGAGAGACGACAACGATGCTACGATGGAGATCAAGGTGTCGCGCCGGTGACGAAGGTGGTCATGACGGTGCTTTGGAGATGGAGATCAAAAGCACAAGATGATGATGGCCATATCATGTCACATATTTTGATTTGCATGTGATGTTTATCTTATTATGCTTCTTATTTGGCTTAGAACGACGGTAGCATTATAAGATGATCCCTTACAAAATTTCAAGGTATAAGTGTTCTCCCTGAGTATGCACCGTTGCGAAAGTTCGTCGTGCTGAGACACCACGTGATGATCGGGTGTGATAAGCTCTACATTCAAATACAACGGGTGTAAGCCAGTTTTGCACGCGCAGAATACTCAGGTTAAACTTGACGAGCCTAGCATATGCAGATATGGCCTCGGAACACTGGAGACCGAAAGGTCGAGCGTGAATCATATAGTAGATATGATTAACATAAGATGTTCACCATTGAAAACTACTCCATCTCACGTGATGATCGGACATGGTTTAGTTGATTTGGATCACGTGATCATTTAGATGACTAGAGGGATGTCTATCTAAGTGGGAGTTCTTATGTAATATGATTAAATTGAACTTTAATTTATCATGAACTTAGTCCTGGTAGTATTCGCATATCTATGTTGTAGATCAATAGCTCGCGATGTTGCTCCATGTTTATTTTTTATATGTTCCTAGAGAAAACTAAGTTGAAAGATGTTAGTAGCAATGATGCGGAATTGTTCCGTGATCTGAGGATTATCCTCATTGCTGCACAGAAGAATTATGTCCTTGATGCACCGCTAGGTGACAGACCTATTGCAGGAGCAGATATAGACGTTATGAACGTTTTGACAAAAGCTCGGTATGATGACTACTTGATAGTTTAAGTGCACCATGCTTTACGGCTTAGAACTGGGACTTCAAAAACGTTTTGAACGCCACGGAACATATAAGATGTTCCAAGAGTTGAAATTAGTATTTCATACTCATGCCCGTGTCGAGAGGTATAAGACCTCTGACAGTACTTTGCCTACAAGATGGAGGAGAATAGCTCAACCAATGAGCATGTGCTTAGATTGTCTGGGTACTACAATTACTTGAATCAAGTGGGAGTTATTCTTCCAGATAAGATAGTAATTGACAAAGTTCTCTAGTCACTATCACCAAGTTAGTGGAACTTCGTGATGAACTATAATATGCAAGGGATGACGAAGGTAATTCCCGAGCTCTTCGCGATCCTGAAATCGATGAAGGTAGAAATCAAGAAAGAGCATCAAGTGTTGATGGTTAATAAGACCACTTGTTTCAAGTAAAGGGCAAAGGGATAGAAGGGGAGCTTCAAGAAGAATGACAAGCAAGTTGTCACTCCCATGAAGAAACCCAAAGCTAAACTCAAGCCTGAAACTAAGTGCTTCTACTGTAAAGGAAATGGTCATTGGAAGTGGAACTGCCCTAGATACTTGGCGGATAAGAAGGATGGCAAAGTGAACAAAGGTATATTTTGATATACAGATTATTGATGTGTACTTTACTAGTGTTCATAGCAACCCTTGGGTATTTGATACCGGTTCAGTTGCTAAAATTAGTAACTCAAAACGATAATTGCAGAATAAACAGAGACTAGTTAAAGGTGAAGTGACGATGTGTGTTGGAAGTGGTTCCAAGATTGATATGATCATCATCGCACACTCCCTATACTTTCGGGATTAGTGTAAAACCTAAATAAATGTTATTTGGCATTTGCGTTGAGCATGAATATGATTTGATCATATTTGTTGCAATACGGTTATTCATTTAAAGTCATAGAATAATTGTTATTCTGTTTACATGAATAAAACCTTCGATGGTCATACACCCAATGAAAATAGTTTGTTGGATCTCGATCGTAGTGATACACATATTCATAATATTGAAGCCAAAAGATGCAAGGTAAATAATGATAGTGCAACTTATTTGTGGCACTGTCGTTTAGGTCATAATGGTGTAAAGCGCATGAAGAAACTCCATAGTGATGGACTTTTGGAATCACTTGATTATGAATCACTTGGTGCTTGCGAACCATGCCTCATGGGCAAGATGACTAAAACTCCGTTCTCCGGAACAATGGAGCGAGCAATTGACTTGTTGGAAATCATACATACTGATGTATGCAGACCAATGAGTATTGAGGCTCGCGGCGTGTCAGGGATATTACTAGCAGGTATAAACCGGCTAGTGAGATCCGGATTATGGTAATATAGCTATGTAATTATAAACTCAGTAGAGGTTACGGCCCATGAAGGCTTAGGGCCCATGTGTAAAGTTTACGGTTTGTAAACCGTCCTATCATGTAACTTGAGACACAACGAAGAAAGAATAGAGACCGAGGCGGACACAATTATGAGCCGGCCTCGGGACTCTATAAACCGGACCGGGCGTCGCCTCTTATATAAAGGGACGACCCGGCGACGGTTCAGGGACAAGCAACAATCCGTCGAGAAACAGGCAAGCAATCTGCTCCCTGTTCATCGACGCCCAAGCAATACCAAACCAAACTAGACGTAGGCTTTTACCTTCATCGAAGGGGCCGAACTAGTATAAACACTCTGTGTCCTTTGTGTGCTTTTAACCTCTTCAAGCTAACCCGTGCGATGGTTCCACAATTAAGTCCGTTAAACCGGACATCTGCCGTGCTAATTCCACGACAGTTGGCGCCCACCGTGGGGCTATCGCACGATGGTTTCGAGTTCTTGAAGGGCAGCTTCGAAGGACTCAAGGGCTACGCGGTCGGCCGGATGACCAAGAGTCGTCGCGGCCGGATCTACATCGACGACGCAGGCTGGGGCCCGGAGGCCGATTCAATCGAATACGGGTACCGGGTTCCTTTCGGTAGCATCCACGTCTTCATTGGCAAGATTGGTGAACCGGGACCTGAGCCGGACATCTTCCCCGACATCATCGAGCCGGCTCAGCGTGCGAGATCGGCCCGGATTCAGCCTGCCGTGAAGCGCGTTTTCGTGGGAGCAATACATGGAGTCCAAACCGAGGACGGATCGGATTCTGGTGGCGAGACAGTTGTCTATTCCGACGATGAATCATCATCCGGAGAGACCGAATCCCTGTATCTGTTGCGGGACGGCGGATCCGAGGGTATGTCCGATGGTGACAGTATTCCGGACCCTTTTGATCCGCCAAACCGGGTGGCTGTCTTTATGGCCGGATCACAATCTGCGCCGCAGCCCACGGTGACCAGGGCGTTCACAGCTGATGCAGGGGGGAGCAGCCAAGCCCCCTCACCCGTGGACGCTCTATCCGCCTTGGTCGAGGATTTGACAACGCGGGCAGTAGCAGTGGTGGCTCCTGCTGACAAGGCGCAGCACGATGCAGAAATCCTTCAGCTGAAAGGCCGGATCGAACAAGCCAGACAAGATCTAAATGGAGAGAAAGCTGCGATAGTGATGTTTACTACACGCTTCTATTCCTGTAGACAGTGTTGGGCCTCCAAGAGCAGAGGTTTGTAGGACAGCAGCAAATTTCCCTTAAGTGAGTAACCCAAGGTTTATCGAACTCAGGGAAGTGGAGGTTGAACGTACCCCTTTCAAGCAACCCTGCAATCAAGATACAAGAAGTCTCTTGTGTCCCCAACATACCTAATACACTTGTCAGATGTATAGGTGCACTAGTTCGGCGAAGAGATGTTAAATGGCAAGTGATATGGATGGCAAAAGATGTATTTGTAAATCTGAAAATAAAAATGGCAGCAAGCAAACAAGTGGTAAACGTGAGCACAATTGGTATTGCAATGGTGGAAACAAGGCCTAGGCTTCATACTTTCACTAGTGGCAACTCCCAACAACATTGACATAGTCTAATCACATTATATTTCCCATAAAACATGCAATGGAGACGCACTCGGAGGTCATTCCTTTGTGGTCAAGAGAGGACGAGAATTATGTAGGGCTACAAGAGCACACCTCAAAGTTCGTAGTTCTCAATCTATGGATTTCCCAATGTCACCGCGGCCATCCAAAGAGAGTACCACAATCACCACAATATATCTCCAGGATAGTCAAAGACAAGCACCAAGAGACTCTCAATCTTCAATCAACACACAAAAGAGGAAATCACTCATGAAAATATTCTTCTAATCCTTGTCCAATAGACCGCTGTCACCTTGGTCTCGGGGATTATACTAGATAAAGACAAGTGAGTACATCAATTCAATACATAGAGGAAGGGGAAATATCATGGGATCACCCTAGATTAACATAGCCTATGATCACAACGAAGATCACATCATGAGAGAGAGAGATAACCACATAGCTACACGTACAAGCCCTCAGCCCCGGAGAAGACTACTCACACATGGCCATGGTGAGCAAGAGATTGATGGTGGTGTTGATGGAGAGGTGCAGCCCGGAGAGGAGGAGGCGGCCGGCGGCAGCCGTGGCGCCGGCGGCAGCCCTCCGGGGCGCCGGCGGCCCTAGGGGGCAGCGGCTCCTTGGCCCCCCTTCTTCCTTGTGGATAGTGCTGCGATGGTGCTGGTCCTCCCCTCCAAGACGGCGGCCTCGGAGGAAAATTCGTGGCCCTTGGTGACCTAGGTTTCCTCTCTTTATATAGACTCTCGGATTCCCGTCATCAGATTTTGGGCTTCAGTAAAACGGGCTTTTCTCGGCCGTCCGGACTCCGATTTGGATGAATTTTATATCCAGAAGCATCCTCTCGAAATTCCCCACAACTTTCGCAACTAGGATTTTTCCGTTTGATGCCGTCTTCGGGCCGGAACGTGACCATCTTCTAAAAACATTCTCAGACAGATTTCAGGAAAGTCAGAGTCCTACTCCAATACGACTCCTTTTGCGTTTTTGTCAATTTCCAAGTAATTCCTACACAATAAAGTGTAAAACAAGAACATTGTGCACTTTTGCAACCATTAGTAAGTTAGTCCAATAAATGCTTAAAAAGATAGAAAACTTTGATAGAAACATGAGACAATGATGCAAAACAAGCATGGCACAAGCAAAAATTATGGATACGTTTGGGACGTATCAACATCCCAAGCTTAATTCCTATTCATCCTCGAGTAGGTAGAATGATAACATAGATAATTTTTGAGGTGACATGCTACTAACACAATCTTGATCAAGTAATATAGTAAAGCACATGAACTGAAATAAAGTGAACCAAAACAATTGTCTATAGTTGAAAGCAAGTAAACAATGAATAACCAAGTGATCATCTAAGTAAATTCTTTTCATGAATAGTACAATTGAAGACATGAAACTATAAAGTTAAGCACAACTGTTAGCCCCAAAGGAGTTCTCTCATCAAAAGCATTCTAGTTAACACAAAAGGAAGATAAAGTTTCAGCAATGCTTTCCACTTTTCAATATTTTATCTCATGGATAAGTTCAATGCACAAGGATTATATATAACTAAGCAGAAATTTTGAACATAATCAACTTGAACCCAGGGTTAACACTAGATGCTTGCTTATGGTGGAGGAAGAAGATTAGAACATAGGAAAACTGACTCAACATTTAAAAGTAAAAGATAGGCCCTTCGCAGAGGGAAGCGGGGATTACTCATGTGCTAGAGCTTTTTATTTTTGAAAACATAGAGATATAAAAGCAATTTTGAGAGATGTATGCTTATGTCAACGAATGGTAATAAACAATGCACTACTACTCATGCCAAACAGAACTTAAGAGCGGCTCCCATAGAGGAATGATAACACTCCCCTTTCTCCTTTGTTTATCACTAGCCAAAGTTTGTCTGATTTCTCAGGGACGATGTGTGAAGGAGGTTTTTGATATTGATATTGATGACATGTAAAGTGGGCTGGGCATACCCTTTTGCCAGCTTTTTTGCAAAATTAAGGACATGCACATTATTCATGCACGTCAAGGGTCGTTCTGTCCAACACAAGTAATAATGAACTGTCTACCACTTCCTCATGAGCTAAAACAGAGACACAAATAAGGATAAATTTTGAAGGTTTTAAAGGTAGCACATGAGCAATTTACTTGGAATGGCTATTAAATACCATGCATATAGGTAGGTATGGTGGACACATATGGCAGAATTTTGGCTATGGAATTTGGATGCACGAGCAGCATTCCCGCTCAGTACAGAGTTTTTGGTTTAGCAAGTTTTTAGCAAGCACATGTTAACCGGTACAAGAGAATTATAACATCCTTTCAGCATAATTATAAGACTTCTACACTGTCTTCCTTGTCAACCATCTTACTTCTAAAAAGAGAACAAGAACTTTAAAACTACCTATGGTGAAAAACTAAACAATTGCAAACTTCAAAGGTATTTCTTCACTAATAAGACTTTATTAAATGATCTACATGTTTAGGCATCACTACTTAATTTCTCAAAACAATTAATAGGGATCAAGTTACTCAATGATCTTCAAAATTATGCAAGCTTTTTATTCTTTGCACCACGGCCACACTTGGCATTTACTTTACCAACATATTATTTAGCAATTCAAACCAATTTAACTCTCCAAAAAGATATAAGTGAAGCAAGAGAGTACTTTCTATAAAAGAACTAATTGCTCTGAACATGATATGAAATAAAAACAAGAGCTAGAAGCATATAACAAGGTAGCTAAAACACTCAAAAAGATATAAGTGAAGAACATGAGTGTTTCATGAAAAAGCGGAGCGTGTCTCTCTCCCAAATAAGAATGATCAGATGCAACTTATTTAAGACCAGCAAAGAAAACAAAACAAAACAAAAAGACGCTCCAAGAATAACACATAATGGGCAAAGGAATAAAAATATAGTGACACGAGGAGAACCTGGTGATTGTTAATGAAGAAGTGGATGCCTTGGGCATCCCCAAGCTTAGATGCTTGGGACTTCTTGATCTTCTCTCATATTTCCCTACACGCGCACTTGAAAACTCCCTTCACACAAAACTTCTCATAAAATCATTAGAAGGGTTAGTGCATTAAATAAATTCAACCACTTTGATTCACTTGACAAATACTACAAACTTGTTTTTGACATTAGTTACTGTTACATAACCTTAATTGTGGCTCTCCATAACTAGAAAACCCAACTTAACGCTCGTAAAATAGGCAATGCAAAATATAGGCAGAATCTGTCAAATCTGAACAGCCAGCAAAGATGATTTTTTTCGAGGCACTTATGGACTTCTAATCAAAAAACTTAAAACTAATGAAAGGTAGGCAACTAGCCTCAGCTTACTCAAAAAAAAATTCAGATCTAAATCACGTTCTGTTATTTAATAGGATTTTTTACGGTGAAGCACAGTGAATCTGTTTTTGGCAGCAAGATAAAACTTTTTTATCACCTCTCAATTAGAGGCTACTCTTGGCACAAACACGAAATAGAAAGGATACAAAGGAGTCATTACAGTAGCAACAACATCCTTGACTCAAAAAAGCAAAAGAAAACTGAAAGCAAATAAAGGTGGGTTGTCTCCCAAAAGCACTTTTGTTTCATGCCTTTAAGTTAGGCATAGTGATTTTTTTAAGCAACTCTCACAAAGATAATAATTGAAGCATATAAGAGAGCATCATGAAGCATATATAAAACATATTTAAGTCTAACATACTTCTTATGCATGGGAATCTTGTAAGAAAATAAATTATTGAAGCATAAAGTAACTAGCATAGGAAGGCAAAACAAGCATAACTTCAAAATATTCACCATAAAGAGAGGAAACTTCTTATTATTAAGATATTTAGAACCATGTCTCCCTCTCTCATTATAAATTTCAGTGGCATCATGGATGAACTCAACAATATAACTATCACACAAGGCATTATTTCCATGATCCAAAAGCATAAAAGTATCATTACTCTTCATATAAGCAAAATCTTTCTTATTAGGAATAGTGAGAGTAAAGCAATCATAACCATCATGGTAATCATCATATTTAGGAGGCATATCATAATCATAATAATTTTTATCCTCAATAGTAGGTGGACTAAAAAGCTCACATTTATCATTGTAATCATCATATAAAGGAAGCAGAGTATCATCAAAGTAAATTTTCTCTTCAAAAGTTGGGGGACTAAAAATATCATGTTCATCAAACGTGTCATCCCCAAGCTTAGAGCTTTCCATGTCATTAGCAATATTGATATTAAAAAAACATACTAATAACATCACCACCATCATGATTGTTATGAAAATAATAAAGTTCCAAAGGTTTTTTAATTTTCTCTTCAAACACATCATGTCCAAGTTCAAGGTAGAGCTTATAAAGCTCTCTCATATTTTTGTTGTTTTCCATTAAGCAAAACTAGTGAAATAAAAATAAGAAACAAAAAGATTTAATTGCAAGATCTAGAGAAGGTACCTTCACTTACCTCACTTCCCCGGCAACGGCGCCAGAAATAGCTAGATGTCTACTACACGCTTCTATTCCTGTAGATAGTGTTGGGCCTCCAAGAGCAGAGGTTTGTAGGACAGCAGCAAATTTCCCTTAAGTGAGTAACCCAAGGTTTATCGAACTCAGGGAAGTGGAGGTTGAACGTACCCCTTTCAAGCAACCCTGCAATCAAGATACAAGAAGTCTCTTGTGTCCCCAACACACCTAATACACTTGTCAGATGTATAGGTGCACTAGTTCGGCGAAGAGATGTTAAATGGCAAGTGATATGGATGGCAAAAGATGTATTTGTAAATCTGAAAATAAAAATGGCAGCAAGCAAACAAGTGGTAAACGTGAGCACAATTGGTATTGCAATGGTGGAAACAAGGCCTAGGCTTCATACTTTCACTAGTGGCAACTCCCAACAACATTGACATAGTCTAATCACATTATATTTCCCATAAAACATGCAATGGAGACGCACTCGGAGGTCATTCCTTTGTGGTCAAGAGAGGAAGAGAATTATGTAGGGCTACAAAAGCACACCTCAAAGTTTGTAGTTCTCAATCTATGGATTTCCCAATGTCACCGCGGCCATCCAAAGAGAGTACCACAATCACCACAACATATCTCAAGGATAGTCAAAGACAAGCACCAAGAGACTCTCAATCTTCAATCAACACACAAAAAAGGAAATCACTCATGAAAATATTCTTCTAATCCATGTCCAATAGACCGCTGTCACCTTGGTCTCGGGGATTATACTAGATAAAGACAAGTGAGTACATCAATTCAATACATAGAGGAAGGGGAAATATCATGGGATCACCCTAGATTAACATAGCCTATGATCACAACGAAGATCACATCATGGGAGAGAGAGATAACCACATAGCTACACGTACAAGCCCTCAGCCCCGGAGAAGACTACTCACACATGGCCATGGTGAGCAAGAGATTGATGGTGGTGTTGATGGAGAGGTGCAGCCCGGAGAGGAGGAGGCGGACGGCGGCAGCCGTGGCGGAGGCGGCAGCCCTCCGGGGCGGCGGCGGCCCTAGGGGGCAGCGGCTCCTTGGCCCCCCTTCTTCCTTGTGGATGGTGCTGCGATGGTGCTGGTCCTCCCCTCCAAGACGGCGGCCTGGGTGGAGGAAAATGCGTGGCCCTTGGTGACCTAGGTTTCCTCTCTTTATATAGACTCTCGGATTCCCGTCATCAGATTTTGGGCTTTAGTAAAACGGGCTTTTCTCGGCCGTCCGGACTCCGATTTGCACGAATTTATATCCAGATGCATCTTCTCGAAATTCCCCACAACTTTCGCAACTAGGCTTTTTCCGTTTGACGTCGTCTCCGGGCCGGAACGTGACCATCTTCTAAAAACGTTCTCAGACAGATTTCAGGAAAGTCAGAGTCCTACTCCAATACGACTCCTTTTGCATTTTTGTCAATTTCCAAGTAATTCCTACACAATAAAGTGTAAAACAAGAACATTGTGCACTTTTGCAACCATTAGTAAGTTAGTCCAATAAATGCTTAAAAATATAGAAAACTTTGATAGAAACATGAGACAATGATGCAAAACAAGCATGGCACAAGCAAAAATTATGGATACGTTTGGGACGTATCAGATAGCAACAAGATAGGCAGAACTAGATTCTCAGGCTTACCAGCTCAGGATGGATCAGGCCTCTGTGCAGGGAGTGAGGAACAGAAGATATCAGACTCATCTACCGCCGGTCTATGAGGCGAGGGATCTTTTTGGCACACCAGGAGCGGGAGCCAGCAATAATCTAGAGGTAAACCGGAGGGGAGCCCCAGCGACAGGAGCGCCGGTTCAGCAACCTACTGCAGAGCAAGATCGACGGGTTATATCCACGCCGCACGTCCCTACTCCCCCTGGCCATTACTCAAACCCTCTTGATAACATTGTCGCCGCTGCTTCACGCCTGGCCGCTTTACCCATTCAGGGGACATCCCCCGTAGCGATGGAAGCACACAGAGTCAAGGATCTGCTCGACACTGCATTGACACAGCAGCAGGCGTACTCTTACAGCAGGGAGAGACTTCATTCGACATCCCGTCACAGCCGGAGTTATACTAGGCATTGGGATGAACCGGAGGTGTCCAGCAGTGAGCGGAGGCGTCACCGTCACAGACAGGATAATCAGGCAGGAGCAGAGGCGCAAGCCCGGGAGGCGATAAACCGGGCTGGACCTACGGCCCGTGAGGACGTCCGCCAGACGACGCCGGTTCACACAACCACAGCAGAGACGGGAGTCATGGCAAGTTCCTTTGAAGTGTAGTGTCTCATTCCCGCTTTACGAAGCGTAAGGTTACCCAAGGACTTAAAGGGTCCACTTAAGGTGCCTAACTACACAGCAGATTTAGCTCCAGAGGCTTGGATCGAGAGCTATGAGATGGCTATGGAGATGCTGGACGTAGATGAAGCGGCATGCGCAAAGTATTTTACCATGATGCTTGAAGGTACAGCCCGGACCTGGTTAAAGGGCTTACCGCCTAACTCCATCGGATCATGGGGTGAGTTGCGTCGCCAGTTTATTAAAAATTTCAAGGACACGTGCAAACAGCCAATGTCAGTGGTAGACCTAGTGGCATGTATACAAGGAGAGCAGGAGCCTACGAGTGCATGGGTGCGGCGAGTGTCAGAAATCTTGCATTCTTTGAACGGTATCAGTCCCAGTACGGCGATAGTAACACTGGAAAACAATTGCCGGTTTGAGTCTCTGAAGTTGAAGCTGGGACGGCTCAAGCGGGATTGTAATGACATGGGAACTCTCATGAGTGCTTTGGTAAAATATGGGGACTCTTACAACACTAGGTACCCAGAAGCGGATGGGGATAAGTCCAGAAAAGCAAATAAGCCTGGTAAGCCGGCGCAGGCTAGTCCGGTCGGAACAAACTTCAACGGTAAGCGAAAGGAAGAAGGTGGTTCTGATTTTGTGGCCAATACCAAGGTTCAAGGAAACTTTCAGCGCAACAAGGGTAGGCCGCCTCCGCCGAGCGGCGGAGGGTTCATTAATCTGGAGCGATAGTTAAACGAGCCTTGCCCGAAGCACAGCACAGAGGAACGGCCAGCTAAACACACATGGGGGGAATGTCCGGTCATGATGGAGGCCATGAACCGGGCCAGATTCAACAATGGACCGCCGGGCGGCGGTTCAGGCCCCGGGTTTCATGGTCCGGGTCACCAGGGTAATGGCTCCGGATCAGGATATCATGGCGGCAACAATGGTTACAATAACCAAGGCAACCATCAGTATGGTCAGGGCGGTTACAATAACCAAGGCAATCATCAGTATGGTCAAGGCGGTTACAATAACCAAGGCAACCAACAGCAGGGCCAGGGTAACCACAACAATCAAGGCAATCAGCAGCGTCAGCAGCAGCAGCAATCCGGATATCAGAGTAATCCGAAGGAGCTGAGTAGTGGACAATATCATGTGTTCACTACGAGTTTGTGTAAACGAGATCAAAAAGTTTTAAAGCGGGCGGTCCACACGGTTGAACCGGCAATACCCCGATTCCTGCGTTGGTCGGAACAACCTATTGTGTGGAGCAAAGAGGATCACCCGCCGCGGGTCGATAATCCGGGCCAACTGGCCTTAGTAGTGGCACCATAGGTGGGTGGCTACAAATTCACCAAGGTTCTCATGGACGGCGGCAGCAGCATCAATATCTTATATTACGAGACTTTCCGTCGCATGGGGCTGACGGATAAGAAGCTAAAATAGTCAAACACGGTATTCCATGGAGTAGTGCCAGGTAAATCAGCCTACCCAGTTGGGAAAATTGACCTAGAAGTTACGTTTGGAGATGAACAGGATTCCAGGTCAGAGACGATAACCTTTGAAGTGGTAAAGATCCGGAGCCCATACCATGCGCTATTTGGACAGCCGGTTTACGCTAAGTTTATGGCTAGACCGTGCTATGTTTATCTACAGCTCAAAATGTCGGGTCACAAGGGAACCATCACGGTTCATGGAAGTCGCAAAATCGCATTGGAGTGCGAGGAAGGAGACGCTGCTTATGCAGAGGCAGTGTGTGCTACGGAGGAATTGAAGTTTTATAAAGATAATGTTGATCCAACAGATATGTCCCCGTTGAAGAAGCCAACTACAGATCATGATCCGGCGTTGAAGTTTAAATCGGCAGAGGAAACCAAGCAAGTCGACTTTGTGCCAGGTGATTCATCCAAGCAGTTCACTATCACTGCTAACCTTGACCCTAAATAGGAAAGCGCGCTCATCGAGTTCATCCGTGAGAACCGGGATATCTTTGCATGGAAACCTTCTGACATGCCAGGTATACCGAGGGAACTCGCTGAGCACAGTCTTAATATTGATCCGAAGTTCAAACCAGTCAAGCAGTATCTGCGCCGCTTCAACGAAGAAAGGCGCAAGGCTATAGGTGAAGAAGTGGCCAGGCTTTTGGCCGCAGGGTTCATAGTTGAAGTGTTCCACCCGGAGTGGTTGGCTAATCTGGTGCTGGTGTTAAAGAAAAATGGAAAGTGGAGAATGTGTGTGGATTACACAGACCTAAACAAAGCTTGTCCAACCGATCATTTTGCTCTCCCTCGTATTGATCAGATCATTGATGCTACGGCGGGATGTGAGCGGCTAAGTTTTTTGGATGCATATTCAGGATATCACCAGATCAAGATGGCAGTTAAGGACCAGGAGAAGACAGCCTTCATAACTCCTTTTGGTGCTTTTTGTTATGTGTCTATGCCTTTTGGGCTCAAGAGTGCCCAAGCAACTTACCAGCGTTGCGTACAGAACTGTCTTAAGGGGCAGATAGGGAAAAATGTGCATCCCTATGTGGATGACATCGTGGTAAAGTCAAGGAAGGAGGAGACATTGATAGAGGACCTCAAGGAAACCTTTGATAACCTTCGGGCCTATAAAATGATGCTTAATCCGGAGAAGTGTGCTTTCGGTGTTCCGGCGGGCAAGCTCCTTGGGTTTTTGGTGTCAAACAGAGGAATAGAAGCCAATCCGGACAAGATCAAGGCAATCACGTCCCTGACTAAACCAGCTTGCATCAATGATGTTCAGCGTATCGCCGGCCGGATTACAGCGTTGAGCCGATTCATCAGTTGTCTGGGGGAGAAGGCAATCCCGCTTTATCAGATGCTAAAAAAGACAGACCGGTTCATATGGAGCGATGAGGCAAACGCTGCGTTTGAGGATTTAAAGCGGCAACTGGCAGAACCACCGGTCCTTGCTGCCCCCGTTGATAAGGAGCCGCTGCTGTTATATGTAGCCGCCGATGCACGGGCAGTTAGCGTGGCAATCATGGTCGAGCGCAAAGAAGCAGGAAAGGGGTATCCGGTTCAACGTCCGGTTTATTATGTCAGCGAGGTTCTCATTGAATCCAAACAAAGGTACCCGCAGTGGCAGAAGCTAGTATATGGCGTGTTCATGGCAAACCGGAAGTTGAAGCATTACTTCCAAGGCCACCCAATAACTGTTGTCAGTTCAGCTCCATTGGGGGATATAATCCAGAACAGGGAAGCCACTGGCAGAGTGGCGAAGTGGGCCATTGAGCTTAGCCCACACGGATTGAAATATGAGCCGCGCACCGCTATCAAATCCCAAGCATTGGTGGATTTTATCAATGATTGGACAGAATTGCAAGCACCAGAGGAGAAGCCGGATCATACATACTGGACTATTCACTTTGACGGTTCAAGGCAATTAGAAGGCTCGGGGGCTGGAGTTGTGTTAACTTCCCCGCGAGGTGATAAATTTTGTTATGTCCTCTGTTTAATTTTTCCTTGTACTAACAATGCAGCAGAATATGAGGCATTGCTTCATGGCCTGCGGATGGCTAAGGAGATGAACTTGAGCCGGGTCAAGTGTTTTGGTGATTCAGATTTAGTGGCACAACAAGTATCTGGCAAGTGGGATTCTAAAGACCCTCTCATGGCAGCATACACACGAGAAGTTGAAGCAGTTGCAGGATATTTTAAGGGATATCAGGTGGATCACATAGACCGGCGAAAAAATGAAGCGGCCGATGCTCTAAGCCGGCTGGGTTCTCAGCGTAAACCGGTGCCACCTAATACCTTTTTGGATGAGCTACACAGTCCGTCAGTTCAGGTACCATCGGAGGAAGATTTGGTTGTTCCCGATCCGGAAGCACAGCTGGTTGTGGCACTCCATGTTATTACGGATTGGACACTCTCTTACTTGGCATATCTAAGCCGTGGAGAGTTGCCGGAGGATGAGATTGAAGCAAGGCAGATAATCCGGCGATCAAAATCCATGACGATTGTAAATGGGGAACTTCACCATCGCAGTGTTTCTGGAGCATTTCAGCGGTGCGTATCATCCGAGGAAGGCTGCGACATCCTTCGAGAGATTCATGAAGGGGATTGTGGTCATCATGCCGGTTCAAAATCTTTGGTTGCTAAAGCTTTCCGACATGGGTTCTATTGGTTGACAGCCCATGCTGATGCGGAGGATCTGGTCCGGAAGTGCGATGCTTGTCAGAAATTTTCACGGTGTGCTCTTGTTCCGGCACAGGAGCTGCGGATGATACCAATTACTTGGCCGTTTGCGACTTGGGGGCTTGATATGGTTGGACCTTTTAAACGATCCCAAGATCAAAAAAATCATCTACTGGTTGTTGTGGATAAGTTTACAAAGTGGATTGAGGCAGAGCATGTTAGCAAGTGTGATGCGGCAACAGCGGTTAAATTCATCAAAAAGGTAATTTTCCGGTTTGGCTTTCCACACAGCATCATCACAGACAATGGCACCAATTTATCTAAAGGAGAGATGGAAGAGTTTTGTCAAAGGGAGCATATTCGCCTAGATGTGTCTTCTGTAGCTCACCCTCAATCCAATGGTCAAGCTGAAAGGGCCAATCAAGAAATTTTGCGAGGTATTAAGCCCCGGCTTATGACTCCCTTACAAAGAACACTAGGGTGCTCGGTTGAGGAATTGCCCTCTGTCCTCTAGAGCATCAATACCACGCCGAACAGGTTCACAGGTTACACACCTTTTTTCATGGTGTACGATGCTGAAGCGGTTCTTCCAAGCGATATCCGCCATGATTCACCACGGGTGATAGCTTATGTTGAAGCAGCCAATGAGCAGGCAAGACAGGACAGCTTGGACCGGCTAGATGAAGAGCGTGACATAGCAGCAGCACGATCCGCGATTTATCAATAGGACTTGCACAGATATCACAGCCGCCGGGTTAAAACCAGGACGTTCCAGGAGGGGGACTTGGTACTCCGGCTCATTCAGGACCAAACAGATATGCACAAGCTATCCCCGCCTTGGGAAGGGCCCTTTGTGGTCAGCAAGAATCTACACAATGATTCATATTACCTGGTGGACGTTCGAGAGCACAAAGACTCACGGACATCAGAAGAAGAGACAAAGAGGCCGTGGAACATCGCTCTCCTGCGGCCCTACTACACCTGAGCCATGTGCTCTGTTGTATCCTATGTATATATTATGATTAATAAATAAACTGGCACCCTTGGTAAACCGGGGGATCAGCCTTTTTTCTTCTAAATATATGTCTTGTGAAAATTATTACAGATATTTCAAAACAAACTATTTTATGCAGAAGGGACCAAACTAGGGGTCTACGGATTACATGTGAATCCTCGCTAAAAGCTTTTCTGGTCCGGTCTACATGATTATCTTCACATGAAGCGCCCTTTGGATAAAACTCCATCGATTGGCAAAAAATATGTTCTTGTCCCTAGGGTACTTCCTTTGATGGCAGATGCAATATTTCCTGCCCCTTGGAAGATACATACCCTTTGATGGCAAAAGAAAAGTTCTTGTCCCTAGGGTACTTCCTTCGATGGCAGATGCAATATTTCCTGCCCCTTGGAAGATACATACCCTTTGATGGCAAAAGAAAAGTTCTTGTCCCTAGGGAACCTTCCTTTGATGGCAGATGCAATATTTCCTGCCCCTTGGTTGATCATTCCCTTTGATGGCAAAAGAAAAAAAACATGTTCTTGTCCCTAGAGAACCTTTCTTTGATGGCAGATGCAATAT
>LR738714.1:98819867-98850892 GCA_902687465.1 Secale cereale | reverse complement strand
GGGAACCTTCCTTTGATGGCGGATGCAATATTTCCTGCCCCTTGGTTGATCATTCCCTTTGATGGCAAAAGAAAAAAATATGTTCTTGTCCCTAGGGAACCTTCCTTTGATGGCAGATGCAATATTTCCTGCCCCTTGGTTGATCATTCCCTTTGATGGCAAAAGAAAATCTGTTCTTGTCCCTAGGGTACTTCCTTTGATGGCAGATGCAATATTTCCTGCCCCTTGGAAGATACATACCCTTTGATGGCAAAAGAAAAGTTCTTGTCCCTAGGAGTACTTCCTTTGATGGCAGATGCAATATTTCCTGCCCCATGGAGTACATCCTTTGATGGCAAAAGAAAAATAGTCATAGCCCTTTGGGTCGCACCCTTTGATTGGCACATAGGGAGCCTGACAGCTCGCAAAAAGCCTCGACTACATGGTCTTATTTGCAAACCTGTGTTTTTGTGTTTGTGATTTATCATGTGTTTCCTGTGGTTTTTTTGATCTGGAGCTGGACAACTTCAAAGTTGACCACATATTTTCAAAAGTCTGGACACAGAGTTCCAGCATTATTTAAACCGGTATTTATCATAACCCGGAGCAATTATTGGGTCCACCCCAACAGAGCCAAGAGCTTCCTCAGAAACTACAAGGTTCGCCGGATTAAGGATATCTAGCATACTTAATCAAAGGTACGAAGTTATTTTTGGTATAAAACAGACACTCGTTTGATATATATGAGAGAGATTTAATCGGTCCGGCGGTAAACCGCTAGGACACCTTTTCAGTGTTATCTATGCAGATATAGATAATATAAAAGATCAACCATAGCAGACAAGAGATTAAGATTGGCAGATGCATAATCAAACATCTGACATCCGGATTAAGGCAGAAAATATTTTGAGTTATCCTATTACAAGGCACTTGAAGGCCTGGACGGATTAAAGTTTCCCAGCAACGGATTACAACCGATAAAATGAAGTGACTTATGCTTCTCCCTGACGCGAAGGCTGGGGATCGACTTGTTCCGGAACTTCTTCGTCCTCTTGAAGTGGCTGAAAATCAGGAACGCGCCAGTCGATCTTGGATAAAGCACAAAAATACATCTCTTCAGTAATAAGGTCGGACGGATCAACATCTGGGGCGAAAGTATGGGGGCGCACTGGTGGGATTAGATTTTCGGTGTCATAAACCGGCCGATCCACCCACTCATTCTTTAAGTCATACGCCAGATGATACCTGGTCAAATCTGATTCATCAGCAAGCTTGCTGGCAAGGGGACGCATTTCTTTGGTCAGAGCATGAAGGTCTTTGCTAGAGAAGGCCGATCCATCTTCCTTGGTGCTGGGGTACCCGTTCATAGCTTCTTCCGGATCAAAGTCCGGAACCCACGCCTTGGCTCTGGTCAGTGCCACAAGAGAACCGGCCCGTGCAGCAGATTTCTTCACCTCTTCCAAGCGTACGGGCAGTATAGAAAGTTTCTCCAAAGTGCCTTGGATAGTGGTGGGGGCCGCTTTATGAAAAGACATAGCACTTATAATCCTTTGAGCGCCGGAATACAGCTGCTCAACCAGAGTATAAGAGGCCTTGAGTTTCTTCCGGAGGTTGTCCCCAAGATGGGTGACGCGTCACCCTGCATATGATTAGCACAGTTAAACCGGAGCGGAATAAAGGTTGCAGAGATAAAAACACATGCAAGTTAAGTATTTACCAAAGACGGCAGAGGTCATAAGCTCTATTTGCTGCTTTAACCCGGTTAGCTCTTGTGTCACCGGGTTAAGGGCCTCTTCAGCATCCTTTACTCTTTTTTCAAGAGCGTTCCTCTGCACTTCCCAAGTTGTCCGCTCCGCTTCAAAGTATTTCTTCAATTGTTCAGTAGTGGTTAAGTTCAACGCCAGATTATCTTTGGCCTTGGCAGCAGCAGTTTCAGTCACAGCAAGTCTATTCCGGAGCTCAGTGATTTCTGCAGCCCTCCGGGTCAAGTCAGCCTGCAAGAAAATCAAGTGGAATAAATAAACAGTTCAAAACAAGTCTCAAGCACATAACCAAGTTATCCACTTGACACTTGGGGGCTAATGGGCAGTTGAAGTATCAAAAGGTGACAATTAAAGACAAGTCTCAAGCACATAAGCAAGTTATCTACTTGACATTTGGGGGCTAATGGGCAGTTGAAGTATCGAAAGAGCGATTCAGACAAGTCCCAGGCACATAAAACGAGTTATGCCCCTGGCACTTGGGGGCTAATGTAAGATCATTTGCACACATTTGGAAGTACCGGTTCACCTCCAACAAAGCTAAACCGAAACTTGGGGGCTACCATGGCATAGACAGAAATGCAAAAAAGGCAAAACACAGACAAGTAAGATACCTCGTATTTGTCCTTCATCATGTTAACCAAACCCATTTCATATTCACGGCCGGTATGAAGCCGGTTCAAATATCCGGAGTAAAGTTCCTGGGCACTCAGTTCAGCATAATTGGACAAATCTGTACTCCATTTGCCCTTCTCTTGCTGGAGCTTCTCCACTTTAGCAGTGTGCTTGGCTAAGACGATAGGCTCAGCAGGAGCGGTAAAACCCGTCCCGGTTATTTGAACGTCCGGAGAGGAAGCAGTATTTGGCTGTGAAGGGGCAGCGATATGAACCGGACTAACGGGAGCCGGGCTAGTCCGAGGAGGGCTGGCCCGGACAAGAATTACCGGTTCATGGACATCTTCAGCGTTGGTATTTTCAGGAGCAGCAACATAATCATGATCCATGGGAGCAGGATCGTCAAGCTGAATTGTAGGCTCATTTTCCGGAGGGATGACCTTGTCCGGATCAGGTACCGGATCAGCAGTAGCAGTCTCAGCAGCCGTTTTGCTGGCCTTTGCCTTTTTGCTAGGCTTAGGTTTGCTGAAAGGAATTGAAAAAGAAATCAGAGTCATAAAGGCAAATACAAAGGTAAACCGGATGAGATAAAGGACTTACCCAGGGACAGTTTTCAGAATCGGCACCTGTGTGGCAGTCGATTCGCCGGAAGATGATAAAGGTGTCTCCTGATAGTTAGGATCAGACGGTTTAAGGAAGTCCGGCCTTGGGATGAAGAAGAGTTGGAGAAAGTGAAACCTCAGAGCGGCGCCTCCGGGCCGGAGTGAGAGATATTCCGGAAGACTCGACTACATGGCCACTATGGCGTGTAGTCCGGCGGGCTTCATGTTGCTGTTTCTTCAAAAAAAAATTGGGGTCCAGTTGAGCGTAAGGATGAGAAAAAGGGTACTTCCGAGATGCCTTACGAATCTTGGGCACCGGCGGTTCAGAATCTGAAGAGAGAGAGAGAGAGATTACCTCAACTTCTGCCGCTTTATCTCCTTCAGCCAAATCCTGTGAGAAGATGCTGTTAACATAAATCTAGATAAAAGAGATCAAAACATATCAGGATTAGCTCATACCTCAGAATCCGGATCATCCTCCTCTGCATGTGAACCAGAGCCAGCAGCTGCCTTTTTCTTCTTGACAGCGAAAGTTTTCCGGCGGGGTTATTTAGCGGACTTGTCCTGATATTTTCTTTTCCAAAACGGGTCGTTGGCCTGTGCAGAAAGGTAAGGTAAATACAAGGGTAATTTATATGAACGGATTAGAAACCAACAGAAGAAATTAACTTACGGCTGGCAATGGATTCTTCTCATAGTATGGAGCCAGTCCGGTTTGGCTACATTCTTCCAAAGAGATGTTAAGCAGCTTTTTGGCAGATTCAGTAACTTCCTTGTCAGGAAGCATTACATCAATATGGCGTTGGGGATCATCCGTCTTTCCGGTATACTCATACATCAAACCGGAGCGCCGGCTCAGAGGAAGGATACTCCAGGAAAGCCAACAACGCACGAAGTCGACTCCAGTCAATCTGTTGGCCATAAAGGCTTTGAGCTTGGAAAACTGAGGTGCAAACCGGGCTCGCTCAGTGGAAGTAAGACGCTATGGCAAGGGATGATCTTCCGGGAGATGGTGTTCGCGATAACCCGGCAGTGGGTTTTCTCCTTCAGGCGAGGTATCCTTGCAATAAAACCAGGATTGATTCCAATCCTTGGGGTGTGTATGAAGAGCAGCATGAGGAAAAACTACATCTCCCCTCTTCTGAATACTGACACCACCCAGTTCTTGATGTGGTCCGGCAGTGAACTCAGTCCGCCGATTTAAGTGGAAAAAGTCCCGGAACAAGTCCATTGACGGTTCTTCTTGAAGGTATACCTCGGAGAAGACTTGGAAATTACAGACGTTTGATACGGAATTTGGGCCTATATCCTGAGGATGGAGTTGAAAAGCGGCCAGTACATCCCGGAAATTTTTTGAACCGGGAGGGCTGAAGCCCCGGGCCAGGTGGTCGAAGAAAACAATAATTTCTCCTTCTTTGGGGGTAGGAGGACACTCATCCCCTGGGGCCCGCCATTTCAGAACTGCTTGGGGGCCCAGAATACCAATTGACGGAGCATTGGCTAAATCATCTTCCGTAATGCGGGAGGGACCCAGTTGCAAGAAACGAACTGCTTGGTAGACATACTAGCAGAAGGAAAGCACTGAAAAGGTAAAGTGTAAAATATCGGATTATACAAGTGCTGCAGCGTAAACCGGATTGCGTTATCAAATTATATCGACGGTTTAGACAGGAGGCTAATGGCATTGACAACCCGGAAGCAGGTGGGTGACGAGCTGCTACCGATTTATGATAACAAAAAAGAAGAAGCTAAACCGTCGGGTTCATGGTTGATGCGTTGCAGAAGCAATATATGATTGACTAAACCGGTGAGTAGCTTGCAGATTTATCAAGACGAAGAAACAGGTTTCTACAGAAGGCTAAAGTAAAATAGATCTGAGCAGTAAGAAAAAGAGGAAATTTACGCAAGTTTATCACAAGAAGAACTGCGAAGGTTTTCTACAGAAGCAGATGAATCTAAGGGTTGAAGCTAAAAGTACCGAGTTCAAGTTCAAACTACGGAGCAGGGGTGCGTTCGAAACAAACTCAGGGCTCAAATCTACCGCAGAAAACAGCCTATAGGATGAACAGCAAAAGCTTCGAGGTCTAATGGCGGAAGCAATGGAGGAACCCTAGATTACGGATCTGCAGCAGGAGAAGGGGAATACCTGAGACAGAAGGAGACGGCGGCGGAGTGGCTCTGGACGCGTTTCAGGTTGATGCAGCGGCCTGGTCGACGACGGCGACGAGCTCGAGAGCAGCGGAGGAGCTTCGAGCGACGAAGGAAGAAGATGAGCGGAAGGAAGAAAGGTAAAGGTGTGGCGGTATTTATAAGGGTTGAGAGATGAAATGGCAAGCGCGGGATTTGAGGAGGTCGGAGATTGGATAAAGATTCTCCTGTCGCCTCGATTTTCGGGGTGGCCTTTAAACAAAGGTAACAAACGGCTGTGCGCAATAAATGCGGAGGTGATGTCACGATCGAATCAAATGATTTCTAGGGATGACGTCATATCCGGTTTACAAAACAGAGAAGAAACGGAGAAGAAGTTTATGCAAGATTTAGAAGACTAACATGAACAAGTTCAAATCATTCTGGGGCCTAATGTCAGGGATATTACTAGCAGGTATAAACCGGCTAGTGAGATCCGGATTATGGTAATATAGCTACGTAATTATAAACTCAGTAGAGGTTACGGCCCATGAAGGCTTAGGGCCCATGTGTAAAGTTTACGGTTTGTAAACCGTCCTATCATGTAACTTGAGGCACAAGGAAGAAAGAATAGAGGCCGAGGCGGACACAATTATGAGCCGGCCTCGGGACTCCGTAAACCGGACCGGGCGTCGCCTCTTATATAAAGGGACGACCCGGCGACGGTTCAGGGACAAGCAACAATCCGTCGAGAAACAGGCAAGCAATATGCTCCCTGTTCATCGACGCCCAAGCAATACCAAACCAAACTAGACGTAGGCTTTTACCTTCATCGAAGGGGCCGAACTAGTATAAACCCTCTGTGTCCTTTGTGTGCTTTTAACCTCTTCAAGCTAACCCGTGCGATGGTTCCACAATTAAGTCCGTTAAACCAGACATCTGCCGTGCTAATTCCACGACACGGCGGGTATTATTATTTTCTGACCTTCACAGATGATTTAAGCAGATATGGATATATCTACTTGATGAAACACAAATCTGAAACATTTGAAAAGTTCAAAGAAATTTCAGAGTGAAGTAGAGAATCATCGTAACAAGAAAATAAAAGTTTCCACGATCTGATCACGGAGGCGAATATTTGAAGTCACGAGTTTGGCCTTCATTTAAAACAATGTGGAATAGTTTCACAACGCACGCCACCCGGAACACCACAGCGTAATGGTGTGTCCGAACGTCGTAACCGTACTTTATTGGATATGGTGCGGTCTATGATGTCTCTTACCGATTTACCACTATTGTTTTGGGTTACGCATCAGAGACAGCTGTATTCACGCTAAATAGGGCAACATCTAAATCCATTGAGACGACGCCTTATGAACTGTGGTTTGGCAAGAAACCAAAGTTGTCGTTTCTTAAAGTTTGGGGCTGCGATGCTTATGTGAAAAAACTTCAACCTGATAAGCTCGAACCCAAGTCGGAGAAATGTGTCTTCATAGGATACCCAAAGGAGACTGTTGGGTACACCTTCTATCACAGATCCGAAGGCAAGATATTCGCTGCTAAGAATGGATCCTTTCTAGAGAAGGAGTTTCTCTCGAAAGAAGTGAATGGGAGGAAAGTAGAACTTGATGAGGTAATTGTACCTTCTCCCGAATTGGAAGGTAGTACATCATAGATCTAGTTCCAGTGATTCCTACACCAATTAGTGAGGAAGCTAATGAAGATGATCATGAAACTTCAGATCAAGTTTCTGCTGAACTTCGTAGATCAACCAGAGTTTGTTCCGCAATAGAGTGGTACGGCAACCCGGTTCTGGAAGTCATGTTACTGGACCATGGTGAACCTATGAACTATGAGGAAACGATGATGAGCCCAGATTCCACAAAATTGCTTGAGGCCATGAAATCTGAGATGGGATCCATGTATGAGAACAAAGTGTGGACTTTGGTTGACTTGCCCGATGATTGGCAAGCCATCGAAAATAAATGGATCTTCAAGAGGAAGACTGACGCTGGCGGTAATGTTACTGTTTACAAAGCTCGACTTGTTGCGAAAGGTTTTCGACAAGTTCAAGGAGTTGACTACGATGAGACTTTCTCACCCGTAGCGATGCTTAAGTTTGTCCGAATCATGTTAGCAATTGCCGCATTTTATGAAATCTGGCAAATGGATAACAAAACTGCATTCTTTAAAGGATTTATTAAAGAAGAATTGTATATGATGCAACCAGGAGGTTTTGTCAATCCTAAAGGTGCTAACAAAATGTGCAAGCTCCAGCGATCCATCTATGGACTGGTGCAAGCATCTCGGAGTTGGAATATACGCTTTGATAAGTTGATCAAAGCATATAGATTTATACAGACTTGCGGTGAAGCCTGTATTTACAAGAAAGTGAGTGGGAACACTACAACCTTTCTCATAAGTATATGTGAATGACATATTGTCGATCGGAAATGATGTAGAATTTTCTGGAAAGCATAAAGGAGTGTTTGAAAGGAGTTTTTCAAAGGAAGACCTTGGTGAAGCTTCTTACATATTGGGCATCAAGATCTATAGAGATATATCAAGACGCTTTATAAGACTTTCGATGAGTACATACCTTGATAAGATTTTGAACTAGTTCAAAATGGATCAGTCAAAGAAGGAGTTCTTGCCTGACTTGTAACGTGTGAAGTTGAGTAAGACTCAAAGCCAGACCACAGCAGAAAAATATAGAGAGAATGAAAGTCATTCCCTATGCCTGAGCCATAGGTTCTATAAAGTATGCCATGTTGTGTACCAAACATGTTGTGTACCTTGCCGTGAGTTTGACAGGGGGGGTACAATAGTGATCCAGGAGTAGATCACTGTACATCGGTCAAAATTATCCTTAATAACTGGATGACTAAGGAAATGTTTCTCAATTATGGAGGTGATAAAGAGTTCGTCGTAAAGGGTTACGCCGATGCAAGCTTTGACACTAAATCTAGATGACTCTAAGTATCAATCTGGATGCGTATTGAAAGTGGGAGCAATTAGCTAGAGTAGCTCCATGCAGAGCATTGTAGACATAGAAATTTGAGAAATACATACGGATCTGAATGTGACAGACCCGTTGACTAAACTTCTCTCACAAGCAAAACATGATCACACCTTATTACTCTTGGGTATTAATCACATAGCGATGTGAACTAGATTATTGACTCTAGTAAACCCTTTGGGTGTTGTTCACATGGCGATGTGAACTATGGGTGTTATTCACATAACGATGTGAACTATCGGTATTAAATCACATGACGATGTGAACTAGATTATTGACTCTAGTGCAAGTGGGAGACTGAAGGAAATATGCCCTAGAGGCAATAATAAAGTTGTTATTTATATTTCCTTATATCATGATAAATGTTTATTGTTCATGCTAGAATTGTATTAATCGGAAACTTAGTACATGTGTGAATACATAGACAAAACAGAGTGTCCCTAGTATGCCTCTACTAGACTAGCTCATTGATCAAATATGGTTATGTTTCCTAACCATAGACATGAGTTGTCATTTGATCAACTGGATCACATCATTAGGAGAATTAAGTGATGGACAAGACCCATCCGTTAGCTTAGCACTATGATCATTTAGTTTTACTGCTATTCCTTTCTTCATGACTTATACATGTTCCTAGGACTATGAGATTATGCAACTCCCGAATACCGGAGGAACACCTTGTGCGCTATCAAACGTCACAACGTAACTGGGTGATTATAAATGTGCTCTACAGGTGTTTCCGAAGGTGTTTGTGGTGTTGGCATAGATCAAGATTAGGATTTGTCACTCCAAGTGTCGGAGAGGTATCTCTGGGCCCTCTCGGTAATGCAAATCATAATAAGCCTTGCAAGCAAATGACTAATGAGTTAGTCACAAGATGATGTATTACGGAACGAGTAAAGAGACTTGCCGGTAATGAGATTGAACTAGGTATTGAGATACCGATGATCGAATCTCGGGCAAGTAACATACCGATGACAAAGGGAACAACGTATGTTGTTATGCGGTTCGACCCATAAAGATCTTCGTAGAATATGTAGGAGCCAATATGGGCATCCAGGTTCCGCTATTGGTTATTGACGAGAGAAGTGTCTCGGTCATGTCTACATAGTTCTCGAACCCGTAGGGTCCGCACGCTTAACGTTTCGTTGACGATATAGGATTGAATGAGTTATGTATGTTGGTGACCAAATGTTGTTTGGAGTCCCGGATGAGATCACGGACATGAAGAGGATCTCCGGAATGGTCCGGAGGTAAAATTTGATATATAGGATGATATGGTTAGGCCAAGGGGTCAAGCCCACAGGGCATTAAGTCGGTGCAGAAGGTGTTTTGTGGAGGCCAGGGGGGCAAACGCCGGAGACCCTGGCATCTGGTCCTGGGCCAGACGCCGAGGCCGATGGCGTCTGGGCCAGACGCCAAGGATTGTGGCGTTTGGTCCTGGAGTCCGAGTGGGACTCTTGCCTTTCGGGGAAAACCGACTTTGAGGAGGCTTTTGCTCCAAGTTTCGACCCAGGGCTCAACATATAAATAGAGGGGTGGGGCTAGCACCTGGAACACATCAAGATACACCAAGCCGTGTGCCGGCAACCCCGACCCTCTAGTTTATCCTCCGTCTATTTTCTGTAGTGCTTGGCGAAGCCCTGCAGAGATTGTTCTTCATCAACAACCGTCACCACGCCGTCGTGTTGCCGGAACTCATCTACTACTTCGTCCGTCTTGCTAGATCAAGAAGGCGAGGATGTCATCGAGCTGAACGTGTGCTGAACGTGGAGGTGCCGTACGTTCGGTACTAGATCGGGACGGATCGTGAAGGTGCACGACTACATCAACCGCGTTGATAAACGCTTCCGCTTTTGGTCTACGAGGGTACGTAGACACACTCTCCCCCCTCGTTGCTATGCATCTAGTAGATAGATCTTGCGTGATCGTAGGAAAATTTTGAAATACTACGTTCCCCAACACATTAAAGACATCGGTTTAGTTAAGGGCCCAAGGCCCGCGGTGGCTTAAAGCCTGTAAGTATCAACCGCCATATATGTGACTTGTATTGTCATGTAATAAGAGTCACCGAGCCGGACACGATTGTATGAGCTGGCCGGGACTCCGTAGGCCGCAGGGCGTCAACCCGTGTATATAAGGGGATGGCCCGGCAGCGGCTTAGGGGACGAAACGACAGATCGAGGGCTAGGCAAGCGCATCCGCACCCTAGCAATCGACACCCCAACAATTCCACCGCAAACTGGATTAGGTTTTACCCTCACCGCAGGGGTCGAACCAGTATAAACTCCCTGTGTCCTTTGTCTTGTTCTAACCCCTTTAAGCTAACCATGTCGCTATGGCTCCGCAATCAAGTCCTTGCCTTAGGACATCTGCCGTGAAAATTCCATGACAGTTGGCGCCCACCGTGGGGCCTGTGGCCGGTGGTTTTGAGTTCTTGAAGGGAAACTTTGAAGGGCTTAAGGGATACGTCGTGGGCCGGATAACTAAGAGTCATCGCGGCAAGCTTTACATCGATGACGAAGGCTGGGGTTCCGAGGCCGTCTCAATTGAGTACGAGTACCGGGTCCCCTTTGGCGGAATTCACATCTTCATCGGCAAGATCGGCAAACTGGGCCCTGAGCCGAACACCTGCACCGACATCGTTGAGCCGGCTCAGCGTGCGCGACCTGCCCGGACTCATCCCGCGAAGAAGCGTGCTTTTGTCAAACACATCTAGGGCACTAGAAACTCCGAATCTTACGAATGAACAGATATTCTCTCCGACGGTGAGTCATCCACGAGTGAGACTAATTTCTTGTATCGGATGCAGAGCGGACGGCTTGGGGGTTCTTCCGGAGGTAACAGTATTCCGTACTTCAGTGAGCCGCCGAATAGGGTGGCGATTTTCATGGCCAGCACCCAGCCGGCTCTCAGATCAACAGTCGTCGGGACCATAACACCCGGTGCGACAGCAGCTGCGGCAGGCGCGGACGGCTCAGCACACCCGCCGAGTCAAGCTTTGTCGGATCTATTGGAGAATCTGGCGACTCTGATGGGAACAGAGGTCACTCCAGAAAATCAGGATCAGCACAAGACGGCTGTGGATAAGTTGCGGCAAGAGACAACGCAAGTTAGGGAGGACATGGCAGCCGAGAACACCAGGATAGCTAAAGAACAGGCTGTTCTGGATGCCCGAGCCCAGCGGATTCAAGCGGAAGCTTTCCGGCTCTCGGTAGGTCAGAACGCTGCTAATGAAGCCATGATGAGGAGAAAGCAACAGAGTCGTCTCCCCTTTGTTTATGAGCCAAGGAATCTTTCCTCGGACGGGGTAGGGGGTAGTGGTCCGCCGGTATTAAACCGGACGGCAGAGGCACCTAGGACCGGCGGCCCGGTTCATCAGCATACAACCGGATCTCTGTATGTGGATCAGAACCGCCTGGCCCCTCACTACCCTCCGGCACCGGCGGGTCACTATTCCAACCCTATGGATAACATGATAGCAGCGGCATCAAGGCTGGTGGCTTTGCCAGTTGAGGGCGAAACTCCGGTGGTAGTGGAAACCCGGAGAGCTCAGGAGCTGCTTCAGATAGCACTACAGCAGCAGCAGGCTTATTCTTATAGTCGAGACTGGATTCACTCAACCAACCATCCAAGTGCCAGCTACAGCAGACACGTTGACTCGCCAGAGGTTTCAAGCGCAGAATGACGTCGTAACTCGCCTCCGGGACATAACCCGGCGCGGCATGACGCCAGGATACAGGACGTGCCGGTTCAGGCGGCCGATCATCAGTCGGCGCCACATTACCCGGCAACGTCAGTGGAAACAGGTAGAACTTCCCGGGTGTGGGGCGTGCCGTGTCTAACAGTGGCTATAAGGAACGAGCGGTTGCCTAAGGATTTTAAGGGCCCTCGCAAGATGCCGAACTACACAGCAGATCAGGCCCCTGAGGCTTGGGTAGAGAGCTACGAGGTGGCGATGGAGATGCTGGATCTTAGCGAAGCTGCATGCGCTAAGTACTTCACCATGATGCTAGAAGGCACGGCTCGCAACTGGTTAAAGGGGTTACCTGTCAACTCCATCGGGTCATGGGCAGAGTTGAAGGCCAGGTTCATCAAGCACTTCAAGGACACATGCACGTAGCCCATGTCGATCGTGGATCTAGACTCTTGTGTTCAGAACGAGGGTGAGTCAATAACTAGTTGGGTACGCCGGGTTCCAACCATCATGCACTCCTTAGATAAGATCAACGCCAAATCATCAATAATAACGTGGAGAAGAATTGTCGTTTCCCTCCACTCAAGCTGAAGCTAGGGCGGCTTAAGCGCCATTGTAATGATGTGGGGGAGCTCATTGCGGCTCTCGTCAAGTATGCCGACTCTGATAGTACCAAGGACCCCGAGTCTGAAGTAGACAGGTCGGGAAAGGGAAAATGGGGTAATGACCCGGGAGGACAGCAGTATAACCCAGCCAATCAGCACAATGGTAATAAGCACGAGGCTGATGCTTTCGTAGCCAATACAGGGGCACAGAATTTTAACCAGCGTCGCAAAGGGAGGCCACCTCCAAGGTACAATATCGATGAGGTGATGAATCAGCCATGTCCGAAACATGGGTCGGATGAAAAGTCGGCCACCCATGCGTGGAAGGATTGCAGCATCATGCGATCTTACAGAGAGTTTATCCAGAATGGTCACGGACCGAACGACGGCTCAGGATCCAGTTTTCGGGGTCCGGGTCATGGTGGCGGCGGCTCCAGCTCCGGCTTTCAGGGACAAGGCATTCAAGGCGGCAACAATCAGCAAAACAGCCAAGGGAACCAGCAGCAGTTCGGTTAACAGAGTAACCCAAAGCAGTTGAGCAATGGGCAATACCACGTGTTCACCACGAGTCTGTACAAACAAGACCAGAAGCTCCGTAAGAGGGCACTAAATGTCATTGAGCCGGTGGTTCCCCGCTACTTAAGATGGTCTAAGCATCCCATTATGTGGAACCGCGAAGATCACCCGCCCCGAGTTGATAATCCGGGTCAGCTGGCCCTAGTGGTGGCCCCTCATAAACTCATGAATGGAGGGAGCAGCATCAACATTCTGTATTACAATACCTTCCGTCGTATGGGGTTAACTGATAAGAAGCTTAAGCCGTCGAACACCGTCTTTCATGGAGTTGTGCCTGGTAAGTCGGCATATCCAGTCGGTAAGATTGATTTATAAGTAACCTTTGGAGATGAGCATGATGCCAGGACAGAAACTTTGACGTTTGAAGTTGTGAGAATCCACAGCCCGTACCATGCTTCTTTGGCAGACCGGCTTATGCTAAGTTTATGGCAAGGCCATGCTATGTTTATTTACAGCTCAAGATGCCGGGTCACAAGGGGAATATCATGGTGCATGGGAGTCGCACCATAGCTTTGGAATGTGTGGAAGGCGATGCAGCTTATGCAGAGTCGGTTTGTGCTACATAGGAGCTCATGTTTTACAAAGATAATGTTGACCTGGCAGATATGACATGTTTAAAGAAGCCAACTACAGAGCATGACCCGTTGCTGAAGTTTAAGTCGGCAGATGACACCAAGATGGTTGATTTTGTTCCTGGCGACTTATCTAAGAAGTTCAGTATCAGTGCCAATCTGGATCCGAAATAGGAAAGCGCGCATTGAGTTCATCTGTGAGAACCGGGACATCTTTGCATGGAAACCTTCAGACATGCCGAGTGTACCGAGAGAACTCGCTGAGCACACTCTTAATATTAATCCGAAGTATAAGCCGATCAGACAGTTTCTTCGCTGTTTTAATGAAGAGAGATGGAAGGCCATTGGTGAAGAGGTGGCCTGGCTCTTGGCGGCTTGGTTCATCGTAGAAGTTTTTCATCCTAAGCGGTTGGCTAACCTGGTTTTGGTGCTTAAAAAGAATGGCACGTGGCGCATGTGTGTAGATTACACAGACTTAAACAAGGCTTGTCCAGCTGACCTGTTTGCCCTCCCTCGTATTGATCAGATCATTGATGCTACGGCGGGTTGTGAGCGCTTGAGTTTTTTGGATGCATATTCTGGATATCACCAGATCAAAATGGCGGTTAAGGACCAGGAGAAGACGCCTTTCATCACTCCATTCGGAGCCTTCTGCTATGTATCTATGCCTTTCGGGCTTAAGAGTGCCCAGGCGACTTAGCAGAGGTGTGTACAGAACTGCCTGCACGGTCAGATTGGGCGCAATGTTCATGCTTATGTGGATGATATCGTGGTCAAATCCAGGAAGAAGGAGACTCTAATTGATGACTTGAAGGAAACATTTGACAATCTCCGGGTGTATAAGATGATGCTTAGCCCGGCCAAGTGCGTTTTTGGTGTCCCGGCAGGCAAGCTTTTGGGTTTTCTGGTCTCTGAGCGAGGCATCAAGGCTAACCCGGAAAAGATCATGGCCATCACTTACTTCGCAAGGCCAAAATGTATCAATGATGTCCAGCGTGTGGCAGGACGAATAGCAGCGTTGAGCCAGTTCATAAGCCATTTAGGTGAGAAGGCTATTCCTCTATACCAGATGATGAAGAAGACAGATGATTTTTTCTGGAGTGAAGCTGCTGATGAAGCGTTCGAGGCACTCAAGAAGCAATTGGTTGAGCCGTCGGTTCTTGCGGCCCCCATTGATAAAGAGCCTTTGTTGTTATATGTTGCTGCAAACAGCAGGGCTGTCAATGTGGCCATTGTGGTGGAAAGAAAGGAGGTTGGTAAAGAGCACCTAGTTCAAAGGCCGGTTTACTACATCAGTGAGGTCGTCATCGAGTCTAAACAGAGATATCCACATTGGCAGAAGCTGGTTTATAGGGTCTTTATGGCAAGCCGGAAGCTCAAGCAGTATTTCCTGAGTCATCCCATTACGGTCATGAGCTCTGCTCCCTTGGGAGACATTATCCAAAATAGGGAAGCTACAGGACGAGTGGCCAAGTGGGCCATTGATCTTGGGCCTCATGATTTGAAATATATGCCTCTAACAACCATCAAATCGCAAGCACTGGTAGATTTTATCAACGACTGGACAGAATTGCAGACGTCTGAAGAAAAGCCGGATAATACATATTGGACGATTCACTTTGACGGGTCCAGGCAATTGGAGGGCTCGGGGACTAGAGTTGTTTTAACTTCCCCACGAGGTGATAAACTTTCTTATGTCCTCCGGCTCATGTTTCCATGTACAAATAATGCAACTGAGTACGAGGCCTTGCTCCATGGCCTTCGGATGGCTAAAGAGATGAATTTAAGCCGGGTCAGATGTTTCGGTGACTCAGATTTGGTAGCTCAACAGGCTTTTGGCACCTGGGACTCCAAGGATCCGCTCATGGCGGCTTATCGCCGAGAGGTTGATGCTATTGCACGTCACTTCAAGGGTTACCAAGTTGAGCACATTGATCGAAGGAAGAACAAGGCGGCCGATGCCTTGAGCCGGTTAGGATCTCAGCGTAACCCGGTGCCTCCCAATACCTTTTTAGAAGTTTTGCTTAACCCGTCTGTCAAGTTTCCTACAGAGGAGGACCTCGCTATCCCTGACCCGAAGGCACAATTGGTAGCGGCTCTTCATGTCATACCAGATTGGACAGTTCCTTATTTGGCTTATATGACCCGGGGTGAGTTACCTGAGGATGAAATATTAGCCAGGCAGATAACCCGGTGGTCTAAGTCAATGACGATCGTCAATGGAGAATTGCACCACCGCAGTGTTCCAGGCGCATTTCAACATTGTGTTTCGCTTGAGGAAGGCTGCAAGATTCTATGAGAGATTCATGAGGGAGATTATGGTCATCATGCCGGTTCTAAATCTCTGGTAGCCAAAGCTTTTCGTCATGGATTTTACTGGTTAACGGCTCATGCTGATGCTGAAGACTTGGTCAGCAGATGTGATGGTTGTCAGAAATTTTCGCGGCGTGCTCATGTTCCGGCTCAAGAGTTGAGGATGATTCCCATAACCTGGCCGTTTGCAACTTGGGGGCTTTATATGGTAGGACCTTTTAAAATATCCAAGGATAAGAAAACCCACATGTTGGTGGCAGTGGACAAATTCACCAAGTGGATCGAGGCAGAGCCAGTCAGCAAATGTGATGCGGAAACAGCGGTGCAATTCATCAAGAAGGTGATTTTCCGGTTTGGTTTCCCCCATAGTATCGTAATAGACAATGGCACTAATTTGTCTAAGGGTGCTATGAAGGAGTTTTGTCAGCGTGAGCATATCCGGCTTGATGTATCTTCTGTAGCTCATCCCCAGTCCAATGGTCAAGCAGAGTGGGCCAATCAAGAGATCTTACGAGGGATCAAGCCCCGGCTCGTGGTTCCTCTAAAGAGAACGCCGGGTTGTTGGGTGGAAGAGTTACCTTCCGTTTTATGGAGCATCAATACAACGCCCAACAGGTCTACAGGATACACGCCTTTCTTCATGGTCTACGGAGCAGAGGCGGTTCTTCCCAGCGATATCCGTCATGACTCGCCCTGAGTGGCGGCTTACGTGGAAGCTGATAATGAGACGGCATGTCAGGATGCATTGGATCGATTGAATGAAGAGTGTGATCTCGCGGCGGCTCGATCGGCGATTTATCAACAAGATTTACGACGATATCACAGCCGGCGAGTCAAGACCAGAACCTTTCAAGAAGGCGACTTAGTTCTCCGGCTCATCCAAGATCATACTGACATGCATAAACTTTCGCCGCCTTGGGAAGGACCTTTTTTCGTCAGCAAGAATCTGCACAACGAGTCATACTACTTGATCGATATCTGAGAGCACAAGGACTCACGCACATCAAAGGAGGAGACTAATCACCCGTGGAATATCGCTCACCTCCGGCCTTACTATACTTAAGCCTCCGGCTCTCATGATGTAATTCGATAATGTAAATATCAGTACAATATAATAAAGCCGACATCCCCGCCAATTCGGGACCTCTGCCATTTTTTCAAAGTTGAGTCTTTGTTATCATCATACATATCTTCTCAAGAAGCTTAGTACCCAAATCAAAGGAATCATGAAGAGTTGAATGCATAGCACAGTTCCAACATAAGCTCTTGATGAGAATAATTAGCAAGTATGTCACTTGGGGGCTTCCTGTTCAAACATAGGCATATTCGACCAAAGAGAACACAGCGTTACTACCCATTTGACCGGGTTATGTTCAAACATAGGCATATCCGACCAAAGAGGACATAACATGTGGGCCATCCTACCTGTGCACAGCTGCTTCAACTCCATCAGGTCATCCTGATTGACCCGGCGAACTCTTGGCAATCAGTCTTCATGGCGTATTCGACCAAGACCTGAGCTTGCTAAGGTTCAAACGTCGGCTGTCACTGCGAGAGCACGGTGCTACAGATAGTCAGGATAGATCCAGGCTCAAAATGTCGCCTTCCTTGAAACTTGGATAACTCAGCCTATGATGCAAGATGCAACTCTGACCCCGCGTACTCTAGGCAAGTCTATCTTTAAAAAACAAAGACCTGCACTTGTCTAGGTTCAAATGTCGATTGGGTACTGTGAGAGCCGGTTCATAGCACGCACGTACCTTCCAGGGGCCACCAAGGCTAGTTTCATTGAAGAAGAACCTTTGGCTTGGCGGCCTGCAAAAGCCTTGAAATATTTTTTGCTTGTTTGTTTCTGTTTTCTCTTTGCTTTCTTGTAAGTTTTCGCTTTGAGTTGTGTTCTTTGCAAGATCGGCCTAGTTGCCTCCCTTCATGGCTCATATTTGAAGCCTCTCCGGGTCTCTACAACCCAATCTACCGACCGGCTCTAAGCCGCCGGAGAATAACAACTTTATGGAATTATACCTTTACAGGGTTATGAACATATGGAGGCTGATTAAGCCGGCAGTTCAAATCATGTCTTCGGGTATGACTATGTTTATAACAATTAAACCGGCCCTGATTCTGGATGCCTGTCCCCAGTGGCACTGGTTGGACACGGTGACCTGCCCGGCAGTAAACCGCCAGGGCACTTGTTTCTGTTTATATGCAGGATGCAGTTTATATGGATCTGCGCGCACTAAAACCGTCACAAGGATAAAGTAAGGATTTCAACATTCAGAGGTTCGTAATGTCATCAAAAGACAAGCAGTGTGCACGACGGCGCGACAGTTGGTACAATAAACCGACAGGAAAAGTGTTTCGCTATCCTATTACAAAATACCATGAGCACAATAAAGGTTCAAATGTTCTTATCATAGGCACATGAGCTGCCCGACGGATCACTCTCCTTGGCCTTGCTGCTTTGGTAATTCCGGGTCATCTGTCGCCGGTTCTACGTCCTCCGCTGTTTGAAAATTCTGCGCCAACCAATCCAAGCCAGCTAGAGCTTCAAATTTAGCCGCCCCGTCAATATGGTTAGTGGGATCAATTTCACGGGCAAAGGTATGCTTACTAATTGGAGGAATCAGATCCATCACTTTATAAGAAGGAGTGGACATCTTCTGGTTCTCCGCATCATAAGCCGGCTGATATTTCAACAAGTCCGTTTCATTTGCAATCAAACTGGCCAATGGGCGGATGTCCTCGAAACAAACAGCGAAGTCTTTATGGTCAAAGGCTCAACCGTCCTCTTTCAAACTTGGATACCCGGTAGCCAAGTCGGATGTTTCCAGCTCTAGAAGCCATGCCTTAGCCCGGCTCAAGGCCGTGACAGCGCCGGCTCTCGCAGATGACCGCTTGATTTCGTCTATCCTGGCACGCAGAACAGAGAGTCTTCACAAGATATCTACAAGGAATGTTGGTGCTTGGCTGGACAGAGAGATAACAGCCAGGGCACGCTGCGCCCCAGTGCACAGTTGTTCCACGAGGGTGTAGACGGCTTTCAGCTTTACAAGTGGATCTCTGCCAAGGATACTGCTTCTCTTGCCTACATGACCACTAAGTTGATCAGTAACGGGTTAAGTTACCACAGAATTTTATTTTAAAAAATTATAACACGGCGGCTTACCGAAGATGGCTGCGGTCATTTCTGAGACACGGTGTTTTAAGCCGGAGAGCTCAGTTGTCACCGCTTCAAGAGATGTTTTGGCTTTTTCAGCCCGTTGCACTAAGGCAGCCCTTTCTTTAGCCCATGTAGATTCCTCGGACTTAAGTTTAGCCTTCAAGTCATTCGCTTCAGACAAGCTAAAATGAAACTTGGATTCAGCTTTCTGAGTTTCTGATTCTTGGTGCTTAAGTCGTTCCCTAGCATCATTTAGTTGTATTTGTAATTCAGAAGTGGCTTCCTGAACAGGTAAAGTAAGCATGAGATGGATTAATTGCCAGTTTAATAAAGATTCAAGTCCCAAGCACTTTGCAAGCAAGAGCACTTGACCCTTGGGGGCTAATGGAGGCTGAAGTTGTTCTTTCTGAGTCGGATTCATATTATCAAGTCCCAAGCACTTTGCAAGCAAGAGCATTTGACCCTTGGTGGCTAATGGAGGCTGAAGTTGTTCTTTCTGAGTCAAATTCATATTATTAAGTCTCAAGCACTTTGAAAGCAAGAGCACTTGACCCTTGGGGGCTAATGGAGGCGGAAATTTTTCTGAAGTTAATAAGTTCATGAGCATAAAAGTCCCAAGCACTTTGCAAGCAACAGCACTTGGCACTTGGGGGCTAATGTACATCACTTTTATATGACAAGTTAATTATGTTAACCGACGGCAACATTGTTATTAACACTGGCTTAAGGATGGTGTGCAGGCAAGTTATATGCAGTATTAATAAGGACCGGCTCATTCAACCTGATTAAGCCAGCCCTTGGGGGCTACACATGCAATGTTCCTCAAGGATGAATTTTTTGTTAAGTGATATGCCGGCCTAAAGTCTACAGAATATTCAGTTTTATCATATCCACTAGACTTGGGGGCTGGAAGGACAGTTAGAAATTGGTCAAGAACGTTACCTCAAACTTTTGGTGCATTTGCTTCACCATATCGATTTCAAGATCACGATTGCTATGAACCTGATTGAGAAAACCAGACAAGACTTCGCCAGTACTCAGCTGTGTATACTGTGACATGTCAAACCTCACGCGCCGGTTTTCAACAAGTTCTTGCTTGGCGGTGTGTTTGGCTAACACGGTTGGGTTGCCCGGCTCTCTGAAACTAGTGCCAATAAATGTAACGTCTTCAGACCGGTCTTCTGCCGGCTCAGATGGGGCAGGCGGTTTAGCAGGTGTAGAATCAACCTTGGCAGGAGCAGTGGCGGCATCGGGCACCTCAGGAGGAGCGTCACGAGTAATCTCTTCAGTTGGCCTATGAGCATTTGTTGCCGGCGCCTGCAGTGCCGGCTCGGTAACCTTGGGGTCAGCCGCCGGTTTAGTCGCCCTGGTCCTCTTAACAGGTTTTGCTTGACCTCTGCATCAATTACAGTAAGTCGCTGCAAGGATATAAAGATTTAAGATAAGCTTAACAAGGGACAAGTCATTTACCCATGAGCGGTCTTGAAAGCCAGAAGTTGACTCTGAGATGAGTCGCCGGAGGATGAACGAGAAGTTTCCTGTTAAATTGAATCGGACGAGTTCAAGGGTAGCTGTATAAGACCCGTTAGCGGATAATGAGAGTTTATGAATGGAAATACCTCATTCCGACGTTTTCGACGAGGCGGAGTATTGGGTAAACCGGAGGATAATTCCTCTTTTCCGGAGTTGCGAGTCCGACGCTGACTCTCGTGTTGTTGTTGCTTCAAAAGAAAGTGAGGATCTAAATGAGCAGAAGGGTGGGAAATCTTACTTTCTGGATAACCCGTCGAACTTTTTGTCTTGGCAAGGACTCTGAGCCGGAGGAAACAGTAATTACCTCTTCATCTGCGGCCTGACTGGCCTTCGTGTCATCCTGGCAATAATCAGTGTTAATAAGATAGTTGAAGTAAGAACCAAGAGAGTCAAGGACTACCTTCAACTTAGTGTCGTAGTTTAGTTCAAATAGTTTGGAAGCGCTGGTTTTCTTCTTGGTCTTCTTAACAGCGTTTTTGGTGGCTTTCTTGGCGGCTCTAGCTCTCTTGGCAGCTTCACGGTCATAAGGTTTCTTCTAGAAGGCCGACTTAGCTTGTGAGAAGTGGCGAATTCAAGATTGGCGAGGGAACTATAATTACGAAATGGCAACAATTAAGGTTAAGATTTACCTCCGGTGCCGGGTTAGATTTGCCAAAAGGCAACAGGACCACTTTGTTGCAATCGGACAAGGATTCATTTAAAACAGTTTTTGTCATATCTGCGATGACATTGTCCTCCAGGTCCTCAAAACTATGGCGCAAAGGGTCATTCTTCTCTCTAGTATACTCACACATTAAACCGGACATGCGGCTTAAAGGAATAATTCACCAAGCGAGCCATCACCGGGCTAAGTCAATTCCAGTTAAATTGTTTCCCAGAAGGGCCTTCACCTTTGAAAGAGTGGGGGCAATTGACTTGCGTTCTGCAGTGGTGAGCTTTTCAGCAAGAGGGTGATTGGTGTCTAAACGTTGAACACGGAAACCCGGCAAAGGATGCTCATTAGCCGGAGAAGTATCTTTACAATAAAACCAAGTTTTGTTCCAATCTTTCGGATGACTCGGCAGATAGGCGTAAGGAAAAATAGAGTCTCTCCTTCTTTGGATAGAGACAACCCCAAGCTCCAAGCTAGGGTTGGTAAATTCATTCTGGCGGTTTAAGTAAAAGAACTCTCTAAAAAGCAAGATATTGGGCTCCTCTTGACGATATACTTCACCAAAAACCTGAAAGTTGTAGATATTTGACACGGAACTGGGTCCGATGTCTTGGGGATGGAGCCGGAAGAAGTGCAGAACATCTCTGAAGAATTTAGAGCCAGGTGGTGAGAAACCCCGGTTCATGTGATCAGTAAAAACAATTACTTCATCATCTGTGGGTGCGGGTCTTTCTTCACCCGGGTTAGGAGCACGATAAGGCATAACTGGAGCATTTGGCATATATCCGACTTTGACAAAATCGGCCAGTGTGGCTTCAGTAACGATTGAAGGGACCCAATTGCATGTGGTGACTGTCTTTGGTGGCATTGTGAACAAGCAGACCTAATGAAAGAAGGATTATTGCTGGTTCAGAATTAGTTCATTAAAGCTGGAAACAAATTATTACTACCAGTTCAGCGTGGTGGCTTAAATGGGGCCTAATGGAATAAGAATAATCATAAGTCAAAAAATTAAGCCGCCATGACAGATGCGGATGTTCAGAAAAGCAAATTTCGCTAAGTCTAGGAAAAGCAGTTTTCACAGGTTGCGGCAGTAATTTTCGATCTACAGCTGCTCGAAAATCAAGATTAAATGACGAACAGGCAAAACCTAACATCAATATGATGCAGTTCTAGGAGATGAATCTATTTATTCATAGAGATGAGATATTGTAGTATTGACTAAAGAGATACTATCAACATCAGCATATGAAGAGACATCAAGTTCAGAAGAAAAAACCATAGTTGCATAGGAAGAGGAAGATGAACTCTGAAGAACTTCACGGGAACCCTAATGGATCTAGGAGGAGAAGGACAAGAATGCACCTGAGCAAGTAAGACGGCGGCGGCGCGCGGAAGAGACCTAGTCGCGTTGGGTTGACGCGGCGGCTATTGGTGAAGACGAAGTAGAGGGCGACGGCGCCGGTGGAACTCGGTTGCAGGGACATAGCGGGGAAGGAGACGAAGAGAAAGAAACAAAGGAGAGAATGGAAGGGGACCTTCGGCCCTATTTATAAGCTAAGTGGATAAAGGTCAGGCACGAAAATGGAGGAGGTGGAAAAAATAAGTAAGTAATTGCGCAGGCCCTTGATTCTCAGAATACCAGTAAATGCGGAAGATTTGTTAAGATCGAGACCGTTTGCAAGTAAGTGACGTCATGGCGAGTTACCTAACATCATGGCGGATCACTATCGTTTCAAAAGTGAAGATAACGGCGGTTTACAGTCTCTCACAAGAAGATGAAGAAAGATTCATATGAACAAGTTCAAGATCAACCTAGGGCCTAATGTTGGGGATATAAGTATTTCATATGACCCGCCCAGGAGGAGCCAGGTTACCCAACGGCGGTTCATAAGACCAGCCCAGAAGTACATTAATGACAACGGTTTAGTTAAGGGCCCAAGGCCCGCGGCAGCTTAAAGCATGTAAGTATCAACCGCCATATATGTGACTTCTATTGTAAGGCATGTAATAAGAGTCACCGAGCCGGACACGATTGTATGAGCCGGTCGGGACTCCGTAGGCCACAAGGCGTCAACCCGTGTATATAAGGGGACGACCTGGCAGCGGCTTAGGGGAAGAAACGATAGATCGAGGGCTAGGCAAGTGCATCCGCACCCTAGCAATCGACACCCCAGTAATTCCACCCCAAACTAGATTAGGTTTTACCCTCCCCGCAGGGGCCGAACCAGTATAAACTCCTTGTGTCCTTTGTCTTGTTCTTAACCCCTTTAAGCTAACCACGTCGCTATGGCTCCGCAATCAAGTCCTTACCTTAGGACATCTGTCGTGACAATTCCACGACAGATATGATCATCATCGCACACTCCCTGTACTTTCGGGATTAGTGTTAAACCTAAATAAATGTTATTTGGTGTTTGCGTTGAGCATGGACAAGATTGGATCATGTTTTTTGCAATACGGTTATTCATTTAAGTGATAGAATAATTGTTATCCTATTTACATGAATAAAACCTTCTATGGTCATACACCCAAGGTGAATGGTTTATTGAATCTCGATCGTAGTAAATACACATATTCATAATATTGAAGCCAAAAGATGCAGAGTTGATAATGAAGTGCAACATACTTGTGGCACTGCCGTTTAGGTTATATTGGTGTAAAGCGCATGAAGAAACTCCATGCTGATGGACTTTTAGAATCACTTGATTATGAATCATTTGATGCTTGCGAACCATGCCTCATGGGCAAGATGACTAAAACTCCGTTCTCCGGAACAATGGAGCAAGCAAGTAACTTATTGGAAATAATACATACTGATGTATGCGGTGTTGGAAATATGCCCTAGAGGCAATAATAAAATGGTTATTATTATATTTCCTTGTTCATGATAATCATCTATTGTTCATGCTATAATAGTGTTAACCGGAAACCGTAATACATGTGTGAATACATATACCATAAGATGTCCCTAGTGAGCCTCTAGTTGGCTAGCTCGTTGATTAATAGATTGTCACGGTTTCATGACCATGGACATTGGATGTTGTTGATAACGGGATCACGTCATTAGGAGAATGATGTGATGGACAAGACCCAATCCTAAGCATAGCACAAGATCGTGTAGTTTGTCTGCTAAAGCTTTTCCAATGTCAAGTATCTTTTCCTTAGACCATGAGATTGTGCAACTCCTAGATACCGTAGGAATGCTTTGGGTGTGCCAAACATCACAACGTAACTAGGTGACTATAAAGGTGCACTATGGGTATCACCGAAAGTATCTGTTGGGTTGATACGAATCGAGACTGGGATTTGTCACTCCGTATGACGGGGAGGTATCTCTGGGCCCACTCGGTAAGACATCATCGTAATGAACTCAATGTGACTAAGGAGTTGGTCACGGGATGATGTGTTACGGAACGAATAAAGAGACTTGCCGTTAACGAGAGTGAACAAGGTATCGGGATACCGACGATCGAATCTCGGGCAAGTATCATACCGGTAGACAAAGGAAATTGTATACGGGGTTGATTGAATCCCAGACATCGTGGTTCATCCGATAAGATCATCGTGGAACATGTGGGAGCCAACATGGGTATCTAGATCCCGCTGTTGGTTATTGTCCGGAGAGACGTCTCGGTCATGTCTGCGTGGTTCCCGAACCCGTAGGGTCTAACACTTAAGGTTCGATGACGCTAGGGTTATAGGGAATATATGTACATGGTTACCGAATGTTGTTCGGAGTCCCGGGTAAGATCCCGGACGTCACGAGGAGTTCCGGAATGGTCCGGAGGTAAAGAATAATATATAGGAAGTGAGGTTTTGGCCATTGGAAGTGTTCCGGGCGTCATCGGTAATGTACCGGGACCACCGGAAGGGTTCCAGGGGTCCACCGGGAGGGGCCACCAGCTCGGAGGCTTGCATGGGCCAAGAGTGGGAAGGGACCAACCCCTGAGTGGGCTGGTGTGCCTCCCACCAAGGCCCAAGGCACATCCAAGAGGGGAGGGGGTAAACCCTAGGCGCAGATGGGCCTAAAGGCCCACCCTAGGCGCGCCCCCCTCTCTCCCCCTCTTGCCCCCCCCCAACCCATCTAGGGCTTCCGCACCCCCTAGGGGGGAAACCCTAGATGGGGGCGCAGCCACCTCCCCTCCTCCTATAAATAGTGGTGGTTTTGGGGGTGCCACACAAGAGAAACTCCCTCTCTCTCGGCGCAGCCCTACCTCTCCTCCTCCTCGTCTCTCGTAGCGCTTAGCGAAGCCCTACCGAAGTACCACGCTCCAACACCACCACCACGCGGTCGTGTTGTTGCTGGACGGAGTCTTCCCCAACCTCTCCCTCTCTCCTTGCTGGATCAAGGCGCGGGAGATGTCACCGGGCTGCATGTGTGTTGAACGCGGAGGCTCCGTTGTTCGGCGCTTAGATCGAATTCGGCCGCGATTTGAATCGCTTCGTGTACGACTCCACCAACCGCGTTCTTGCAACGCTTCCGTATTTCGATCTTCAAGGTATGAAGATGCACTCCCCTCTCTCGTTGCTAGTCACTCCATAGATTGTTCTTGGTGATGCATAGAATTTTTTTGAATTTCTGCAACGATCCCCAATAGTGGTATCAGAGCCATGTTTATGCGTAGTTTCTATGCACGAGTAGAACGCAAATTGTTGTGGGCATCGATTTTTTCAATTTACTTGACGTTACTAGTCTTATCTTGATTCGGCGGCATCATGGGATGAAGCTGCCGGACCGACCTTACACGTACGCTTACGTGAGACAGGTTCCACCGACTGACATGCACTAGTTGCATAAGGTGGTTAGCGGGTGTCTGTCTCTCCCACTTTAGTCGGATCGGATTCAATGAAAAGGGTCCTTATGAAGGGTAAATAGTAATTGTCATATCACGTTGTGGTTTTGGCGTCGGTAATAAACGTTCTTGCTGGAAACCTATAGCAGCCACGTAAAAACTTGCAACAAAAATTAGAGGACGTCTAACTTGTTCTTGCAGCATATGCCGTGTGATGTGATATGGCCAAAAGGATGTGATGAATGATATATGTGATGTATGAGATTGATCATGTTCTTAATAGGAATCACGACTTGCATGTCGATGAGTATGACAACCGGCAGGAGCCATAGGAGTTGTCTTATTTTATTGTATGTCATGTGTGTCAATGAAAACGCCATGTAATTACTTTACTATATTGCTAACCTTTAGCCATAGTAGTAGAAGTAACAGTTGGTGAGACAACTTCATGAAGACACGATGATGGAGATCATGGTGTCATGCCGGTGACGATGATGATCATGGAGCCCCGAAGATGGAGATCAAAAGGAGCAAAATGATATTGTCCATATCATGTCACTATTTGATTGCATGTGATGTTTATCATGTTTTACATCTTATTTGCTGAGAACGACGGTAGCTTAAATAAGATGATCTCTCACTAAAATTTCAAGAATTTTGTTCCCCCTAACTGTGCACCGTTGGTAAGGTTCGTTGTTCTGAAGCACCACGTGATGATCGGGTGTGATAGGCTCTAATGTTCGCATACAATGGGTGTAAACCAAATTTACACACGCAATACACTTAGGGTTGACTTGATGAGCCTAGCATGTACAGACATGGCCTCGGAACACGGAAGACCGAAAGGTCGAACATGAGTCATATAGAAGATACGATCAACATGGAGATGTTCACCGTTGATAACTAGTCCGTCTCACGTGATGATCGGACACGGCCTAGTTGATTCGGATGATGTATCACTTAGATGGCTAGAGAGATGTCTATCTGAGTAGGAGTTCATTAAATTTGATTAGATGAACTTAATTATCATGAACATAGTCTAAAATCTTTACAATATGTCTTGTAGATCAAATGGCCCACGCTAATGTTTCCCTCAACTTCAACGCGTTCCTAGAGAAAACCAAGCTGAAAGACGATGGTAGCAACTATACGGATTGGGTCCGTAACCTGAGGATCATCCTCATAGCTGCCAAGAAAGCATATGTCCTTGAAGCACCGCTAGGTGACGCACCCATTTTTTCAGCAACTCAAGACGTTATGAACGCCTGGCAGTCGCGTAGTGATGATTACTCCCTGGTTCAGTGCGGCATGCTTTACAGCTTAGAATTGGGGCTCCAAAAGCGTTTTGAGCAACACAGAGCATATGAGATGTTCCAAGAGCTGAAAATGGTTTTCCAAGCTCATGCCCGGGTCGAGAGATATGAAGTCTCCGACAAGTTCTATAGTTGTAAGATGGAGGAAAACAGCTCTGTCAGCGAGCATATACTCAGAATGTCTGGGTTGCACAACCGCTTGTCTCAGCTGGGAGTTAATCTCCCAGATGACGCGGTCGTTGACAGAATCCTCCAGTCGCTCCCACCTAGCTACAAGAGCTTTGTGATGAACTACAATATTCAAGGGATGGAAAAGGCCATTCCCGAGTTATATTCACTGCTACAATCGGCGGAGGTGGAAATCAAAAAGGAACATCAAGTGTTGATGGTGAATAAACCCACTAAGTTCAAGAAAGGCAAGGGTAAGAAGAACTTCAAGAAGGACGGCAAGGGAGTTGCCGCGCCCGGTAAGCCAGTTGTCGGGAAGAAGCCAATGAATGGACCCAAGCCTGAGACTGAGTGCTTTTATTGCAAGGGAACGGGTCACTGGAAGCGGAATTGGCCCAAATACTTAGCGGATAAGAAGGTCGGCAACGTCAAAGGTATATGTGATAAACATGTTATTGATGTGTACATTACCAGCGCTCATAGTAGCTCCTGGGTATTTGATACTGGTGCAGTTGCTCACATTTCTAACTCAAAGCAGGAGCTGCGGAATAAGCGGAGACTGGCGAAGGACGAGGTGACGATGCGCGTCGGAAATGGTTTCAAGGTTGATGTGATCGCCGTAGGAACGCTACCTCTACATCTATCTTCGGGATTAGTTTTAAACCTCAATAATTGTTATTTAGTACCAGCTTTGAGCATGAACATTATATCTGGATCTCGTTTAATGCGAGATTGCTACTCATTTAAATCTGAGAATAATGGTTGTTCTATTTATATGAGAGAAATGTTTTATGGTCATGCCCCGCTGGTTAATGGTTTATTTTTATTGAATCTCGAACATGATGTTACACATATTCATAGTGTGAATGCCAAAAGATGTAAGTTGGATAATGATAGTCCCACATACTTGTGGCACTGCCGCCTTGGTCATATTGGTGTCAAACGCATGAAGAAACTCCATGCAGATAGACTTTTGGAGTCTCTTGATTATGAATCATTTGACACGTGTGAACCATGCCTCTTGGGTAAGATAACCAAGACTCTGTTCTCCGAAACAATGGAGCGGGCAACCAACTTGTTGGAAATCATACATACTGATGTGTGCGGTCTGATGAGCGTTGAGGCTCGCGGTGGTGATCGTTATGTTCTCACCCTTACTGATGACTTAAGTAGATATGGGTATGTCTACTTGATGAAGCACAAGTCTAAGACCTTTGAAAAGTACAATGAACTTCAGAATGAGCTTGAGAATCAACGTGACAGAAAAATAAAGTTCTTACGATCAGATCGTGGAGGAGAATATTTAAGTCACGAATTTGGCATGCACCTAAGGAAATGTGGAATTGTTTCACAACTAACGCCGCCTGGAACACCTCAGTGTAATGGTGTGTCCGAATGTCGTAATCGCACTATGTTGGACATGGTGCGATCTATGATGTCTCTTACCGATTTGCCGCTATCATTTTGGGGTTATGCTTTAGAGACTGCCGCATTCACTTTAAATAGGGCACCGTCTAAATCCGTTGAGACGATGTCGTATGAATTATGGTTTGGGAAGAAACCTAAGTTGTCATTTCTAAAAGTTTGGGGATGCGATGCTTATGTCAAGAAACTTCAACCTGAAAAGCTCGAACCCAAATCGGAAAAATGCGTCTTCATAGGATACCCTAAGGAAAATATTGGGTATACCTTCTACCTCAGATCCGAAGGCAAGGTCTTCATTGCCAAGAATGGATCCTTTCTGGAGAAATAGTTTCTCTCGAAAGAAGTAAGTGGAAGGAAAGTAGAACTTGATGAGGTGGTTGTAACCCCTCTTGAACTAGAAAGTAGCGCAGCACAGGAAGATGTTTCTGTGGTGCCTGCACCGACTGGAGAAGAAGTTAATGATAATGATCATGAAACTTCGGATCAAGTTACCGCTGAACTTCATAGGTCCATGAGGACACGTTCCGCACCAGAGTGGTACGGCAACCCTGTCCTGGAAATCATGTTGTTAGACAATGGTGAACCTTCGAACTATGAAGAAGCGATGGCCGGCCCGGATTCCAACAAATGGCTTGAAGCCATGAAATCTGAGATAGGATCCATGTATGATAACAAAGTATGGACTTTGGTTGACTTGCCCGATGATCGGCAAGCCATAGAAAATAAATGGATCTTTAAGAAGAAGACTGACGCGGATGGAAATGTGACCATCTATAAGGCTCGACTTGTCGCTAAGGGTTATCGACAAGTTCAAGGAATTGACTATGATGAGACTTTCTCTCCCGTAGCGATGCTGAAGTCCTCCGAATCATGTTAGCAATTGCCGTATTCTATGATTATGAGATATGGCAAATGGACGTTAAAACGGCATTCCTTAAAGGCTTCCTTAAGGAAGAATTGTATATGATGCAGCCGGAAGGTTTTGTAGATCCTAAGAATGCCAACAAGGTATGCAAGCTCCAGCGCTCCATCTATGGGCCGGTGCAAGCATCTCGGAGTTGGAACATTTGCTTTGATGAAGTGATCAAAGTGTTTGGGTTCATACAGACTTATGGAGAAGCCTGTATTTACAAGAAACTGAGTGGGAGCTATGTAGCATTTCTCATATTATATGTGGATGACATATTATTGATGGGAAATAATATAGAACTTTTGGAAAGCATACAGGCCTACTTGAATAAGTGTTTTTCAATGAAGTAGCTTGGAGAAGTTGCTTACATATTGGGCATCAAGATCTATAGACATAGATCGAGACGCCTCATTGGTCTTTCACAAAGCACATACCTTGAAAAGATATTGAAGAAGTTCAATATGGATCAGTCCAAGAAAAGGTTCTTGCCTGTATTGCAAGGTGTGAGATTGAGCACAGCTCAATGCCTGACCTCGGCAGAAGATAGAAAAAAGATGAGTGCCATCCCCTATGCCTCAGCCATAGGTTCTATTATGTATGCCATGTTGTGTACCAGACCTGATGTGAACCTTGCCATAAGTTTGGTGGGGACATACTAAAGTGATCCCGGAATGGAACACTGGACAGCAGTCAAGAACATCCTGAAGTACCTGAGAAGGAGTAAGGATATGCTTCTCGTTTATGGAGGTGACGAAGAGCTCGTCGTAAAGGGTTACGTCGATGCTAGCTTCAACATAGATCCGGATGACTCCAAGTCACAAACCGGATACGTGTATATTTTGAATGGTGGGGCAGTCAGTTGGTGTAGTTGCAAGCAAAGCGTCGTGGCGGCATCTACATGTGAAGCGGAGTACATAGTGATACGTCCAAAACGTATCTATAATTTCTGCTTGCTCCATGCCACTTTTGGGTGATATTGCTATGATATTCATACACTTCCATACACTTTTGATCATATTTGGACTAACCTACTAATCCAGTGCACCCCGGTGCCAGTTTCTGTTTTCGGCTGCTTTTGTATTTCAGGTTTTCACGTTACGAGAACTGTCAGGAAAAATCCAGAAAAATCATATAAAAAATCAGCGTTCTGAAACCTACCTTGCGCCCGAAGGACAGCCGGGGGGGGGCCACCAGGGCTCCAGG
>LR738714.1:98774734-98818469 GCA_902687465.1 Secale cereale | reverse complement strand
TCCCCCTTCGGCATATATTTAGAGCGTCCTTCGAAACCCTCGGGACGGGAACTCTTTTTCGCGATCTCATCTCTGTCTAGCCGCCGCCGCCGCTTCCAAGATCGGGAGCACCAGGAGAACTCTTCCCGGCACCCTGCCGGAGGGGAGGATCACCATCGGGAGCCTCTCCACCACCATGGACGCCTCCCGGATGAGTTGTGAGTAGTCTCCCTTGGACCATGAGTCCATGACCAGTAGCTATGTGATGTTCTCCTCCCGTTCTTGTGCCTCACTAATTAGTCCTCGTGAGCTGCCCTACATGATCGAGGCACATATGTAATCCTTATGCTGTTGCTATGATGAGTTTGCTGGGATCCGATGGATTATGAGATTATGTTCAGATTGTTCTTGAGTAATATATTTGATCTACCTCTTTTATATTTATGTTCATAAGTAATTCTTGCATGTTCTCCGTTGTTATTTATTGCTTTGGCCAAGTAATACGTAGTGACTCCAAGAGGGAACGTTATGCTCGATTGTGGGTTCATGCCCCTCGATGACTAGCTTGAGTGACAGAAACATGAGTCTAGGGGATGTGTTGTTGCCACAAGGGGGAAAACAACGGTGCTTGTGCCCGCGGGTGCAAGGATTGTTTACTTTACGCAAAGTTCTTTTAATGCAGTTGTCTGTTGCATTGAGTTTACACTATGGGTGGGACTCGCAACTTAATACCAGCGAGATGTTCTGGATATATATCTCAAGGTGGATGATTAGTAGTAGATATTGATGGATTCCGGTCTACTTACTTTGGCGTACCGCCCATGCTTTGAACCTCAACCTTTATTGCAATGTAGTCAGCATTGGTTTGCGTTCGTGGTCCTGTCAATTGCCCAGCTGTAATTCGTTTACCTCACATAGCTGTTTTATCGTCTTTTGGGAGAGAGACATCACTAGTGAACATCATGAGACTCCGGTCTATATTACCATCATTGATCACATCCGCTATTTACTTTCCGCTTTTACTTACTATTGCAAAACATTATCTATCACTACTATCATTTGCTTTTAATCCTTTGTGAACTACAAGGCCGGAGGGATTGACAACCTCTCTATACTCATTGGGAGCAAAGTTATTTGTATCTGTGTGCAGGTCCACGTTGATTGCTAATCCGGCGTCGTTAGCAGTTGACACCTACTTGTTGAACCTAGGAGTCTCTCGGGATTCGATCCTTGGCATCTTTGCTAAGGGAAAAAACTTCCACAACACTGCATCTTACACCTTCCACTTGGGGTAACCAACGAGGGGTTAGAGGCCTATCACATAGCTGCTTCCGAAGCAGCGCGGGAAGGAGTCTGGATGAAGGAGTTCATCACTGACCTAGGAGTTATTCCAAGTGCGTCGGGCCCGATGACTCTCTTCTGTGACAACACTAGTGCTATTGCCATTGCCAAGGAGCCCAGGTTTCACAAGAAGACCAAGCACATCAAACGTCGTTTCAACTCCATTCGTGGTTATATTCAAGATAGAGACATAGATATTTGTAAAGTGCATACGGATTTGAATGTCGCAGATCCATTGACTAAACCTCTTCCACGAGCAAAACATGATCAACACCAGAACTCTATGGGTGTTTGATTCATCACAATGTAACTAGATTATTGACTCTAGTGCAAGTGGGAGACTGTTGGAAATATGCCCTAGAGGCAATAATAAAATGGTTATTATTATATTTCCTTGTTCATGATCGTCTATTGTTCATGCTATAATTGTGTTAACCGGAAACCGTAATACATGTGTGAATACATAGACCATAAGATGTCCCTGGTGAGCCTCTAGTTGACTAGCTCGTTGATCAATAGATGGTCACGGTTTCATGACCATGGACATTGGATGTCGTTGATAACGGGATCACATCATTAGGAGAATGATGTGATGGACAAGACCCAACCCTAAGCATAGCACAAGATCGTATAGTTCGTCTGCTAAATCATTTCCAATGTCAAGTATATTTTCTTTAGACCATGAGATTGTGCAACTCCCGGATACCGTAGGAATGCTTTGGGTGTGCCAAATGTCACAACGTAACTGGGTGACTATAAAGGTGCACTATGGGTATCACCGAATGTATCTGTTGGGTTGGTACGAATCGAGACTGGGATTTGTCACTCCGTTTGACGGGGAGGTATCTCTAGGCCCACTTGGTAAGACATCATCGTAATGAGCTCAACGTGACTAAGGAGTTGGTCACGGAATGATGTGTTACGGAACGAGTAAAGAGACTTGCCTGTAACGAGATTGAACAAGGTATCGGGATACCGACGATCGAATCTCGGGCAAGTATCATACCGGTAGACAAAGGGAATTGTATATGGGATTGATTGAATCCCTGACATCGTGGTTCATCCGATAAGATCGTCGTGGAACATGTGGGAGCCAACATGGGTATCCAGATCCCGTTGTTGGTTATTGGCCGGAGAGATGTCTCGGTCATGTCTGCATGGTTCCCGAACCCGTAGGGTCTACACACTTAAGGTTCGATGACGCTAGGGTTATAGGCAATATATGTACATGGTTACCGAATGTTGTTCGGAGTCCCGGATAAGATCTCGGACGTCACGAGGAGTTCCGAAATGGTCTGGAGGTAAAGAATAATATATAGGAAGTGAGGTTCTGGCCGGAAGTGTTTCGGGCGTCACCGGTAATGTACCGGGACCACCGGAAGGGTTCCGGGGGTCCACCGGGAGGGGCCACCAGCCCCGGAGCCTTGCATGGGCCAAGAGTGGGAAGGGACCAGCCCCTGAGTGGGCTGGTGCGCCTCCCACCAAGGCCCAAGTCACAGCTAAGAGGAGAGGGGGTAAACCCTAGGGGGGGGCTAGATGGGGGCATAGCCACCTCCCCTCCTCCTATAAACAGTGGGGGTTTTGGGGATGCCACACAGGAGAAACTCCCTCTCTCTCTGCGCAGCCCTACCTCTCCTCCTCCTCGTCTCTCGTAGCGCTTAGCGAAGCCCTGCCGGAGTACCACACTCCTCCACCACCACCACCACGCCATCGTGCTGCTGCTGGACGGAGTCTTCCCCAAACTCTCCCTCTCTCCTTGCTGGATCAAGGCGCGGGAGACGTCACCGGGCTGCACGTGTGTTGAACACAGAGGCACCGTTGTTCGGCGCTTAGATCGGATTCGGCCACGATCTGAATCGCTTCGTCTACGACTCCACCAACCGCGTTCTTGCAACGCTTCCATATCGCGATCTTCAAAGGTATGAAGATGCACTCCCCTCTCTCGTTGGTAGTCACTCCATAGATTGATCTTGGTGATGCGTAGAATTTTTTTGAATTTCTGCAACGATCCCCAACATGCGGACCAACGAGTGTTGATGCACACGCAGGTATCATTATTTTCTCACCTTCACTGATGATTTGAGCAGATATGGGTATATCTACTTGATGAAGCGCGAGTCTGAAACATTTGAAAAGTTCAAAGAATTTCAGAGTAAAGTAGAGAATCATCCTAACAAAAAAATAAAGTTTCTAAGAGGCGAATATTTGAGTTATGAGTTTGGTCTTCATTTGAAACAATGTGGACTAGTTTCACAGCTCACGCCACCTGGAACACCACAGCGTAATGGTGTGTCTGAATATTGTAACCGTACTTTATTATATATGGTGCGATCTATGATGTCTCTTACCGGTTTACCACTATCGTTTTGGGGTTATGCATTAGAGACAACTGCATTCACGTTAAATAGGGATCCATCTAAATCCGTTGAGACGACACCGCATGAACTGTGGTTTGGCAAGAAACCAAAGTTGTCATTTCTTAAAGTTTGGGGTTGTGATGCTTATGTGAAAAAGCTTCAGCCTGATAAGCTTGAACCCAAATCGGAGAAATGCGTGTTCATAGGATACCCAAAAGAAATTGTTGGGTACACCTTCTATCATAGATCCGAAGGCAAGACTTTTGTTGCTAAGAATGGATCCTTTCTAGAGAAGGAGTTTCTCTCGAAAGAAGTGAGTGGGAGGAAAGTAGAACTTGATGAGGTAATTGTACCTTCTCTGGAATTGGAGAATAGCAAATCACAGAAAATTGTTCTTGTGATGCCTACACCAATTAGTGAGGAAGCTAATGATGATGATCATGAAACTTCGGATCAAGTAAACTACCGAACCTCGTAGGTCAACCAGAGTATGTTTCGCGCAAGAGTGGTACGGTAACCCAGTTCTGGAAGTCTTGTTACTAGACCATAACGAACCTGCGAACTATGAGGAAGCGATAATGAGCCCAGATTCTGTGAAATGGCTAGAAGCCATGAAATCTGAGATGGGATCCATGTATGAGAACAAAGTGTGGACTTTGGTTGACTTGTCCGATGATCGGCAAGCCATAGAAAATAAATGGATCTTTAAGAAGAAGACTGACACTGACGGTAATGTGACTGTCTACAAAGCTCGTCTTGTTGCGAAAAGGTTTTCAACAAGTTCAAGGAGTTGACTACGATGAGACCTTCTCACCCGTAGCGATGCTTAAGTCTGTCCGAATCATGTTAGCAATTGTCGCATTTTATAATTATGAAATCTGACAAAATGGATGTCAAAACTGCATTCCCTAATGGATATCTCAAAGAAGAGTTGTATATGATGCAACCAGATGGTTTTGTCGATCCTAAAAGTGCTAACAAAGTGTGCAAGCTCCAGCGATCCATCTATGGGCTGGTGCAAGCATCTCGGAGTTGGAATATACACTTTGATGAGGTGATCAAAGCATATGGTTTTATACAGACTTACGGTGAAGCCTGTATTTACAAGAAAGTGAGTGGGAGCACTACAACATTTTTGATAAGTATATGTGAATGACATATTGTTGATCAAAAATGATGTAGAATTTTCTAGAAAGCATAAATGATTGTTTAAAAGGAGTTTTTCAATAAAAAAACCTTGGTGAAGCTGCTTACATATTGGGCACCAAGATCTATAGAGATAGATTAAGACGCTTGATAAGATTTTCAATGAGTACATACCTTAATAAGATTTTGAAGAAGTTCAAAATGGATCAGTCAAAGAAGGAGTTCTTGCCTGAGTTGTAAGGTATGAAGTTGAGTAAGACTCAAACCCCGACCACGGTAGAAGATAGAGAAAGAATAAAAGTCATTCTCTATGCCTCAGCCATATGTTCTATAAAGTATGCCATGATGTGTACCAAACCTGTTGTGTACCTTGCCATGAGTTTGGCAAGGAGGTACAACAGTGATCCAGGAGTAGATAACTGGAAAGCGGTCAAAATTATCCTTAGTTACTGGATGACTAAGGAAATATTTCTCGATTATGAAGGTGATAAAGAGTTCATCGTAAAGAGTTACGCCGATGCAAGCTTTGACACTAATGCAGTTGACTCTAAGTATCAATTTGGATGTGTATTGAAAGTGGGAGCAATTAGCTAGAGTACCTCCATGCAGAGCAATGTAGACATAGAAATTTGCAAAATACATACGGATCTGAATGTAACAGACCCGCTGACTAAACTTCTCTCACGAAGCAAAACATGATCACACCTTAGTACTCTTTGGGTGTTAATCACATGGTGATGTGAACTAGATTATTGACTCTAGTAAACCCTTTGGGTGTTGGTCACATGGCGATGTGAACTATGGGTGTTATTCACATAACGATGTGAACTATCGGTATTAAATCACATGGCGATGTGAACTAGATTATTGACTCTAGTGCAAGTGGGAGACTGAAGGAAATATGCCCTAGAGGAAATAATAAAGTTGTTATTTATATTTCCTTATATCATGATAAATATTTATTATTCATGCTAGAATTGTATTAACCGGAAACTTAGTACATGTGTGAATACATAGACATAACAGAGTGTCCCTAGTATGCCTCTACTTGACTAGCTCGTTGATCAAAGATGGTTATGTTTCCTAACTATAGACATGTGTTGTCATTTGATGAACGGGATCACATCATTAGAGAATGATGTGATGGACAAGACCTAGCCGTTAGCTTAGCATAATGATCATTTAGTTTTATTGCTATTGCTTTCTTCATGACTTATACATGTTCCTCTAACTATGAGATTATGCAACTCCGGAATACCATAAGAACACCTTGTGTGCTATCAAACATCACAACGTAACTAGGTGATTATAAAGATGCTCTACAGGTGTTTCTGAAGGTGTTTGTGGTGTTGGCATAGATCGAGAATAGGATTTGTCACTCCGAATGTCGGAGAGGTATCTCTGGGCCCTCTCGATAATACACATCATAATAAGCCTTGCAAGCAAATGACTAATGAGTTAGTCAAGGGATGGTGTATTATAGAACGGGTAAAGAGACTTGCCGGTAACGAGATTGAACTAGGTATGATGGTACCGACGATCGAATCTCGGGCAAAAAACATACCGATGAAAAAGGGAACAACGTATGTTGTTATGCGGTTTGACCGATAAAGATCTTCGTAGAATATGTAGGAGCCAATATGAGCATCCAGGTTCCGCTATTGGTTATTGACCGGAGATGTGTCTCGGTCATGTCTACATAGTTCTCGAACTCGTAGGGTTCGCACGCTTAACGTTCTATGACGATTTGTATTATGAGTTATGTGTTTTTGATGACCCAAGACTGTTCAGAGTCCCGGATGAGATCACGGACGTGACGAGGAGTCTCGAAATGGTCGAGACATAAATATTGATATATTGGATGGTTATATTCGGACACCGAAAGGGTTCCGAAGTGTATCGGGTATTTTTCGGAGTACCGAGAGGTTACCGGAACCCCCCGGGGAGTCATTGGGCCTTAATGGGCCCTAGTGGAGAAAGAGGGCAGCAAGCAAGGTGTGGGGCGCGCCCCCCTAGGCCCAAACCGAATTGGTTTAGGGTTTGGGGGGCCGGCTCCCCCTTTCCTTCTCCTCTCCTCCTCTTTCCTCCTTCTCCTGTAGGAATAGGAAAGGAGGGGGGCAAACCTACTTGGAGTAGGATTGCCCCCCCCCTTGGCGCGCGCCTCCTCCTAGGCCGGCCTCCTCCTCCCTCCCTCCTTTATATATGTGGGGAGGGGGCACCCCAAAGGGACACCAAAGTTTCTCTTAGACGTGTGCGGTGCCCCCCTCCACAGTTACACACCTCGGTCATATCGTTGTAGTGCTTAGGCGAAGCCCAGCGACTGTAACTTCATCATCACCATCACCACGCCGTCGTGCTGACAAAACTCTCCCTCGTCCTCAACTGGATCAAGAGCTCAAGGGACATCATCGAGCTGAACGTGTGTTGAACGCGGAGGTGCCGTACGTTCGGTGCTTGGATCGGTTGGATCGCGAAGACGTTCGACTACATCAACCGCGTTACTAAACGCTTCCGCTTTCAATCTACGAGGGTACGTGGACACACTCTCCCTGCGTGTTGCTATGCTTCTCCTAGATAGATCTTGCGTGATCGTAGGATTTTTTTTTTTTTGAAATACTACGTTCCCCAATAGCTAGTTGGTTTATTCGGTGGAAGATTATATGTTCAGGTCTATTATGTTATTCAATACTCATCTGGTCTTGGGCATGAATATGAATTGTGAGTAGTTACTTTTGTTCTTGAGGACATGGGAGAAGTCTTGTCATAAGTAATCATGTGAATTTGGTATTCGTTCGATATTTTGATGATATGTATGTTGTTGATTCCCTTAGTGGTGTCATGTGAACGTCAACTACATGGCACTTCACCATCTTTAGGCCTAAGGGGATTAATTGTGGAGTAGTAATTAGATGACGGGTTGCTAGAGTGCACAGAAGCTTTAACCCTAGTTTATGCGCTATTTTGTAAGGGGTTGATTTGGATCCTTATGTTTCATGCTATTGTTAGATTTATCTTAATTTTTCTTTCGTGTTGCGGATGTTTGCGAGAGGGGGTAATCATAAGTGGGTGGCTTGTTCAAGTAACAACAGTGCCCAAGCACCGGTTCACCCACATATCAATTTACCAAAGTAACGAATGCAAATCAAACAAACATGATGAAAGTGACTAGATGAAATTCCCGTGTGTCATCAAAAACGATTTGCTTATTATAAGAGATTGTCTCAACCTGTTCTTTGCAACAAAAAAGATTGTGCTACCTTGATGCACCTTAGTTACTATTGCTACTTGTCACTTGTTACAAATTATCTTGCTAAAACTACTCGTTACCGATAATTTCAGTGCTTGCAGAAAATACCTTGTTGAAAACCGCTTGTCATTTCCTTCTGCTCCTCGTTGGGTTCGACACTCTTACTTATCGAAAGGACTACGATTGATCCCCTATACTTGTGGGTCATCAAGGCTCTTTTCTGGCGCCGTTGTCAGGGAGTGAAGCACCTTTGATAAGTGAAATTTGGTAAGGAAACATTTATATTACGTGCTAGAATTTACTGTTACTTGTTACTATGGAAAACAATCCTTTGAGGGGTTTGTTCGAGGTATCTTCACCTCGACCGGAAGCACAAAGAGTTGCTCCTCAACCTACTTCACCTACTGAAAATATTTATATGAGATTCCTTCGGGTATGATAGCGAAACTGCTAGCTAGTCCTTACGCAGGAGATGAAACACTGCATCCTGATATGCACCGCAAAGGCCCGCTGTGGAAGTGGTGATCCCACATATCCTCTCATGTTTATATCGTTTTTAGTTGTTCTTGTTTAAGAATTTGGCCGGCGGCGAACTCAAATGATCTTTTGAATGATATCAAGCTCGTTTAATATCCGTTTGTAGCCGATTATTTTGTCCGTTATTTGATCCTGCAGAGTAGCTCACGTTGCATGTAGTGTATGGATATCGTGCCCGATCAGTGCCCACGGAGCAAATTAACCCATCGCAGCTGTAGATTCTAGATGCTCTTGGCGATCAGTTTTGCTCATCGCATCGCGTAAGTCCACTCACGTGCGGCCGATCGGAGAGCCAGAGCTCTTTGTACTACTAGCATTTAGGTAAAGGAGAGACAGAATCAGGCACGCGCGCTTTGAAGCATTTTAGGTAAAAATAAACGTTCACAAGGTACAGCAGGTAGCTTTACTGAAGTCAGTACCAACTTAATGCACATTATGCAAATTCATGATTCGACCACACAAACATTACCACTCGAAAGAAAGCCCAAACCAACTCTCCACACGACTCGCTAGTTCGCTAGAACAAAATCCTAGAGGGAAAAGGGGAACCTAGACGAAACGATATACACATGAATCGTACCCAAAAGGAAATTTGATTCCCAGCGACCTTCCCAACTGCAAGATCATTCTAGACATGCTGCGCCATTTGTACAGTGTGTAGCCGACGGAGTTCCTGACCTTAGTTAGACTACTATAATGGTCTTTTGTTCAGGTCGGCTCCAGACCCCAGCTTACGAGTCAGCGAGGACGAAGCGTCTCACTACTAGTGTTGGCTTCAGCCTCCCGAGTATTTTAGTCAGGTAAAAGCTAGCTACCGTGGTTAGAAGAATCTGCATTCAAATTTATGCAAGCATCTATATGCACCAGAACTGGATTTTGGAAGCTGATGATTTCTGCTACTTGGGAGAGACGTTCAGTGTCACACCGGTGGAGCTGCTCCTTCGTCACCTGTACATTCAGACACCGAGATGATTAATATTGAGAAGGGGGGAAATGGCTGTTTCAACGAACGGCCAGAAAGGAAACAAAATGTGGATAATGGTTGCGGATACAACATGTATTTTCACAACAACAAAAAAAATATATAGCAGTTGTTTTTCAAAACTGAAACACCATGGGTACCTTGCTTCTTCCATTTTGGACAACACTTCAGGATCAAATTCTTCAATGGGGTCTGGGGAACAGGAATGAACTTTCCAACAAGAGCCAACGGCCAGCTACATGAACACAGAAATAGTATACAAGCAAGCAAGCCACAATCAAAATCCCGATATGTTCATTCAAACTGCTAGCAAATTAATAACTGAAACGAAATTTTGATAAATAAATTATTTTCAAAAGCATTACTCATCTGTACAACACAAGTAGGTTCATAACAGGGACAAGGATCTCACCTGACAAAAGCAATAGCAAGAGAAACAAGCCAAAGCTGCCAACTGAGTCTCACTGTTGATGTAAATTTCCCAAGGAACTCAATAATTATCACCTGAGAATAAATTATGGACAAGTGAAATTCTAGATACTCAAAGGTTGTCTATTCTCACTCATACATTTGTGTTTTCTCTCATTTTACCTGCAGCACGACGGTTACGCTCACAACGGCCAAAAAGAGGTGGTTTCTTGAAACTCCTTCAAATATGTTCAGCTCTTCTGGTTTACGTGCATTGAACTCATTAAACACCTATTGGGAAAAATGAGAAGGTGGAGCTTCGTCAAGCAGCAAGATGGTATATCCATACGCTGAATGGAAGGGATTAGGAGAAAGGCGAGATCATAGACAGAGATTACACATTTCAGAAAGACTTGTTTATAGAGTTTGAACAGTAACAAACTTGAACAAATAGAGAGAAGGCAATCTGAACAAAATGAACTTATCCCTATAATATTTGATGTTAATCAAAATCCAATCTTACTAAACCCTTTCTAAGCCAGCTGTGGGGACTACTGATGCGTTTGTTACTGTACCGTATAATAAAGAAACATGCTACTGAAAAGCTGCGGGTGATGCGCATAGTGGCCCAGAGAGAAAAGTAGTATATTCAGACTCACCCATAAAGCTGGAAACATGCTTCCGAATAAAGTAAGAGAAAGTGCTTAAACAAGGCAGTAAGTTACCTGACACAGGACAAATGTGTTGAATATAAATGAATTTTTCACTTTACTGGAGTGTTCGAGGGTATCTTGAGTCAAATGCAGAAGATCTCGGCCCCTAAAGTTAAGCGTCAAAAGAACAGACACTTGATAGACAGCCTGTGCTTGCACAAGAGTTAAGACCTTAGTAACTGACTCAAAAATATGCCGGTAAAATAATTAGTTGACAATCAACATCTGAAAAGACCAATACCTGAATGAACAAGTTTCTCCACATAATATTAGTCACAAGAGGTTCTCTGCATGATATGCACACTAATGTAAGAATTTTTTCAAGTGTATACACAACACTAATGCCAATCAAGAATTATATGAAATATTGTTAGTGGATGTTTTGCATGTATAAAATCGATTTGGAATCATCGAGTATAAGTAGCACTTTTTCTTGGTTCTCACCAGCAAACATATTTCGAATGACACAGTATCAAGAAGGTTTACACGGTATAAATAACAGATTAGGATAAGGCATAATTAATCAACTAAGATTGAATAGCAATAAACTATCAAGAAGCCCTTGTGGTAATAAACATAAACATAGCCAAAAAAACTACACAATCATCGAATTATTTCTCTTTGTCGAAGTCCCTGGATTCATGTCTCTTTTGCGGTATATTATTAGCAACCACAGAATTCCAGATACGCTTATATGATGGTACCATTTTTTCCTATATATTATTGGAGTAATTGTTGGCCAAACATTCCAGTTTTTCAAATCTGTGGGCCCTCATAAATATATTGTTGGAGTAATTGTTAGCAACCACAAAATTCTATATGATGGTACCATTTTTGCATCACTAATCCTATATAGTATGGGAGTAATTGTTGGCCAAACTTCCCTGTTCTTCAAATCTGTGGGGCCCTCATAAAAAGATAAAAGGGTGTACTCAACAACCTTGATTCAAGGAAGAGAACTAGACTCTGAAATTCAAAGTTGCGTTTAGGATAGGTTGATGATTCAAATATTTAAAAGACTGAAAGTTAGCACGGCAAGAAATACAGATATAGAAGCTTAATGCACATATATTAGATAACAGTTTCAAAAGGAAAAGGACTAACTTCCGTCCAACAGGTGTCCTTTTCATAAGCTGGTCCGTTGGTGGTTCAGTAGCCAATGCAAGTGCGCCGAGTGTGTCCATTATGAGATTAACCCAGAGAAGCTGTCTCAACAGTAGAACAAGTAAAAATCTGTCTGTAGCAAATCAATACAAGTTTAATACTTTAAGTTGATAATTCATTCAGAGTTTCCTAATGGCCCATGACAAGAATATTTTCATAGTTGATCTTCAACATTTTATGAAGGATGCCTTTCACAAATATGATGATTTTCACAAGATGTTACTCTCAGCAGAAAATATACTCATCCCGACAGATATCCCATCACCGGTGCATACTCTTTCAATAAACTACTATGGAATTTTCCCATCAGATGTAAATTTTGATTTCCATGTGAAGCTCTCGCTTAGTTGATATGGTTAATTTTATGCATTCAACAAGCAGGATTTAGTCCAGAATAGTAGAAAAAAGGAGAGTAATTAGACTAACACTGCTCTAATGCGGTCTCTGATTAACTATATTAGCTGGCGCAATGATTCAATAGACTGTAAGTGGTGGAAGAAACGCATGGCATATAGATCCAATTAACTATGAATATTCAGACACGGCTAGCATTGAAACTATCAATATGGAAAATGATTTTAATCTGGCAACAATTCTAAGAAACGTAAATAAGAATGTTGTGACAAACCTGAACAGCATTTAGAGGAACATTGCCCGAGGAAATAGCAGCAACCACATTGATTATAAGAGCCGCAACATTTACAGTAAGCTGGAATTGAATAAACTTTTGGATATTTGCATAAACAGATCGACCCCAGCGGACCACCTAGAACATTAAATGTGAACAGACTTAATGACACTACATCAACTGTGAATGAGAAGATCATTAAGTTACAAACAGGCCTAACCTTCACGACCGAAGCAAAATTATCATCCAGAATAATTATGTCTGAGCTCTCTTTAGCTACTTCTGTTCCTTGGATGCCCATAGAAAGACCAATATCTGCCTGAAAATAGGAGGGATGAGACTGAAAGTAGAAACACTAGCATTAACTATTCAACTCAATACATTTATAATCCTTCCTTGTACCCATTATAAAAAAAACAGCCAATGTCCTTTTACCCATTCAAAATACAAACTCATGGACGTACCTCATGCAATGCAGGGGCATCGTTTGTCCCATCTCCAGTAACAGCCACAACATGGCCATTCTTCTTCAGTGCCTTTACAAGAAGAAGCTTATCATTCGGGGAGGATCTTCCCATCACCTGCAATGCGATTTTGAGAATCAGGCTAACCAGCAAATGATGATGTTAACAGCAAGAGCAAGTATTGGAGAAGATAACATATGGACTCAAACGGGAGGAGGAATATCTGCCCTATCACATGAATTAGAGCACCAGAAATGCCGTGACAAAATTAGCTACCAAGCTCAAAGTGTAATCATGATATTCCCCATATCTTGAAGACAAATTCAGTTGTTCAATATTTTTCGTATTTGTACAAAGGTAAAAGTTAGGCATGAGACTATCACGGAACATAGATACATACTACACAAAGTGGCATAAGAGACCATTTTTGTGCCTTGATGACTGAGAAAGGGAAATTATATGTCAAACCAGACAAGTGATCATCAGCAGTTACAAGAACCAAATAAGGCAGACAACAGTACAATACTGTGTGTGTGTATATATGTATACATATAATTTGCAAGCCAGTCATTTTAGTTGCCAGCATCTTTCCCTATATTCCAAAAGCAAAGCGTTATTTGACTAGAATTTGCAAGCCAGTCATTTTAGTTGCCAATCAAATACTTGTAAAGCAAGTATCAGATGGGAAGGTAGAAGCATTATACAGAACAGCAGATGACATAAAGAGTGATTGATCTTCATTAAATGTTCATGATTTCAAATATATCAGCCTAGGTTTATGGTCCATCTTGCCAAACCAAATACGTTACAAGACAAGATGCATGACAATAACCTTTTAGAGCATAAGTCAACCCAAAGTACTCTCATTAGGTTAGCTTGGTAAACTTAGGACACATTTAATATTTTTGCGAGCACAAACGAGTTATGGTCTTACAGATATCTTGTCGGCAACCGCCTCCCTTTCGGCGTCACTGTATCCACGAAAAACTTTTCCCTCTATTATAACTGGTGCAGAAGCCTGGGGGTCAGTGAGTATTCCACACTCAAGTGCTATTGCTCTAGCTGTCTGCAGATTATCTCCAGTTACCATCCGTACCTATCCATTCATAAACTGCAGAAGTTAGCTTATACCTTATAGTGATGACAAGTACAATAGTGCACTCCTACTGTGCCAACATTTAACGGTGTCAACAGTTGACAAATTTAAAGGTGGCAATGATAATTACATGAGCGTTAATATATAAAGTACACAGGACATACAAATACAGTCATTATCGGAGGCAAATATGACTTATACTGTTTCTAACAGTTCTTTGTGTCCCTCGGCAGCACATGAATTAGAAACACAAACCTTAACACCAGAATTGGTGCAGAGCTCAACAGCATCTCTCACTCCAGGACGGCAAGGATCCTGTAAAAGAACATGGATGACTCAGCTAAAAACCAAAAAGCTATCAAAAGTTATGACAAAAATAGAGGTAAGGAACCGCATCCTCATATGCAATATTATAATTCAGGATTTGCATGTCTTGTCCATGTACCTTCATCCCCACAATTCCAATAAGAGTCAGGTCATTATCAGGCAACTCCCAATTAATTATTAGTTCCTCACTTGGAATGTCCTTCGGATCAAGATTTCTGTAAGCAAAAGCAACACAACGAAGACTTTGCTCCGCCATATCTTCTATGTATTTCCTGAAGTGATTAGCCTGAAAGACCAGATTGAGACAGGAAATTATGGAATTAAATCCGAAAAAGGTGTGTACGTCATTTACCTTATCAGGTGTCATTTCATGAGTTGAGCCATCTACATCAAGCCAATTTGTACATAAGGCGAGAACTATTTCCGCAGCTCCTTTCCAATGCACATGAACATCTGAATCTCTCTAAAAAAAAACACATGAATAAGTTCAGTATATGGTTGAGGTATGTACTGCACAACAGTAACCAACACTTGGTGATCATGCAAAAGAATGGCACTCTAGCTAAACCAAATTAACAACGCAATCATAACACATTTAACACAATGATGAACACATGACAGACTGTTGATTAATTGAAATCTCCCAAGCATCAAATGAAGTACATGTATGTCACAGACCAAGTTAAATTAGACCATTAAGACCACAGGAGCCTCTTTCGTGACTTGCAAGGCATAGCAGAATATTAGCACATAACAGAACTTCTAAATTATTCTTGCATATATTTTACAATTAAAGATATGTGTTGAGCAAAGAATTATGCAAGTTCGGTGGTCATTATTTTGTTCTGCTGTCCCAAAATCATAGCAACAGGTTACGGACCGACAGAGAATAGGCAAGGAGGATGGCTGAGAAAAGGCAAATGATCTGAAGATATGAATGACATCATGCATCCTAGATTGACATAGTGAACTACTGAACTCAACTGATATACAGGGTATGTATAGAAAACAAAAGGAAATTTGAACGTCGAGCACTCCTAAATAAAACATTTAAGCTCATAATCATCTTTAAGCACCATGGAGCAATATCAGGGTCAAGCCCCAAGACCAGTTCCTCTTTATCAAAGTGCTACATCTCTGCAAACCAGGCGGTAGACATATCTAGTGAAAACTCGTTGTTGGGTAAATATGACCATTCAATGAAAAACGTGCTATAACAAAGTAGTACTGATAAACTAGTTTTTAGAAAATATTAAAGATACGGTTGAAAGTGAAATAAGAAATTACCCCAATCACTGCAACGCCTCCGCGCTTTTTTTCTGAGTTGAATGGAGAGACATGAATGATAGCAGATTTTGATCTCTCCACAGCAAATTTCATATGAAGCTAAAAAGGCATCAACTGGATAAGCAAGAATATAGCCACCCAAAGCGGAAGCAAGTTTCAACGCTCAGGAAATCTTACCTCAAGACCCCAAGAAAGGATTGCCTTTTCAGTTGGGGAGCCTGTTACCTCGACGGTGCTACCATCCTGGTGAGTCAAGAATCAGGGCGGTGTAGGACAGGATATCAATTACATCAAAAGAAAAATGGACAACTGTAACTGGCAGTATTGATAGAAGGGAGCCTTTTTCGGCCAAAGAAACGGCATTGCAATGATGACAGTATTGACTGTTAACAGCTAATACGCATTGCCAAAAGAAGAAGCTACCCCGTATTTTATGAAATATATGTCATTTTAGCATAGGCACAGCCTCCACTGCAACATCTATGAAAATGCATTTAGTGGTCGATTAAGGCTGTTCTCTTTTGAGAATAACATAGAAGAACGTCTCAGAAAATAATCCCAAGCTGAAATTCTAACACTACTTCAACAGCCAAATTCAGAGCACCAAAATGTGTTTAAGAAAAATATTACAAAGATGATAGTGACCAGCATTCATCTTATCATGTATGTTGTTTAAATGCAGTAGTAAAAGGTGTAGAGAAGTTGATACTCGTTGCAAAAAGCAGAAGATGCCCCGTATTTTATGAAATAGATGACGTTTTAGCATAGACACGGACTCCTCTACACACATATAAAAGTGCATTTAATGTGCAATTAAGGTTGTTCTCTTTTGAGAATAGCAGAGAGGAACGTCTTGGAAAATAATCACAACCTGGAAATCCTAGCACCACTTCAATAGACAAACTTAGAGCAGGAAAATATGTTTTCAGAAAAATACAAAGATGATTGCGACCAGCGTTCGTGTTATCAGTATGCGGTTTAAATGCAGCAGTAAAAGGCGTTGAGTGATACATGTGGCATCACCTCTGGCTCAAACACACTGCCTGAAGTATTCTGTGCAATTGCTTCAAGTACAAGAGAGGTAACTGTAGGTGACAACTTGTCAATAGTAGCCTGAGGTTGCAGCTCTATCGCCCCAACTATTGATCGCACCACAGTCATCTTAAGCAACAAAAAGTCACACATAGTTAAATGGTCATATAAAGGATAGTATAGAATAAAGTGAAGATCCATTATGATGCTAAAAATAACTAACCTGATTGAGCGTTAATGTACCGGTCTTGTCACTACAAATTGTTGTAGCAGAACCCATCGTTTCACAAGCTGAAAGCCTCCTCACCTGAAATTGACATGTAGATTTATGTGATCACAGACAGAATACAAAATAAACAGATAGCAAAAATATGTACCAGAGCTTTATCTGCCATCATTTTTCGCATTGAATAAGCCAGGCTGGAAAAAATATAGGTCAGAAAACTAAAATAAAGTCAAAATGATGAACGGAAAAATTCGCTTATATTTGACTCACGTTAGTGTTACAGCCAGCGGTAGTCCCTCAGGTACAGCAACGACGACAATAGTCACCTAAATTGCATTTAGCAATGTAAGAATTAGAAAAGATAAAGGTGCTTCAGATACACCAAATATTAAGTCATTACATACCGCGACAGTTAGTATCTTTATTACTCCAAATATTGTAGATTTCACACCTGTGCGCCCCTTAACAAACTGAACAGTGCCGTCTGGGTTTGTAGTATGTCCTGTAAAATATCTGTGAGTAAGGGAAAACAACTATTAGTATGTTCTGTAAGATACACGGGAACAAAAAAAAGTTTAGAAGCATGTCCTAAAAGCTGAAAGTATCTGGGAGCAAAGGAAAAGTTCAAGTATGTATACATATATAACGGATACAAAAGCAACAGATCACTGCCCTTGCGCAGGTAGGCATAAGAGTTACAGGTTTATACGTTTGTGACTTTATTTCCCTTGTACGAACCATACATCATACTGAAGGTCCCATGTTCAATAATGGGGGGATTACATGAACGAGTCTTACCTTGCAAAGAGGACCACAAGGACCATTGCTGCAACAACAAGCCCCACAATGCCTATGAATGTTGCTACTCCATTCAACCGCACCTTAAACAGAAAAGAGAAGGCCATGAATAAACCATAACAGAACTCACATTGCGCACAGATTGTTCAAAAGAATTCCAATCAAATCATCAGCAAAAGGGTAAACAGAAAAAACCTGCAATGGAGTCTCTTCATTATTATCTTCTGAAATGCTGGCCATTAATAGGCCCCATTCGGTGTTTAGACCAACCGCAGTTACCTGAATTTGAGTAGCACAATTGCAAGTGGAATCATATCAAATCATTTAAGTAATATTAAAAGGTCAATTCCACTCCCCTCTTTGATAAATCTAGTTGGCAGATAAGGAATACTCAAATCCAAGGGCACGAATAACTAAATGGGTCCCAATTGTCTATTTTTGTTCGCAGACATGTGATTCGCAAAACAGAAAGGAAAAAAGAACGAGAGATAACAATATATGATCACTCACCAACATGGTACCATAACCATCGGCTACTTTGCATCCTCCCATTAGAAAAGGTGACTTCTGATCCTTCAAAACCTAATCAAGGACAGAACATTTTACGACTCATTGGCAACTTGGTCCTACGTAGGAGTCTAAAAACAAGGGATAACTTACAATTTTGCTTTCCCCGGTCATACTGGATTCATCAATGGCAAGAGAATGGCCACTAATTAAAATGCCATCTGCTGGAACCTAAAAGGTGGTTTTGGTTTTGTTATAATATTAGAAATGTAAACAACGCAAACATAAGCCATGCAGACCATATTTGTTTACTGCATCTTACCTGATCACCAATTTTTAAAGCTACTACATCACCAACCACAATATCAAAGATCGACACTTGAATCCTTCTACCACCCCTAATAACCTGGTCAACATACCACAATTGCAATGCCATCAGACGACCAAAAGTAGCAAGTAAATAGTCAAATCTTATGTTAGGTTCAGCTCACAACCTCGACTTGAATATTTTGTTTCTCCTCATTGAGGTGTTGGAACTGAAGGGACTGCTTGTAATCACTGACAGCTAAGACAATAAGACAAAAAAGGAGCCTTTAGAAAGGTACAACTAGATTGTTCAAACTGGACGCCCTTTCATGGGCATAGTGAGCAGAAGGAGAGAAAGTGAATGAAGTTACAAGAAATGAAGTGTATGAGAAAGTGATAGAAAAATATACTGGAAGCGCATATTTGATATTAGTTGAGGCACAAAACAAAAATAACATTGATTTATCTTCCAAATACAATGTATGATGGACCAAGGCATACTACTGAAGAATAAACCCAAAAAAATAAGGTCTAATGTTTGTCTTTCAAATTTACAGCCGAATCCCAAGTTAAGAAAAGTTCAAGTTCAAAAACCATTGTGCCCATCTTGCTAAAGTACAATAATGATACTATTGTATTCATCTTTATATAATATCAGAAAATATTGAATTACTTAAGAGTTGAATGTGTGAAAGAAAACAGCATACCAGTAACAAGTATCACAAGAAAGACAGCAAATGCTATACTTGCACCATCATACCATCCTTCCTTGATGCCCTAACAAAAAAATTGAAGTTAGAACCAAAATAAAACATAATGTTCAAAGGGTTAATACATAAGGAAATGCTCTGTTGGGAGTTTATGAACCAGAATTAAAACTCATAAATGGGGAAAACGTACACAACCATTAAGGCATTATCCAACAGTTAGACAAAATTTGAAACAAAAGAAATAGGAAAAAGTTAGGTGGACAAGGAGTCCACCTCTGTTGCGATGCCCAATACAAGAGAAATGGCTGCAGCTACAATAAGGATAACCAATGTCAAGTCCTGGCAGGCCTCCCAGAGAAAAACCTGTTGTCACAACACAGAACACAGTAAGAAGGATTAGTCACTGATACTGCAATAGCTTTAAAAATTGTAAAGAAACTTACCCAGAAGTTTTTTCCTTTCTTGCGAGGATATCTGTTAGCCCCAAAAGCATTCGCCCTACATGACAAATCTGCTTCATCACCATGTATCCCCTTCTCTGGGTTTGTTTTCAGTAAATTTGTGAGCCCTTTAACCTATTGGCCAAAGAAGGATACCACATTAACTAATGATCCTGAAGTTGAAGATTCTAGCTAATTTGCATGTAGGAATAGTGCATACCCCTCCATATTCTTGCAGAGCAGAATAGTCATGATCCCTTGTCATCGATGTAAGTTGATCCTCTCCGATTCCAAACCCTCGTGGGAGAATTTCTGTATGCAAGAAACGTCAAAGTAATAAAACAACAGAATTAACAGTTGAACAACTATTGGCAAGGTTCAGGATCGTCCTCCACTGAGTACACGATTATTTCTTGACACAATCCTCACAGGGAAAAATAACTGAGAACGTAACCAAGACGCTGACAGCATCTTATGTGTACAACAACAAAATGAGCCCACAGCAGTTACCTGGTAATTCCCTATCACCATTCTGCTTTTCTCCTGCTTCCTTGAACAGTAGTGCAGCCTGAATGAATTCAAAACTAAAGCATCAAAGACGAAAAGTGTGTGATGAAAAAACGTATATACTGCAGAAACAAAAGCTTGAACGCATACCCGTATGACTTGAGCATGAGCCCTAATTTTCCTCCTTATTTGTTCTTTTTCTTCCTCCTTTTTCAAGTCGAGTGTATATCTGAATCGCCGAGATGCATTGAGCACAAGTGCAGCTTGCTGCAAATAAAACAAACCATAATAGTAATGTGTAGAGTTAATGAACTGATTACAAGAACAGTTATGATTGAATGTGTCGTAGCTCTAGTAGAAGTAATAGTGCAAATTTGGCGCAAGTATACAAGTCCTACATGCCCTAAGAAACATTCTAAATGATGCATGAACATATAAAGCATTTTACTTACAATGCGAACGCATGTGCATGCAAAATGCATGAACATACAACAACAAAGTAAATTTTGAGGACTAGAATTCAGAGCAATCCATCTTTTAATACTATGTCAATCGTATGCTCCATCCACAACAAAAGCTCTACTTCACAGGAAAGAACAAATAATGTCAACTTACCGAGCCCTGCTATAGTGGTGGAACTAAATGTAAATCATGAAAGATAACTGCAGTCAACAAAAGAAAACAACTACTCCCTCTGATTCATAATAAATGTCGCAGTTTTGAATTAAGGTTGAACTAACCTTAGTTCAAAACTGCGACTCTTATTTTGGATCAGAGGGAATATTGCTTTTGGGCTGTTTCAATGCAACTTTTAGTATGCAGTCCAGTCATAATATGTTTTACCAATGCTGTTAGAATTGCATGACAAGAGTAGGATGTGTGAGGGTTTGGAAGGAGAGGAGGAGAATGTCTTTCAGACTCAATAGGGCTTGCAGATATCATAGGAGAGGAATTCACACTCCTGCTGCAGCTCAAGATTAGAATATTTGGCGAGGCAGGAAGTAGCTTGAGTATATTCCAATTAAGAGGCTAGGATACAGATGAAATTTAGGACGGGTGTTAGGCTTGAGTTTGGATAAGGATACATATCGGAAGTGCAATTACCATGTTGTGAATTAAGTCTTGCAACTACTGGGAGAAATATATCCTAGACAAAACAGCTCGCCTTAGACGACCAAAATGTGTATATCTTGCTGTTGGCGACGTGACTTAGATGATCAAGTAGCAAAAGGTTCGCTAAGGTGAGTTTGCTGTGCCAACTCCTCTATCTTCTCTGTCCCAGTATGTATCCAATCTAAACACTCATCCTTGATGTCAACACCTAAGTATGAAGTGTCTACTCCACTTGTTAAATCCATCCAACAGAGTAAACCAATCAACTAAATAAAAGGATTTCCTGCGATAATGATCCAAAATTATTTCTGCTTTTAAGGGCAAGCCCAGAACTAAGCAAGTCCATCATCACTCTCCGCTACATCTCATCCCTTCACTCTGTCCAACAATCCATGCTTTAATAAATTGTAATGTTACCTCATATTATGTGTACCGCTAGGCACACTCATATTATGTTACCTCATATCCATGGGTAGGTTCAAAATCATCTCACCAGTCACTATGTTGTGGAAGCAACCCATTGTGATAGAAAAACACCAAGGCCTCATCAACTTTAGGGGATATGATCATATGACCAATTCTCTAGCATTTTTCCTAAAACGAGGTCCACGATCCTTTTTTCAACCATTCTGGAGCCCTCACACCGCAATTTTGGGAACTACTGTACGTACTTAGGTTTGTACAAGTGCACAAATCAAGTGAAACTAGTCGGTAGCAACGGATAAGTTCAACAACATTTGCTCCAACAGAGCAGGCACCAGCACATTTAAATGGTAACACCAACCAAAAATAAGGGAGAACTTTACACCCGTCTAAAAAAAGGCAATCTACACCAAACGAAACCCGCATTGCGGTGCCAAGCATGGCATGGCCGCCAACCAGAGCACCCTGCAGCCCTCAGCAAGTGGTCGAGCTCAATGCAGCAAGTAGAGTAGGGAATGGCGACTCACCCTCCACCGGCGTAGGCGCTCGACGGGCGCGCGCTTGGCGGGGATGTCGAAGGGGTCGTCGCCGCCCCCGGGGCCCCGCCCGCCGACCCCGAGGACGTCGTCGCAGCCGTCGTCGTCGGGCGGCACCTCGTCGACCCGCCGCACGTAGCGCCCCGGCGACGCCTCGGGCGCCTGCACGCCGACGCCCCCCGCCGGCATCGCGCCGCTTCCTCAGGAGAGATGACACCGCACGCACGCGGCCGCCGCGCCCCCGATCTGCACGCACATTCAGCAGCAGCACCGCGTCAGGAGAGGCCAAAAAACCCCGAAAACCAAACGCGAATCCAATCCCAAGCCCCAAGCCCAAACAAAAAAAAACAAGCAAATGTATCCGGCAGCGCGGACACCACCTCGAGGCGGGCGCCGCCGCACGCGGGAGAGACTATGGGACCTAGACGCCGGCGGAGGCGGAGCGGGCCGTCGTCGCGGCGGCGAGGCGAGGGGTGGGGCGGAGAAGCCGTGCGGCGGAGGAAACGAAGCGGGCGAGTGTGCGGCGGGCGAATTGGGGTGGGGGGCGCTGCGCTTGGCCTGGTTTCGTTTGACTGATGCTTCCGCGTTGCTTCCTTCCTCCTTGCCTTTTTCCCGCTTCACGCACTTGGATTTCTTCCTTCCTTTTCGCTTTCTGTTCTGTTGCGTGGGTTGAGGGCAACGGATTGATGGGCGGATCCCAACTTCAACTGAAAACGCGTCTTCTTCTATAGCTAAAGCTCAGCGTCCATGACTGTCTCTTGTGATACCAAAGCCACCTCGCTGCCTCTATCCACTATTTTTTGCAACCCAAAAAGCACATCGTTATATATTACTGCCTCTTTTCTTATGGCATAGTAGCATTATTTAAGTTTTTTTAAACACGGCTGATTTGTGTTGTGCGAGCCGCTAGATCTAATACAACAACCCATCTTCTTTCTCCCGACGTCTCTCTCGAGCCACCACCACATCCTGATGAAATCAACCTCATTGTCGAAGCAGACCTTCCATCTAAGCTTGACAATACGCTGAGGGTCGCTTCACATCGCGACCCAATCAAGACCCAAGTCTAAAGAGGCCTCGTTCCAATGTTGTCACCGCAAAATGGCACGACGCTGGTAGCTTCACTTCGCGACCTTGACACGACCGGTATCCAACGGTGCTCCCTCGGCTTCGTCATTTAACACAGGTGTGCACCTATAGCAAGTTCTCTCACTACTAGCACCAACAAGAGGTTGGTGTTTGTTGTGCTTGTACAAAAACGGTTATTTTCCTAACAAATGAATTAGGGCTACCAATATAAAAAATTAAGTATGGAAGTAATAAAACATATAAAACTAGGTTAAGGACTCAAGGTGGGTCGGGCTAAGCGCGAGAACTGTAGGTCTTACTATGCAGGCTATTGTGTGTACCATGTCATCAAAAACGTACACGAAGGAGGGTGAGAGTGAAGACACTGAAGCAGGTTCCTATAGCACATGGATCGACAAAAAAAGTATGCATGCAACTCATTTCCAATCACATGCAAGCATTAAATGCTCTAACATCCAATCATATGAGTGTTTCTTCATTAAGGTTGTATAGTACTGCATCCGTTCTTTTATTATAAGATGTTCTATTTTTTTTCTAAATCATATATATATATATATATATGTTCTAGTGTGTTTAAATCTGTGTACATTTCATATACAAATACCCAAATGGTCTTATAATAGTGAGCCGAGCGAGTAGATAGCATGGCACCGTGATGATATTTTTTTAAAAAGAAAAGAAAAAAAAACAACTATGGCCCTGTTTGGATCCCTAGGTTAGAGTTAGTTTTGGTTAGTTGGGGCTCAAATAACCCAAAAATATCCAAACATGATGGGTTAGTTTGGGTTAGTTGGATCTAACCCACCCCAAAAAACTAACCCATACTAAAGGAGCTTATTTGGGTTAGTTCTCCTAGGCCCACTAAAAAAATTAGTAAAAAAAGTTATCCCTCCCACACTAAAGTAGTCAAATGATTGAGAAAAAATATTTATTATCAATCTAATCCTACCATCCAAACAGCTTTTTGGTTAGAGTTAGTTCAAAATTAGTCCAGGATTAGAATCTAACTCTAACCTCTAACTGAGTTAGAGTATCCAAACAGGGCCTATATTGAGGTGGGTCGGTGGGACTTGGTGTCACTGCACCAGCACGCGACTATAGTTTGAGACTTGGAGACGAGTCGCCGTCGTGGGTGACCTCACGCCCGCACCTGCTCCGAGCTCCGTATGACCGACCCGACGCGACTCCGCTGTACCGACTCGCACCGAGACGGATGCTCCGTTGATCTACTCTCCCCGGCTACTCTCGTCTTGTGCTTTGGTGCGTGCGGTGCCGTGGGGATCATCATCCCGTGCATGAAACAAACGTACGACCACAGCTAAATAAACGTGTATGCACTTAATCTCACACGCGCTGAAACAAAAGCAGATAAGATAAAGACCACAGGACACGGAGAGAGGAGAGCGCCACCCTATCTTTCGAAAGTCGGTGTTAATTTCTTGGGGGTTTTGGTCGTCCCGTGACACATGATCCGACAAGACACGCCGGCCGAAAGTTCCTTGGAAGGAGTATATGGGAGCCGGTGTGTTTGTGGCAATATTAACACGGTACGTGCCATTGATGACGACGCTTGTTGGCGTGAGATAGGAAAAGAAAACGAACCCGCGCGAAGGGAATCGAAGGCTCGACTGCAACCCGGATCTCTGCTCGGCCGACGGCCAGTACGCACGTACCTCGGGTGGCTTCTCCGGCCGAGATCGACGGCCGCGGGGCGGGGCGGAGGGGGAGACGGCGCCGGCCGGGCTCCCAAGGGAAGAAGGGTGGCGCGCGGAATGAATACCTTGTGTGAAGGCTGGCTGGCGATGGAGCCTAGCTTGTTGGTAGCCAGTTGGTGCAGGGAGCAAGCGCGTCTGACACACAGGGCAGCAGCATATGTACTCCGTACGTGCCGGCTTGGCCGGGAAGCTGGACGCGCCTTTGCGTCCGCCGGTGAGCAAGGAAGCGGTGTGCTTTTTGGCTTTAGACTTGGGCGGCGCTGGCCGGCTGGGCTCATCTCCTTTTTATAGACAGTGAGATGTGCATGCTAGGGGTAAAAATTACTATTCTGACCTGCGGTGGAAATCAATTAATAAATTGAATTGTTGATATAAAAAATTCACTCAACTGACCCTTTCGTATAGCACCCGGCACTACACTGTGCAGCGCCTGACTGACAGGCGCTCCACGTCTGACCGCATCACATCCCAGGCGGCCTAAAAATTGCTAAGTCAGTGTGCAACTCCTAAGAGCTAGGTGTCACACTATACAGTATGGCTCCTAGCGTCTAGGCGTTGCACTAGTGGTTGCATTATTTGCCAGTATGACGCCTAGCTCTTAGGAGTCACAGCGTACAGTGTGGAGCTAGCTTTTAGGAGTTGCACACTAACTTAGTAATTTTCAGTCAGTACGCGGTGTGACACTTGCCAGGCTTGTAGCACCTGTCAGTCAAGCGTTGCACGGTGTGGCTCCTGATTGTCGGGCGCTACACGAAAGGGTCAGCTAAGTGATTTTTTTTAAGACAGTTCAATTTATGAATTATTTTTGTCCACTGATTAAATTTGTAGTTTTTGCCCATGCGAGGTGCTTCCTCTCTTTTTTCAGGGTAATGGGAGGTGCTTATTGGCACGGTAAATCACACTGGCACTGTGACACACCAATTACACGCCGTATGGCGTATGTGCAACAACAAATCAAACAATAAGGGCTAGCAAAGAGTTCATATCAGCCACACGGGCGCGTTGCTCGTGCGTGCCAATCTGCGTCGGTGGCGACCGGTTTCAGTTTAGCTACACATCAGTTAGTTGATTCAAATTTGGCGTCAATCAATTTTTGAATGAATGAAGGAGAAGGGAAGACCTCGCCGGAGAGAAGGAAAGAGCTCGCCGTCATTGCCCCAGTATCTATCTTAAGGTTCAAGATAATGGGAGGGTGGCGGAAAGCGGTGGTGGGGGGCGGTGATGCACTTCGCCGGAGAAAAAACCCAAACGCGGGCGGACCTAGAGGGATGGCCAGGGCGGCGGCTAGACTGGCAGTAAGGGGCGGCTCCGGGGAGACGAGGGCGGCGAGGCTCCGCAGGAGCGCTGCCTGTTGCGGGTGGTGGTCGCAGGCGGTTCGACAGGTGGCCCGGGCAGCGGCCTGGAGAAGAAGAATAAAAGATGAAGGAAGAAGGAAGGCTAGACGTGGTTGGATGTGGATCGGACGTTCAAAAACTAACCGACTGGACTAATTTCAAAAGGTCAGTCTGACTTATGTGTAGCTAACCCGACCGGTTTTCCCCGTTTTGCCCCTCGATCGACCGCCTGTGGCATGGATAGAAGCGTCGGCAGGACGACGCGCACCGATAAGATCATCGTGAGAGAGCGACGCAACATTTCAACACCGGGGACGGTGGCCGATTTTGCATGTTCGTGCTTTATTTATTTTGAAAACGGAGGCAAACACCATCGCTTTACGGTTGGTTTACGCTAGTGATATAAGTTAACCTCTGAAACACTGGTGCCGGGGCACAGCCTGAATCGAAGGTACTACTGACAAGAAACCTGAATTGTAGTCGTTTTGGGCAGGAAGTTTCCGCGTTTCTTCGCGCCTGTGGGCGCGGATAAATGCTCATGCCTGCATCACGACTTGGCGACGACGACAAATCAAGCATCACTCAGTCGTGAGTTGTGGCCATGTGAGGACAAAATTACTGTTCCGACCCTTTGGGCTAACAAATTTCGATTTTGACCTCGTTTTGAAAACATCATCCATTCTAACCTTTTTCGGTGACGCCAACATGCCTGGCGTCTGGTTTCCGAAGCAGACGCCACGCACCCTGGCGTTTGGCCCCTGGCCCGCACGGCTCGCCTGCTGCGTTGACTGTCTGACGTGGCAAAGGGCCACACGCCAGGAACCTTGGCGTTTCCTCCTCGCGACCCAGACGCCATCATCCTTGGCGTCTGGCCCTGGTAAGTGGATAACCCCGCGGGCCGAGCCCAACCACCCATTCCCTCTTCTCCCTGGCGGCGCACGAACAGAGGGGTTCCTCTCCTTCGCCCCTCTTCTCCCTCACACCAAATCCTCCCCTGATCTACTCCATCCTCTACTCTAGTTCGTGGATCTGAGCCTCCTAAGCATCCTTGAGGTATTCATCCCCCTCTCCTCCAATTTCTTTTGGTTGAGTCCTCTTTTTTTTGATGCATTATTCAACACTAGGTGTTGTTAGATGAGTAGATGGTTTCTTTGTTTTAGGAATTTGTTTGTAGTTGATAGATGATTTGCTAGATAGTAGATGATGTGTAGTTGAACATGTAGGCAAAATCAATTCCATTTAGTGGATATGTTGTCCAAAAGAATTTTTTTGGTACTAAGAGGTGTGATGAATACATGATTTTTGTATGTAAAATAGACTTGTTTGATAATTTGGTTTGATAGATGATGTGTGTATGTGGTATAACAATACGGTTCAATTTATATATGATGACTCTATGTGTAGATAATCCTATTGTTGGCGTATTTTATTTGCAAAAGATATGATGAAATAGAAGATATGTATTTGCATATGTTGTCAATAGGAATGTTGTAATAGAGATGTTGCATAAGATGAAACGTGGCATATTATTTGAGAAATTTATTTGATTGATTGAGATGATGTTGGTATGTTTTTGAAGAATTATGTGTACATATGAAGAAAAAATGATGTGGTTGTGTTTGAGAAGGGAATTGTATTGTTTCATATTGTTTGTGTATTTATAGATGTTTGTGATTTATTTGGTAGGATGGCGGATGATGGTGGACCTTGGTATGACGGATTAATCGTGGAGTGGGATCAGGAACATCGTGCTCGTGCCATTGAGAACGGAAAGGTAAGAAACCAGACTTGTGCAGAATTTTCGTCGTTTGCCATTTGTGTTCTTGTATTGATCAAAACATGACTTTATTTGCAGCCTGTAGTTGCTATGCGCATGAGGGGTCATTCCGCTGATGACTTTCCTTACGACGCGCGGTACGAGCCATACATTCGGAGATTGGGTCTTCTCCCATTCGTGTTGCAGTTTAACCGACGCGCTCCGCCGGTGAACCACGCGGCGCTTACCGCACTTGTGGATCGTTGGAGGCCCGAGACTCACTCGTTCCACCTTCCATGTGGGGAGATGACGATGACCCTAGAGGACATGGCTATGATAAGCGGCCTTCCTATCAACGGACAAGCTGTTACCGGTCGTGTCAGCGCCGTTAATTGGCGAGAACGGACTGGCATTTTAATTGGTGTTCAGCCTGAGGACCCTCTGCCAGGCAAGGCCGATCCCTCGAAAGTGAGGCATTCTTGGCTAAAACAAGTCAGGGGAGAAACCAATCCGTGCCCTGAGGGTGCCAATGACGTGGTTGTGCAGCAGTACGCGCGGGCCTATCTTTGGTATGTATTAACCAAGGTAGTCTTCTCAGACGCAACCGGGAACTCAGCCCTCTGGATGTATCTGGAGCTACTCAGTAACTGGGATACCCAGTATAGTTGGGGTTCGGCCGCACTAGCATATTTGTATCGTCAGGTAAGAGATATTTGCAACCATCTATCTTGCATTTATCATGCGCCTCCATATCTAACATGTTTGTTTGATTGCAGCTAGACTTGGCGTGTCGCAGGAAGGGAGATACATCCTCATTGTCTAGGTTTGTTTGGAGCCTATCCGTGTGGATGTGGGAGCGGATCCCGGTAGGACGGCCCGATTTCAAGAACCCCGACATCCCAAACCCACGGGGTAATCATGACGGGGTGCATGATGTTGACCCATATCGACGCCCTACACTTGCGTACTATTGGGAACAAGTGACAGTGTACACATGAAGCTCGCATGTGCGATACAAGTGCTATATGAACGAGCTGGATACCTTGACTGCTGAGCAGGTATTTAGAAGTTCAATGAGACAATATTTAGTCAAGAGTGAAATTTTTATCTAACAATGTATCTCTTTGTTTTGTAGGTCCATTGGTTGCCTTATGTGGATGATCGTGGCTTCTCTCTTAACGAGATGTGCACGCGTGATAGCCATCTTTGGCGGGCGAGGTGCCCAATGATATGCTTCTTCGCAGTCGAGTGGCACTTTGTAGACCGTGTGGCAAGGCAATTTGGAAGAAGACAAGGTATTTCAATTGAGGAGAGCAACGAGAGAATGCTATATCTGCATCGGTAAGCAAGCATGTCCTTGAGTATGTAGTAGAGCATTGAATAAATCGTTGTTTATTAATGCTTTGTACCGTGCATCATTTGTAGGTTCGATCGAAGGAACAATCAGGATATATCGGATTGATCAAACAAACACCGTGAGTGGATAAAAATTTGGAATCAAAGAGACACGTTAGTGGAATCAGAGAATAGACCTCACAATCAGTCAGCATATCAGAAGTATCAAGTCTGGTATGCGGATCGTTACCGGTTAAAGCTAAAGCCTGGTTGGACTCAGGAGGAGTGGTCGGAGTTGGCGTCCGAAGACCCGGAGACTGCAGAAGGTTATAATACCTTCAACACGGCGGTAAGAGACACAAGAGGGGCTCACGTTGACTATGCACCGATGCATGACAAAATGGTAGGCCAATGAACCTAGTTTAATATACTTCCACTATATTTTCTTCTTTCAAATACATAAGTTTGGTTTGTTCATGAATTGCAGGGCAGAGAGTTGCTTATGTGCGTCAACGATGCCAACGTAGCACTGAGTCATCCACATGGTGGTGCATTATCTGAGAGGACTCTTAGGAGCATGATGGAGGTGTGAGCAATATATTATAAAAGCTTCTCTTCGCGGATTAGTTATTTGCATCTCATATCATATCATATCATATTTTGTGTTGTCGCAGAAGTTCAAGAAGCGGTTCCATAAGATGGCAGCTATGCTTTCTTGCCATGGTGCTCAGTCCAGTGATGTGTTTGCCCCTGGTAGCCGTGCCGCCAGAGGTAATAGACGCCGTTATCTCCAGAACGAAGAGGACATAGAGGTGGAGGTCCATGAAGAGGAACCAACACATGAAGAGGAGCCAGCACATGAAGAGGATATAGAGGAGGAGGTCCATGAAGAGCATGAGTATGATGTTGATGCTCCACAACCATCACAGGTTACACAACCGACACAAGGCAATCCTCGCTCTAGGAAAGGCAAAGCCATGGCTAAGACACCAGCCAAGAAAGGTAGAAAGAAGACATGGAACAGACAATTCCATAGTCCGGAGTATCCTCATCAACTTATACCAAAAGGAATGCAAAGATATAAGTCCACCATTGATGCGGAGGAGGAGGTTGATGCGGAGGAGGAGGAGGAGGAGGCTGATGCGGAGGAGTAGGAAGTGAGCTTGTAGTTTGTTTCAATGAACTTGGTTTACTTTGTTTGCATGAACTTGTTTCAATGAACTTGTTGTCGTTTCTTTACATGACCTTGTTGTCGTTTCTTTACATGAACTTGTTGTTGTTTGTCGGTTAATAGTCATGTGCTATCTGTGAAATGTTGATTCCTGTGATGTCTTTGTTGGCAGTCATGTGCTATTTGTCATGAATTGCAGGAGAATGATGATTTATGTGCTCAGGGGACCAGGCGCCAGAGTCTCTGGCGTCTGGGTATCAGGGACCAGACGCCATGGACCCTGGCGTCTGGCCCTGGTGCAGTATTTTTCAATTATTTGCTTAGGACAATACGTTTTTGCCCCGTATGATCAACACATATGTCTATAAAACACCCTCGGGACTCTGCATTGGTAAGCATTGTACCGTAGCTCGGATAACAAAGTACTAAAATAAAGTAGGCATATGTCTCAGACATAAGTGCATAGTCATTTGTCTCATACATAGAATAAACATAAATCTCATGCAGAAATAGATGGTAATGTCTCTACTGATAGATAGAAGCGCGAGTGACGACGTCTGGCCCGGCGGAGAGACGGATCTGCACTGACAAGTTCATCAAAGATAACTCGGTTTCCTGTAGCAATGCAACTCAACAACCCTTTTCCATCCCCATTCGCTCAGCATTTCTTGAATCTTGTCATCATCAGTTATGTCAACCAATTTTCTTTCCCCAGGGCCATCAGAAGTTCTGCTGCTGATGTAGTACACAAAATCGTCTTCCTTCAGCCCTTGCTTCAACATGAATTTAGTCTTCAACCAATCAAAAGTGAGCTCCTCTTCAGTAACTTGAACAACAATTGGAGCAAATCCTTGCACATGAACAATGGGGCTAAGCACCCACTGAGTACCCTTAGCCATCTACAACACACAGATAGCACTGAGTACCTAACCTACCCCTTGAGCAACAGTACGAAAACTAGGGTTTGCACAGAACTCTGACACATTAAACCAACCAAAAAATGGGGGTAGGGTTGATTTACCTTCTCGGTTGGAAATCCCGAAGATCCAACGGTGAAACGGGACCGATTCGCGACATATTTGAGGGGGGTTATGCTGGTGGAGAGGAAGTGAGGGGGGCAGCAGCTCGTGAATGTGAGTGGAGATGAATGTAATGAAAGGCTAGAGGTGGGCCAAAAGCCTTTTATCCAATGGTAACAGGCCAAACGCCAAGTATCATGGCGTCTGGGTGTAGAGGAGGGCCAAACGCCATGGTCTGTGGCGTCTGGGTCGCGCGCAGAGGCAGACGCAGGTCTGTGCCTGCCTGGTGGCCTGCGTAGAGACCAGACGCCAGGGACCTTGGCGTCTGGGTCGCGCGCAGAGGCAGACCAGGGTCTGTTGTGCTGGCCGTCTGGTGGTACAGAGCCAGACGCCAGGGACGTTGGCGTCTGGGTCGCGCGCAGAGGCAGACCAGGGTCTGTTGTGCTGGCCGTCTGGTGGTGCAGAGCCAGACGCCAGGGACGTTGGCGTCTGGGTCGCGCACAGAGGCAGACCAGGGTCTGTTGTGCTGGCCGTCTGGTGGTGCAGAGCCAGACGCCAGGGACCTTGGCGTCTGGGTCTCTGGTTAGCGCACAGTGGCAGACGTAGGTCTCTGGCTGGAGGGTGGCATGCATACAGGCCAGACGCCACAGTTCTTGGCGTTTGGGTGTGCAGCAGGGGCCAAACGCCAGTTTCCTTGGCGTCTGGTTCTCCATCTGACTTGCACAAATTAAGACATAGTTTGCATAATTTTGCACACATTCAAACATGACAGAAATCCCACATTCAAGATCCCAATACATAGTTTTCACACAAAATACATAGTTTTCAGATAATCTCTAATGACAAGTTCATAACACAAAAGGAGTTCCGAATGGCTAAATAGTCCGTCGACGATAATGATGCCTTTTCCATTTGTCTACTGAGTAGTACGGGGCCACTTTCCCTTCTTGTCACGTGCCTCGTCCTCCTCTCGTGCATCGCGAGCCCTTGCAAGCTTTCGTGCCCTCTCTTCTTCACGAGCCTTCTTCTCTTTACGTGCCTTCTCTTGCTCACGCTTCTTGCGCTCGTTCCTCTCCGTTTCACGACACAGCCGCTCCTCCTCCCGTGCTAAGGACTCCTCAAACAGGCGCTGCCTCCGTAAGCAATCTCGATATTGGTCCTCCTGGACATCTTTCGGTACTTCATCATCTATCCAAGTGAAGTATTTGCAAAGTGGAGGAGGTGACTACATGCAAACCATGTTTTGTGTTAGTAATATGAGTTCAATCATATCGACATTATTTGGATGTATGTGTAACATACCGGTGGGTTGTCATATGCGTTAGTTGGCCACGCACGATCATGTGCATAGTTGGGACACACAAAGAATCTTCTACCTTTGGTCCATGCCTTTTTGCGGTCCGTGGACACTTCCACCTTGCAAACATCACCACACCAACACGCTGGTGTGACCACATTCTCCTCCCCCTTCTTGTCCACACTAGCCCCCAGCCAAGTCTTCGGCATGTCCTCCTGGTCCGCGCACGGCGGCCTTGTCCTCGAACCGGATGAAGCCATGCCTACAAGAAGAGCAATTGTTAGCAAAAGACACAAATACCGAAAATGATAGGAAAAAGTTGATGAACAAATAATATACCATGATTATTAGATCAACCGTCTGGATTATGCAAATAACCGAAGGCCGATCCATTATCAACCATTCGTCTACCACTTGTGCTTCCTCTACGACCACCACCACCACCTCTAGCACTAGTGCTTCCTCTACGACCACCACCACCACCTCTGGCACTTGTGACACCTCTACGACCACCTCTGGCACTTGTGGTTCCTCTACGACCACCACCACCTCTAGCACTTGTGGTTCCTCTACGGGCACCACCACCTCTAGCACTTGTTCTTCCTCTACGGCTAGTGCTAGGAATGCCCCCCTTCGAGGTCTTCCTTTTCTTGCATGACCGCGTATTGTGTCCACCTTCATCACACCTCCCACAATTGATATTGTCAGGAGCCTCCATGAAATGACCGCTACCAAATTGGTTCATGCCAGTGAATCCAGCCAGGTCATCCATATCACCCATGAACCTCTTAGTTCTCCTTCTACCCTTGGTCTCCACCTTCATGAGAGGGTCTGGCTTTATATGAGGGCCATGATACTCAGGCCACTGTGATTGGTCTAAGAAAGGATGAAATCGAGGAGCCCATGTCAACCTTGTAGCTTCGACATGGAACTCGTGCATCCTCACGGTTTCCCCATCTGAAATATGTATGTTTCTCGCCTTCGCCGCCGTTATCAAATGCGAGCATGGCCAATGGTACTTACTAGGCCTCTCGCACTGGCACCACCGAGTCTTGAGATGCACCTCAAATGCGGCACCACCATATGACAAACCGTCGCGTGTAGTGCCACCTGGCTTGTCAATTTGATAGATCATTTCAATTTTGTCAAATATGATAACTTGTTGTCGAGAAGACTTGCTTGCTTGTAATTGCAGCCATTCATCAACCTTATCCGGATAATCCTTGCTTTCACCTATCCATTTTACAGTCTCTTCACTATGCCTCTAAAAGTAATCATTAAGCTTGAAGAAGGTATACTCCACTATTGCAGTCACCGGCAATGAACGAGCACCCTTGAGCACATTGTTGAAACATTCAACAAGGTTGCTCGTCATGTCCCCATATCGCCTACCTCCATCATCATGAGCGCGTGCCCACTTGTGTTTCTCGCTAAAATTCCTAGTCAAGAAATCTTTCCCCCCTTCGTTCATCGCCGCAAAGAGTTTGTTGTATCGCTCATCGAAGGCATTGGTGGTGAAGGCCACACATACATGGGTAAGGTCTTTGCTTAACTCCTTGCTTTTACACGCCCGGTAAAAGTTAGCCACAAAATGCCTCATGCACCATCTGTGGTGAAGCTTTGGAAACCCTGGAATAACAATGTCCATTGCCTTGAGTATGCCATGGTGCCGGTCCGATATGATGCATACCTCCCTAGACCCGATCACATTGTGTCTGACATGACCCATGAACCACTCCCAGTTGTCTTGGTGCTCTGAAGGGACCAAAGCAAATGCCACTGGCAACACATTATCGTTCGACGAATGTGCCATTGCTACCATTAGTGTGCCCTTGTATCTACCGGTCAAGAATGTGCCATCTATAGACAAGACCGGACGACAATGCTGAAACGTCGCCACACATTGTCCATAACACCAAAAGGCACGGTGAAACACTCCCTCGTGATCTTCGACCACATGAAACATACCTGGATTCCTATGTGCAATTGCGCCCAACAACCTCGGCAGCTGATTGTATGCTTCTTCATAACCACCATACAACATCCTGATAGCACTTGCCTTTGCCTTCCATGCCTTCCCATACTTCACTTCATAACCAAACTGTTTTTTTACCGTCCGCATGAGAAACCTCACTTTCACAGTGGGATCAACAGCTATGTCTTTCATAAATTTGTATCCAAGATATTCAGACGTGAGTTGACGGTGTGTCTTTATAACCCGTTTCGATGGCGGTTTGCACCTATGAGTGGCAACACAACTTCTTAACACCCATTCTCCAGTTTCTTCAAGCTTTCTTGCTCGAACCTTCCATGGGCATCCTTCTTGCTCACAAATCACGGTGTAACGCAACTTAATGTCAGAGTGCTCAACATAATAAGGCCTATGGTTCCGAATGGTATAGTCAGACAACCAAATCTTCAGCATAGCCAAGGTCAGAAACTTCACTCCTTTCTTCAGATAAGCATTCTCGTCCTCGTTCTCCTCCCTTGGTTCGCCTGGATCCGGGCATGGTGTTGGCTCAATCGCCGTCATTCTCATGCCACCATCAACTACGGCTTTATGGGCAAGGCTGAGATCTCGAAACAAGTGAGTTCTTTTTTCTAAGGCCGTCAGCTCAAAGTACATTTGATTTTCATCCTTTGTGAATCCATCCTCATCCAAATCTTGCCCCGGACCTTCGTCATCCGAGTCATATGCATATTGACGCCTAAAAGGCAACTCACGATCCATGTCCTTTTGCGCTATGTACGCATCCAAGTCACCAACATCATTCCCATGAAAACCTTCCTCTTGCTCTTCATCATCATCATGAGCATCTCCATCCTCTTCAATTACATTCTTACTATCAATCACTTCAATTGCATTTGCTTGGCTAGTTGGTGGTTGGCTAGAAGCATTGGGGGCATACCACTCAACCTCATTTGCTTCAGTAAATGGTAGACGGGGATGTGGTTGGCGATAAGCATTGGGGACATCAACCACAACCCTTTCCTCAACAAGTGGCACAATTGTTCTCTCAGTCATGGCATTCATTGGGGAAGACACATGAATGTTCAAATCAAATGTAAACCGCGGAGATTCAACCTTGGTGGCAAACAATTCAAGTGACTTATCTTCCGATTGAGAAACTTTTTCCTTGTATACATCCCAATGCAAATCCGAGGTGATGGGCATACTTTTCAACCGAGATTTGGTTCCAACTCCAACATCATACCTTCCTATTAACTTAACATCAACATTGTTGTCCATCCACTTTAAGACATGTCTCACTTTTGCAACAACATCCTCATAGCTAGGGTTTGTATCAAAAACCATTATTTCTCCACCCGTGTCGGCATTGTTACTCAAGAATGCCTCCTTGTCCATATAATGAACATTAACAAGTCTCCCCATCTAAAAACAACATGAATGCATTTAAGACATCAATGAGAAATGGTGTTTGTCCACAAGCATTTCATTATATCCAAATCATATCAAACACTAAATTATTGGATGCCCACAAAGGTGTCATTAATTAACACATACTAAGCATAATTACCCATAACACTAACTAACCCTAACCCCCAATCTTTCTACTCAACAAGCAAATATTCCTACTACACACATTGCATATCACTATATTTCCAAAGTTAATCAAGAAATCCACACTATAATAAGGAGGGAAATATTAACTAGGGTTCCACCCACATGTCAAAAATGCAACCAAAATAACAAGATTTGACCAAAAAAAATTGGGGGATTTGGGGGAGATTACCACAAGCAACAAAGTGATGGAAAGATCCACTTGAGGGAACCACCTTTTGGAGAGGATTTGAGGGGGAGCTTGAGGAGTGGGAGAGAGGAGGAGAGCTTGAGGAGTGAGAGCAGCTCGGGATGGATGGGGAGAGTGAGTGGGGTGGGTCCCACACACTCTCCCGGGGGGTTATCCACTTACCAGGGCCAGACGCCAAGGATGGTGGCGTCTGGGTCGCGAGGAGGAAACGCCAAGGTTCCTGGCGTCAGGCCCTTTGCCACGTCAGACAGTCAACACAGCAGGCGAGCCGTGTGGGCCAGGGGCCAAACGCCAGGGTGCGTGGCGTCTGCTTCGGAAACCAGACGCCAGGCATGTTGGCGTCACCAAAAAAGGTTAGAATGGATGATGTTTTCAAAACGAGGTCAAAATCGAAATTTGTTAGCCCAAAGGGTCGGAACAGTAATTTTGTCCGCCATGTGACAGTAATGCACGACAAGACGGTATGGTAATGAGCAATTGCCATGCAACTGCACGAATCGTCATCGGGGAACCCAATGAGCGAAAGTAAATCTAGCGTAAACCATTGCGAGGCAAGTGCGCGCACACAGAGATTATCATGTACTACCTCCGTCCTGGTTTATTGAACCCCTCTGTAATTTGTGCTAAAGTTTGATCAAATATTTAACTGACAAAATATTAGTGCATGTCAACAAATAATATATTGTTGGATTCATATTTGAACATAGTTTTCAATGATATAATTTTTTATGACAAACATTTTATTAGTTAAATTGATGATCGAAATTTGGCACAGATTATAATGGGGACCAATAAACCAGGACGGAGATAGTACTCCATATTCAAGAGGGGCATTTTAAACTAGATTGAACATCGGGACTGTGATCTAAATTTCACCGTTTGACTTGTCTGATACGGTATCAGTGGACGAAGGTTCATGTAGAGGATTACATCATCGATCGAGAAAAATGACGGTAAATATGATAAAACAACTTTAGCAGAGTCGTCCTATTGGGCCGATCATAATAATAAATGTTATTGTCTTGTTTTGGCAAGAAAAAAACACTCTAACAAAGTTATCGTATGGATGTCAATCGACATAATTGCTCCATAAACGGTCTCATAACCTTCATATTGGTGGGTGGGGAGGTCCAGTAGAAAACTCCCTCCATAACCAACCATCGCCGCCGGAAGGAAGTTACTACTTCTTCCTCATTTCAGCACAACCGGGTTTTGAAGCTGCGCGGTTCAGACACACGAACCACCGCACACAATTAACCACCAGCGAGCCTGGTGACGGGGCGACCAACCATTCGTCCATTAGTGGCTTCCACCACTCCCCCTATTCTCAAGACGATCGTTCGGTTGGTCACGTTGCTTCATCCCTGGCAATGAAAAGCCCGGCGGCGAGGCATACCAATCACCAAAGCCCTATCCGCCTCCTTCCCCCAAATTTCCTCCTTCATTTGGGACAATGTTGCCTTGCAAGAACGCATCATATTGGCTCAATTTGGTGGTGGAGCGGAACCTCCCGTCTAATGCCACACACCTGCGAGAACTCTCCCCGAGGCGCACCAGTCCTGGCAGACACTAAACTCTTCGCCCGCAGACGACGACAGATATGGCGACCATGACGGATCTGCGTGTTGTGGGGTATCCAACACTTCATGTGGCGACGACGGCTGGCGCACCCCCTGTCGTGGTTCTAGGCCTGACAATACTAGTAGGGGGTACGAATGAGGAGGCAAGGTCCTAGCTATGGTGAAGTCGTACACAAGGTGTTTTACGAGTTCAGGCCCTTCTCGGAGGAAGTAACAGCCCTACGTCTCGGTGCCCGGAGGCGGTCGACTGAAGTGTGTATATATGTGAGTTACAAGGATGCGAACCCCTGTACTGGAGGAGGGGGTGGCTTATATAGTGTGCCAAGACCCCAGCCATGCTCCACGTTACTAAGGGTTCAATGTACATTAAGGCAGACGTTACTAGTAACGTCTGCAGTAAAGAGTAATAAAGGCATTCACTACGATGAGTAAATACCAGACCGTTGTTGTCCTGAGAGACCTTTGACCTTCGGGGGTCAAGTGCTTTGGATGGGTCGAGTGGAGTTGAGTCGTCTTGTAGGTGATGTCCAGTCGAGTGGGATGTCCTCTTGGGCCGTCTCAGTCGACTATCTTTGCTATCGTAGGTTTTGTCTTTTGATCTTCTGGGGTAGTGACCTTGGATGGGGTATCTTGGTCAGGCATGTGACCCTACCCTAGGTCTGTAACCTCGTCAGTAGCCCCCGAATGGATTGAGGCTTGAGCAGGAGAGAGTGCTGAACAGAGCTTTGGTCCTGGCTCGACGCCCTTGGGGTAGTCTTCTCTGAGCTTGTGGACTAGGCTGTCTTTCTCAATCTCGTCTTGGTCGCCTTGATCGATTCTGGAACCATTGAGTGTGTTTGTTGTGTTGTCCGTCAACTGAACTTTGCGCTAGGCGTCGGGCACCGTTGGCATGCGCAGTCTTCGGCGGGATTGGTTGTTCTCTGGTCGCCAGATTTCGCGGGATTTTGAAATTTGGGGAAGTGCGCGGGGCGGGTCGTGCCGCGGCAATCGGACGGATATGCTCGGGACGCCTCGATCCTCGCGCCGCCTTTTTCGCCACGTATCGCGTCCGTGCTTGTTGCGGGATTTGATAAGATCGCTCGGGGCCACCAGTCAGTCACTCGACCGTGGTTCTATAAATGTGCGCCGAGCCCGAAGCGAGGGCACTGTGCGCCCATTATCTGTTCCTTAGCCTGTGCCTCTCTGCCGCGCCTCTGCTCCTTCTCTCTTTCTCCATAGCCACCGCCAGCTCGCGTGCCATGGGCAGGGACAAGACAACGGCGATGGAGCGCTCGAAGAAGGCGGCGACGGGGAAGGGGAAGCGGTTCGGCCGCGGCGGATCATCGTCGAGGTCCGAGCTCCCTCCTGGTTGGATCCAGAGGGATTGGATCAGGTCCACCATCACGGTGGAGGACTTGGAAGAGCTAGAGGAAGAGGGGTTGGTCGCCCGCGGCTCCTGGCGGGTGCCAGAGGGCGAGCTCGAGCCCCGGCCGCTGGAGGGCGAGTGTGTTCTCCTCGCGACCCACGTCGACCGAGGTTTCTCCATGCCCCCGCACCCTTTCTTTCGCGCTTTCCTGAACTTCTTCGGCGCCCAGCTGCATTACTTCACGCCCAATTCCATTGCCTTCCTTGCCGCGTTTACCTCTATGTGCGAGAACTTCCTCGGCTGTCAGCCGCATTGGGGTTTGTTCAAACACATCTTTACTTGTCGCTCGCAAACCGTCAAGAAGGCGAACCCGAGTGACGAGAAGACGCACGTCCTCCAGGCGTGCGGCGGGCCCGGCATCCAGCTTAGTAATAGGAGCGATTTTCCTGCCATGATTCTTCCGGAGTCGATTCGGGGTTGGCACTCGACTTGGTTCTATTATAAGGACAGTCCGACTCCTGGTCAGTCGAACGGACTCCCCCCTTTCTCTCTTGGTCGAGCCAGCCAGCCTCTGTCATTGATTGTGGGTCGGGCCGAGAGGGCGGAAGTGGACATGTTGGTGGAACGGGTCGTCCAATTGGTCCGCGAGGGAGTCACAGGGTTGGACCTGCTTGAGGTATACCTCATGCGGAGGATCCAGCCTCTCCAGGCTCGGGACCACCCGATGTGGCTATACTCCGGCACCGACGACTCGTCACGAGTCCACCCAGAGGCGGCAGACGTGAAGTATGTGGCGCAGTGCCTGAAGTGCATCACGGGGAACAAAGACAACCCCAGGGGGTCCGGGAAGGTTCTCCCATTTGACGCCGACCATCTTCGTGACAAGGTCTGTCTTTGGCTTCTGAGTGGTGTTCATGTTATTGGCTTGCAGTTGCCTTGATGAGTTCGACTGACATTTAGCTGATCTTTCTTCCCTGCAGGTCTACACTGAAATGTACTCGGTGCCCAACGGGGATCAGGTCCAAGAGGGTGAAGAGGGCGTGGGTGACGTCTCCGAGTGGAAGTCTGACGAAGAGACTGAAGAGGAGAGTGAGGACTACAACGGCGGGGAGGAGGTCAAGTCACCTCCCCGTGGCGAGAAGCGATCCAAGGAGAAGCACGACCCAGGGGTTGTGCGCTCTCGAGCGGGTCCCTCCAGCTCCCAAGCACCGAAGCGGGCTCGTACGGCCACTCCTGACCCATCTGAGAAGGCGTCCAAGCAACCCAAGGTCATCGCCGCCAAGCCCCCGAAGGCCCTGCCCAAGATCAAGGTGGATGTTCCCATCGCCTCCACGTAAGTGTTGTTCGGCTTTGTTTCTTTGTGCCTTTCGGAGGTCGACTCTGTCTTCGTCGACTCATCTTCAAGGAAATTCTTCAGTGCTGCTGCTTCCGCGACCTCGATGGACATCGACAAAGGCCGGGACGATGAGGAGACCGCGGATGCTGCTACGTCCCGCGCAGGTGCGAGTTGTTGATCGTGCTTTGCTTTTTGTCGATTTGAGCTGACGGTCGACTGAACCTCATAATTGTCTGTTTTGAAGTGTCGCGCCATGTCATAGAGCTCCCAGACGATGATGATGACGATGAGGAGCGCTCGGGAGTGGCTCAACGACGCACGGGGAGGAAGGGCTGGAAGGTGCCTTCTGGCCCAGAGGCCCAGCAACAGGAAGACGTGGTCCGGACCACGGTCTCCTTCGCCGTCGCCGCGTCGACTGTACACCCACCTTCGTCGGCTGGAGGAGCCGTCGACCCAGTGCCTGCTCTAGCCGTCGACCCAGCGCCTGCTCCGGCCGTCGACCCAGTGCCTGCTCCGGCGTCCGTTCTCTTCTCCACCTATCGCCTCCCGAAGGATCCCGTGGGCGCGGCTCAAGAAGCCGTTCGTCAGGCGGGGCTGATGATGGAGAAGACGAAGGCGGCGTACGAGGACAGCATGGCTGCTTACGACGCTAGTTCCGCCCTTCAGACCAATGTCCAGGTTTGCTTTTTTTGACTGTTTGATTTGTACCATTGGGGGCACGCTTAGTGCGCCCAGTGGGTGTAGTCCCTGAGGCCATGGTCGAGTGAAGTCGTCGGTCGACTGTGGTCTTTAGAATTACTTGTTTCCTTTGAACTTCACTTGAGCTCGGGCTAGACTGATCTTGGCCGAGCGAGAACCTGTGGGGGCACGCTCAGTGCACCCACTCGGTGTAGTCCCCGAGACCGTGGTCGACTGCTGGTAGTCGACCATGGTCTGATAATAGAACTTTCTTCCTTGCTTTTTTTTGAGCTCGGGCCAGACTGATCTTGGTCGAGTGAGAACTAGTGGGGGCACGCTTAGTGCACCCACTGGGTGTAGTCCCCGAGACTGCGATTGAGTGTTTGACTCGTCTGTAGTCTTATAATCCTGTTTTATTGTGTTGATGCAGAGATCTTGCGAGTTTGGAGCCAAATTTGCAGATCTTGAGAAGAAGCAGATCCAGCTCAATCTCGACTTGCAGCTGGCTCGGGACCACCTGAAGAAGACGCAGGACGACGCAGCTGGTAACTGACGCAAGAAACTCGTCGACTGACCTTTGATAAGTATGTTCTGTGTTCCCTCATGTTCATCTGTCTAGTGATGTCTCTTGTAGGCCAACTGAAGGCGGCCTTGGAGCAGAAAGACCTCGACTTGGCAGCGACGCAGCAGCAGGCTCAGGAGAAAACAGAACTGGCGGAGCAGAAGCTGGCTTCCGTCGGTACGCTCGAGGCAGAGATCATCAGGTTGAAGGGTTCTCTCGATGCGGCTAACCAAGAAGTGACTCGACTGAAGAACGCCAAGAATGCCCTGAACGACAAATACGAGGGCCTCTTTCAGAAGAAGAACGATCTGGAAGCTTATCTGAGCGACCTCACCAAGAAGTGGTATCTCGTACTTGAAGGTATATCTCTTTTGCTGAGACTTAATTGGATTGGTCGACCCATAACCTGCTTTCTGACTCGACGCGTTTCTTGTTGTGTAGAATTCTGCCGCAACTTTGAGGAAGAGACTGAGCGGGTCGAACCTGGTCTGGACCCAGCCAATTCCATTGTCAAGGACGAAGCTGCGATGAATATCTTGAGGCTGGAGTCTCTCCGTACTGCTGCCACAGGCTACTTGGGTCGACTGAAAGCAGTGATGGCTCGGATCGACGCCGCACTCTAGAGGGGAGTCATGCACGAGAACGACCTCGAGTCTCTGATGACTCGACTAAATGAAAACCCTGGTCGAGTGCAGGAGTGGAAGAAGTCATCTGCCCGTTGCGGAGCTGATGTGGCACTATCCTTGGTGCGTGTGCACTGCGGGGAAGTGAAGGAGAGAAGGCTTGCGGCGCTCAAGGTCGCCAATACGAAGGAGCTCCAGTTCCAGTCTTTCATGGAGACTTTCTTGGAAGCTGCCACCCGCATCGCCGATGGGATCGACCTGGACCAGTTTGTTGCTCCTGCGAGCCTGCCTCCCCGTGAAGAGTGAATGAACTTTGATTCTTTGATTCAATTTGCCTCAGAATGCCGAGTGATCCTGTAATCGTTAAACTCTCGTGGGCTCGTGGCCCAGGTACTCTTGCCCGAATCTTGCGGGGCTTTTATCTGGATTTGATTCCTTTGCTTCCGATTCTTTTTGATTGCTTGGATTTTGAGTCGACGTCTTGACGACAACGTTGTGCTTGCGGCGAAGCTCGGAGGACCGCAGCTAAGCCCTCGAGTGAGAGGGTTGCTCTTCACTCGGAGTGGTTTTCGCGACTTAGGCGATTCCAAGCTACGTTGTATTTGTGGCGGAGCTTGGAAGACAGAGCCACGTTATACTTATGACGCAGCTCGGAGGACCGCAGCTAAGCCCCCGAGTGAGAGGGTTGCTCTTCACTCGGAGTGGTTGTTTGTAACTTAGGCAATTCCAAGCTACGTTGTATTTGTGGCGGAGCTCGGAAGACAGAGCCACGTTATACTTATGACGCAGATCGGAGGACCGCAGCTAAGCCCCCGAGTGAGAGGATCGCTCTTCACTCGGAGTGGTTT
>LR738714.1:98763536-98774322 GCA_902687465.1 Secale cereale | reverse complement strand
GAGGGTTGCTCTTCACCTGGAGTGATCGTTTGTAACTTAGGCGATTCCAAGCTACGTTGTATTTGTGGCGGAGCTCGAAAGACAGCGCCACATTATACTTATGACGCAGCTCGGAGGACCGCAGCTAAGCCCCCGAGTGATAGGGTTGCTCTTCACTCGGAGTGGTTGTTTGTAACTTAGGCGATTCCAGGCTACGTTGTATTTGTGGCGGAGCTCGGAAGACAAAGCCACGTTATACTTATGACGCAGCTCGGAGGACCGCAGCTAAGCCCCCGAGTGAGAGGGTTACTCTTCACTCAGAGTGGTTGTTTGTAACTTAGGCGAATCGGGTTCGCGGCTAAGCCTCCGAGTGAGAGGATCGCTCTTCACTCGGAGTAGTTTTTGTAACTTAGGCGAATCGGGTTCGCGGCTAAGCCTCCGAGTGAGAGGATCGATCTTCACTCGGAGTAGTTTTTGTAACTTAGGCAAATCGGATTCACGGCTAAGCCCCCGAGTGAGAGGATCGCTCTTCACTCGGAGTGGTTTTTTTATAACTTAGGTGAATCAGGTTCGCGGCTAAGCACCCACTGGGGGATTTTGAAGACCATCATCTTAGAAAGCAACAATCATTAAGGGATCGCTGCAAACTTGTCTTTGGAATAAACCGGAAAATCTTTATTACAACTCGATTGTTTGAGTGTTTCAAGTGTAGAAGCGGCGGAGCAGGTCCGCGTTCCACGAACGAGGTTCGTCTTTCTTCTTGGCGACCTTGTAGAGGTGATATGCTCCATTGTGTAGTACCTTGGTGATGATGAAGGGGCCTTCCCAGGCCGGGGCGAGCTTGTGTGGTCGTTTCTGATGCACTCGAAGAACCAGGTCTCCTTCCTGAAATGCTCGGCTTCGGACGTTGCGAGCATGGAATCGACGCAGGTCTTGCTGATAGATGGTCGATCGGATCAGGGCCATCTCTCGTTCCTCCTCTAAGAGGTCGACCACATCCTGACGAGCTTGTTTTGCTTCGGCTTCGGAGAAGAGTTCCACTCGGGGGGCATTATGTAACAAATCACTTGGTAGCACGGCTTCAGCCCCATAGACCATGAAAAAAGGGGTACGGCGAGTCGACCAGTTTGGAGTTGTCCTCAAACCCCATAAGACAGACGACAATTCGGTTACCCAAGCCCCAGCGGCATGCTTAAGGTCACGCATGAGCCGTGGCTTAAGGCCTTGGAGAATCAAACCGTTTGCCCTTTCTGCCTGTCCATTCGACTACGGATGTGCCACGGAGGCGTAGTCGACTCGTGTTCCTTGAGAAGCACAGAAAGCTCTGAATTCATCTGAGTCGAAGTTGGAGCCGTTGTCCGTGATGATGATGTGGGGGACACCATATCTGAATATCAATTCCCTGATGAAGCTGATGGCGGTGCTTGACTCGAGGTTCTTGATGGGCTTGGCCTCAATCCATTTGGTGAACTTGTCGACTGCCACGAGCACATGAGTGAATCCGCTTCTGCCTGTTTTGAAGGGGCCAACCATATCCAAGTCCCAAACGGCAAAGGGCCAGACTAGTGGAATGGTCTTCAGAGCAGACGCTGGCTTGTGGGACATGTTGGAGTAGAACTGGCAGCCTTCGCACTTACCACAATATCTTTGGCCATCTCATTGGCTCGGGGCCAATAAAACCCGGCTCGGTATGCTTTGGCCACTATAGTCCGAGAGGAAGTGTGGTGGCCACAAGTTCCCGAGTGAATCTCATTCAGAATCAGTCGACCTTCCTCTGGGGTGATGCAGCGCTGAGCGACTCCGGTGACGCTTTCTCTATAGAGTTGACCCTGAATGACGGTGAACGCCTTGGATCGACGGACGATCTGGCGCACTTCTTCTTCATCTTTCGGGAGTTCTTGCCTGAGCAGATATGCTATGTACAGCACAGTCCAGTCGGGCGTAATCACTAAAACCTCCATGATCAGGTCGACCACTGCAGGCACTTCGACTTCAGTCGGATCTGATGCACTGACTGGCTGCAGGGGTTCTTCCGTGAAGGGGTCTTCTTTGACAGAAGGGGTGTGCAGGTGTTCCAGAAACACATTCTTGGGTATAGGCTTCCGAGTCGACCCAATTTTCGCGAGGTCATCGGCAAGCTGATTCTTGGCTCTGGGTAGGTGATGGAGCTCTAAACCTTTGAACTTCTTTTCAAGCTTTCGTACTGCACTGCAATAACTCGTCATTGCCGGGCTCCTGACGTCCCATTCCTTCATCACTTGGTTCACCACTAAGTCTGAGTCGCCGTAGACCATCAGGCGACGGACACCGAGTGAGATGGCCATGCGCAACACCGTACAAAAGTGCTTCGTACTTAGCCTCGTTGTTCGATGAGTCAAAGTGGATTTGAAGGACGTAATTGAGCTTGTCGCCCCTGGGAGATACCAGGACCACGCCTGCGCCGGATCCATTCAACATCTTGGATCCATCAAAGAACATAGTCCAGTGATCTGACTGAACTTGAGTCGGCAGCTCTTGTTCTATCCACTCGGCCACGAAATCCGCTATAGCATGAGACTTGATGGATTTCTTCGCTTCAAACTTGATATCTAACGGAAGAAGTTCAATCGCCCATTTTGCCACTCGACCGGTTGCGTCTTGGTTGTTCAGAATCTCTGACAGAGGGGCGTCGCTGACTACTGAGATTGTATGATCTGAGAAGTAGTGGGCAACCTTCTTTGCGGTCAAGTAAATCCCGTACACGAGCTTCTGGTAATGCGGGTACCTTTGCTTGGAGGGAGTCAAAACTTCGGATATGTAATAGATTGGGCGCTGGACCTTGTAGGCCTTGCCCTCTTCTTCCCGCTCGACCATGAGTATAGTGCTGACAACTTGTCCGGTGGCTGCAATGTATAGTAGGAGAGGCTCTTTGCTGACTGGAGCAACAAGCTTCGGCTTCGAAATTCCACTCGAACTTTTCTGATTTCTTCATCAGTCGGTAGAGAGGCAATGCCTTCTCACCGAGACGAGAAATGAATCAACTCAATGCGGCCAAGCAACCAGTAAGCTTCTGGACGTCGTGTATACGCTCGGGGCGTTTCATTCGGAGGATGGTGCTGACCTTCTCTGGGTTGGCGTCGATTCCCCGTTCGGAAACAAGAAAACCGAGTAACTTGCCGCCAGGAACTCCAAATGTACACTTCGACGGATTGAGCTTGATATCATAGCTTCTCAAATTTGCGAATGTCTCAGCGAGGTCAATCAGCAGGTCATAACCTTTCCGTGACTTGACCACAATGTCATCCATGTATGCTTCGACGTTCCGACTGATTTGCTTTATCAGTCACTTCTGGATCATGCGCCTGAAGGTAGCGTCGGCATTTTTGAGACCGAAAGGCATGGTGACATAACAGAAACACCCAAAAGGGGTGATGAAAGTTGTCTTGATTTCATCGAGTACAAACAGACGGATCTGATGGTACCCGGAATACGCGTCCAGAAAGGACAAATGCCCGCATCCCGTAGTCGAGTCAACTATCTGATCGATGCGAGGGAGAGGAAAATGATCCTTCGGGCAGGCCCGATTGATATGCTCGAAATCGATGCACATGTGGAGAGACTTGTCCTTCTTGGGGACCATGACGACATTGGCGAGCCACTCGGAGTGGTAGATCTCACGGATAAACTCAGCTGCCAGGAGCCGAGCCACTTCCTCGCCAATTGCCTTTCTCTTCTCCGCGGCGGACCGACAGAGATGTTCCTTCACAGGCTTCATTTTTGGGTTGACTCGAAAATGGTGCTCAGCCAGTCCCCTGGGTACACCTGGCATGTCTGATGGTTTCCATGCGAAGATGTCCCAGTTCTCACGGAGGAACTGGATGAGAGCTTCTTCCTATTTGCTGTCGAGTGTAGTGGAAATGTGGGTCGGTGCTGCATTGGGGTCGATGGGGTGAATGTGTACGGGCTTCGTCTCCCGAGCCGGCTGGAAAGCTGACTCGGAAGCCGGCTTCTTTGCCCTTAGCAAGTCACTCGGATCCACGCTTTTCTGGTACTCCTCCATCTCTACTGCTGCCATCTGCTCGTCAGCGATCTTTGAGCCTTTCTGGAAGCACTCTTCCGCTTTCTGACGGTTCCCAGTGACGGTTATAACGCCGTTGGGTCCCGGCATCTTCAGCTTGAGGTATACATAACACGGTCGAGCCATGAACCTAGCGTAGGCGGGCCTACCCAAAATGGCATGATACGCGTTGTTGAAGTCCACCACTTCAAACGTCAGCTTCTCTTTGCGAAAATTCTTCGAGTCGCCAAAGACTACGTCGAGTGTGATTTGGCCAAGTGAGTCGGCCTTCTTCCCGGGGATGACCCCGTGGAACCTCATGTTGCTTTCATTCAGCTTGGACATCGGGATGCCCATATCCCGGAGGGTCGCTGCATACAGAATATTCAAACCACTGCCTCCATCCATCAGGACCCTGGTCAGTCGTGTGCCCTCGACCACTGGGTCGACCACCAGCGCCTGCTGCCCGGGGGTGGCAATGTGCGCAGGATGATCAGACTGGTCGAATGTGATAGGGATACTGGACCACTTCAGAAACGTGGTGGCTGCCGGGGCAACCATGTTGACTTCTATGTTGATGACTTTCAGTCGACTTTTGCTCTCGACGTCTGCGAAGATCACCAAAGTGGAGTTGATCTGGGGGTATCCTCCCTCCCCTTCCTTGTCTTTGGACTCCTCTGATTCCTTTCCCTTCTCAGTCGACTGATCTTTCTGGAAGTTCTGGATCAGGAGCCGGCACTGTCGAGTGGTGTGCTTGGGATATACCAAGTTTCCCTCTTCATCTTTCTTCGTGTGAATGGGACACGGCTGGTCGAGTACATCATTCCCAGCTTGGTCATTTACTTTCTTAGGAGCCCAGGGCCCCTTCGGCTTCCCTTTGCCTTTCCCTTGGTTGACCACTGCAGCTTCGCCCTGAGCAGCTCGCTCGGCCTTGCGCTTGTTATTCCGATTGGGATTCTGATCATCTTGTCCGACTGGTTTCTTGCCACTGCGGAGCCGATCGGCCTCTTCGTTGTTAGCATACTGACTGGCAATCTCCATCATCCGGGACAGGGACATATCGCCCGTTCGACCGAACTTCAAATTCAGCTCTCGCTTGCGCACGCCCTCCTTGAAGGCGCAAACTGCGTGGTGTTCAGACACATTTTCCAGCGTGTGATGCAAGGTGGTCCATCGCTGGATGTAATCCCTCAAGGTTTCATTCGACTTCTGCGCGTAATGCTGGAGCTCCGCGAGACCAGCAGGCCGCTTACAGGTGCCCTCGAAGGTCCGAATAAACACTCGGGCTAGCTCCTCCCAACTGTAAATACTCCCAGGGGCCAACTGATTGAGCCACGCCCGAGCTGAACCGTCAAGCATCAGAGGAAGGTGCTTCGTGGCTACATCGTCGTTGCCGCCTCCGATCTGCACAGCCACTCGGTAGTCTTCTAGCCAGGTGTCTGGTTTTGACTCGCCGGTGAACTTATTTACCCCCGCCGCCAACCAGAAGTTTGGGCGGATCTCAGCGGCCCTGGTGGCACTGCAGAAACACTCGGGTCCAGAGACAGGTGCTCGGCTTCCACTCGGACGATCTCTGCCTTGCTCTTCTCTGAATGCCCTGTTCCGGTCGACCAGCCCCTGCACAAGGATAGACCTTGCATCGAAGCCCGGCCTCCGGGGATCTGGGGGAATCCTCCGCTCGTCGTCGCGCAGGCGCGTGCCTTCGTGTCGCCGGGGCGAGAACGATCCACTTCCCGGAGGAGGCGTAGGCACTCGACGGCGGTCATGATGACGGGGTCGACGGTCGTATTACTCGTCATTCCGGTCCAGATGCCGGTCTTGCCGTGAGCCATGTTCCTCACGCCTTGGGGGCGATCTTTCACTGTGGGCTGACCAAACGGTGTCTGCAGCCACCGATCTGCTGTGAATTCTGTTGCGCGACTGAGAAACTGCCGTGTTTTGCTCTTCAGCCGTTCGGAGCAAAGCTCGGATCTGCTGAAGGCCTCTCCCAGCCTCCGTCTGAGATGGTTGAATAGACTGCGCGATGCGATCCGCGGCTTCGAGGTTCTAGACTAGTTTGCGGTACACCCGAGTCTCGCGCGGGTGCGATTGCCATGGTCGTCGACTGGACTCGGGGGCCAGTCGGCGGGCCTGTTCGTCGAGTGTGCGCTGGATATTTTCCAAGCGCGCGCGCTCGGCCACGGTGGCCAAGCGCGTGGCCTCCAGAGCCAAAGCCTCTGGAAAATCTCCCACGATGGGTGTGAAGAGCGTGTCTTCGTTGCGGCGACAAAGCTCGTCCCTTTGCTCGGCAGTGAGGGGTTGAGAAATGTATCCGTCATTGTCGTATGAACGGCCGCCACCGCTGCCGCCGTCGCCACCACGAGGAAAACCCGGCGGGCTGCGGCGTGAGTCGACCATGAGGACCTCCACTGCGGGATCGCTGCTCCCGCACTCGGAAACTGAATCCACGAGCTCGATCGACGGATCGACCGGCCCGTAGAGGTAAACGTCGGGCTCGATGGCCGCAACCTGAGGGGTGGCCGCCTGGCGGGCCACCGCGTGTTTCACCCACCGCTGGAGCCGTGAGCGACCGGATCGCTTGCGATGGCATCCGGCGGGGATGGGGGACGATGTAGGAATCGGCAGGTACTGAGTCGACGGCTGCCGAAGAAGGACGCCGCAGGCGGAAGTGCGCAACCCCGCGGACGGGCAGAGCCCGGACGTCGAGATGGGCCTCCTGGAGCCAAGCGGAGTCGTCGGCGACGAAGACGAGCGCGCCGAGTCGGATCTCGCGGCCCAACGCCATTCCACCGCCGAAAACCATGATGAAGGAGGTTGGAGAAAAGATTGGAACCTCACCAGAAGTCGCTAAGACGCCTTGCCCCACGGTGGGCGCCAACTGTCGTGGTTCTAGGCCTGACAGTACTAGTAGGGCGTACGAATGAGGAGGCAAGGTCCTAGTTATGGTGAAGTTGTACACAAGGTGTTTTATGAGTTCAGGCCCTTCTCGGAGGAAGTAACAGCCCTACGTCTTGGTGCCCGGAGGCGGTCGACTGAAGTGTGTATATATGTGAGTTACAAGGATGCGAACCCCTGTACTGGAGGAGGGGGTGGCTTATATAGTGTGCCAGGACCCCAGCCATGCTTCACGTTACTAAGGGTTCAATGTACATTAAGGCAGACGTTACTGGTAACGTCTGTAGTAAAGAGTAATAAAGGCATTCACTACGGTGAGTAAATACCAGACCGTTGTTGTCCTAAGAGACCTTTAACCTTCGGGGGTCGAATGCTTTGGATGGGTCGAGTGGAGTTGAGTCGTCTTGTAGGTGATGTCCAGTCGAGTGGGATGTCCTCTTGGGCCGTCTCAGTCGACTGTCTTTGCCATCGTAGGTTTTATCTTTTGATCTTATGGGGTAGTGACCTTGGGTGGGGTATCTTGGTCAGGCCTGTGACCCTACCCTAGGTCTGTAACCTCGTCACCCCGTCTCATTCAGGTGAAGGAGGAAGTGGATGTCGTCCCCATCACCTCCCTCCTCCAAGTGAACAACGTCGTCCACGTCGAGTCGGTGCCGGAGCCCGACGTCCCGATCATTGTTGTGCTATGGCTATCTGCCCTCAAAGCTTGCAAAGAGGAGCCGATCCTCCGAGAGTCCGGCCATGCACTCACCGACGAGGAGGACTGGTTGCTCGCGGATGCCTCTCCTGAGTCTGACCCCTGCGCATATTTCGAATATCTCTCGGGGAGGAGGAGAACGACGATGAAGTGAACGACGATGTGTTTGGTTAGACTAGTTGGAGCTTCAATTGCCCCTACAAAAAAAATATCCATCCAATCCCGAAAAATGTTGTGACACTTTTTTTGAGGAAGGGATTAGAATTTTTTAATGCCGCTTTATAGTGACTTTGTGTTTGCACACAACGATCAAGGGCAGATGAATTTATTTTACAAAATAATTGTGTGCATCGTTTGATACAGAGGTTGAGGTATTAATCATTTTTGGAAAAATCAAGGGTAAATGACAATCGCATAGACAACAACTATACGAGCGTAGAGTTGCTCCGCTGTGACTCCCCCGATTTGAGCGTACACTAATCATGCACGCAAATGTGTACGACCAAGATCAAGGACTCACTAGAAGATATCACAACACAACTCTAGACACAAATTAAAATAATACAAGCTTTATATTACAAGTCAGGGGCCTCGAGGGCTCGAATACATAAGCTCGAATACACAAGAGTCAGCGGAAGCAATAATATCTGAGTACAGACATAAGTTAAACAAGATTGCCTTAAGAAGGCTAGCACGAAACATCAATGATCGAAAAGGCAAGGCCTCCTTCCTGGGACCTCCTAACTACTCCTGGTCGTCAGCTGTCTCCACGTAGTAGTAGGCTCCGTCGGGGTAGTAGCAGTCGTCAAGCATGGCATCTGGCGCCTGGACTCCACCATCTGGTTGCATCAACCAGCAAGAAGAAAGAAGGGGGAAAGGGGAGAGCAAAGCAACCGTGAGTACTCATCCAAAGTACTCGCAAGCAAGGATCTACACTACATATGCATCGGTATCAATGAAAGGGGGTAGTATCTGTGGACTAAGCTGCAGAATGCCAGAATAAGAGGGGGAGAAGCTAGTCCTATCGAAGACTAGCATCTTCTGGAAACCACCGTCTTGCAGTAACAGGGGGGAGTAGAGTAGTATAACATAAGTCATATTTATGTTGTTGTTCCAACGCTCCGGGATCCTTTCTCGACTCCCGAAGCAACATATCCAAACAATGCCTCAGCATCCAGTTCTAGTTGTAGCGATCGGGATACAACTCCAAGTGTCCGTTACCGTAGGACATGCTATCGATAGATGTTTTCTTCCCTGCAGGGGTGCACCAACTTACCCAACACACTTGCTTAACTCCGACCGGACACACCATCAGGTCATGCCCGCCCTCGGCCAAACAATACGCCGCAACCCGACCTAGGCTTAATAGAGAGGTCATGCACGCCGGACTAAACCCTATGGCCCCAGGGGTCATGGGCCAATCACCCCGGGAACTCCTGCACGTTGCGTGGGCGGCCGATGAGCAGACCTGGGCAATCCTCCTTAAAAAGGTAGGTGCTTACGCAGTCCCACCCGGCGCGCGCCGCTCAGTCGCAATGACGTCAGTTAAGCTTCAGCTGATGCATACGACGCAGAACGCCCATACTATGCCCACGTGATGGTTTGTGCTATCAGGCCAGAGGCCTCTTGGATCAAATATCCAAACCGTTTAGTGTCTTGGGGACGCGCGGTAACGAGCAGAGACTCACGATAATGTGACCCCATCGCCCCGTCTCGAGAACTTGCGGCAAGGGCGAGTGCCCAGCCACGCCTCGTATTTACCTCGCGGGCACCTTCTAGGTCAACCCGACTACACATCACTCGCAATTAAGCTCGCGCGGGTACCCCTCAGGGTCGACCCGTCTTTAGTAACCAGGTTCAGTGTAAAGTCATAGTAACCATAGTAACTGTGTGTCTGACACCAAAGGAAAACCTGAGGAAATCACCCTCGATGGAATTCCACATGATGTTTATCGTCAAGGTGAACGAAAGAGGAGTCACCCTCGAGGTCCACTCTTGAGGAGTTGCATGACAGTGTCGTTATCGGGAGTGGAGAAAGAGGAATAACCCTCGATGACCACAACCGATGAACTAACCTACAAGGTTGATATCAGAAGTGCTGATGAGGTCTCACCCTCGGCACTCGATAGTAACCCAGTAGTGTCGAGCAACTAAGGGGAACGTGATGTGCGGTGCCGGGTCCTGGTCTTCGATCCCGTTGATCGGGTCTTCTGATAATCCAGCGGGGCAATCGGGACAAGGTAGGGGGTCACTGGTGGATCTCTAACCAGCCTATACTAAGCAGTTTAGTATACATGTAAGGTATGAAAGCAGTATCAACAACAGGTTATGCATCAGAATAGGATCATACATAAAACAGTAGCAGTTCTAATGCAAACATAAGAGAGAAGAGAATGGGCGATATTGGAATGATCAAAGGGGGTTGGCTTGCCTGGTTGCTCTGGCAAGAAGGAGGGGTCGTCAACACCGTAGTCGATCATCGGAGCATCATCGGTCTCGGGGTCTACCGGAGAGAAGAGGGAGAAGAAACAGTAAATATAAAGCACACAGACACAACAGGGAAGCACGACATGTCAACACGCAGTGCTAGGGTGCTCTAACGCGGTGCTACACGATACCGGCAAAGGGGGATAACATCCGGGAATGTTTTCCCAGTGTTAGGCATTTTCGGACAGGCGAATCGGAGGGGAAAAGTTGCATGTTCGGTTGGATAGAGATGTGTGGCGGACGAACGGACCGCGTATTCGGATTCGTCTCGTCGTTCTGAGCGATTTTCATATATATAACTTTTCCATCCGAGTTACGGTTTATTTTATATGAATTTTCAAAGTTTTAATAATATTCTAAAATTATTATCAATTCGAATTAAAAACAGAATAAACATTTGTCACCTAGCTCTACACTAGCCTGAGTGTATGACCGGTGGGGGCCAGGAGTGGTCCAGTCAACAGAGTTGACCCCAGTCAACTTTTGACTGGTCAAAAGGTGAATAGTGTTTGGGTCCCACTTGTCATTGACTTTGTTTTTATTATAACAAGCCTATTTGTTTAACTAGCAGTGGGGCCCTTCTGTCATAGAAGCATTAGGCAAAAATAGGATTAATTAACTAAGTTAATTACTCGTTTAACTAACTAATTAATTATTTTTACAAAATTAATTTTATTTACTTCTTTTTTTTG